>QPKB01000012.1:35351991-36080068 GCA_003546025.1 Camphora micrantha | reverse complement strand
GAAGATGTGATCGGCTCGGTCTGACTGATTAGGGAAGGGTAGGGTATGATTTGCGAAACGACAGGATCACTTGCACGAAGAGAGTGATCCCTTGATGAAATATTATCGTGGACCCTATATCTTATAACCTGGCCAGTTGGACTGACTAGGTCCGTGTAAGTCACCCCTGAATGCGAGGAGAATTGGTTTTCTCCCGACGGATGAGATGGGGTAGATGCGTTAGAATGATTTCTTCCCATTGTAATCGTATTGACCGGGAGCGAACCTTCTTGGAAGAGGGATCGCCTTATCTGTTGTGGGTCATGACTTGATGCTGCTAAGGACCCATCTAAGACCCTAGAGGATTCTATATTTTGTGGGGCTTGGTGTGACCCACTGGTGGTGTGGAGTATCGGGGGGAGTGAGAGGGGTTGAAAGTCGGACATTCCGAACGTGTAACCCTCCATTAGTGAAGAAATATTTAGATGAGAATTGAGAGAGTGAGGGGATGAGAAGAGCACGTTTTAAGTTACTTGGTAGTGAGTGTTAATGTAGGTTTGTTTCTTATGATGTAATGGGGGAAAGCTTAGTGGGCGGTTCATTCGAATCTCAGGTCTAATTTTGGACTAGACTCATAATAACCCTAAACCGAATGGGACACGGACATCTGATCATGATTGGATGTTCGTGTCCTAAAATAAAATTCCAAGGAAACCCAAGTAAGTGACAAGACAACAAAAGTGTCCCATCACGATCTCCAGGCTGTCGGATGTGAATTTTGATCCCCCCGGGGAGGGAAATCGCCATTCAACTATATATGCTATTTAAATTTTGCATCGAAAATGAGGATTCCGACTACCCTCAAAATCGACGGATCACGATCGCCAGCTACGGTAACGGCCGTAACACCGTTCTTCAATGAAAGCCGAAGAAAAATGAATGGGAGAAAATAAATGGGTGGGTTCTTCTTCTCGTCTAATGTGCTGCCGGCAACACACGACGGTTGTCTTGTCACATTGATTTGGGTCTCTTTGGGTCTCTTTAATATAGGGTCAATTCAGGGTCATGAGTTAAAGTCCAAATAAAGGTTAATCCTCACATAGCAAAATCATAGTGTATCCAAGTAAAACGAAATAATTAAAATAAAGAAAATAAAAGGGGGAGGTGCCAAATATTTAAGAAGAGGATCGGCCCCGTTCCCGGGTACCCCCTTCTAATCCCTTGGCAAAATAGGGTTTAAAGGCTGACTTTTCAAACCAAAACTATGATGCAAATGAGACTTTGACTTGTGATTTCTGTGTTTTTCGTGTGCGATACACGAGTGATAAAAAAAGAAAGGCCGATGGGCCGTAATTGATTGGAGGTGGCCGATGGGCCGTAATTGATTAGAGGTGGCCGATGGGCCGTAATTGATTGAAGGTAGCCGATGGGCCGTGATTGTTTAAAAGTGTGTGTGTGTGAAATCACTCATCTCATCTCGTCATTCTCATTTATTCAATTTTAGAAATCAGTTCTTCATTCCCTTTTATCATTAAATTCGATTAAATATTTGGCACCTAAGGTGGAGGAAGGAATAAAGGAAAAATCTTTTTGGGTTTATTTCGTTGGTTTTATAGTTTTTATGGATTTTTGAAATTGGGGCTAGAAGGGCCTAACTAGGGAATTTTTACTTGGATTTACGTGATTAATGCTTTATTACTGATCATCGGATTAAACCAAACCTAAGGTCCTAGACCGCCCACATCAGCTTTCCCGGTCCCCTAAAGGAACAGAAAAAGTGATGGGACGAAGCCTAATGCTCTAATCTACCTAATGAGGGAAACTGATCAAATCCTCGAGTGCAAATAGCTAAGCTTAATAGTTCCTACACCTAAGCGGCTTGTTAGTTATGATCTTAATTGGCTTGGTTTATTTTAAGTTATGGTTTTGATTAAGAATTGTTTAGGGGGTAGATTAAGGTTGTCTTAAGGTTCTGTTTTAATTATAGAAGGTTCTAAAGTCTCGGGTTTTAATTCAAATAATAAAAAAAGATGTCAAGACCAGCGAAACAAGGTTATCGGAGGACTTGGGCGCACCTGTGGTGGCGCCTAAGTTCTCTGGATGACTTGGGCGCACAGGCAGTGGCGCCCAAGTACCAGGTTCTGCGTAACTTGGCTAGTGATGAAGGTATTGATGTTAATTTTCGGAATTCGAGGAGTTTTGCTAAGTGTAAGCTTCTGTTCTGATATTGTTTTTTCGTTTTGGATTGATTTATTTTAATAATCTTAAGTCCGGAACTCGAAACACAATCGGAATTCACCACTTAGATTTGACAGAGGACTTGGGCGCACATGTGTATGCGCCTAAGTGTTTATGTGCACTTGGGCGCACCAGCAGTGGCGCCCAAGTCTCAATTTGATACTTTTTAGTCTTCTGACTTTGGTTCGAGACTCCGAATGGGTTTGTATTAATGGGATTTTAAGTTTCAAGGCTATTATTGGTTCGGTAAAGGTTTTAAGATGTTGGTTTGGGTCGAGATTGGAGATGAATATGGATTTGGTGATATTAGGGGCTAGAAATGGACTTGGGCGCACCTATGGTGGCGCCTAAGTCCTTCTGGGTGACTTGGGCGCACCTATGGTGGCGCCTAAGTCCTTCTGGGTGACTTGGGCGCACCTACAGTGGCGCCCAAGTGGTCGGTCTGTGAGTTTCGGTTCTTTCTTAGATTCGTTCACTTAAATTTGGATTTTTTTTAGGTGACCTATGTCAATAAATCTTGGATCCTAAGTTGGTTTCAAGTTTTTAAATCTTAAGTGTGGTAGTGGTTTGAATTCGTGAGTTGAAACGTAACCGAAATGCGTCTCAAGATTGGATTAGGGACTTGGGCGCACTTGTGGGGGCGCCTATGTGTGCTCTGTGACTTGGGCGCACCTGTGGTGGCGCCTATGTATGTGTTGTAACTTGGGCGCACCTATGGTGGCGCCTATGTTTGTTCTGTGACTTGGGCGCACCTGTGGTGGTGCCTATGTATGTGTTGTAACTTGGGCGCACCTATGGTGGCGCCTATGTTTGTTCTGTGACTTGGGCGCACCTGCGGTGGTGCCTATGTGTGTCTACTAACTTGTTAACCAGTTTTAAGGATTTAATCAATTAATGAAGTCTATGAATTTTAAGTAGATGTTTTAATTAGGCGTTTTAAGTTAATTAAGTGTTTTAAATAGGAATTGGTCGAGTCTATTAATTTACTTAGGCACGAATGGAAAAATCTAGGATAATTCTACTACTTCTTTTAATTACTTTTTCTTTCTAATTACTGGAGAGTAAGATGAGAGGAGAAGTTTTTAGAATTTTGTGATTTTTTCTCTTTTCTATTTTCTTTTTGGTTTTCTTATGCAGAAGTAATGCAACCTAAATTAAGAAATAACCTAAGGTCCTTTACTTAATGTCTACTCTATTTCCTTTTTTATGTGCTTTTCTATTTCTTTTAGTTTTTTTTTTTGTTCTCTTCTCTAATTACTAAAGAGCAAGATGAGAAGGGAAGAGTTTTATGATTTTTATAATTTTTTTTTTTTTTTTTGGTATTTTATGCAATATAACCTAACTTAAAGTATTGATGATTCGGAATCTAAAATTCAATAATCAATCGAAATTATCACAAGTATGGAACAGCAAGCTAAATGAAATAAAAAATGTAGGAAATTCGGGCCGGAAAGCAAACCAGGAACTTGGGCGCACCTATAGGGGCGCCCAAGTGTGTCTGGAATACTTGGGCGCACACACAGCGGCGCCCAAGTCACTTTCTGCTGGTTGCGATATATCTATGATCTCCGGTGATATTCCGACGCAATTTTCCAACAGTTTGCAATTAAATATACGATCCTAATACTAAATATTAATATCAAATCTTTCGGATTTGAAGATAATAATACGAGGACAAAGTTTGAAGGGTTGTTCCCTTTTGCAGGGACTTGGGCGCACTCACAGTGGCGCCCAAGTATCTCCCCCTTTTTTTTTCTTTCCCTTTTCCTTCTTTTCAAATAATATTTTGTCCTCTCTCGATTCTTTTAATGGTTTTTATTAATCCGAAGGCCTTGATATCAAATTATACGAGGATAGACTCGGATCTATGAAGCAAAATGCACACGAAATGGAAAACCGCAATTTAATTCCTGACTCTGGACTTGGGCGCAGACACAGTGGCGCCCAAGTGTTTTTTTCTGTGTTTTCTTCTCTTTTTTCTTTTTATTTGCTTCTTCTTTCCAACACTTTTCGTGTGATTTTGAACACAAAGTTGCAGATCCGAGGTCCTGATATTAATGTGTATGAGAATGAATTCAAATCTAAGAAACGAAGTGCACGCGATATGAAAATTGGGATTAAAATCCCATGCAGGGACTTGGGCGCACCTAGGGTGGCGCCCAAGTGCTCTGTTGCACTTTTCTTTCTCAAGTTTGAAGTCTTTCCAACGAAAATGATATGAATGCAATATCTATTCTAATTACAAATTCGGGATGATGAGAACGATGCAGATCTACAGCCTATAGATGATCCTAAGCATGTTACTAAATATGATGAATGCAAAGTATCAGATCTACTGTAAAATACTACTATAAATGCAGATCTATGATGAATGAATGATCCTAAGCATGTTTCTACTAATAACTATACTAATAAAAGGAAATAAATCTAGAAATACCTGTTTGCGTTTTTTAAATCCTAGATCGAAGTCTTTTGCGCAAATCCATAGCTTTGGGAGGCCTTCTCCATTGCTGATCTTGGAGAACCAAAGTCTTTTTCCTTCTCCTTTCTCCTAGATCTAAGGATCTCTCTTGTGATCTCTCTCCTTTTTTTCTCTCTTTTTTACTTTTCTTCTTCCTCTTCTTTTTGTAGCCTCCTTTGCAAAAAATGGTATAAGAGGGTTTTTATAGGGTTTTTGGCGTGGAAGAGGGATTAGGGCTGCTGTGGGTACGAATTTCTAGAGACTTCATGCAAACCTAGGAGTTTTTAGGGTTTTCTTGACTTGGGCGCACATGCAAGTGCGCCCAAGTGGATCCTGGGACTTGGGCGCACACATAGGTGCGCCCAAGTGAGTCTTGGGACTTGGGCGCACACACAGGTGCGCCCATGTCTGGTCTTCGGGGTTGAGTGGGTTTCGTGTTTGGCTCGGATTACTTTCGAATCGGATTCGGACTAAAACGATGAAGGTTAGACTTGGGAGCAACCGTGGGTGCGCCTATGTGTATTTTGAAAACGATTGGGGACTTGGGCGCCACTAGGGTGGCGCCTATGTGTTTTTTTTAGGACTTGGGCGCACTTGTGTGTGCGCCCATGTCACCCTTTGGATTAAATAAGTTTAATGGTTCGGTTCAGAGTATTTTCAGATCGGATTTGGACTAAAACAATGGGGACTAAACTTGGGAGCAACCGTGGGTGCGCCTATGTGCATTTTGAAAATGATTGGGGACTTGGGCGCCACTAGGGTGGCGCCTATGTGTTTTTAAGGACTTGGGCGCACTTGTGTGTGCGCCCATGTCACCCCTTGGGTTAAATGGGATTAATGGATCGGTTTTGCTTGCTTTAGGATCGAATTTGGACTAAATGATAGGGATTGGGCTTAGGCACATCAGTGGGGGAGCCCATGTGCATTTTCAAAAGGATTGAGGACTTGGGCGCCACTAGGGTGGCGCCTATGTGTGTTTTTAGGACTTGGGCGCACTTGTGTGTGCGCCCATGTCACCCCTTGGATTAAATGGGATTAATGTTTGGTTTCGTTCCATTTTCGGGTTAAGGTTAGGCCGGAATTATGAAAAACAAAGCGGAACTCACCTAAGTATGCACTTGCCTCATAAAGTCGACCCAGGACTTGGGCGCACCTGTGTGTGCGCCCAAGTGCTTTTCTGGGACATGGGCGCACCTGTGTGTGCGCCCAAGTGGTTTTTTGTACATGGGCGCACCTGTGTGTGCGCCCAAGTGGGGGAATCTACCGCGGGCCATATCTTTTGATCCGTTTGTCGGAATTGGACGTTCTACATATCGTCGGAAAGCTCTCGGAATGTAGAATCTTTTGGTCCATATGTCATAATGATTAGAGATTGGAAAAGAGTAGGGATATTTGGATCAATGATTCTAACTTCTTAACTCATGCTAATCGCATCGTACTTAGGCAAACTATGTGTAATGCCTCTAGGAACAGCATGAGTGTGTTCTATGTAGTCTGGAATGGACTTGAATAGTGCTATAGTTCATTTTTTGTATGAGTAGTGGGTTGGACAAGAGATCTTGACACGATTTGGCTCTTTCCCTCACAAATTTCTAGAGATTGTTGAACTAAGTCTAAAATTATCAACAAGCATCTTCATCGCTATTAATTAATTTGAATTATGCCATTAACCATTCAATTATGGGTGAAATGGGGGCACCATTATATATGACAAGTGTTTAATGCTATCATAGAGGGCCAAATGAGGTGTCTACAATTACATTCAGACAATTTACTCTATGTTTGAAGTCAATCTACTTGTAAAGGGTGTATGACCTTTGTATGCTAGAATAATTATTGGGTCTCAAACATTCCATAATTTTGTAAGCACATACTCTTCACATTTTGAAATGAAATAAAGGCCATTTGAGTTTACCCTATTCAACTCCATGTTTCCAACCCATTTGTCATGTAGAAAGCCTGTTCTGGTTTTGTTCTTTATCTTAAATCATTTTTTCAATGCCTTGTACTGAAATTGATGTCTGTGGAGCAATTGTGTTGCAGAGATGTTCTAGATAAGTACAAGAATGGTTCCAAACTTTGTGCCACCAGACAAAAGGATCAAAAGAAAAAAGAAAAAGAAAAGAGAGCAAGGGAATTCAAGAATGTTACAATCCCTTTATATGGCATTTCATAACCTCACCATCAACATGACTAAGAATAACATCTATGAACAAAAAGAACCATTCAAAGGTGATGTCAGCCGGTTTTACAATAAGACACGTTGTAACTAACTCTAGCGTCGGTGTTATTCTGACAGATTCCTTTCCACTTTGAAGGAACTATATCCATGCCAGGGATGCTCTCAGACTCTGGCCTCCCATAAAATAAAATAAAAAGAGGTCAAATAAGATAGGAATTGAAAATGAAATAATAGTAAATTGTGTTTAATGCAAAAAAGAAAGGCAAATTGTCAATGGTACTTGTCATCTTCTTTTGTTAGCACCAATCAATCTAGTTCTTGGTACGCCTTGTTCATTATTTATGTATCTCAATATATAGTCAGGGGCAATGTGGATACTGGAGAGGGAAAAGAGAAGCAAAAAACTGTATGGATTGTAACGATATCGTTATAAAAAATGTTTAGAAATCACTAATCTGGGTGAAATTAGTGAGCTTTTTTCATTGTTTATGTATCTCAATATATAGTCCGGGTTAATTTCGTTAAAAACTATAAAAGATCATAACGATATCGTTATCAAAAGATTTAGAAACCACTAATCTGGGTGAAATTTGTGAGCATTTTTCATTATTTATGTATCTCAATTTATAGTCATGGCCAGTCTCATTGCTGGACAACAAAAATGAAAGAAAATGCTCCGAAATCGTAATTGTTGATGACTAATGTAAAGCAAGAAACATACAACAGTGGTGGCCCTCCTTCTTATAGTTAATTGATACATAAATGAACTTGGTCTGCTGTACAAGTGCACCAATCTCATTTGATTGGCTAAAGCAATAACCAAAACAAATAACTCAATCTGTTATATGAGATTTCAAGTGCATTCAGTGTTTGGCATTTCCCATGGCTACTTGAGTTTTCAATTAGGAAAAAAATAATAATTTAGATGATATCTAAAGAAGAAACAATGTCAAGATCAATGAACAAAAGGAACACACATCACTCTATTAGAAAACCTTACATGTGTTCAATTAACATAACATATTAAACATTACAAAAAACTTCAGTACATATCAAACAATCAGTCTCTCACATAACATATAAAAAATATACTCAAATCCTTTCCTGCTTGTATATCCAGCCTTGAGAATATTAGAGGAACATCTTATAATCTCTTCTCAATTTCTGCTTAAGAATTGACATTGTGGACTCTGCCATTAGAAAGATGTGCCAGAAATAAGTTGTATGAACTAAATCAAGGAAGTTAAGTTGAATGGTAATGAGCTCCTTCATTCTGCAGCTAGGGTTTCATTTGCAACAAGTGGCTTTGGTGCCGCCAAATGCAGTAGAGAGTTTAATCGCCGTTAAAATAGTATTCAAGTTGATCAAGCTCATATGACTCCTCTATATCATTCTCGTCAAACTCATTGTGAATCAAACTTGATGCCATCTAAACAAAACAAAACAAAACAAAAAAAAAAAAAAAGGAATAAAAAAAGGAGATTATGCAATATAGTAATGTTACCATTTCTACAAGAAAAAAAAATCAACTTAAATAATCAATAGCTTACATAACTTGTTGATAACAGAACCTCTAAATACTACTAATATAAAATGAATGGAAGCTCTAATGTATACCGGATTTAGATGATGGCATGAAGTCCATTGATCATAGCCTAATAGCATCAACCCAGTCCTTGTAGTTTGAAAATGGCGAATCCATGATAGGGCCCAAGTACATCTTCATAGTTCCCATCAGCGGACCATCAACTAGCCCCTTTATCACCAAATGAAGAAACATCAGGCATATTAGAGTCACTTTACCGAAGCCATGGGACAAAATTAAGGCATTATAAGAAAATCTTAAATATCAATGATGATGGCAAGATCCTATTGGACTTTATAAGATATATCTTCTTCATCAGCACTTCAACAATGCTTCAGTTCCAGTAGAGCTCTACAACATTTCATCATACATGCAAAACGAAAGGTTAGAACAGTTAGTGCAATGGTCTCTTTAGCTATCTTTAGTCATTAGCAAATTGGGGAATTGTTTGCCCATGTAGAATCCATAGCATGCCCTTCTTTACCTACTCAAAGGTATAACACATCATATAATATCTCCTTGTATTACAATGCATGTGGTTCTTGTTGGCTTCTGGCACATACTAATTTTACAGAAAATGTAAGGCTCAGGCCAGGGGTTTCCAAACTCAGTTTTCCATTGCAACTCACTAAAAGATCTAAATCATTACAACTTGTTCAACTGGGTCTCATTCAAGCCTTTCTTTTCTTTTCTAAAGACACAAGGTTCATATTGTAGATGTGACAGAGAATTCCACGTAAAAGGTGTGATTATCATGGGTAATAATAGTTATTTACAAAGTACAAAATGGATAAAGCAAAAATGGAAAATGATGATCTTGGATATAGCAACATGGTGAGCACAATCTAATCTAATATTATCCAACTAATCCTAACAAACAAAGCCATCAAATAAAAAAAAAAAAACCTTTATCATATATCTTATATGATCGTAAGATAAGATCATTCATTATTATCCTACACAACACTGCTCAAACTAAAGATGGTATGAGTCTGGAGTTTGCATAGTACGACAGAATACAATGGTTCAACTGTGATTGGTTGCTGATGCATATGGAAGATTACAGATGAGCAAAAGGTTACACAGAAGATGATTCCATCTAACTGAGAATATCGACATAGCATTTTTCTAGATCAGGTAGAAACCAATGCGATTCCAACTACACTCGACAATCCAGAAAACAATTATTCAAATTCCCAATGTCCAATCAAGTATATAAACTAAATTTCAGCCAAACAAGCAGAAGAAGAACTCAAGTTCCACAACAACAGAAAAATAAACTAATTCAAGAACCAAGAATCAACTGACAGATTGAGATATATATATATATATGTTTACAATTAGAACAATAATACAACCGACACTTACCAAAGAATCAATCTCACCATGTCCCTACTCTTCGGCCACGGAACGGGAAACCGATACCCAATCGGGAGAGGAACCAAGCATCTAAGACTCGGATTCAGGCAATGCCGCTCCCGATGCTCCATTATCTTCCGAGATTTAAGCTCCTTGATCGCCCTCCAATTATCCAAGCAAGGAATGTAATCAACGGCTCCAGCGAACTTGCAAAACTTCCAATCGATCAGATCCGTGGGAGCTGGGATCGAATCATCCCTCCGATCTTGATTCTTGATCTCATCTGTAATAGATGGAGCAGAAGATTTAGGAATTCTTGAGGAGATTTGTTGAGATCTTTCCAGATCTGAGAGGGAGAGGGAAGAGAATCAATTGGCGAAGACAAGGATAGAGCCGCAGAGAAGAAGAACGAAGAGAGCCAAGAGGAACGGGTACTTTCTCTCCGAAATTAGGGTTTCGAAAGATGATGCCATTTCCTTTCTTTCTCGAGCTACAAGAAGAAGAAGAAGATAAAAAATGGAGGGTAGAGTAGAGAGGGAGAGGGAAAGAGAGAGTAGGGAGAGCAAGAGCAACGGAGGAAGAGAGAATGGGCGGGAGAGGTTCAATTTTGGGGAAGAACGGGAGAACCAAATCAATTCAGGTATAAGGTCTATAATGACATGACGATTTCGTTCGCACAACAAGGGGTAAAAGCGTCCAAAAACGCTGTACGAACACCAAAATAGATATATCGATGTATTTCTGTTTAAAATGGGCGTATACATGTCTAGCACCATTTATTTCGTAAAATTCCCTAGTCTTATCATGGTTGAATCTATGGATGAACAAAATTTAACCTTACCTACAACCAACCCACATTTGATCCACATAACACGATCCATATTATATTGGATGGTGATAACAAATCTTGAGATATTCGATCAAAAGTTAAATTGAAATGAAATTAAAATGTTCAAAATTAAAGTTCATACTAGCACAATAACTTATGCTAAGCACAGGCTCGACACATGTAGCTATGGTCCCCGCTCCATCTAATTGCTTTTGATGTTTCTTGATAAATAATTCTATATTAGTATTGGGTGGCGTAGTGGTTATGTTAGTTATTTAAAAAGATAAGAGTTCATAAGTTCAAATCTCACATCTAAAAGTCAAAATGGAAAGGAATCTAGTCAAAATTTAATCCAAAGCCCTTAGCTTTAATGTATCATAATTGGGGTCAAAATTTTAAAAATAAAATTAGAAAATGAAAAATAATTAAAATCTCAAGGTACTACAAAGTTAACATTGAATCTTATGTGAAAAAATTAACACAAATTTGAAGGTTAAAGTTGGAGATGGGGAATGATCTTGAAAATTATATGGAATTGAACAGTAGGCCTTCACAAAGATGATGATCGTGATGAATTGAGAGAATGATTACTCCTTCGGTCACTTGATGCATAGGAGGTGTGGAGAGAAACAAAGTGTGTGTTTGGCATCGTACCATTCGGATGTTCAAATGTTTCCACGAGATGAGGTTACGAAAAACATGTTTGGTTAGTGTGAATCATTGTTCCAATTTTGGTCTTACGAGAAGGAATCTCAAGATCTTAACCCGCGGGCATAAGGAAGTTGGAACAAAACATCTTTGTTTTTTTTTAAAAAACAACTTTATGGCACAGTTGGTTCTTAACCATCTCTTATCTCTTGCCTTTTAAATAGGTCATTTAAAAAGATTTCAAATCCTCTCACTTATCTTAATGGTAGGCCCCAAGTTCACAATCCCCAAAAAGGTGGACCCACTTTGTAATTTTAAAGGTAGGTCACATGGTCACAATCACAAAAGGTGGACCCATATTATAATTCTTATAATGGTGAGACCACATTATAAGGCCTCATGTTCTAATCTCTAAATGTGGGCATCATGTTGTAATTTCTAAATGTGGGTCACGTGTCCACAATCGCAAAAGAGGTGGCCCCACTTTATAATTCTTAAAGGTGAGTCATATGGTCACAATCGCAAAAGGTGAAGCCACATTGTATCCTATGAATGTAGGCCCACATTGTAAATCCTGTGAATATGACCATGTTCTAATTTCTAAATGTGGGCACCACTTGTAACTTTTAAAGGTGGGTCATATATTCACAATCAATCAAAAGATGGCCCCACACAATTATTTCTATAAAGGACGGGCCCACATTGTAAATCTTATGAACGTGTCTCTACATTCTAATTTCTAAAGATGTGTCATGTGTCCACAATCACCAAAAATGTGTCTCCACTTTGTAATTCTTAAATGTGGGTCACATGGTCATGATCACAAGAGGTGGACCCACATTGTAAGTCTTATGAATGTGGGCCCATATTCTAATTTCTAAAAGTGTGTACGATCTTGTAATTTATAAAGGCGGGTCTCATATTTACATTCACAAAAAAGTGGCCCCACATTATAATTCCTATAAAGTGGGCCCATATTGTAAATCCTATAAAAATGGGTCCCATGTTCTAATTTTTAAAGGTGGTACCAAGTTATAATTGTACAGGTGGGTCCCATGCATATACGACAATAATAGAGTGTTGTAAATAATAAAAAGTGGGTCTCACATTATAAATCCTATGATTCTTTTGCTTTCGTTCTTTGGAGCAAAACTTTTATATTGTTATCAAACAAGTTCTGGCTAGTATCTTCTCAACGAAATGATTTAATATAATGTTGTCAAACAAGATCTGAAGAGTATAGTCTTGGCACAACCCAATCTCAGCACAACCTGATTTGAGTACAGAACTAGGAACAACACAAGTACGATACCAAACAAGCCCAAAGGAAGAGAGAAATAAATAAGAGATATAGAGACAGTTTGCATGAAATGAAGATAAGGATCCGTGAGCCAGTCATTATAAATGAGATTTTTTGGAAAATTGCATATAAGTCCAATTTGAATGAAATGATCTTTGAGTCAATATTTGAGGCTCTTCGAGGGTCTGGTTGAAGATGGTAGAGAAGGACAAAATTTAAGAAATTAAATCATCTATCCAACAAAACCAAAATCTCAAAAAACAAAAATTACGAAAAAGCCATTCGGACTTTTTGAAAATTGAAAACTACCCTTATTATATCCAAACGAACTCAAATCTCGACGAAACTTCATACACAAGTTCTTAATATTAAATTGGTCCTGTTTGGCTTCTAAATGAGCTCAATTAACTAATATTACAATTAACTACGCTATTACATACTTAGAATTCAAGGAGTTTATAATATCGTTGCATAACTGTGAAGAAGAACATGAAACGAGTTGGGATATCCCTGCTTCTATATGCGGGTTAGCGGGAATATCACCCGCTTGGCAAAAAAAAGAAAAGAAAAGGAAAGGAAAGAAAGAATGAAAAAAGGGCCCCTTGGACCACTATGGTGGGTACATATGTTTTGGGTCCTTTTTAATCTATAGTGAATCTAAGGGGATTTTTCTGATAAAATCCTACGTCACCTCCCGGATTCCGGAGCCTTATTGAATCTCGGCTGTGGCGTAGATGTAATAATGATATATTTCAAGGAACTGAGCCAATAAAGTTTCCTTATAAGATGTCTGATCAAAGAATGGCTATATTTAAGTTGCCAATAGTGCCATTACAACATGTTCTGGAACATTAACTAGAACAAATTTTAGTTGCGCAGGGCCAAATACGAAGTGTAAGAAAGTAAATAGATCCCTGAATGCGACAAGCCTCAGCACAACAGCAAGCTATCAATAAAAGGGCCATGTGCATCATTCTAACTAATCCCAAGGTTACAAGTGACCGTTTACGTTTCGTGTTTACGAAAGTGGTACGAGCTATCTACAATCAACAAGAGCAGTATTAGACAAAGTTTGTAAAGAATCAATCATGAATTACATAACACGTCATATTAAGCTTTAAATACAGAAAATAAATGTGCAGTGAACACATGGATAGATGCATACTAGTATACGATAAATAATGGTAGACAAAATCAACGCGAGAAATAAACTATCATAACCATAAATGTTAGCCCAACGAGTTGGGAAAGTATATACTAGTGTTACGCAAGGTAGATAACCATGGACACGAGCAAATGTGATATGTAACCGAGTGCATATGAGTGTATACATCGTGAATAGTGAGTAACAAGATAATAAATGGTATCCACGAGTGAGTGCGAGATATAACCTTGATAATGAGTTATTGCAACAAGAAGTAATGACTTGAAACGTACAAGGTTCGGTGCACATTACATACATCTCGGCATCCGTCCATGCCTACAACATCAAGGACTCAGCATGAAGATGCCGACTCTTGGTATCCTTGATATACTTACAACTCGGTATCACCACAGATTAATTCTCTCTTAATCTGACCGTTCACTTACTTCACTCTTAAAGTAATTTTACGAAACATGCAAGTAAAAGAAGGCACATGACGTGACTTCTTTTTATTTTGATACAATGAAGCCTTGGGAAAAAATGGCATTAGTCTTTAAAGCAATGAGAAGAATGTTTGGTGCAAATGGAGTTTTCTAGTGTCTATGTTCCCAAATGATTAAAGAGTTTGAATCCTCTGGGCCTTTACGTTAGAGAAATCCTAGCTAGGAGTGTAATTCAGCCATGAGGTGCATGTATTGAAATTTGAGCTGTTCGAAATAAACACTCTCTTACATACATCATATCTTCAAATTTTATCTCAATCGGAGCATGTTCCATGTTGGGATCAACTATTAATGACAAATGTGATATTGGATATGCATAAATTTGTAATAATCAATCTTTTTTACTTAGATCAACATAAATTTTGGAGATACCTGTCACGTCCCCAAAAATAAGAATTGGGAAAAACGTGAAAAATTAAAATTTAAATTCAAATTCCTGTGTTTAATACAACACAAGCTTCCAAAAAGTGGACCCACAAAAAATTTCAACCTGTGGTGAGTCAAAACAAATTTCATTAAATGCAACGGAAGCTTTATTCAATTGGTATCAAACGTTCATAAATGAAACCCAACAGAAAAATCAGATAAACATTAATAATTCAAGTTGCAGAATGAATTAAATAATTTCTAAAAGAGGTCTAAACACTAAAAGAAAGTTCATTTAGAATAATTCTAAGGTGACGTTCTCTCTTGTGCTGGCTCAGACGGCTCCAAAGCCATCTCCGGCATCCCACTCGGGTTCATCAGTTGGCTCAAACGTTTGAAAAGTTTGACCCTCCTCCGTCTCCTCGGTAAAGTAGGGCTCGGTACCTATGCACCAAATATTACAAAGTAAATAGCAAGTACATAATCATAATTCGAAATTAGATACAACAACGAGAATAATATAGACAAGTGTGATCAGAAAGAAGTGATGACAATGACACGAAAGAACGTATAACATAAACCAAATAAACAAATGGAGCAGTATAATTCACACGAAGACAAGTGTCCCCGTTGTGGGTGGTCAACCCTAAATAAATCGGGAAAGCCCGTCCACATAGTCGGTGGTCATAAACCGATCAAATAAAACAAATTAGGATAACCTATTCACATTCAAAGCGGATTATAAGTGATCCGGACACATCGGTGATCAACCGTCCACATATCGATCTGCAATCGTCCACAAATGACCCACATAAATATAAACATATAAATATAGTAGACCTGAATAATAAAGCTCCGACACAAGAGTCCTAAGTCAAAGTAAGGTGCTGGCCATTTCACAATCCATATCATAATCAAATCATTATACATAATTTGCCAAGCCACCTCATAGTCCATAACACACAATAGGGTATGCATCTAAGAGAATACATAATCTAAACTAAGATATGCATGCGAAGGTTAAGACATAATTACGAATCAATCCTAAGGTTAAACATAAGGTTTCGCACTCAACAACCACAGGAATCTCTAATAAATATAAAATCAGCGCATCCCTTTTTCATTAATGGTGCATAGACCCAATTAAGGGTTTTCCAATAGAAATGGATTGAGCTCGAATCCATTAGGATTTGTCCGAGGTCATATGAAGTACTAAACCCTATATTGGTAAAATACCGTGTGCCCAGACAGTATTTACTTAGGTCCTATGATACAATTAATAAAGTACAAACTTATAATTTTGACACATTAATAATCTAAGATACTAATAAAAATTAATTTGTAAATAATAATAAAAGTAACAATCCTTGATTTATAATTT
Organism: Camphora micrantha; assembly: GCA_003546025.1. Lineage (NCBI taxonomy): Eukaryota > Viridiplantae > Streptophyta > Magnoliopsida > Laurales > Lauraceae > Camphora > Camphora micrantha. Next base: position 36,064,093 of record QPKB01000012.1, on the reverse strand, counting down.
TTGAAAACCTGAGGACCTCATCCAAAATATTTTCTACATTCAAATAGCGAAATGATTTAATTTGGATTTATAAAACAACCAGGGCCTTTTTCCTAATTTTTAGAAACCTAAAAGGGCCTTAATACTATAACCTAACAGTTTGTCACCAAGTGATTCTCTCTTTCCCAAAACTTGCTCAGGTCAACACAATGATCTAGTTGGGATCACTAAAGGTTAAGGGTCTTTTTTTTAATCCTAGAAATTCATGGAGCATGGTAGTAATTTAAAGTTCTGTCACATGAGGAAGCACCTTTTTCCAAAACAAATCCAGGTCAACTGCCCCTCATTTTTATTTCCAACCTATGTACAGAACGGACACTTTCAGAACCCATTAGAATTTTGTGCTTCACGCCTGCAGTAACAAAGACTTAGAATAGTGGGCCTCACAAATCACAACCCCAGATCAAGCACACCTTCATTGTCGCCTAGCCCTATACGGCTAGATGACCGGACCAGATCTGTGATCAGATCGTCCAGTGGGTCCCACAACCGCCTGATGCCCAAACTGAATCTTTCCCTTCAAACTCGCCCACTGCTGATCAGGCTATAGGATAGTGGCCCAAACGGGGCCCGCTGCCTATGGGTCCATCATCTTTGAGGTCACCCGTGGGTCCTCCTTCGGATCCACGGATCGGATCTAACATCCGGGCCCACCCGGGGTCCATGGTCCAATCACGAGTTCAAGTCTGGGAATTTGCTACAAGTCCGGTTCTCACCGGTTTGTTTTCCAAAGGGTTTTCCATCCATCCAACGTATCTACTTGGATGAGGGATTCCTAAGCCCAGTTGGGGTGGGTAATAGTTGACAACAATTTGAGAAAAACACTGCAATAGTGATAATCGATCATAGTATAACATAATAAAATTATGAAAAGGGCATTAATGGGGTTTCTACATGCATCATCACACGAATCATGGAACAACACAAATATTAAATTTATAAGTTATGGTTAAGTACTTGCCTTTTACCGGGGTTGAAGAAATGCACGGATCCTAACCCAAATCAAGATTCTCACAGCGATTCCCACAGCGTTCGAGAAAAATCCTATCACCGATCTGACAAAGAATATGGGAAAGAAATGCTCAAATGAACAGATCGATGGTATTCTTATCCCAAATCTACCATTGGAAAGAAAAAGGAGATAACCCAAGAATATAGATCTACTCCTAATGGTTTGAGGAGAGGTTACCTGAGATGAGAAAGTTGAACCAAGAATGATTGTGTCTTCAGATCTGGATCCTGATGGCCGGATCCTAAAGTTGCAGAGGCTTGGGAACTTGAAAGAGGAAGAAGACGAAGAAACTTACGAGAGGAGTTGCAGAGATAAGTGGGGAGGGATAAAGACGCGTCGTTATTAAAACTATGGATTCGGGGAATATTCTTTGGGCTTAAGTTATTGGGTCAAAACTACGGGTCAGGTCATCTACCCATTAGCCCAACTCACCGATTCACACACTTGATCTAACGTGTGCCCCACTTAATCCTACCCTTTTAAATAACTAAATACATTAAATTAATATAATAATAATATCTAATTAAAAAAATTAATAAATATTTAAAAAGTGGGACGGGGATCTTACAATACCTTTCTTTTATATATATATATATATAATCACATTTATTTTGAACGATTTATATTTCAATTGGCGTGCATCCACTACTTTAACAAGATTGAAGCCTAGGTATCCGGATTCATTGACTGATACGACTGCAAGCTATTCGCCACTGAATTTTAACAGATGCATCTTCCGCCTTCCAAAAATCTAGCATCTTCTCACTTTTTAAGACATTTTGAGAACCTCTCTCACTCCTGTCATACTCTTGCTCCTGTCACATACACGCTCACACTCTCTGTCTCTCTCTTTCTCGATCGACATTGTATACGGATTTATTTATCAAAGCATGGGTTCAGGAACAAGCACCTTTGTCATCAGGTGGATTAACTTTCTCACAATGGTAAAGTTCTCTCTCTCTCTCCTTCTCTTCTGAAGACATATTCATCAACAGCCATCCTCTCTCTCTCTCTCATCTGGTTTTCTTTAAACCCTCCTGAAAAACCCCAATATGGGTTTTTGTTTTTTCCCTTTCCATTATGTGATATGTCAATGCTTTCCCCTCAAAACCCCTTTTCAGTGACACATTTCTGCGACTTTCCTTCATATCTTGGGTCTGTGTTACTCTTCTCTAATGCTGCCCCCTTTTCTTTTCTCCTTTTTGACTATCCACACCTGTTTCTTTTATTTTTTTTCCCTGATCGATCTTTTTTTGGTCTGGTTTATTCGTGTACAACCATTAAAAAAAATGTCATTCATGCATGCATATATGCATACATACATACATACATATTCTAGGTATTTCGTTCCACCTTGCTCCTGTCCGTTTGTTTCAGTGGCTGCATTAGGGTCTTTGATCTCTTATAATACTTGCATTTGACCATTTCTGTTCTTGTGTTTTTTGGGTTCTTTTAACACTGGATTTTTCTGTATTCTGCCCAAACCACAAGCAGATTGTCTATTATGTTAGGCGGGAATTGGAAATCACATGATATGAAAAAGAGGGTAGGAAACGGCTTAGGGAGAGCTTCCTCGTTTGAAGAAAAACTAGAATGATTATTCTGTGATTCCCAGTCCTCCTTACAGTTCTTGTTTATAAAGATATTGGACACTTGCTAAAAAAAATGGTACATAGAGAACATTTCAAAAATAAATGAGATCTGAGAGTATTGCAGAAAAACTGAGAAATTGCTAATTTATAGGATATGACTTAGCGAATGCCTAGAAGAAACAACCTTGTCCTCAAGGTTAGAGATGTGGAAAGCATTCTTGAATGGTGTACCACAAATACAGTTCCCAAGAAGCATCCTCAGGGGGTGAATTAGACCACTGAATTAGGGCATCCATCACTGTGGGATTTCAACAGTTGACCATACAATGATCCAACATAGATATTTGCTCTTCTTTCACTGTCCTTCGTTGGTCATTAAAGGAATATCTTGTGCAATAATAGCAGTAGAACTGAGCTTCTTTTTTAAGCTTGAGATATGAAAGACGGGATGGATCTCTGAGCCTTCCGGAAGCTCTAATTTGCATGCTACCGGACCCACTTGTTGAATCACCTTAAACAGACCATAGAAGTGAGGAGCTATGAGAGTGATGACTGATGAGGACATCACAGCTCCTTCGTTCAAACTTCAAAGTCTACCAACGGAAGAAGAGGGAATCACAAAGGCAGGCCTCTTTTTGGTTAAATGGTTACTTTTTGGTGTTAGATTGCAGATTTGATAAAGATCCAGTGTTAGATCAAATATTTTATGAAGATCCAGTGTCAGATCACATATTTTATGAAGATCCACTGTTGGATCTTGATCCCGATGCGGATCCACCATTGGATCTAACCTGATCTTTAGAGATGAAGACCTCATTTGGCAAACATTAGGAAGGCCCCACATTGGTATGTGCCACATGGGAGGAACCAATAAGAGAAGAAATATCAAAGAAGAGGAAAGAAGACCAATGCCAAGAGGGCCCATTAAGCGGCCACCCATGTGGACCGTACATTGGGCTATACAGCCCATAGCACCAAGCCATCCATACTCCCAAGTATTGGTTGTTTTAGAGTAATTATTTGTGGGTCCATCAGTCTTAAACAAGTTGTTGTAATCTCAGACATTAGCATGCTTTTAGGGTTGAGATCAAGTTTAGGTTAGGGTTATGTCTTTATGAGGTCTTTTTTTTTAATTATAATTTGGACAGTCTTGTGAACACTTTTTCCAAGTTAGAAATGAATAACATAATGATTTTGGGTGCTTATGTTTTCTCCCATGGTGAAAGGATCTGGTGCGAAGCCACTAGTGCGAATCCGGCGATTTAGGTAATCTTCTTCCCCATTATACTAATTTAAGCTGAAGGGGTTATGGATTGGATTTTGACCGTCGGTTACAATATTAAGCTGTCCAGTGAAGAAGAAACGAAAAGGTTGGAGCTAAAAGATGATTTTCAAAAAAAAGTGAGGGAGGAGGAGATAAGATGGAAACAAAAATGTAGATGCAATTGGCTAAAAGAAGGGGATGAAAATACAAAGTTTTTTCATGGTATGGCTTCATCGAGAAGAAGGTCAAATAGAATTCAAAGTATAATGGTAGGTGGAAGAAGGTTGGAGAAAAAAGAGAAGATAATTTCCCACTTAATAGAGTACTTCCAATCTCTTTTCACTGTTGAAGGTTGGGAGATTGGTTGAAAAAATCGGCCGATACCGGTTCATATCGGGGTATCGGACCATATCGAACCGATATGGCCTGGAGATATCGGTATCTCGGGGCCAAATACCCCCAATATCTCGGCCCATATCGGCCGAGATTTTGTGTATCTCGGTTTTTTCGAGATATCGGCCGAGATCATATAAAAAGTTCCAAAACCCTATTTTTTCTAACTTTTTCCCCCATCTTCATCTCCTCCTCCTCTCATCTTCTTACTCCCTAGAGCAACAACCATACTCCCTTACACGTCCCTCTTGCATATTTTCAAATCCCACATCTATTTCTTGAAGAAAATATTATTCAAGGTAAGAGAAAATCAACTTAAAGCATTTTATTATGTGTTTTTATTTTTTATTTTTTATTTTTAGATGAAGCATAGAAATCATTGGGTTTGTCTAGATAGTTCATCATCTTATCAAGAACAATTTGAATATAGTCATGGGTATGATAGTGATGCGCAACAGTGACACGACCCGAGCCCGAGATATAGATTAATCCGAGTTAATCCCGAGTCGCGTCGCATACTTACTCCTGTGAACTTCAATCACATAAAATTCACAAGGGATATCAAATACACGTTATGTGGAATATTACAAATATACATTGCTTATATGTGAAACAAAATTCATTTACATCATGTACAAGTTCATCTCTTGCATATTTAATACAATGCAAGGATCAAAAGTGAAACGTTTCTAATTCATCTTAACTCAAAGTTTTTCCTCTCAGTTTTTGTTTCAATATCATACTCATATGATATTGCTTCACTTCCATTCAACTAGTCCTCCTGGAGGAACCTGATCGGTTGTCTCCGCTGGCGCTTTGGTCTCAGAAGGACCGGCATGGGCAACTGTGCTTATAATGCCATCAATAACACTATGAATTTGACAACAATTCAATAATGTATAAACAGGTACAAGATTTAACATGCTAATTACATATTCAATTTGTCTAATTCAATGTTAGACCAATATCAATACAATTCATATTCACTAAGAGTCTTATTATTTGATAAACTACAATAGCATTTCATTTCAATTCAATTTCCATCTTCCTAACAAGGAAGGATTACCATCTTCCAAACGGAAGGATTCATATAATGTGGGATTTATCAGTGTCCGGGTCAGGGACAACTGATATCACCACGGAGTTTCGGAACACTCCCAAATAATCTGCTGCAGTAGTAACAGCTCTAAAGAGCTTATAGAAATCACCATGTAGTGCCAGACCCAATGAATAACACATTAATTCCATTAAATTACAATTAACGGGTGCAATTCAATAAACAATTCTTTTCAATTATGATTCATGTTGAATACCTTACAATATACAATGCAATTTACAATTTCAATTAAATAATACCAACCATTCAGGTGAAATCCTCAGTTGTTTAATGTACATGTTATTCTCTATGGCATCACAATTAATGTGTATTTTGTACATTAAAGTCCCCTTAATTCACACCCATGGAGGTAAAACAACATTCAAAGTTATCGATAATTCTCCTTTTTATTGTCCATAAAGCTTAATAACTCTCTATTACTATATAATTAGTCTCAAGACTAATTTACTAACCCATTTAAACACATAGGAAGAGCTTTTGATTCAAATAGAATCACCTTAGTTCGGACTCATTTTGAGTCATGCAATCAATTGGAAATGTAGACCATTAGATTCTACGTTCCAAGAGCTTTCCATAGATATATAGAACTCCAAAATCCGACGTACGGTTAAAAAGTTATGGCCGATTGAAAATCTGCCAAAATTAATGGTCTGCCAAGAGTTCGAACGTTCCTGTACAGAGTTCGAACATTCCTGTACAGAGTTCGAACGTTCCTGTGCAGAGTTCGAACATTCCTGTACAGAGTTCGAACGTTCCTGTGCAGTACGTTCCGAGCCAAAAATCAGCAATGACAAGAGTTCGAATGTTCCTGTACAGAGTTCGAACGTTCGAGTGCAGAATTTTCAGAACAGAACCTTTAAAGTTTTGTTTTGCACTGGACTTTTTCCTAACCTTTTCTACTCATTTATAGGTCTTTTCAAAGAACATTTAAACATAGTTTGAGTCTCTAATATTCCATAAACAATTTATCCATCATTTATAACCAATGAAAATTGTTCACAAAAATCAAATTTAATAAACCATACAAGCTTACATACACTTGAACTGATTTTCCTGCAATAAAACTCTGGAACCTCTTGTTCCTTTCCTCAAACATCATTATACACAAAATAACACTTCTATTCCATCATCTAAACACCATATAATCAATCCATTCATTCAAATAATTCCACTTCTATAAATAACATGATTCAATAATCTAATTCTCACAAAATCAAATGAAGACTACATCAATTAGCACTTAATCATTAACAAACTGATTATACTTGCCTTTAGCTGTGATTTAACACAAAAACCCCTCTCTTTTCCAAGCTTCACTTGATACAAAACCACTCAATTCAAACCCTATCATCATCAAATCATTCAAATCCAAACTCAATGTGCTTTTGAGATGGAAAGGGATCTAAAGAACCTCATTGTAACTAAAACCATTCTTAATACTCACTTGATAACTTGTGGAAAGGAAATTTGAGATTTCCTTCAAACTTTACTCCAAAGAAATTCAGCCAAATTGATGAAGAAGATGATGACACTAATTCTTCCTTGAGAATCACTTTCAAAAATCCCTTTCTAAGCATCCAACAGAGAAGAACAAAGAAGAAGAAACGAAGGAACCGACCCAAACAGAACTTCAGCTGTTCTGGAAGGAAATGAACCGACTGAAAATGGGTTCAGGACTCTTCTCCAACTCTTATAACACACTTTTGCATTTAAACCCCACTTTTTAAGCTTATTTCTAGTTTGAGTCAAATCAAAGCTCACTTGACTCATTTCAAGTCAAATGAAAATGTGTATATTATGAAAGTTGTTGCACACATCGAAATACACATGTTGGTATCAATTTTCTCCACATTCGATGACATACGCTGAAATCCGTATTTATGAAAAAGTCCTCAACTTCACTAATTTGGGTCTAAAACCAACTCTATTGAGTCAATCTCTCTCAAATTTGTTCATTATGGTGTAATTCATTCAAATGAGACTAATTCAATTCATTTTGCTCATTAATCATGATTATTTCGATTAATTACACTTAATTCACATTAATCTCGATTAATTAGAGTTAATCTTGATTAACTTGGGATAGGGTGTAACATTCTCCTAAACTTTTAGAATCATTCGGTCCTCCGAATGAAACATAAACAAAACAGACATAAATAAAATAAGTAAACCGATACAATGAGTAAAATTTACTTGAATGAATAGCTCTGGATATTTTCGAGCCAATTGTTCTTTCAACTCCCATGTGGTTTCATTGGTTTCATGATGAGCCCAAAGGACTTTAACCCATTTAATAGTTCTCGTACGGAGAACTTGCTCCTTGGTATCAATTATCCGAACTGGCTTCTTAACATATGTGGTGTTCGGTTGAACTTGAATCTCATCATAATCAATGATGTGTGTAGGATCCGCCACATACTTTCGAAGCATTGACACATGAAATGCATTATGGATACCGGAGACTTGCGATGGAAGATATAAATGATACGCCACATTTCCAATTCTGCTATTTATCTTGAAAGGTCCGATATATCTTGGTGAAAGCTTTCCTTTCTGCCCAAATCGGATTGTACCTTTCATTGGAGAAGTTTTTAGAAATACCCAATCATCAATAGCAAATTCCAAATCACGCCGACGATTGTTAGCATAACTCTTCTACCTTGATCGGGCTACTCTTAATCTGTCTTGTATCTTTCGCACTTTCTGAGCTGTTTCTGCAATAATAGTAGGACCATGGAAACTCCTTGTTCCAACTTCTTCCTAACTAACTGGCGTCCTACATCTGCGACCATACAATGCTTCAAATGGTGCCATTTCAATGCTGGAAAGATAACTATTGTTGTATGCAAATTCACACAACGCGAGATGTTCATCCCAATCACTATCAAAGTCCATAACACTGGCATGAAGCAAATCTTCCAATGTCTGAATTGTTCTTTCAGACTGTCCATCTGTCTGTGGATGATACGTAGTACTAAATCGAAGTCTAGTACCCATCGAATTCTGAAATGAATGCCAAAATGTGGAAACAAACCTACTGTCTCGATATGACACAATCGAAACTGGTGTTCCATGTAATCTAGTCACTTTTCTCACAAACAACTTGGACATTTCACTGAATCCCATAGCTTTTCTAAATGGAAGAAAATGTGCAGACTTCGTAAGACGATCCACAATAACCCATACGGCATCATGATGTCTCCTGGTCATAGGCAAACCAGATACAAAGTCCATAGTCAAATGTTCCCACTTCCATCTAGGAATATGTAAAGGATGAAGTAATCCAGGCGGCTTTTTATGCTCAAATTTCACACGCTGACAGGTCAAGCATGAAGATACATAACCTGCTATCTCCCGCTTCATATTATTCCACCAAAACCTGTCTTTGAGATTTCTATACATTTTAGTACTTCCTGGATGTATAGAATATTGAGTGTGATGAGCTTTAAACATCACTGCCTGCTTCAAATCTTCTTGTGCTGGCACACATAATTGGTCTCTGAAGTAGAGAACTCCTTCAACCAACACAAAATCTGGTTTAGCTGCAATGTTATCCCTGATTCTCACCAATTCAGGATCTTCGAACTGCCTATCCTTAATATCTCTGATAAGGAGTGGTTCGAATACAGATATTGCTGCAATCACCTTTCGATCATTATTATGTCAACGGATACATCCAAATCCTTGAAATCATCAATTAGATTCCACCCACGTTCCAATGATGTCAAATAAGCAGATTTTTGACTTAAAGCATCAGCTATTACATTACCTTTTCCAGGTACATAAGTGAATGGAAAATCATAATCTTTGATCAGCTCTAACCAACGGCGTTGCCTCAAGTTAATATCCTTCTGAGTGAAGAAATATTGAAGTCTTCTGTGATCACAATGAACTTCAAAGGTCTCACCATACAGATAGTGCCTCCATTGCTTCAAAGCAAATACAACAGCCGCGAGCTCTAAATCATGAGTAGCATAGTTCTTCTCATGTTCTTTTAATTGACGCGAACCATAGGCAATGACCCTATTATTCTGCATCAGTACACATCCCAATCCCATACCAGAAGCATCGGAATAAATTACAAATCCTCCTCTGCCATCAGGTAATGATAAACTTGGGGCTGAGACTAATCTCTGTTTCAATTCTTGAAAACTAGACTCACATTCATCATTCCATACAAATGGAATGTTCTTCCGACTCAGTTTTATCAATGGTGCTGCAATTCTAGAGAAATCTTTCACAAATCTTCTGTAATATCCAGTCAATCCTAAGAAGCTTTGAACCTCTGGAACATTCTTCGGACTTTGCCAATTAGTAATGGCTTCAACCTTAGTTGGATCCACAGCTAATCCTTTTCTAGTAATAATATGACCCAAAAATGCCACCTGCTGCAACCAGAAATCACACTTTTCTAACTTTGCATACAATTGATTGTCTCTCAACAATTGCAATGTTGTTCTGAGACGGTGCGAATGTTCTTGCTCTGACTTTGAATATACCAGAATGTCATCAATGAAGATCACAACAAGCTGGTCTAAATATGTAGCAAAAATTCTGTTCATCAAAGCCATAAACACTGCAGGTGCATTCGTTAATCCAAAAGGCATAACTAGAAATTCATAATGCCCATATCGGGTCCTGAATGATGTTTTCTGCACATCCTGATCTCTAACATGAATCTGGTGGTATCCAGATTGGAGATCAATTTTAGAATAATATGCTGCACCCTGGAGTTGATAAACAACTCATCAATTCTGGGCAACGGGTATTTATTCTTGATTGTTACCTGATTCAATTGCTTATAATCAATACACATGCGTAGGGTGCCATCCTTCTTCTTCACAAATAATACAAGTGCTCCCCATGGTGACACACTAGGTTTAATAAAACCTTTATCGAGCAAATCCTATATTTGCTTCTTCAATTCATGTAATTCCGATGGTGCCATTCTATATGGTGCCCGAGATATTGGTGCAGTACCTGGCACAAGCTCTATAGTAAAATCTACTTCCCTTGCTGGAGGTAAACTTGGCACTTCATTTGAAAATACATCTGGAATTCACAGGCTACATGAATATTTTCTAATTCCTTCTTTGGCTTCTTTTCAGTAATGAATGCGATGTAGCTTTCACAACCACTTCGCATCAGTCGTTCAGCCTTCATTGCTGAAACAAGCCTTGTACCAAACTTTTTCTATGTCCCTTCAAACAACACACTAGCATTGGCTTCATCTACTTTAGAAGTAATGATTTTGAGGAAACAGTCCAAATAGGCTCTGTACTTCGCAAGCCAATCCATGCAAAAAATTACATCAAAATTATTCATAGCCAACACTACTAGATCTGCTGGCATTGACACCTCTCCAATATTAACACTACATTGGGGTACATACAATTCACATACTACTTTTCTTCCCAATGGAGTTGTGACAATAAAATTATATAACAACTGTTTAATCTGTTTTTGCATATCACAAACAAATGGAGGTGCAACAAATGAATGAGTAGACCCAGGGTCAAATAATGCAACCGCAGGTCTATTATCAACATAAATTATACCTTCTACCACATGAGGTGCAGCTTCAGCTTGTTCCCTATTTGCAGCATAGACTTGTCCTGCAACTTGAGGCCGATTCTATTGTTGCTGTTGCCGTGGTTGCTGTTGTCTCTGATGTTGCTGCCATTGACGCTGCTGTGGAGGAGCAGGAATTGCTGCTTGTTCCTTAGGAGGTTGTTGCTGTGGAGCTAGGTTATCTTTTCTAACTCTGAGACATTGAGCCATTTTATGCTCTATTGAACCACAAGCTAAACATGCCCCAATGTTTCTGTTACACGCTTCAGTTTTGTGAGCTTTTCCACACGTCTGACAAACCGGTCTAACCTCAGCTTTAGCAACATACTTTTGCTTCTTGTTCTTGAATTTGCCTCCCTTCTTAAACCAAGGGCTACTACTTCGTTTAGAACCAGCATTCGATTCAAGTTCTTCACGATGAACTTCTTCAGCAGTATACGCTGTCTACTGCATCATCAAAATGCACAAGCATTTGACTTGCCAAGACCATCTTCTTATAAGCCGGGTTCAAACCATTTATGAACCGCTTTATCTTTTTCTCTTCAGTATCGATCAAGTCCTTAGCATACTTGGACAATTGTATAAATGTATGTACATATACAATCACAGTCATTTGCCCTTGTTTCAAATTCAGAAATTCTGCTTCTTTCCTCTACCTCACATCCTCTGGAACAAAGTTCCTCTCAAATTGTTTCTTAAAACTCTCCCAAATAGTAGCTGCAGGTGTTTCAATTATTGTATATTTAATACCTTTCCACCAATCTTTTGCTACATCCCGTAGCATAGAAGAGGCAAGTAACACCTTTTGCTTTGGAGTGCAAACAATGCTATCAAACACATCTTCAGTGTGTTGTATCCACTCGTCAGCTACCAAAGCATCTTCCTTAACATGAAATTCAGTGGCTCCTCTTTTCCTAAACTGTTCATATAGAACATTAGGATCTTTCTCTTTCGACTGTACTACCACCTGAGTACCAACAGTAGGTGGTGGTTGAACTGGTGCAACTTGCGGAATTTGCATTTGAGCTTGCATCTGAGCTTGTACTTGCAGCATGGTATTAATTTGAACTTGCATACTCAATTGTGCTTCATGGCTTTTAGCCATCTGCTCTAAGATAGCAACAAATCTAGCATCACTATTTGGAGTAGGAGGAGTGGGTATAGGACCTTCGTTCCCACTAACCACAAAATCAGGATTATCATTTCCGTTTCCTCCGCTGCCTGAACCAAATGCCATTCTGAAAATAACACAGGAAGATAAGATATATATATTTATACTTCCATCACATATACATCACATATAGTGAAAGCAAATCACATTCAGTGAAAGCAATAAATAAAAAATCCAAAAATTAGGATTTGATTCGCAATCTGACGTTTTCTCACCGTGTCCTTACAATTTCTAAGGATTTTAAATTCCTTTTTAATTCTTTCACTAGCTCTGATACCATACAATAAGTATGACACAACCCGAGCCCGAGATATAGATTAATCCGAGTTAACCCCGAGTCGCGTCGCATACTTACTCCCGTGAACTTTAATCACATAAAATTCACAAGGGATATCAAATACACGTTATGCGGAATATTACAAATATACATTGCTTATATGTGAAACAAAATTCATTTACATCATGTACAAGTTCATCTCTTGCATATTTAATACAATGCAAGGATCAAAAGTGAAACGTTTCTAATTCATCTTAACTCAAAGTTTTTCCTCTCAATTTTTGTTTTAATATCATACTCATATGATATTGCTTCACTTCCATTCAACTAGCCCTCCTGGAGGAACCTGATCGGTCGTTTCCGCTGGCGCTTTGGTCTCAGAAGGACCGGCATGGGCAACTGTGCCTGTAATGCCATCAATAACACTATGAATTTGACAATTCAGCAATGTATAAACAGGTACATGATTTAACATGCTAATTACATATTCAATTTGTCTAATTCAATGTTAGACCAATATCAATACAATTCATATTCACTAAGAGTTTTATTATTTGGCAAACTACAGTAGCATTTCATTTCAATTCAATTTCCACCTTCCTAACAAGGAAGGATTACCATCTTCCAAACGAAAGGATTCATATAATGTGAGATTTATCAATGTCTGGGCCAGGGACAACTGATATCACCACGGAGTTTCGGAACACTCCCAAATAATCTGCTGTAGCAGTAACAGCTCTAAAGAGCTTATAGAAATCACAATGTAGTGCCAGACCCAATGAATAACACATTAATTCCGTTAAATTACAATTAACGGGTGCAATTCAATAAACAATTCTTTTCAATTATGATTCATGTTGAATACCTTACAATAAACAATTCAATTTACAATTTCAATTAAATAATACCAACCATTCAGGTGAAATCCTCAGTTGTTTAATGTACATGTTATTCTCTATGGCATCACAATTAATGTGTATTTTGTACGTTAAAGTCCCCTTAATTCACACCCTTGGAGGTACAACAACATTCAAAGTTATCGATAATTCTCCTTTTTATTGTCCATAAATCTTAATAACTCTCAATTACTGTATAATTAGTCTCAAGACTAATTTACGAACCCATTTAAACACATAGGAAGAGCTTTTGATTCAAATAGAATCACCTTAGTTCGGACTCATTTTGAGTCATGCAATCGATTGGAAACGTAGATCATTAGATTCTACGTTCCAAGAGCTTTCCATAGATATATAGAACTCCAAAATCCGACGTACGGTTAAAAAGTTATGGCCGATTGAAAATTTGCCAAAATTAATGGTCTGCCAAGAGTTCGAACATTCCAAGCAAAAAACCAGCAATGACAAGAGTTCGAACGTTCCTGTACAGAGTTAGAACGTTCGAGTGCAGAATTTTCAGAACAGAACCTTTAAAGTTCTGTTTTGCACTGGACTTTTTCTTAACCTTTTCTACTCATTTATAGGTCTTTTCAAAGACCATTTAAACATAGTTTGAGTCTCTAATATTCCATAAAGAATTTATCCATCATTTATAACCAATGAAAATTGTTCACAAAAATCAAATTTAATAAACCATACAAGCTTACATACACATTGTAACGCCCCACCCATACCCATGCATGATATTGTCCGCTTTGGCCCACGGGCCTCACGGTTTTGCTTCTGATGGGCCTCAACCCATCAAAAGGCTTCATGCAAGGTAAGAGTAAGAGGGGTGGATTGTGACGCCCCACATCTCTATAGAGAGGAAAGTGGATGGGGTTATATGTAAAGCTTACACTCTTACCTTGCATGAGGTCTTTTGATGGGTTGAGGCCCATCAGAAGCAAAACCGTGTGGCTCATGGGCCAAAGCGGACAATATCATGCATACGTGTAGGGGTGGGTCGTTACAGATGATATCAGAGCCGACTTTCGACTAGTTCGAGTGTGGGTCCCCTGCCATGGTCTGGTGCAAGTGGGCGGGTCTCCATGTGGGCGGGCCAAGAGGGCTGGCAAACTACAGAGACTGGCAGGCTACTGCACAGGGACGTGCAGCCTTAAAGGGGGTGGATTGTGATGCCCCGGAGTCCCACATCGACTATAGGGAGGAAAGTGAATGGGGTTATATATAGAGCTTACACTCTTACCTTGCATGAGGCCTTTTGATGGGTTGAGCCCATCAGAAGCAAAACCGTGAGGCTAGTGGGTCAAAGCGGACAATATCATGCATGTGTGAAGGGGTGGGGCGTTACACACATGAACTGATTTTCCTGCAATAAAACTCTGGAACCTCCTGTTCCTTTCCTCAAATATCATTATGCACAAAATAACACTTCTATTCCATCATCTAAACACCATATAATCAATCCATTCATTCAAATAATTCCACTTCTATAAATAACATGATTCAATAATCTAATTCTCACAAAATCAAATGAAGACTACATCAATTAGCACTTAATCATTAACAAACTGATTATACTTGCCTTTAGCTGTGATTTAACACAAAAACCCCTCTATTTTCCAAGCTTCACTTGATACAAAACCACTCAATTCAAACCCTATCATCATCAAATCATTCAAATCCAAACTCAATGTGCTTTTGAGATGGAAAGGGATCTAAAGAACCTCATTGTAACTAAAACCATTCTTAATACTCACTTGATAACTTGTGGAAAGGAAATTTGAGATTTCCTTCAAACTTTACTCCAAAGAAATTCAGCCAAATTGATGAAGAAGATGATGACACTAATTCTTCCTTGAGAATCACTTTCAAAAATCCCTTTCTAAGCATCCAACAGAGAAGAACAAAGAAAAAGAAACGAAGGAACCGACCCAAACAGAACTTCAGCTGTTCTAGAAGGAAATGAACCGACTGAAAATGGGTTCAAGACTCTTCTCCAACTCTTATAACACACTTTTGCATTTAAACCCAACTTTTTAAGCTTATTTCTAGTTTGAGTCAAATCAAAGCTCACTTGACTCATTTCAAGTCAAATGAAAATGTGTATATTATGAAAGTTGTTGCACACATCGAAATACACATGTTGGTATCAATTTTCTCCACATTCGATGACATACGCTGAAATCCGTATTTATGAAAAAGTCCTCAACTTCACTAATTTGGGTCTAAAACCAACTCTATTGAGTCAATCTTTCTCAAATTTGTTCATTATGGTGTAAGTCATTCAAATGAGACTAATTCAATTCATTTTGCTCATTAATCACACTTATCTCGATTAATTACACTTAATTCACATTAATCTCGATTAATTAGAGTTAATCTTGATTAACTTGGGATAGGGTGTAACAAACAGTATGGAGCATATCTTTTTAGCCAATACCGAAGAAATGATGATGATGATATCAAGCCTGGGTGACACTCCACTTGGAATTAGGCTGTCAATCTGTCATATACTCATACTCATCAATCTCTCTCTAGTCTCTACTCTTTAGTCCCCTCTAATTTCAGGTAAACCATGAACCTTTTGATGCCCAAGTGCTTTATGATTTATCTATCTCACTATCATGTTTCAGATTTTAATATGTTATCTTCATGGTCTTGAATTTCACAACTTATTTGATGATTGAGTTAGTATTAAATGATGATTGATTTGTTATCTTTGTTTTCTTATATTTTTCACTAATAAATTGATCTTGACCATCAATAATGGTTGCATTATATGAAATACTGGAGAAGACAGCGAACTCTGCGACACGTACATGACTCATAACTTGAGGTGACCGAGATTTTGATTTATTGTTGTTACTAATGAAAAAAATTATTGTTTTTCAGCATTTTCTAATATTTTGGATTTTTTTGGATATTTTTGAGAATTTTTGGATTAAAAAAAAAAAATTCACACCGCGACGGACCGATATCCGCGACCGATACCGATATCATATCGATTTCTCGGCCCGACTGATACCACAGCCGAAACCGAGATTTTAAACCATGGTTGGGAGAGACCTCATCTGGGAAATTTAGTCTTCAAAGTAATTGGAGAAGAAGAGGTGAAGTGGCTTGAAATAAATTTTGAGGAGGAAGTTCGTCAAGCAGTCTTTGACCTTGCAGGTGATATGGCTCCAGCCCCAGATGGGTTTTCGATAGCATTTATTCAGCGCTTCTGGAAGATGTTGAAAAAGGACATTATGGATTTTGTCGATGAATTCTCGCAAAGGGGTAAATTGTCCAAAGGTTTTGGGGGCCTTTGTCATCGCGTTAGTCCCGAAGAAAGTAGGAGCATGGATGAAAATAGTGCCCGCCACCAAACCGCTAATTGAAAAAATCGCCAAAAAAAATTGAAAAAATTCCAGAAAATCCAAAAAATTGTAAAATGAAAGAAAATGTGGTTCTTTTGCAAAAGTAAGAAAAGGGGGGCGTAATGGTGCCCTCATTGCATGAGTCCTGTATTGTTGTTTGGTTATAAAATAATAGCATTGATCAATTTTTTCATATGTATTTATATTGGTTGGCTATTCTAAGTTAATAACTAATAAGAGGTTTGTAAAAAGACAATTTAATTAAAATATCATCAGTATCATGTTTAGAATATAACATTTCATAGTTGTATCGTGAAATGCGCACACACACATCTGGAGATAATTTTTCTATTAAAGTTAAATTTGATTAGAGCCCTATTTTCTATAAGTGTAAAATTTGGTTGTGGCACTATTTCCTATTATAAAGAGCTTTGGTCAGGCCCTATTTACTATTAGAGTGAGATTTGGTTGGAACCTATCTTCAATTAGTTCGAAATTTGGCTGTGCTTTTTTATTTTTGAAAGTTGGCTATGGCAGCCCTATTTCCAATTAGAGTGAATTTTGACAAAGGCATTAATTTCAATTAAGTAATATTTGGCTAAGGTATGACCTTTTTATTTTAAATTTGGGCCTCATGATGGGGCCCACCCGTAATTAAAAAGACAACAAATTCTTTGGCTTTTCTTCTTTTGGATTGAGACCATATAATTTTTTGAATGATCTTTTTTAAGTGGTTCTATAAAAATTTTTGGATGATTTTTTTGAATCAGTTTTTTTTTTTTTTTATATGATTTTTAATGGTTGTTTTTTTAATGGTTTTTGAGTATTTTTATAATGGGCTTTTTTAACGGGTTTATAATTGTTATCTTAAGAGCCCATTTAGTTTTTATTTATGTCTTTAATCAGGTGGGCTCATCGTAAGGCCCATAGCTAACCTTTTAATAAAATGAAAGAGGGATCGGGAATGGGTGTTTGTTACCCTATTTTTCATCTAAAAACACAAACCTCGACAAAGACTAAGTGGAGGGAAAGGAAAAGAGGGAGGAGGAGGAGGAGAAATAGAAGGAGTATGGCGTCTGCAGCATGGAGGGGTGCAACCTGCTACCGCTGCCGATGCCGCCGCCGATCCTTCTACCGCTGCCGTTGCCGATCCAGGTATGTCGTCTACAAACTCCTCTCTCTCTATTTGTTTTCCATTTTTTTTTTCCTTTTTTGTTCTTCATGAATAGGAAAGAAGAAGCGGTGAATGGCATTTAAAAAAAAAGCAGCAACAGTGAAGAAAAAAGAGGAAGAAGGTTTTTTTTTTTTTCTCCGATTGGTGGGGTTTTGAAACCCCAGCTGATACGTGGAGGCTGTATCGGCTGCTACACATGGGCCACCACAGTTGTGAGCGGCGATATTTTCCATCGCTACGCGCGATTTAGCAGCGCATCGGCCGTTATTTTCATCCTTGAGTAGGAGACCTTGGTATCAAGGACTATAGAACATCAGTCTCCTGGGAAGTCCCTATAAAGTCCTCACCAAAGTTCTAGCAGGGAGAATGCAAAAAATTCTGCCAAAGATAATCTCCAACGAACAAGGAGCTTTTGTAGAGGGAAGGCAAATCTTAGATGACATCCTGGCGGCCAATAAGTGTGTGCATTCAAGACTCAAGGATAGGAATCCGGGGATCATATGCAAGCTAGATCTGCTGCATGGAGCGGTGCAACCTGCCACTGCTGCCGATGCAGACTCCTCTCTCTCTCTCTCTCTATTTGTTTTCCATTTTTTTTCCGTTTTTTTCTTCATGAATAGGAAAGAAGAAGCAGTGAATGCCATTTAAAAAAAAAAAGCAGCAGTAGTGAAGAAAAAAGAGGAAGAAGGTTTTTTTTTTTTTCTCCGATTGGTGGGGTTTTGAAACCCCAGCTGTGGCGGCTGTATCGGCCGCTACACATGGGCCGCCACAGTTGTGAGCGGCGATATTTTCCATTGCTACGCCCGATTTAGTAGCGTATCGGCCGCTATTTTCATCCTTGAGTAGGGGACCTTGGTATCGAGGACTATAGTGTAAGAAACTATATACCAACCCAAAAGCTTAAGCTTATAGGTGGAAGGCCCATACAGGTAATATTAAGACATGACAAGCCTATTACTTAGGCGATGTGGGATGTTGGACTACACAAGAACAACGGGATCGGAACCCGCTCTGATACCATGTAAGCAACCATATACCAACCTAAAAGCTCAAGCTCTTAGGTGGAAGGCCCATACAGGTAATATTAAGACATGACAAGCCTATTACTTAGGCGATGTGGGATGTTGGACTACACAAGAACAACGGGATCGGAACCCGCTCTGATACCATATAATAAACCATATAAAGAGCCTGTTAGCATGGGCTGTTAGCATGGGCCTTAGTTATCTTCTACATATAGACCATCAGTCTCCTGGGAAGTTCCTATAAAGTCCTCACCAAAGTTCTAGCAGGGAGAATGCAAAAGATTCTACCAAAGTTAATCTCCAACGAACAAGGAGCTTTTGTAGAGGGAAGGCAAATCTTGGATGACATCCTGGTGGCCAATGAGTGTGTGCATTCAAGACTCAAGGATAAGAATCCGGGGATCATATGCAAGCTAGATCTGGAGAAAGCGTTTGATAGGGTGGACTAGAAATTTCTTCATTACATGTTAGGAAGAATGGGGTTTGGGGAAAAATGGCAGATGTGGACTCAGGAGTGCATTTCTTTAGCTTGGTTCTCAATTTTGTTGAATGGGTCTCCAAAGGGCTACTTCTAGGCTAACAGGGGGCTAAAACAAGGGGACCCTCTCTCCTTTTCTTTTCCTAATTGTAGCCGAAGCGTTTGGAAAAATGATAAAGAAGGCTGTGAGTGTTGGTTTATTCGAAGGCTTCAGAGTGGCTAGAAATTCCCTAGAAAGCAGCCACTTGCAGTACTCTGATGACACTCTAATATTCTGTGGAGCAGAGAAGATCAAGTTAGAAATGTTAAAGCCTCAATCCTATGTTTTGAAGCAGTGTCAGGCCAAAAAGTCAACTTCTTCAAGAGTGAGGTGATCGGGCTAAAATTTGAGAAGCCTCTGCTCCTTAAATGTTCTGAGATCCTGGGATGTAAGATTGGGGAACTTCCTATTTTGTACTTAGGCATGCCTGTGTGCTTGGGTCGGATAACTAAATCTCTTTGGAACCTAGTCGTGGAAAGGGTAGAGAGAAAGCTGTCTTCCTGGAAAGCTAAGTACCTATCTATAGGAGGAAGGGTAGTTGATCAAATCTGTCCTCTCGAACCTGCCAGTCTATTACTTCTCCATCTTTAGATGCCCGGCCTCAATAATAAAGAGGATTGAAAGACTGTAGAGAGACTTCTTATGGCATGGCACAAGCTCCCAGAAGAAGCTTCACTTGGTAGATTGAGACTCCATCTGTAAGCTGAAGGAAGAAGGAGGGCTAGGAATTAGACCCCTGAAGAGGATGAACCAAGCTCTTCTAGGTAAATGGTTGTGGAGGATTGGAGATGGTTCTCAAGGGCTTTGGAGACAGGTGCTGGAAAGGAAATACAGCCTTCCAAGTCATGGTTGGGATATCCAAGACCCCCTTTCGAACTCCTCTCCTATTTGGAAAGGAATCCTCTAAGTAAAGAAACTCTTCATGGAGAACATTAAGTACCAAATTGGTTCGGGGGAGAAGAGCCTCTTTTGGACAGATAGATGGGTAGATGAAAGGGCGTTGTGTGATCAATTCCCCGAATTGTTTAAGTGTGTGCATCCCATGGATGCCACAGTCAGTTCTTATATGAGCACAATTGGAGGACAGGTGGTTTGGGGTCCCACTTTTAGGAGGAACCTGAAGGATCATGAAGAAGCCCAGTTCATTGCTCTTCTTGACTCCCTAAACTGTCTACTCATTCATAACAATAGAACAGATGCTAGGGTGTGGATAGCCTCTAAGAATGAATCCTTCTCTGTGTCCTCTTTCTTTAAGGCTATCCTAAGCAATCCCAGGGAGAAGAGTGGGCCGTTTGGAATTTGGAAGTTGAAAGCTCCTCTAAGGGTGCTTGTTTTTGGGTGTTTGGCTCTAAGAAATAGGATTCCTACCATAGATCTTTTAAGAAGGAGAGGGATGACGATTGTGAATGGCTGCCCTATGTGCTTGAGGGACAAAGAATCAGTGGACCATCTCTTGCTTACTTGTAAATCTGCTCATGCAATTTGGATGTCTATAATTCGAGATTTTGGCTTCTGCTGGGTCCTTCCTCTCTCTCTCTCCCCGAGCTCTTCCAAGCATGGAAAGCACCTATTGGGAACCCTAGAGGCAAAATGATGTGGTGGCTGTCTTTTTGGACAGTGATTTGGACAATTTGGAAGGAAAGAAACTCAAGATGTTTTCAAGAAATTACATCGACTGAGACTGAGAGTAGGCTGGTGGAGAATTCAAAATTTCAAGTAGCTTTTTGGGTGTCTATTCTCCTTTCCTTTAGAGGATACTCTTTAGATCAAATTGTGTATCTTTGGAAAGAGCTGGCCTTTTCTTAGGACCCTTTCTGTTTTTTCTGCCTTTGCTGTCTTTTGCTTTCAGTACTTTCCTCTTGTACTGTTTGCCTTTTTTAATGAAAGTAAACATTTCAAAAAAAAAAAAAAAAAAAAAAAAGTTACCCTTTTTTTAAATCTTTTCAGTTTTCTCCACACTTATCTCATACCAACTACCTTCGAAACCACCACTCACACTCCCACTATTCCACTTTTGAAAGTTCCACTTCTCCTCTTCTATCCAAAACTCCATTCCCTTTCTTCTCCAATTCTTCTCTTTCCTTTTTATCCCATTAGCTCATAGATTACATAAACAAGTACTTTCTTGATAACCTTTATTCTTTTCTTTTCTTTCTACAATTTATAGATATTTTTTTAATGCATAAACGCTGACTATACCTATGCTGAGTATGGGTTATTATGCTAGTTCTTTTTTTTTATTCTTTAAGGTTATTGTTGGTTCCTTCTCCCCTCATATTTTCCATCAAACCAGGCCCAAATCCCAGATCCATCTGTGCAACACTTTTCATTGAACCCAAGCCCAAATCCTCATTGTCAACACTTTCATCTCCCACTCCCCACCAGCCGCCAGCTATAAGTCACAAAACTCCATCAGCCGACTATTACCCAGCCACCAAACAACCAGCACAGCTATCTTGTTGACCCTGACCCAACTACCACATCCAAACCATTCTCACATCATCCAAACTCCATGCATCAACATTCCAAGAGACACAAGTTCTTACCCCATAAGATCAGAATCGGCCATCATATTCCCCACCTACAATCCACTCAAACCTTTGAACCAGGCCACCTGACACAACCAGCCACCTGATCCAGCCCATCCAGGCCCAGCCGCACCTACCCAGGGCCAGATCCCACTTGGCTGAACATACCCAGGCCAGATCTGACCTGGCCGAACCAGATTTTCAGGTCATTGAACCCATTTGAGCACTCTTTCAACTCTATTTCGCTGTTAGTTCAGATCTGAAGTGTATATGTTGTTTTACTGCTATGATTAAACTGTGGGATTCTTCTATGATAAAAATCTGAATTTTCCTATCCAATTATCCGACATCTTAACATTGTTGACAATCATTGAACTTGGGCTTTTTGTCAAATCCTTAAGAGTTAAGACAGATGATCTAATTGAAATTTATTGATCCCTAAACTAGTGGAAGACATTCTCTTCCATTGAGACCGTCGATTCTAATTTGAGGGGTCCGTATTGCGGGATTGTGGTGCCTAGATTCATCTCTAGACTTAAACTGAAATTTAACAAAGGAGGTGAAATCTGAATATAATTTTATATTTCAAATTACAAATGTTAATGTTTTTCTGATCTCAAATAGTCATCTAGTTTAGCTTTGCATGGTCCTACATAAGAGAGGCAATAGAGGATTGCCAATAAGGTTGTAAATGAAGAAAAACCAAGTCACTGCATGAAATTCCCATTCTGTTCAATGTTGATCTGCTTGTTGCTTCATATGGTTTTGAGCCATGCTTAGATTATACTTGAGAAGACAAAAAACAGCACGACGAGTTTGAGACCCTGATCCACTTGGTTAATCCCTTGACGCAAGACTAGGTCAAGTGATCCTGTGACCCAAGAAAGGGGAAGCCGCAGCCATGTACTAAGTACTTGTTTTTTCTCATTTATGCTTAGTTATTTCAATAAGACCGAGTTGGACATATGTTGCTTGAGTTAGTTGTGACATAAACTGAATGGTTATGTGGATTATGAAATTATCATTCTATAATATGATATGATGTTGGGATTTTCTTATTATTGTTGTAAGATGATGTTATGATGTAATTATTTCTGAGCTGTTTAAAACTTTGATGAAGTGGCTTATCTTATTAAGATAATTCGGGATATTTTCCTGACAATGGGTACCACTATGGTCAGGGAATGGGGTTGATGAAACCCGGAGACAACCGTAAGGGCAAAATCACAAATTATCATGGCGTCTATATTGGAAAATATTAATGAAAACTATTTTCGAAATATCATTGGATCTACCCATTGGACACCCCTAGATGCCCAAGCACGTGGCTAAGAGATGGATCTTTCCAATGTGGCATTCAGGCCATTTGCGTAATTGTTCCGACTCTTAGGTTCGTTGCACTTTGTTTGGCTATAGGCCAGTTGCACTCTATTGTCACTTCTGTTTCAAGAGCTGCGTAATTGTTCTGACTGTAGGTCAGTTGCACTTGGTAGCTATAGGTCAGCCGTTCAACTGACTATGGCACTCTTGTGTGTTTAGAGGAACCCTTGAGGTGTATGTTTGTTTGGAGCTAGTGCACTCGATGGTTAGAATTAGAGACCCTAAATGAACTAATGCAAACACACATTTCCTTTTTGTCTGATTTATATATTATGAATGGAATGGTTAAAGAAGTTGGATATGATAATGTACTCTGAACTACTGGCACAGTATGAATTGATGGTCTCGTACTCAGGGTCTTTGTGGTTATGGAAATTTTGAACCTTTGGGTTCAGGTTATATAATGGATGAGGGCTATGGAGGCCGTTGTGTTGGTTGTGTTATGATGAGGGCCATGGAGGCCGTTGTGTTGGCTGGTCCTTGGTGGACGTTGATAGAGAAATGATGCTTGAGTGGCATCTTGGGATATGTGAAGCCTTGGTGGCAGTGTATCGAGTGACATCTTGGGATATGTGCAGCCTTGGTGGCAGTGTATCGAGTGGCATCTTGGGATCTGAGCAGCCTTCGTGGTAGTGTATTGTGGACCGGGTGCGAAGATGTAGATTGGGTTGTTCAATAATTTATTTATTTATTTTTTTGAATGATTCAATTTTTTATTTATTGTAATTGAATATTGTATGCTATTGGAACGATTTGTGGAATTTTATTTATTTGATATGTTTAGCATCATGTTGCTAGTATAGGAAATTCTATTCACTCTGTATGACTGATTTGAGTTTTCGCCCCAATCAGTATGCTAAACCTAGAAAGGCAGGAGGTCCCTAATGATGAAGAAGTTGGCTTGACATTTGCGGCTGAGAGTTTTGAGATTCACAAATACCTAGACACATACTTTAGTTGATTCTTTTGAAATTACAAAGACTATTTTGGGAAGTTATGTGGTTTATTTCTTTATTTGAACATTAGTATTGGATTTGGATATTCTTTTAATTAAAAATTCTGATTTTTGGCAAAAGCCTGGTTATTATGATTTGATTTAGGATGTGAATGTGATACTAAGTCTCAATGTGGAATTCGAAGGGCCCCGGATTCCGGATCATGACATTTTTCTTACCTACTAGTCCTGAACAACAATGCCTCTATCTTTTGCTGGACTACTCCTTCATAGGCAGATAACTGAGAGGTATCCTCTCATCCTTAGGGAGAAGAACTGAGGAGGGATCACTGTTAGCGAGGAGCCGAGGAGTGTTGTTTAAAATTCCTTAGGACATATCTGTACAGTGCTGTGGGAAAGCAGTTCCCACCCCCTCCCATAGGAATAGTTCAAAATTTTCCTCTTTCTGTTCAGAAAAGTGCTACACCATTCTCATGAGAGCGAGAGAGAGAGAGAGAAAGAGAGAGAGAGAGAGCAACAAAAATGGGAAGTGCTGAAAATTGGCTATGATATAAAGGAATCCTTGGCATTGCGCGAATGTGTCCTTAGTGTCTCATATGTCATATCCTTCAAGAGGGCTTAACTTCTCTTCAGTTGTTTCTTGAGGCCAAGCCACTAAGGAAGCAGGGCATCAACAAGGAAAATAATATCCGTAATAACACTAGAAGCTACAGACAGCATTTTCAGGGAGTTGCCCGCCTCACAAACACTGAGAACAACAATGGCGTTTCTGGAGAACTTTAAGTTGGCAGGGAACTTTCTTGTCTCTGTGCTCTTCCTTTCCTAAATTGTTATTTAACCAATCATCAGTATTGATGTGGGGGGTAGTAGGTCTGGAAAAAAGATTGGTATGTCGCCTAAATGTTATTTCCTATATTTCCTCAACCTCAAAATACAGTGGAATGGATTACTGTTCCTTGAATCCATACTACTGAAGTGTTATCACCACATGAAATTTCAGTATATTAACAACAAAACAAATCTTGAACTCATTTTTTGTTTTCTCAGCTATTACTTTGAGCATAATCCCTACATACTTCAAGGAGAGAATATAGTCAGTTTGACTTGCCCTTCTTGTCATAGTTGCTTTTGTTAGTATGGTTTTCTTTTCTGTGTTTGGACTAATCACTCATTTGCTAAGAAAAGGTCATTTTATTATTGCTGCTGCTTTTGTAGTATTTTCAGAAGACTTGACCTGGTTCTTTTGTTGAGTGATCAAATGTAGCTATTAGCGGCGGCAGTTATTTGCTTTGGCGTATGGATGGGTACGCACCATGATGGTTGCCGGAAGTCTCTCACGCTTCCTATTCTGGGCCTTGGTACCTCCATACTTATCATGTATACTCTTCGTCTCCTCCTCCTCCTCCTCCTACCCTTTCCCTTCAATTTTTAATGATATGTTATTATGGTGTGTTTTCAGATCACTAATTGGGTTTATGGGCGCTCTCAAGAATGTCACCATATTGTTATGGATTGTATCCTCTTTTTATGAATTTGTGAAACCCAATCACACACACAGGCATATATATATATATATATATATGGGAAACCCATTGGGTTTTCACCTATTTGAATGAATTGGACTGTTGGATCGAGGAAAAATTTCTTTCTTTACTATTAAGTCGTTAAATTAGTGGGCCATGGATGAAGGGGTTAGAGGCATGGGATTGACCCCAAACTTGATATAAGGTCTCATTCGAGATGTCTCTTTCCATCCCCCACAAGTCCCATGATCAGTGGGTCCCTAAGTGGGCTCCATTAAGTTTGTCCCTCACCATATGGTGAGGGAAGGATGCACATGAATATCCATATCTAGTGCCAACAATTTAAATGTGAGGGCTCTCACATCCATATCCAGTGCCAATATGAGAAGGGCTCTTCTAAGCTGCAGCTTATGTTATCTTAAGCTGAAATCGTCTACATAATCATCTCTATCGTAAACTGTCTCAAATTATCGTCTCCGGAATCAAGATAAACCCAATTACAACTTGATTTTCCAGGTCCATCATGCCAAAAACAGAGATAGTCGACTTTGATTTGTGGGACCAGCACTGTTTCAGCTTAGGATAACATATATATATATATATTAATATATATCTGTTATAAATTAGTACTGTTATATATATACGCGCGTGTCTTTCAAGATTGATGCTGTTTTTGGGTTAGAACATTTCTGCACTGACCTTGACATTGCAACTACAGTATTTGGTGATGTTGTGCTTGGTCTTGGTGGCGATCCTGACATTCACGGTGTTGGCGTAAGTATTACTGGTCTGAAAGCCCTAATTTTTTCCCTAAACTGTTTACTTTCATTCTCAGGTGGGACGCTTTTGTGTCAACAATTTACACTTGTTATGTTGGATCTAGTGATTCATTAATTTGTAGTAATGCATTCTCTCTTCCATTTTTCTTTATGAATTGCTGAGAGCCTATTAAGTTTGACACGGAGAACCAGGCTGGAATCAGTAAGTTGGCCTTCAAGTGGGGTGGGGGTGTTGGGAAATGCAACACAAAAAAAAAAAAAAAAAAAAAAAAAAAAAAAAAAAAAAAAAAGAAAAAGAGAAAAAAAGAGATTGGGGTTTAGCCCCCAGTGCACCATCCATGCTCCTGCCCCCCCACCCCCAACTATCAAGTGCTGCCCATGTAGAGAACATTGAAGGTTTCAACGTTTGTACATTTTTTTTGTTTTCATAAATTGTTCTTTATTTGTTTGGAAGTTTTCATATTTTGTTTCATTGAGTTGCTAAATTTCATTCTATGCTATGATTGTAGATTTATTGTAACAAATAACGGATCTGGCCATGTCATTTCTGGACAAAGGTAAAATTACACTGCAACTGTCCATGTTATGCTTTTATAATGTTGTTGAGCAGATACGGTATTGTGGAGGAAAGAAAAAACTAGTGCCCTCATCATGATTACTACTTATGCTTTTGAATGACAACAGTTTATGTGCTCCAAACCATGAAAAATGTAAGAGGCATCACTATTTGTTGTATACCAGAGACCACAATAGTTTTTGTTGCTTATCTTGCTGTTATCTTTTGTAATATGTTCTCTCTCTCTCTCTCTCTCTCTCTCTCTCTCTCTCTCTCTCTCGTGTAATTTAGGTGGGTATCAGAATAAAGAAGGGTTGTGTAATCGCATAGCCCACATCTCTAATTTGTTTTTATCAGTAATAGAAACTTTATTAAAAATGAATGATTACAAGACCGATTAAAGCATAGAAGGAGCATCCCCCAAAGGTGAACCGGTACAAGAGAAATGTACCTGCCACCAAGCCAAACTATATTACAGAAGCACTTAGATTACATAGTAGATCCACCCCGAACTTAGCTAAACAGTTTGCCATACCGTTCGCTGAAACGATACTTGCAACTCACAAACTAGAAGACTAATTTCATTGAATAAGAGTTGCATTTTCCAAGGCACTTTTAGTGATATCACCCAAGAAATAGCATTAGTAGAGTCACTTTCCACAATAAGATAATGATTATAAAATGTGTGATATATACAGAGAGCTTCCAAAATGGCTAGAACTTCCGCTTCATTAGAGTCTTTGATCCCTACGTGTTTACAAAACTTATACATAACTTCCCCTTTGTGATTTCTTGGAACACCTCTAATGCCAGCCAACCCCGGTTTTCCCCTTGCAGCTCCATCCACATTGAACTTTAAAACTTCGGTTGGTGGGACACACCAAGATACTTTTCTTTTCTTTTTCAGTATACTCTTCTTCAAACAAGCTCTCCAACTTTGCATAAAATTATCAATTTTCAAATCTGAAAATTCCTATTTAGCACATGCTCATTTAGCGATCCTTACTTGCGCCATTGATAGTAGATCCACCCATGTCGGTTCTTTTCTATTAAAGATTCTACCATTTCACTCTTTCCAAATTGACCAAAGAATGGAAAAAGGAATGATTCTCCATAGGATTCTACTATTTCCCCCTTCAAGCCTCAATTTTACTACAACTCTCCTGGTATGTGGGTCATGTGGAAAAATTTCTTCCTATCTTCTTTTGAAGATTTGCACATAAGTAGGTATCAATACTGTGGGGCCCACTCCATGATTGTGGTAACTGAGTTTTGTCACTACGGGGATCCTCATGTCTGAAAGAACTGGCATTGATTTTGTTTAAATCAATCGGAGTCCATCTGAGGAAAGGTGGGCCACATAGGTCCCACAAGCAGAAACATGGATGGTTCTGGACATTTCCAGCCAGCAACAAAATCAGCTTTCCTCATATCGTTGATTATTTTCCTGCATTCAAGTAATTAGAGATCTCATATTTTAGGTAACAAGATAATGATGAGTAGGTAAGGATTTAGAAATGTATAGAGATTTCTATAGATTAGAAGCTCTACATCCGCCAACCTCTGCCTTGTCAAGATGGTTTAAACTTATGGTTTAGACCATTAGGACATGGGTTCAAGATATGGCACCAACAGAGAGAGGGAGAGAGAGGCAAAAAGAAGCTCTACATCCATAGTACTTGTCGACTGTAATTCAGAGAACTTTAGTTTCAGCATGTTAGCAGAGTTGATTTGGTTTCTTATTGTCATGCCACCAAACCGGATTACTGCATCTATCCACGTCTCAGGGCACGAGTTTGACATAAAAATCCCATCACTGACAATATCATTTAGCGGATGCTTATGTGGTGTTGCAACCCAAAGTCTGTGGCCATCGGATTCCGTATCGCAACCCAAGCACTTTATCATATGCTTGCTATTATAATGCATCATCAGACTGGTGTAATGCATAAACAAGGAGACACACAGCATGGCAATAAAATAGGATATTATGTTCCCCAAACATGTTAAATTTACAATATAAAAAGTGAATTAGTTACAACCCAAAGGAAAAGGTCAACACAGGCCAATACAATTGACAGAACCTAAAGTACAACAACTCCCCCACAATGTAATGACTAGTTAGATGCTACATCCGATCTCTCGATGACATCGTTAGCACATGACTCTTTCAGCTCCTGTCGCTCCTCTGCCGCCTCCGTGCACTCCAGCTCAAGGGCAAGGGTCAATGCCTAAAGCACCAAGTGTAGATAAGTCAGGCACGACGACTTGGCAGGCGATTAATATAAGCATCATAGCATGTTGCAATAAATATGACTATAAAGACAGACTAAAAATTAATAGAATTTCAATTAAAAGTTTACAACTGGGCATGTAGTGCATGAATAGTAAGACTGAGCAAGACCAGCATAAATACAATGTAAGACAGGTCTAAGACATCATATGCTTTCTATCAAGTTGGCAACTCACATGTAGCTACATTCTTTCAACTGCACAGTCGTGACCGTGAAGAGAGCCAGTAAGCAAGAATAACAATATAATAAAAGTAAGCCACACTCCCAAAAGGGAGTTTACTATGTGGCCATCAAGACAAGATACTATGAGCAGTACCAACAAGTGTGTATCAAGCAAAAACTAATCTGCAGATATAGTGATAATAACAACTCCAAACCCTACGGCGGTCTGATCCGACCGAAATGGGGTTGAAGCTTCGTGATGCCAATTAGAGAATCCAAGACAAAAGGGTCTAGGTCCTATCTATTTTTATCCTCTCAAACTCTTTGGGGAATTCCAGGTCCCATTGAGTGTCTGTAGGCACCCTGAGGGTTCAAGGTTTATGGTGCGGACAACGGAGGTAGAGATGCGGGAGGGCGACCAAGATAGAAAAGATAGGGATGAGATAGAACTCCCAAAATGCTTAGGAAAGGCCCAATTGTGCAGAACTTGTATTTCTTATATTTCCTTGTGATTATCTGGGCTGGGGCTGGGTGAGATGGACTAATGGAAAAACCCTGGGGTTGAGATCCAGCGACAAAGGTCGCAAATCTGATGATTATGATCTTAAATGGAGATTTAGGGTTAGTGGAGGGTGATAGCTCGTAGGAAAAGAAATAGAGAAAGAGAAGAGGATACCTTTGATTGGGCTCTCACCAAACTCCAATCCGGAGGCGTTACGTCATATGAGCAAGGTAGGGCTCAAGAGACTCAATAATTGGGCTCTCACCAAACTCCAATCCAGGAGGCGTAAGGGATTTCTCGGAGGAGAACTCGAAGAAAACTCATTTTCATTAATCATCAATCATTCATTACCTAGCCAAAGAGGCCTTACGTCATTATATAGGAAAATAAATAACCCTAAGACTAATCTGGACCATCTAAACACACTGATGGCCGGAATTAAAACATCCTCATAAGCAACCTAAAACATAATTAAAGGCCTAAATAACATAAAATAAATGGGCTAGGCCCAAAGGCTTGGACATGATAATTGAGTTGGGCTCGTTGGAGGGTCAACCCATGTGGGGCCATGGGCTTGTCCTGCATCAATTTCTCCTCTTCTTAGAGAAAACTCGACCTCGAGTTTTATAAGAAGTCCTCCAGGATCAAATATCAAGCGTACAAATCCTCGATGTGCTTCTTGGTCTTCAACCTCTTGGCATGACTTGAAGGCTGGAATCAATACTTTCAACTTCAGGCATGTCTTCCATAGAGATGTAGAATGGGATCCATTGCTTCTGAAATCGGGAACTTGCTTTTGAGTGAGATTTAACCATTTGATGCATCAACTTCTGAATTTCAACTAGCTGCACACAATCTGCATGCATTAATGATCTATCTTTGAAGACGAAATCAATATGTGGAACTTCAATTACTTGATTTTCATTCGCAGCCTCTTGATCAATAGCTTGCTCCTCTGATGCTTTAACTGGCTGTTTTGGCAGTGTGCTTGCAATGGATTCTTCTATCAGAATCTCAGTTGGCTTGCATACTAATTTCAATTCTTGAGTGTGATGGTCTCCCTCTTGAGTTGCTCGCACTTGTTGGTCAACACTGTCCAAAGAAGAATTTTCGGAGACATCGTCGGATATCAATTGTCTATCGCCAAAGATAAAATCAATGTGGGGAATGTCAATCACTTGATCTTCTTTTATAACTTCTTGATCACTGGCCTTTTCATCTAATGGTCTGATTGGATTTTTGGAAGTGGACTTGTAATGAGATCCATCATATGATCAAACTCCTTGTTGATTCCTGCACTGTTTGTCTCTTCTTATTCCACCTGCACTGGCTGATCAACACCATCAATTCCTCTATTTTCTTTTTCTTGTATTTCCATGTCAACTTTGATGTTTTCTTTACAAGATACAACAACTTCCCCTTTTACTTGATCTTGTACCTCAATATCAACCTCGACATTTTCAACAATTGATTCCATAACATGAGCTTCTGTGGATTGCAGAGATTTTTCTCCCTGCATCTTAGCTTTTCGGAGGTGATAGCGTTTTATCAAGCGCTCAACATGGATAGCTTCCCAAAATGCTTCGTACATATCTTTGCATTCCTTTTTCATATTATTCTGTATACTTGGTCTCAAACCTCTAGTAAAGATAGTGACATAATGTTCATCTTCCTCTACTAATGCACATTGTGCTTGTAGGCTTGAAAATTCATTAGAATATTCGTCAACAGTCAACTTTCCTTGTCTTAAATTAAGGAACTGATCAAAGTAGTCTTTATTTTCACAATACCAATTCCCATATTTACATGCATAGATGATTCTTTGCATATCATTGTAGATTTGCAATGTGATATTGTCCTGTAATTCCATATTTACTTGATGCAATGACTGAAATTTTTAATGCTCTTCAGAATTAAAATCAAGCTAACTAGATGTGTAGATCTCACCGATTGGAGTTCAAAGGTGAAGACAGATCGACGATCAGAGTCCGGATGGAGAAGATATCATTGATTGAAGATCAATGGTTGAAACTTGCTTGAATTCGAGGCCCACACATTCACTTTGTTGCTACTGTTCTACTCTGTGAAGAGTTCTAACCCGATGCAGGTTGGTGGCGGGATTTGAAGATCTGTTAAGGTTTTGGGTAGTTGGCAGTGGGATCTATGAGATGGTCAACAATGGTGATGGGTGATGAAGGAATGAAAACAATGGAAAAGGGGATTACCTGAATGGTGATGATGGATTGCTGAATCTCAAATCCGGGTGGATCGATCTTTGGCTCTGATACCAATTGGTGCGGGCTAATGGAAAAAACTTGGGGTTGAGATCCAGCGACAAGGGTCGCAGATCTTATAATTAGGATCTTAAATGGAGATTTAGGGTTAGTGCAGGGAGATAGTTCGTAGGAAAAGAAATATAGAAAGAGAAGAGGATACCTTTGATTGGGCTCTCACCAAACTCCAATCCGGAGGCGTTACGTCAGATGAGCAAGGTAGGGCTCAAGAGACTCAGAAATTGGGTTCTCATCAAACTCCAATCTAGGAAGCGTTAGGGATTTCTTGGAGGAGAACTCGAAAAAAACTCATTTTCATTAATCATCAATCATTCCTTACCTAGCCAAAGAGGCTTTACATCATTATATAGGAAAATAAATAACCCTAAGACTAATCTGGACCATCCAAACACATTGATGGCCAAGATTAAAACATCCTAATAAGCAACTTAAAATACAATTAAAGGCTTAAATAACATAAATAAATGGGCTGGGCCCAAAGGCTTGGACAAGATCATCGGGTTGGGCCCGTTGGAGGGTCAACCCATGGGGGACCATGGGCTTGTCCTGCATCAGTTTACCAGTGACCTCAATCCTTTCAAGGGGGTTCATAGCCTATTTGGCCACCTCAAACTCTTTTAGGGTGCCAGGTCCATGTTTATCTCAAACTGCGAAGTCCCTCAAGGTTTATAAGACTCATGAGTCATGAAATAGAATACCGAACTATTCCAAAACAGGTCAGGACAAGAAAAAACACACTTTTCGGAAATGAGTAGTCCTTACAAATCCAAGACTGGTTGAATGAAAGACAATTGTAAGGATCAACAAATCCTTGTATTGAAGAAGAAGAAGATCAAGAGAGAGAGAGAGAGAGAGAGAGAGAGAGAGAGAGAGAGAGAGAAGTTGTGGAATCTGTCGTATCCCAAAGGGAGGATCGACTGTTGCTCTTTATACACAAAGTATTATCAATTACAGCCTATGATTGATTCCTAATTACATGTGTAAATAAGAAAGGAAAGAATATAATTGTGATTGCTGTTATACAACTATACAATGTTTGACCAAATCTAAGAGATCCCACACGTGGGTGTGGCCATGTTTGAGCTTTGGGCCTCTGAAATGGGCTTTTTGCAGGGCCTGCTGCTTTGTTTGTGCTTCTACGCTCCCCCTCAAATTGATGCTGTGGTTTTCCAAGAAGCATCAATTTGGAAAGAATGGAATCATGACGATCGCGGGGCATGCCCTTGGTGAACACATCTGCCAGTTGTTCGAATGAAGAGATATAGGGTAGACAGATATTTTCACAAACAAAGTACTGACGAATAAAGTGACAGTCAATTTCAATGTGCTTAGTGCGCTCATGGAAAATGTCACGACCTAAATTCTGGGGCCCTGTCGGATTTCGGATCGTGATTATCTAGCAATATCCGCCACGCATTCATCAAATAATTTCCACAAGAATCAGGCATTTAGTTCAAAATATAATTCCAATTAAATTGTAAATGTCAAACAATGTCAATATTCTTTGAGTAATCAAAATTCCATATCCTAACTCAATTCAAAGAGGACCTAGAACTTTTAATAAAATTTCCCTAAACAAGGGCTAATCCTCTTATCAACTAATTGAATTTTTCTCGTTCTCTTCTGTCAGCCACGTATGCCGAAATCTACGTGCTGAACATCATTCTGCTCTGTCTCACCAGCAACACGATTACCTGAATGGGGCAACACAACATCAATATTACTGGTGAATGAATTTTCCTAACGAACAAACAACATGGAACATAATATCACATAAATAAACAAGTCTGAATTAATAAACCAATTACCATTAAAAGTACATCCATTTACATCTATGTGCCAATGCACATTACAACGCCACCAAGGCTTATCGTGCCCATGCACATAACAATGCCACCAAGTCTTATCGTATACATGTATACCGGCCACCATGACCTTGTCTCATCAGACATGTCCACCAAGGACAATGGCCTCCATGGCCCACATGGTTTGAACACCATGTCTAACAACGGCCTCCACGGCCCACATGGTCTGAACACCATGTCTAACCCAATGAATTTGTATCCAATCCATTCTTTCACGTGTACCAATAATTCCCAGTACACCAGTAGTCATTCCATACATACCACATTAAATACAAATCATAATATTAACAATTAGTAGTGTGGACCCAATCCTATACAAGTCCTTATCAGATTAGTGCCCCGCTTCTGATCATAACAGTTAAAGAATAATACAAGAGTGGCCCACCTTCATATAATATTACATAAGTAACAGAAATATGCCAATATTCCCAAACAATCCATACAATTCATCATAAATTACACAAACCCTTAATTAATTTAGATGGAAGGTTTATATGGTAATTACCTACCAAGTATAGGGCTGTCCCCATCTACAAGCCCCACTCAGGCCTTAATTCCAGATACAGAACATATACAAGTTGATGTTTCATGCCATAACACATTCGCGTGTCATCAAGTGGGTCCCACTTGAATGATACATGATTAGTCCTGATCTCTATGGTTGCCCAGTGCCCTACATTAAGTCCCATGGCTCTGATTTATCATCAGGCATCCTTACTGGGCCCCTTAGTCTTAACAAATACAACCAGAATTCATGGATAAGCCTCACGGTTAACAAAATTGAAGTTTCTGGATGACTGGGCAGATGCGGCCCACTCCACATGGGACCACCACCAGCCAGGTCACCCTTGGGTCCCCTTCAAGATGTGTGGTCCTGATCTTTGATCAAGTTAGGCAGTGGGTCCCAGCATGGATGTCGACCTTCAGCCCTGTTTCCATCAAATTCACGCCTGAAATATTAAAATCAAGTGGATGGTGGCCCAAACAGGGGGCCCAATCCACATGGGTCCAGCACTGCCCTTGTCGCCCAAGGGTCCCCTTTAGGATCCGTGGGCTAGATTCACCATCTGGTGGGCCATGGGGTCCCACTACCCTCTACAGTCAATGCTTGTCATTGATGACAGGTTTCTGGATTATGTGTCTTACACAATTGCACAGCGTCTCAAGAAGAAAGATGAGCTAACAACTCCAGGGAAGTTATATACTTCACAGTCGAGATTTATAAGACTCACAAAAGAGTTTCTATGTAATCCAGGGTACAGGAACCATTATTGTAAATGCAGTATTTCTAACGACCAAGCTCTCTCTCTCTCTCTGGTCAGATTTTCTCTCAAAGGAAAGAAGGAGAATATTGGATGCTACTACTATCGATTGTTGCTTAAATAAACAAAGATGAGGTGGAGTCCTAGTCTTTCTCTAACTGGACATAGAGTCCTATCTAATCTCCTCTCATCAACTCCTAATTAGAGTTGTTAAACAACTCCTCTTTTCATTCAATAATAGGAATTTAAACAACTCCTACACGTGAGGCTCTACTAATCTAAATAGTAGGGTTGTCAATCGAGTCGTGTTAATGAAATTGGGTTGCAGGTCAAACGAATTCGGGTTAGAATCACCTCAACCCGAACACGACCCATTAAGAAAACGGGTCAAGAAACCAAACACGGACCCAATTCGTTTATTTAACGGGTCATACGACACGACCCGTTAACCCGTTAATTTTGAAAAAAATATTCATTAAGCTTAAAAAGTATCTCTTTTCTAAATCATGGAGCCATACTTTATGTTTGGAGGCTAGGCCCATTTTCTAAGTAACTATTGTATCTCTTCTGATTAAGTGCATCTTCCACTGAACAAAAGTTATGTTACCCACACCTTGATTTTTTTGCAAGGTAATGTGATGCACACTTTGCAGCATGGCTTTTTGGCAGGTTGTATCGGGTCGTAATGGGTTACCGGCTTTATTCGTTAACGACCCATTAATTTAACTGGTCAACGGGTCCGACCCATTAACTGTCAATCCAAGACCAGGCCCATTTTGGGCCCAGTCATTATATCTTATTTAGTCAAAGACAACTGTACATACTTAGTTTGTAAAGCATAATGTTAGGATCTAGATAAGCTGAGATACTGATAATTGCATGTAATCAGGGCATTCAGCCCCTATATAATATGAGAACAATCGACCCTCATGGGCACTGCATTCAGCATACCTTTTGTGTTTTCTTTCCATCTCTCTCAATGACATGGTATCAGAGCCTTGTCAAAAATTGGTGCTTAAGCTAATTTTTATTCTTCAAGATCCAAGGAATTGTGGATTCTCCAAGTCATCTTCCAAGATCTGGAAGCCCTTTAGAGATCATATCTTCAGCCTGATCATCTTTGATCATCTCTGATCGTCTCAGATTAGACGTGGCCCACCTGCGATCATCATCTGCTACTCAGCGGAAGCAGCCCATATTGGTCGCCTGGATTTATACACATTTATGAAGATTTTCTCACGATTTATGGATCATCAGAGGTAGGCCATCTACCATTTTTTGTAGAAGATCAGTTTTGTTCATTTCTTTTCATCTCAGCCGTCTAAAAGTTTGGATTTGGATTCGTTCTACCTGAGACCACTTCAAATAGTTGCAGAAATTTGCTGTGAACCCATCCCCATACTCAGATCTGTCAACAGATCACTAGGTGGGGCCCACGTACACAACCCAACTCAAATTTGGGTCGTCAGGTACTGTTTAATGCACAGTTCTGTGCAAAAGTTGCTGTATCAGAAACTGTTCTATTGCTGGTTACTGCTGGTTCTTCCTACTGCTATTTATTACTGCTGTTGTTGCTGGTTTGTTACTTACTACTGCTGATTGGTACTGCTGCGTCTACTTGATCCAATTTGTTGATTCCTTTGCACTGCTGCTGTGATAATTTGTTCGTCTGTGTCTTTCTGGGTACTGTTTGTTGTGCACTTTTATTCTGTGCCTTCTGGGAATTGTTCTTGGCTGCTGGTTACTGTCTGTTGCAACACCTCCTGATTGTGTTCTTACAATCTTGACTGTGGTTTGATCCATCTACGATTGGACTGCAACAGTACTGCTGCCCAATTCAGCGCCCTGTCTTCCTTGTGTGTGTAGAAGATAACAGGCCTTAAGAAGGCCCAGCTCATCAAAGCCCATGTAAAAATCCCACACGTGGGATATGGTTAGATTTACATCTCATATGTATAGCTCTTCTTTCCTTGTATAGTCTAGGATATATTCTTTCATTCTTTCCTTGTATATTCTAATTTATATTCTTTCCTTTCTTTATTATTCTGATTTGTAATCTTGACATATTTAGAGTCTTGATTAAGACCTAATATGATTATAAATAGAACTGTCGATCATCATATGATGCACGACCTTCTCCCAGTGTTCTTCTTCTTCTTCTTCTTCTTCTTCCTCTCTTCCTTCACATAATATTACATGGTATCAGAGCACTGTGGGCTCTCCTCATATCACCACAATCTCCTCTCAAGGATCTGAAGACTCTCTGTCTCAGCAGAATCTATCTGTCGTCATTCTGCACGTGAATATCAAAGGTGGGCCATCTTCAGATCATTCAGAAATCAAAAACAAACTACACTACAAGGGTCGCCCATCCTCTCTAAGATTTATGAGCATTTTTTCAGGATTTTTGACACATCTGAGGTAGGCCGTCTACTGCTGCTTGTGTTTTCCCAGTTTTTTAAGATAGTTTTCATCAGATCCGTTCAAATTTGCGGATTTTAATCAGTTTGTCATGCAACCTGATCTGGAAGTTAGTAAAAAGTATCACACAGAGTACTCCATTATTTGATCTGCGGTCTGATCTCATTGTGGGCCCCACGTGCCCTCTCCAGCAGCAAAATAGTGGTCGTCTGGCACTATTTTGCTCACTGTTGGGCCCTTTTCCTTTTGTTTGAAGTTCTGTTTTGCTCCAGTAAAAGATCTGAACCAATCATTCAGCCTCTCTCTTGGTTATTGCTGACTAATCACTGTTTAGTCCTCTCCATCTCTCTCTCGGCTTGGATTAGTGCAGAACAGAACCCCTTGGTTGCTGTTTTTCTGACTTTTCTCCCTCTGATTGAGCACTCTGCTGCATTAAAAATCATGGATAAATATGATGTTATTCCCGTTAAGTTTAATGGGCAAAATTACATGGCCTGGTCCTTCCATCTGAAGAACTTCGTAGAAGGACAGGGACTCTTTGGTTATCTGGATGGCACAGCAACAAAACCTCCTACTCCAAGTACCACAGACTCCAAAGTCTTAGCCACCTGGTCCAAGGAAAATGCCAAAGTGATTACTTGGATACTCAACTCTATTGATTCCTCCTTGGCCGTGGCTCTTCAAGCCTATACTACAGCGGCAGCTATGTGGGCTCACCTCAAGAAGATCTACCATCAAACCAACAAAGCCCGAAAATTTCACTTGGATAGTGAAATTGCTAAATTTACTCAAGGGGATAGATCTGTGCAGGAATATTTTAATGGCTTCCTCACCTTATGGACCGAACGGGATTCCATGTTGATTCAGACAGTCTCTCCTGGCTTTCTATCCGAGGCTCTTAAACTACAAGAAGAAACTCACATTAGCCAGTTCCTGATGAATCTCCGACCAGACTTTGAATCAGTTCGGTCTGCCCTCATGAATAGAGAACTTTCGGCTAATCTTGATACCTGCTTTCAAGAAGTCCTTCGCGAAGAACTTCGTCTCACCTCACAACGTGCTATTCTTGAAGAACCAAAGGCCTTCCTCGCACCCCTTCCGGCTGACTCTGCTCTTCTAGCAACCCCTAACCCAAAGCTCCCTCAATGCTTTGAATGCAAAGGGTTTGGACATATTGCCAAGAATTGCCGCAAGAAGTTAGTTTGTCGATACTGCAAGCGGTCTGGTCATCTTATTGATGACTGCCGCAGCCTCCAGCGAAGGAATGAGACACTGCCTAAGAAGCCTCCCTCCAATCTGCCAAGACAGAATATTCCATCAGCATTCCAGGCTCAAGCACCATCATCTGATTCAGGGAGCACTTCTTCTGGGGCTGTATCCATGACTCCTGCTCAGATTCAAGAACTGATTCAAAGCACAGTCACCTCCGCATATGCATCTATGGGTTTTTCTGGTGCTCGGTATCCAACTCTTTCTCATACAGCTTTTCTTGCCTTTCATTCTTCGGCATCTCTTTCTTCTCCTATTACCTCATCCACATGGTTTTTAGATTCAGGTGCCTCCAATCACATGACATCTGTAGAACATAGCTTTACAGATTCCCACCCTTACCTTGGAAAAGAGAAAATAACCACTGCTAATGGTGACCAACTACTCATTTCGGGAGTTGGTACCATTACTTTCTCTAGTGTTTATGGCCAGTCTATCACCCTTTCCAATGTTTACTTTGTTCCCAAATTATCAGCCAACCTTCTTTCTGTAGGACAACTTATCGATGATGGCTATCTTGTTCACTTTTCTTCCTCTGGTTGTGTTATACAGGGGCGACAAACTGGGAAGGTGATCGCGACGGGGAGTAAGCATGGGCGCCTGTTCTTGCTGGACATTGGACATCATTCTTTCTTTGCCTCTTCTTCTAAATTCAATACATTGTGGGATGTTTGGCATAAACGTCTTGGTCATGTGAACAATGCACATTTGCTTTCCTTGTTTAAATTTGGTTTTTTAGATTCTACTATTGATAATAAACTGATGTCTTCTTTATCTCAATCAAAGTGTGAAACTTGTTGCTTAAGTAAAAGTCACATTTTGCCTTTTTCTGTTCATAATGCTCGTGCTTTGGCATCATTTGACATTATTCATTCAGATGTTTGGGGTATTGCTCCTACCTTGAGTAGGACAGGCTTTAAATACTATGTGACATTTATTGATGACCATTCTCGTCATACTTGGATTTACTTTATGCGCATGAAATCTGAAGTCTTCTCCATTTTTCAAACATTTTATAACATGGTCCAAACCCAATTTCAGAAAGCAATCAAAATTCTTCGATCAGATTCCGGTGGAGAATACATGTCTCACGAATTCTCTGCTTTCCTGTCTGATAAAGGAATTTTGCACCAAAAATCTTGTCCGCATACTCCT
This sequence comes from Camphora micrantha, assembly GCA_003546025.1. Taxonomy (NCBI): domain Eukaryota; kingdom Viridiplantae; phylum Streptophyta; class Magnoliopsida; order Laurales; family Lauraceae; genus Camphora; species Camphora micrantha. Next base: position 36,023,734 of record QPKB01000012.1, on the reverse strand, counting down.
CAGCAAAATGGGATTGCGGAAAGAAAGAACAGACATATTATTGAAACTGTTCGTACTCTGTTGATTGCGTCTTTAGTCCCTCCCAAGTTTTGGTGCGATGCTGCACAGACTGCTGTGTATCTGATTAACCGTCGTCCTAGCACTATTCTAGGCAAGGCTACTCCTTACGGAGTTCTCTTTGGTCACACCCCTTCATACTCTCACTTGCGTGTTTTTGGTTGTTTGTGTTTTGTTCATCTTCCTCCCACTGAGCGCACTAAGTTATCTCCACAGGCTGCTAAGTGCATCTTTTTGGGTTACAGTAATGAACACAAAGGTTTTTTGTGTTATGATCAATTGGAAAAACGTATGCGCATCTCTCGTAATGTGATTTTCTTGGAACATATTCCCTTCTTTTCTTTACGCTTGGATAGTCATCCTATTGCTGTGTCCTATCTACCACAATTCTCGGAGTCTACTTCTCCACCACCTCTTCCCAAAGTTTATGTTCGGCGGAACAAGGTACCTCCTCTGATGACTCCCTCTCTTGATCCTCTCCCAGCGCCGCCTACTGAATCTTCAGGTAATAATACTTCTTCTGATAATACCATTTCTCTGCGACGCTCTAGTCGTCCTTCTGTTGCTCCTAATCGCTATGGATTTCCTGCTCTTCTTACTTCCTTGGATAGTACTCCTATACCGACCTCATATTTACAGGCCTCAAAGATTGCTTACTGGCAGGATGCTATGACTGAGGAGTTGGTTGCTCTTGAAGCAAACCAAACATGGGAATTGGTACCGGCCCCGGATGGAGCCTCTGTGATTGGCAGTAAATGGATATACTCCGTCAAAGTACACTCTGATGGGAGTCTTGATCGCTACAAAGCCAGATTGGTTGCACAGGGTTATAAGCAGGAATATGGAATTGATTATGCGGAAACATTTGCTCCAGTGGCGAAAATGACCACCGTTCGTACTCTTCTTTGTGTCGCGGCAGTCCGCAACTGGCCTCTATGGCAAATGGATGTCAAAAATGCTTTTCTCCATGGGGACTTGCGAGAGACTGTTTATTTAAAACCTCCGCCAGGATATGCTTGTCCTCCAAAGCATGTGTGCAAATTGCGGAAAGCTCTTTATGGACTTAAACAAGCTCCCAGGGCTTGGTTCGATAAGTTCCGGGCTGCAATCCTTCAAGCCGGATTTCGTCAGAGTCACTCCGATAGTTCCCTCTTCCTAAGATGGACACCGAAGGGCTACACATTCCTCTTGGTTTATGTTGATGATATGATCATCAGTGGAAATGATACTACCGGCATTACGGATCTCAAACACCACCTTACTCGCCACTTCAGAATGAAGGATCTTGGTCCTCTCACCTACTTTCTGGGGCTTGAGTTTGTGCGCAACAAATCAGGCATTAGGGTCCTTCAGCGCAAATATGCGATAGATTTGATCACATCCGCCAGGCTTGATGATGCTCACACTTTCGATACGCCTCTGGAATTGAATAGCAAAATCAGTTCCGATGATGGCACTCCTTTAGATGATCCATCTGTTTTCCGGCGGATAGTTGGTAGTTTGCTCTACTTAACTATGACTCGGCCGGATATTTCTCATGCTGTTCATACAGTAAGTCAGTTTGTTAGCAATCCCCACAAACCGCACCTTTCTGCTGCGTTACGCATCCTCCGCTATGTTAAAGGCACTCTTCATCATGGTCTCTTCTTCCCTTCCGATACTTCTTTGCATTTATCAGCTTATGCAGATGCTGACTGGGCTGGCTGTCCGGACTCTCGGAGGTCTACCACTGGATGGTGTATGTTTCTTGGAAAATCTCTGATTTCATGGAAGTGCAAGAAGCAAACCACTGTCTCAAAGTCTTCTGCTGAGGCCGAATATCGGGCGATGTCCTCAGCCAATGCTGAAATTATCTGGCTCCGCCGCCTTCTATGTGAATTGGGTGTTCTTGTTGGTCGTTCCACACCTCTCTATGGGGACAATACCAGTGCTACCAGAATTGCCAATAACCTGGTCTTCCATGAAAGAACAAAGCACATTGAGATTGACTGTCACTTCATCCGTCAACATGTCGTTACTGAGAAGATCACTCTACCTCATGTCTCTTCTTGTAACCAGTTGGCGGATATCTTCACCAAGGCCCTTCCCAAAATGCGTCATCATGATCTAACTAGCAAATTGATGTTTTCTGCCTTACCACATCAATTTGAGGGGGAGTGTAGAAGATAACAGGCCTTAAGAAGGCCCAGCTCATCAAAGCCCATGTAAAAATCCCACACGTGGGATATGGTTAGATTTACATCTCATATGTATAGCTCTTCTTTCCTTGTATAGTCTAGGATATATTCTTTCATTCTTTCCTTGTATATTCTAATTTATATTCTTTCCTTTCTTTATTATTCTGATTTGTAATCTTGACATATTGAGTCTTGATTAAGACCTAATATGATTATAAATAGAACTGTCGATCATCATATGATGCACGACCTTCTCCCAGTGTTATTCTTCTTCTTCCTCTCTTCCTTCACATAATATTACAGTGTGTGCTTCTTACTAGACTTTAGTAATGGAAAAACATGAGATTGCCCTAGTTCGCTTTGATGGAACAAATTATACCTCATGGGCCTTCCAATTTCAAATTTACTTAGAAGGAAAAGAACTCTGGGCACACATTGATGGATCTGAACCTCAACCTGAGGAAGATGACAAGAAGATTTTAGCTTGGAAGACGAAGGATGCTAAAATCAAAACTTGGTTGCTGGGGTCTGTTGAATCACATTTTATCCTCAACCTAAAACCTTGCAAAAATGCCCGTGAAATGTGGGACTATCTTAAAAAGATTTATCAACAAGGCAATGCTGCTCGCCAATTTCAATTGGAACTTGAAATTTCTCAATTCACCCAAGGCACCCAGTCTATTCAAGAGTATTACAATGGCTTCCGCAGACTGTGGTCCGAATATGATGAGATTAAGTTTGCCACGGTGTCTGCAGCACTCCTACCGGAATTAGTTCCATTACAGCAAAGTAGTCATCGGGATTAGCTTCTCATGAAATTTCGTCTGGAGTTTGAGACAGTTAGATCGAACTTGATGAGCAGGGCTACTCTTCCTAGCTTGGATGATTGCCTCCAGGAACTTCTGCGGGAAGAACGTCTGGCTAATAAAACTACTCTGGAACAACAGAGATCTGCTGAGGCTCTGTTTGCCTATGTTGCTACAACCAGACAACCTCCCCGGGACATCAGTAAAGTTCAGTGCCATAACTGCAAAAAATATGGTCACTATGCAAATCAATGCAAGGTGAAGATTTGCAAATATTGTAAGGCCACCGGTCATGTTATTGACGAATGTCGGAAGAAGGCTCGCAATTCTACTTCCCGCAACTATGTACAATTAGCCCCTGGTCCTTACATAGTGTCGCCAGCTCCTACTGCTTACACAGTGACCACTCCACAATATGCCTCCTCTGACTTCGGTGGTACTCTGCAATATGAGTCATCCTCACAGCGTCATTGAGAGAGATGCAAAGAAAACACAAAAGGTATGCTGAATGCAGTGCCCATGAGGGTCGACTGTTCTCATATTATATAGGGGCTGAATGCCCTGATTACATGCAATTATCAGTATCTCAGCTTATCTAGATCCTAACATTATGCTTTACAAACTATGTACAGTTGTCTTTGACTAAATAAGATATAATGACTGGGCCCAAAATGGGCCTGGGCTTGGATTGACACCCCCCCCTCAAATTGATGCTGGGAAGTAATAAAGCAGCAATTTGGAAACAAGAAATTGATGTCGAGGCCGAGGAAGTCCCTTCGTGAAGAAATCGGCAAACTGAAACTCTGTAGGGACATGAGGGAGACTAATGACATCCCGCTTATATTCATCTGGAATAAAGTGGCAGTCTACTTCGATATGTTTGGTACGTTCATGGAAGACGGGATTTTCAGTGATTCGGATAGCCCCAGTATTGTCGGCATGCAATGAAGTAGGAGAGGTTTGAGTGAACCCAAGTTCCGAAAGAAGTCCCCGTAGCCATAAGATCTCAGAACAAGCAGAAGACATTGCCCTATATTCAGTTTCCGTGGAAGATCTGGACACACGGTCTTGTTTCTTGCATTTTCAAGAAATGAGTGAATTTCCAAGGTACATGCACCAACCAGTAGTAGAACGACGTGTGTCTTGACAGCCTGCCCAGTTAGCATCCGCATAAGCGGTCAAATGAAGAGGATTATCCTTTGGATAATATAAACCACGAGGGACGGTTCTTAGCAGATAGCGGAGAATGCGTTTCACAGCTGTCAAATGAAGGTGTCGAGGAGCGGTCATGAACTGGCTCACAAGATTAACAGCATAGGATATGTCAGGTCTAGTGATGGTGAGAAAGACAAGACTTCCCACCAGGCGCCGGTAGGTATGAGGATCAGGAAGAAGATCGCCATCATCTTTACTCAGCTTGAGATTTACCTCGACAGGTGTATCAACAGGCGAAGAATCATGGAGGTCAGCCAACTCGATAAGGTCTGATGTGTATTTGTGTTGATTAATAAATAAACCTTTGGGAGAGTGATGCACCTCTAAGCCTAAAAAATAATGCAAAGGGCCCAAATCCTTCATATGGAAGTAATGCCGGAGGGAATCTTGGTGAGATTTGATCGTACCAGCATCCGTGCCAGTGATAATAATATCGTCAACATATACCAGAAGCACTGTAACCCCAGTAGATGTGTGGTATAGAAAGAGAGATGGATCATAAGGGCTCTGAGTAAAGCCACTTTCGCATAAGCGACCTCTGAATGTTTCGAACCATGCACGAGGAGCTTGCTTTAGACCATAAAGCGATTTGCGCAGTCGACAGACGGACCGCTTGGAGGAAGAGGAGACGCCTTCTGGTATATGCATATAGACTTCTTCTTGTAGATCCCCATGGAGAAATGCATTTTTGAAATCCATTTGGTATAATGGCCAAGATTTAGATGCAGCAATGGCGAGAAGTAACCGAACAGATGTCATTTTTGCCACGGGTGCAAACGTTTCCTCGTAGTCAATGCCATACTCGTCTGTTTCCGAGTGCCATAAGTCGAGCTTTGTGTCTATCCAAGGACCCATCAGATTTAAGTTTGATCGAGTAGATCCATTTGCAAGGGCAATGTCTTCTGCTTGTTCTGAGATCTTATGGCTACGGGGACTTCTTTCGGAACTTGGGTTCACTCAAACCTCTCCTACTTCATTGCATGCCGACAATACTGGGGTTATCCGAATCACTGAAAATCCCGTCTTCCATGAACGTACCAAACATATCGAAGTAGACTGCCACTTTATTCCAGATGAATATAAGCGGGATGTCATTAGTCTCCCTCATGTCCCTACAGAGTTTCAGTTTGCCAATTTCTTCACAAAGGGACTTCCTCGGCCTCGACATCAATTTCTTGTTTCCAAATTGCGGCTTTATGACTCCCCAGCATCAATTTGAGGGGGGGTGTCAATCCAAGCCCAGGCCCATTTTGGGCCCAGTCATTATATCTTATTTAGTCAAAGACAACTGTACATACTTAGTTTGTAAAGCATAATGTTATGATCTAGATAAGCTGAGATACTGATAATTGCATGTAATCAGGGCATTCAGCCCCTATATAATATGAGAACAGTCGACCCTCATGGGCACTGCATTCGGCATACCTTTTGTGTTTTCTTTCCATCTCTCTCAATGACATTAGTGACCCAAACCCATTAAGGGGTCACCCATACCCGTTAATATCGTGTGGGTTCGTGTCGTGTTAACGGGTTGTGTGACATTTTGACAGCCCTGCTAAATAGGAATTAAAACCCAGGATATTACGAAAAACAAAATTCTCCGCAATCCGAATAACACTTGTGTTATCTGCATACATCGGAGTAGGGTCTTTGGTGAAGATGCTGAATTCTCGAAGAAGAAGACGCAACCATATGTCTTCGCTGCTGGCAGAAGACATGGAACGATATTTGGCCTCAGCCGATGATTTGGAAATTGTGACTTGTTATTGCTTTTCCATGAGATGAGAGAAGGGCCCAAGAACATGCACCATCTAGTCATTGAGCGACGAGTGTCGGGACATCTAGCCCAATCCGCATCGGCATATGTTGTCAATTGTAATGAAGAGGTGGAAGGGTAAAGTAAACCACGATCCCGAGTACCCTTTACATATCGGAGAATTCGATAAACAGCTTGAAGATGTGGTTTATGAGGATTGCCTATAAATTGGCTCATAGTTTGCACAGCATGTGATATATTAGGCCACATCATGGTCAAGTAGAGAAGGCTACCAACCAAACGACGAAATAGGGTAGGATCTGGGAGAGGATGACCATCTTCTTTGTTGATCTTGACATTAAGCTCAATGGGGGTGGCAAGTGTTTTGGCATCGTCAAGTGGCGCATAATGAATCAAGTCATCAACATGTTTTGATCGAGTGATTTGAATGCCATCTTTGTTCTATTGAACCTCCAGACCCAGAATGTAGGTTAAGGAACCAAGGTGCAAGGTCTTTCATTTTAAAGGTACTCATGAGGTGAGTTTTAAGTTCAGTGATCCCAGCATGATCATTCCCACTAATTATCATATCATCAACATAGATCAATAGAATTGTAAGAAACGATATACCAACCCAAAAGCTTAAGCTGAGAGGTGGAAGGCCCATACAGGTATATTAGGACAGGTCAAACCTATTACTTAGGCGATGTGAGATGTGAGACTTCCCAACACTGCCCCTCACGTGCAGGATTTCATGGACGGGCCTGGCACGTGGGCTACACAAGAACAACGAGATCGAAACTCGCTCTGATACCATGTAAGAATCAACAGATCCTTGTATTGAAGAAGAAGATCAAGAGAGAGAGAGAGAAGTTGTGGAATCTGTCGTATCCCAAAGGGAGGATCGACTGTTGCTCTTTATACACAAAGTATTACTAATTACAGCCTATGATTGATTCCTAATTACATGTGTATATAAGTAAGAAAGGAAAGAATATAAATGTGATTGCTGTTATACGACTATACAATGTTTAACCAAATCTAAGAGATCCCACGTGTGGGTGTGCCATGTTTGAGCTTTGGGCCTCTTGGTCACGGGCCTTTTGAGATGGGCCTTCTTCAAGTCCTGTTGCTTTGTTTGTGCTTCTACAACAATAACAGGCAAAACTGGCAAATCTAGTAAACTAGATCACTTATTGGCAAATTTGTGCAAACCGGGTAAAATTGGACTAAAACAATGCTTAAATAAAGCCTAAGGTCAAAAGTCAGCCGGGCAACATTTTGGCATGAAATGGTCCGACCCAAAAGGGTAGAAAGGTATAATTCGGATCCAGTATACAATGAAGGTCGCAGTGCATTAGACACACAACTGCCAACCCCGTACACCCTAACTTAAAATCCTGTAATCTGAAGAGCAATAGTGGCAGTGAGTGCACACTAATCCCTAGAGCAGGACTTACAAGTTCATCCACTAATTCTAAGGCTAGGTAAGTCATCAGGTACCCTGGGTAATAAATAAGTATAGTAGAAGAGGTGCATGCCCCGTTCATGTAAACGGCTACAAACCATGTAATACTGATATAGATTGATATAACATTCAAGGAAACCATTACAGGGGTCCAACCTAAGCCAAAGATTGCCATTGACATGCCCAGACAATATAATTCGACTCTATGGCACGGTGCACCTAAGGTCTGAATGTGGGTTATTATGTAAATCTGGTGCCTGAAGGCATTCGATATTCATAAACCTTAAATGGACGTACTCTCGACTTGATATTATCTCAAGCATGTCGTTGGACAATCCAAGAGGTGTTTGTCAGCTCAAACAACACCCCTGAGTTATCCAACGTCCAATTCAAAGCGAGTTCGGGTCATAAGTACACAAACATGCTTTAAGGTAGTCGGTTTCCATGCAAAAAACTGGGGTTAAATTACCTCTAATTGGACCATTAGAGGGGGCAAGCAATGACCCTAAATATGATGCACACGGTCCAAAAATATCTTGTTAAGGAGTGGAAGAAAGGGGCCTCAAACAGTATCCAACCATGGCTCCAAATGGGACCAGTACTGTGCCAGTTGGACGTGGCTGCACAGGCTGGTCGGACATGGGCCTGGACCTGGCAGGATCCATGTCCGACAGCACCGCAATCCGCCACTAAACTGGCCGCATTTTGGGGCTGTTTCCCCCCATCTTTTGGGGACTTTTTGGCACAGTTTTGGGGGCCTATTTAGCATCAATTTTGGCCTTTAAAATCCCATTAAACCTTTAATAAAAATAGCAAAAGAAGCATGCGCTTTTATGGGTTTCTAGGCAAAATACATAGAGTAGCATTTGGAATCATCAATAAATCAAGCATACATGATATGAATCTTAAATTAATGACTTGCCTTGGTCATCTCTAGGGTCCTCAAAGGCACTTCCTAAGCTCTCGAACTCACTGAAAACAACAAAGAACAAAAAACCCACAAACTAACCTTAGAACACACAAAATTTGGGAAAGTAAGAAAGAGTAAGAATCAAGCTTTGTTTGTTGGGATAGAAGGTCTCTAGGGCCTGATCTAGGATAATCTAGAAGATGGAACAAGCATCTCACCCAAGTGGTCCAATCGGGATGATTTCAGTGAAGGAAGGGGTGGCCAAGCATGAAATTTAATGAAAATGGTGTCCAAGGAGAGAGGTCGTGGTGGAGAATGCATTGGTGGTGCTTGATTATGAAATGACAACGAGTTGAGCTGATGGAGAGATGAGCAAGGGAGAAGAGAGGAGAGGCTTAGCTTGATCTTTGCTGGAATGAAATGAAAATGGAGGGAAAGTGTCACACCCCGGAACCCGAAAGTCCAAGCTCTGCTATGTGATCGTGAATCAATATGCCAAATAATACGCCAATAACATCAAAAGATAACATTTAGAGGAATTTACGGCGCAGGTCCCCGTAGGACTCCATACCACTCTTGAGGTCCTAGAAACACCGTATTTATGGATAAGGTCCTCTAAAAGTGGTCGATATCGACCATTATGCGGGAACCCAAATAGAAGTTGGGTTTTTCAGGAGGGAGAAGGAGGGAGGGGAGGAGGAGGGAGAAGAGGGGATGGGTCCTTTCTCGACCCCTTCTTCCTCATCGCCACTGCTGAGGGCTATATCCTCTTTTTCAAGATTCCTTATCTCACCTTCTTCAATATCTTCATCTTTCCCTCATCATCATTTTCTTCTTCTTCTTCATCATTGTCATCGTCATCTTCATCTTCTTCACTGCTCGAAGAAGAAGAATCACTGCAATCATTAGTGTCAGCACCGCCACCATCACTCTCATCCTCATGAACTACTATCTCGGCACTTTGTGCGTAACTTTTACTGGTGGCATTACTCTCCATATTCACCATTGTATCAGCAACATTAACTTCACTCCCTCCAGTGGCATTCTCTCTTGAAGTTGCGATTTGCTCACTCTTCATCATTAAACAGTCGTCTCCTTCATTAGAAGGAACATCATAATCTGCAAAAATTCCATCGCAAGCAGCAACTAAGCTAACCTTTTCCGTCTCCTTTTCTATAAAGACACCCAAAACCCTAAATTCCACCTCTTTACAATCAGTCCCATTTTGGGCACCAATTTCATGTGAGAACCCTTGCTCCACAAGTTTCAAATCAGACCCATTCGAACCCAACACATCTTTTCCGCAATTTTCTTAATGAGTTTCTCCTGAAATCCTAGAAATCCCAACTTGGGCTAATTTCAAATCAGAATCAGAACCAAACCCATCAGAGTATGTAATCTTAGTATTATCTTGATGGGTTTGTTGAGAAAATCCACATTCAACCCCATTTGGAACAGATCCACGTGAGTATGGATTCTCATTTTGAACAGACCCACCTAGCCATCGAGCAGCACCAGCAACCAAGGGCGAAAACCCTAATTCGTCTTTTTTCTTGTTATTTTGCGATATGGTCGATATGGACCATGCAGGGAAAAATGCCTTTCAGTTATATGGTCGATATCGATTATTGACCATATAGGGAAAAATGCCTTTCAGTTATATGGTCGATATCGACCATACAGGGAAAAATGCCTTTCAGTTATATGGTCAATATCGACCAGGCAGGGAAAAATGCATTTCAGATACATGGTCGGTATCAACCATTACTGTCACCATAACTGGGATGCAGGGAAAACTGTCTTTTAGTTATATGGTCGATATTGACTATTTCAGTTTATGGTGATTTCTAGAAGAAAAAAACTCCACAGCAATGTTGAAGACGATCCAAATGGAGAAATGCCAAAAGTGGAATCGGGGCGAGATATAATACATTCTCGCATAATGGTCGAGGACCATATCGCAAAACGAGAAAAGAAAAAAAAAAAAAGCCCATACGAGGATCCCTCCCATATTGAACATGGAACTAGGTCCTGCTGGGACGTATGCGGTCCTACGGGGATTTTACCCGTAAATTCCTCTAACATTTAAGATAAAAATGTCACATTTAGATCAAATTTGTTAATGGTAACGCAGCAGAATATCTTTCACTGATTCACCACCATATAATACCAGAGCTCAGGTTTTTCATTGCCATTTAACTATAAAAAGTTACTAGATCAAAGTTATACTTAGAAGAATAATAGTCAACTACATACGATCAGTTCTCAACTAACGACAACTGTGATAGGTGATAGAAACTCAAACTCTAAACGTAATGGACTCTAAAGTGTGATCCGACTGCTCAGCCCTCTATCCCCACTGCCTCTGCGAAGCTCATCGATTGGTCTCCTGCCTCAAAATCTGCAGAATCAAACACAACCTAGTCACAGCAAGCGCTAATCTACATGAATAGGGCATTTCAGAATATACAATCCTGAGGAACATGCTAGTAGACAAGCAAGGTGAAAGCATATGCATGCTGATAAGAGTACAAAAAGTAACAAATCATATAATATTGCAATTCACGATAAACTATGGTAACAAATGACTAGTGAGTTTAATGAAAATACATGGCAAAGGCACATCTCTTCACGATATAATATGTACAGGATAGATGTGCACCACGATATGATATGTACAGGGTAAACCTGCACCACTACGATAGCATTTATCACTTTCTATTGAGTACCAGTACCACTTGCCCAAATTACTCTGAGTTAGTGGATATCACGAAACACAGCGGGGCTAGCTGCAGTCTAGCATAAAGGCTCTAGGAGACTTCCCGAACATCTCCTGCACCTGACTCAGTCACGGTAAGGATAACCTCCCATGCTAGCCACTCGATCGATGATGCCTCAAACGGGGGTCAAGAAAATTCAAACACATAGATCAATCACGGCACATAACTCACCACTAATTTGACTCTAGCAAACTTGATTGAATACATTTAAGAAACTGGGATTTTTGGAGTTCATACCTTGTGATGGGAATGACCCCCAAACAGGTTGGTTTATTATAAGCTTAAATTGTAGAGGAAAACTTCGAGATAAGTAGGTTGAAAACTGGTAGAATGAAGATAGTGTATCTATTGTGTGCGTGGAGTGCACTGGAGAACATTGCAATAGGTTTAGATACCTAGGGTCAATTATATGACAAAATGGGGAATTTGAGTTGTATATGACTACTAGGTTTAGTACTGTGATGGCAAATTGGAGATAAACAAAAGGAGTTGTATGTACCGTAGTGCCAATTAGAATAAAGGGGCGTGTATATGTGGAGAGAGAGAGAGAGAGAGAGAGAGAGAGAGAGCATTATGTTCCTTATTTAAATAGGTAAGGTTCTTTTGATGGCGATGTTGGGCTCCTTGAAGGCTACTGATCCATAACAGGATCAACAAGTGCTGTTTCATTGTTGAAAATCTCCCTTCTCTCTCTCTCTCTCTCTCTCTCTCACATGTGCCTGTGCATACAGCCACCCACACCCACCATTCATTATGTTATTATTTCTGGTCAAGGAGTGTCAACTTTAAGATTGTCTTTCTTGGTTTCTGGAACAAGCAGAAAGGAAAGTTGTTGGTTTTTTTTTTTTTTTTTTTTGGGTGTGTGTGGGGGGCTGGGGGGGTGCACATTTCCCAATCAGAAATTAACAGAGCATGCATTTGCTTTCTTTTCTCTGACCTACCATTCATTGTGTTATTATTATTATGGTCTTCTCAGGTATAAGGAGTATCAACTTAAAGATTATAGTTCTTGGTTTCTTAAACAAGTAAGTCGGCTCTTGTGAAATTAGTATTCTGAGCTAGAGAAAAGTGCTGACTATTGGGCAGATTATGACCAATTTGCATGCATCCATATCTCAAGTGCATGCATGCACTGTCAATCAGGCCCAATTGCGCACGTCATTAAATGTCCAAAATTTTAACCCTCATTGTACGTACTCCATTTGCCAGTCTAGCTTTAAAATTATCTCAAATAATGTTTGTTTGTTGAATCTGGACTATTGAGCATCTTAAACAAAGTCATCTCTTGTGATATCAGTATTATGAATTAGAGAAAAATACTGTTCGGCCAGATTATGAACCATGTACTACTAAGCCACTTGACACGAGGCATGCATGTACGCCAATCCATTTGCCAAAAACTTGAGCCGCTAAATCGGGACCGCTACGCTTTTTGATACTTATTGGTGCTCACAAGTGTAGCAGCCGCTACATTAACGTAGCAGTGCTACGTAGCGGGCGCAACCACAACAGTTAGAAAGAAAAAAACAAACAAAATGAGAAAAATCTGTACCCCTGTATTTGTCCAACCTAGCGAAAGATGAAGAAAGAACGGAAAAAGGAAACAAAGAAAGAATAGCAGCTGTAAGGAGACATACCTGGAGAGCAGGAGCACCACCAGCACCTAGGGCCGGCTCGAGACAATTTGAGTCTTAAAGCGACAATCCTAATTAAGGCCTCAAATTATGTATTCTTCTCTCTTTTTTTAATTTTTGATACCTGGATTCGTATTTTCCAATAGACATATTTATCATTTATAAATTATAACTAATAATATTAAAAATAAAATGAACACTAACTATAATAAACATACAATACAAGCTTGGAATTAAAAAAAATCCTGAAAGCATAGAACAATTGAACGTGATTTAGTGATTTATCGTTGTTGGCCACAAAGATTGTAGATGTAGATGAGTTTCGAATTTGATGCAGCTTTTTCAGTATGAAAAAATAAATTATATTTGAGTTAGTGAGTTATGATTAACTTATATTATAAAAAATACCTACATATATTATCAAAACACACCCATATATTATTGAAAAAAAGATGAAACCAGATAAGTAAATCTTTAAAGTAGGTTGCTTTAGAAGTAATAAAATAAAGTAGTTAATACTCTTTTGGAATGTGAAAAATGTCTTTAGTGAGATGCGATACTAATTACTATTATCGAGCCTTATTTTTTGGGGAGGAAAAAAAAAAAAAAACCAATGCTGTTGCTTTAATGCTTTTTTAGAATGTGAAAAGATGACTTTAATAGGAAGTGATACTATGGGACCTTATTTTTTGGGGGCCTAAAGCAAGGGCTTTTCTTGCCTTGTGGTCAAGCCGCCCCTGGCAGCACCATCGAGCACTAGTAGCAGCCACCACAGTCGCATCAGCAGCATGTAATCGCATTAGCACCGGGAGCTTTGGATTAACAGCCACAACTCTTCCCTCGTTTTCTCGCTTTTCCTTTCCCTTCCTCGATTTGCCTCGTTTCCTTTACATATCTCTATCACTTGATGCCTCTGTTTTGGCGAAAAAAAAAAAAGGGCAGCAAATGCCCTACACGATTATGCCCTCCATCTTTTTAAAAGGGTCTCATATGGACCCCAATTTGGCCAATATATCTGTAAGAAACTTCTCCAATTCTTTCCAAGATCTCAAATGGGCCAATATATCTCCGAGATAACTTTCCTTTTTGCCCAAATCGCAATGTTCCTCGCGTAGGTGAAACTTTAAGAAAGACATGCTCACCCATCTCGAATTGAAGGTCTCTTCTTTTCATGTCTGCATAACTCTTTTGCCGGCTTCCAGCAATTTTCAAACGATCATGGATTTGCTTCACTTGCTCACTGGTGTCACTAACAATAGATGGGCCACGAAAACTTCTGACACCTATCTCCTCCCAACAAATTGGGGTTCTGCATCTACGGCCATACAACGCTTCGAATGGGGCCATGCCGATACTGGAGTGATAACTATTATTGTATGCGAACTCGCACAATGGGAGACTTTTCTGCCAGTACTTCCCAAAATGAAGGATGCAAGCTCGCAACATATCCTCCAGTGTCTGATTAGTCCTTCAGTCTGACCGTCGGTCTGAGGATGATATGCTGTACTGAAATTCAGTGTCGTGCCCAAAGCTTCCTGAAGTTCCGTCCAGAATTTACCCAAAAATCTAGGATCTCTGTCTGATACAATCGATAGGGGAACACCATGAATTGTGACAACCTTCTCCATATACATTCGAGCTAATTCATCTCGAGGTGTCTTCATGCTCATTGGTAAGAAATGTGCCACCTTAGTTAATCTGTCAACTATCACCCATATGCTATCTCTGTTATGAATCGATGGCAACCCAGAAATAAAATCCATCATTATGTGTTCCCATTTCCAATCGGGCACTTCCAGTTGCTTTAAAAGTCCTGGGGGTTGCTTCTGTTCTGCCTTTACTTGCTGGCACACCAAGCATCTTGCTGTAAATCCTGCTACTTCCTTCTTCATATTATTCCACCAGTAATGATTGCACAGGTTCTGGTACATCTTTGTACTACCTGGATGAATAGTATAACAGGAATGATGCGCCTCTGTCATGATCTCATTCTTCAACTCTTCTATGTTTGGCACACATAACCGGTCTTGAAAGTACAACAAACCCTCCAACAATCTGAAATCTGGTCTGCTATCAATCTGTTCAATCACTCGAGCTAGCTCTGGATCCTCTGCTTGTCTGCTTTTGATCCTGTTCAAGATTTCTGGTTCCTAAACAAACATGTGAGCCAACATAACCTTGTCATCAATTGGCTGCAAAGTCACTCCCAAATCGAGGAAAATTTCTGCCCAAGACCATTCTGCTCTCAAACATGCATTAGTTTTTGCCCTTCGACTCAGTGCATCAGCTACTACATTGGCTTTCCCGGGATGATATTTGATCGGAAAGTCAAAATCCTTTATATATTCCATCCACCGGGTCTGTCTCATGTTCAAATCAGGCTGAGTAAACAAATATTGAAGACTTCTATGGTCTGAATGAATTTCAAACTTCTCACCGTAGAGATAATGACGCCACATCTTCAATGCCATGACCACTGCTGCAAGTTCCAAATCATGAGTGGCATACCTTTTCTCATGCTCTTTCAATTGTCTAGAACCATAAGCCACTACCTTCCCATCCTGCATAAGCACACAACCCAAACCAACTTTCGAAGCATTTGTATAAATGACAAATCTACCATTCTGTGTAGGCAATGTGAGTACTAGAGCTGTAGTCAACCTATTCTTTAACTCCTGAAAACTTGCTTAACATTCGTCAGTCCATACGAACGGTACATCTTTTCGTGTTAATTTGGTCAATGGAGCAGCAATGGATGAAAATCCTTTCACAAATCTCCTGTAGTAACCCAAGAAACTACGAATCTCTGTTACTGACATGGGTCTTTGCCACTTGACCACTGCCTCAAATTTTCCTGGAGCTACTGCCAAGCCTTCCTTGCTGATGATGTGACCCAAGAAAATGACTTGTTCAAGCCAAAATTCGCACTTACTCAACTTGGCATAGAGTTGATACTCTCTCAAAGTCTGCAATGCTGCCCTCAAATGCTGCTCGTGATCTTCTCGAGACCGAGAATACACTAATACATTGTCTATGAAAACAACGATGAACTGGTCGAGAAATGGAGCGAATATCTTATTCATTAAGGCCATAAATACTCCTGGAGCATTGGTTAACCCAAATGGCATTACCAAAAATTCGTAGAGGCCATATCTCGTTCTGAATGCTGTCTTCTGAATATCTTGTTCTCGAACTCGGAGCTAATGATATCCCGATCTCAAGTCTATGTTTGAGAAATATTCAGCTCCCTGAAGTTGATCAAACAATTCATCGATCCTTGGAAGAGGGTATTTGTTCTTGATTGTAACCTGATTGAGCTGTCTATAATCTATGCACATCCTCATAGAACCATCCTTTTTTTTCACAAATAGGACCGGCGCACCCCAAGGTGATACACTTGGTCTCACAAATCCCTTATCCAACAAATCCTGCAATTGAGTTTTCAACTCTCTGAGTTCTGCTGGAGCCATTCTATATGGAGCTCTAGAGATTGCAGCTGTCCCTGGTACCAATTCAATTGAGAAATCTATCTCCCTGACTGGAGGTAAGCCTGGAATTTTATCGGGGAAAACATCCGGAAACTCACAAACCACTGGAATATCCTCCACCCCTTTGGACTGTTTATCCTCCGTGATAAACGCCAAGTATCCTTCACATCCTGATTTCAACAATCTTTCTGCCTTCAATGCCGAGATCCGACATGTCGGAATCGGTCTCCTTCGCCCAACAAATTCAACAGTATCCGAATGCAATGACAACTTGAAATAACGATCGGTTAGATCCTATGAAACAAGCTAACAAACAATTCTATAGACTTTACAGTTAGCACTTTAAAGTCTGTCTAACGGAATTCGCAATTCTCACCACGTCCTATTGTTTCTACTCATTTTGTAATATCCGAAGATCGTGATGGGCTCTGATACCAACTGTCACGTCCCCAAAATAAGAAATGGGAAAATGTGAAAAATTTAGAATTTAAATTCAAATTCCTGTGTTTAATACAACACAAGCTTCCAAAAGTGGACCCAGATAACAAACTGTGGTGAGTCAAAATAAATTTCATTAAATGCAACGGAAGCTTTACTCAATTGGTACTCAAAGTTTATAAATGAGATCCAACACGAAAATCAAATAAACATTAATAATTAAAGTTGCGGAATAAATCAAACAATTACTAAGGAAAAGTTTATCATTAAAAGAAGTTCATCTAAAGAGTTGCTAAGATGACGTTCTCTCTAATGCAAGCTCAGACGGCTCCTAAGCCATCTCCGGCATCCCACTTGGGTTCATCAGTTGGCTCAAACGTTTGATCCTCCTCCGTTTCCTCGGTAAAGTAGGGCTCAGTACCTATGCACCAAATATTACAAAGTAAATAGCAAGTACATAATCATAATTCGAAATTAAATACGATAACGAGATGAGTAAAGATAAGTGAGAACACATAGGAATAAAGACAAAGATATAACATGAATGAACGTATGACATAAATCCAAATAAAACAAATGGAGCAATATAATTCACACGAAGACAAGTGTCCCCGTTGTGGGTGGTCAGCCCTAAATAAATCGAGAAAGCCCGTCCACATCATCGGTGGTCATAAACTGATCAATTAAAACAAATCAGGATAACCTGTTTACATTCAAAGCGGATTATAAGTGATCCGGACACATCGGTGATCAACCGTACACATATCGATCTGCAGTCGTCCACAAATGACCCACATAAATATAAACATAAACATAATAGACCTGAATAATAAAGCTCCGACACAAGAGTCCTAAGTCCAAGTAAAGTGCTGGCCATTTCTCAATCCATATCACAATCGAATCGTCATATAAAATTTGCCAAGCCACTTTATAGTCCATAACACAATAGGGTATGCATCTAAAGGAATACACATCCTAAACCAACATATATATGCATGCGAAGGTTAAGACAGAGATACGAATCAATCCTAAGGTCAAACATAAGGTCTCGTACCCAACAACCACAGGAATCTCTAATAAATAAAAGGTCAACGCATCCCTTCTCCATCAATGGTGCATAGACCCAATTAAGGGTTTTCCAATAGAGATGGGTCGAGCTCGAATCCATTAGTATTTGTCCGAGGTCATATAAAGTACTAAACCCTATATTAGTAAGATACCGTGTGCCCAGACGGTATTTACTTAGGTCCAATGATACAATTAATTAAGTACAAACATATTATTTTGACAAATTAAAAATCCAAGATACCATTAAAAATTAATTTGCAAATAATAATAAAAAGTAACAATCCTTAATTTATAATTTTAGAAAACCTAAGGACCCAACCTAAGATATTTTCCAATTTCAATTCTTTATAAAATGGCCCAAGGTCTATTTGGTTTCATAAACATTACAATGGGCCCTCTTTCTTTTTTTTTTTTTTTTTTTAAATTTCTAAAACCAATGGTACCATATGTATAAATATATATATATATATATATAAAAGTTGTGTGCTGGTACAACCTCACTCATCTCACTCCCACATCACCATCATTCTCTCTCTCTCTTATCTATCCACATGGCAGCATTCTTTTTATCTTTTCATTTACATATGCTACAGGTCATCTTCACTTCTTCCTTACACAGAACCGAGTTCTGTCATAAGCAATGCACAGTAACAGTGCACTCCGGGTAATGGCCCACTGATCAAGAGCTTATGATCGCCCCCATCAATATGGTTGCCCAAGCCCTCTCCAAGATGTAGGGACCCGATCAAAAATTAGTGGCCCACATGGGTCCCACAGTCCCAAAAACGGAAACAACCCAAACCATTTTCAATACCGTCAGCCCTCCTCTCTTCAGATGCTGGATGATGGACTAAACCGGGCCCACCTCACACGGGTCAGCCATCCCTATGGTCGCCCGTGGGTCCACTACCAGATCTACAGTCTTGACTAATCATCAGTGGGGTCCACATGGCCCCACAACCAATACACATTAACAAAGAGCCTCACGGTTTCCATCCAGTAACCTTTAACAGATCGGGGAAAATCAGTGCGATGATCTCTGATCTCTGATCTCATCACAAAAATAATTAACATTATCAAAAGGGCATTAAAAGGGTTTCTATATGTACCAAACTAGAATCAACGAGAAACACATGTATTAAATTCACAAATTATGTTTAGATACTTGCCTTTCACCGGGGTTGAAGAAAATGCAACAGATCCTAACCAATACCCAATCCGAGATTACCGGGGCGCTCGTTCACAATCCTAATACCAATCTGACAAAGAAGATGTGATAAAAATGTTCAGATGAACAGATCTATGGTATTCCTACCCAAATCCTAACATTGGAAAGGTTAAGAAGATAACCTAACAGTACAGATCTACTCCTAATGATCTGAGGAGAAGATTACCTGAGATAAGAAAGTTGAGCGAAGAATGATGGTATCCTCCGATCTGGATTCTGATGGCTGGATCCTAAAGCTGCAATTGCTTGGGAAGTTGAAAGAGGAAGAAGAAGAAGAAGTTACGGGAGGAGTTGCAGAGATAAGAGGGAAGAGATAAGACGTGTGGTTATTGAAAATAGGGATTAGGTTAAAAGGGAATATTCTCTGGGCTTAAGTTATTGGGTCAAAACTACGGGTCAGGTCATCTACCCATTAACCCACCAATCCACGCATCTTATCTAACGTGTGCCCCACTTAATCCTAATTACTTAAATAACTAAAATACATTCAATTAAAATAATAATAATATTCTAATTAAAATATAATAAATATATTTAATGGGGCCGGGATCTTACAGGTAGACTAATGACATCACGCTTATATTCATCTCGAATAAAGTGGCAGTTCACTTTGTCATGGGAGATGGGATTTTCAGTGATTCGGATAGCCCCATTATTGTCTGCATGCAATGGAGTAGGAGAGGTTTGAATGAACCCGAGTTCCAAAAGGAGTCCCCGTAGCCATAAGATCTCAGAACAAGCCGAAGACATTGCCTTATATTCAGCTTCCGTAGAAGATTTGGACATACGTTCTTGCTTTTTGCATTTTCAAGAATTGAGAGAATTTCCAAGGTACATGCACCAACCAATAGTAGAATGACGTGTGTCCTGACAGCTTGCCCAGTCAGCATCCGTATAAGCGGTTAGACGAAGAGGATTATTCTTTGGATAATATAAACCATGAGTGACAGTACTTAGTGGATAGCGGATAATGCGCTTCACAGCTGTCAAATGAAGGTGTCTAGAAGTTGTCATAAACTGGTTCACAAGATTAACAGCATAGGATATGTCAGGTCTAGTGATGGTGAGATAGACAAGACTTCCCACTAGGCGTCAATAATTATGAGGATCAGGAAGAAGATCGCCATCATCTTTACTCAACTTGAGATTTACCTCTATAGGCGTATCAACAGGTGAAGAATCATGGAGGTCAGCCAACTCAATAAGATTTGATGTGTATTTGTGTTGATTAACAAATAGACCTTTGGGAGATTGATGTACCTTTAAGCCCAAAAAATAATGCAATGGGCCCAAATTGACGCAGCGATCAGGTAGTAGACCAATCTCCCGAAGGATTGATTGAATCCAAGGATGGATTCCAGCCACTAGGGCACAAACGACACCATAAAACTAACTCACGTGAGGGAGAAAATCTGTATTAATTGTGAAGCATGAAAATAATAACCTGACTCTTCTGTATATATAGAGCATATTGTTTGTTAAAAAGGAAAGCTACTAATTGTATTAACAATTGCTAATCTAGAATTAGAAAGTAAGCAAACTAAGGAATATAACTAATATAGAAAATTAGGAAACATGAGGCACATGTGGACCCCATCAGCTGGGTCCATCAAGTCTTGCGCAGGTCCCTGTCTTGGATAGGGATCGGACTGCATCACAAATCCTTCATATGGAAGGAATTCCCGAGGTAATCTTGGAGAGATTTGATCATACCATCATCCGTGCCAGTGATAATAATATCATCAACATACATGAGAAGCATAGTAACACCAATAGATGTGTGACATAGAAAGAGAGATGGATCATAAGGGCTTAGAGTAAAGCCACTTTCGCATAAGCGACCCCTAAAGGTTTCAAACCATGCCCGAGGAGCTTGCTTTAGACCATAAAGCGATTTTCGCAGGCGACAGACAGACCTCTTTGAGGGAGAGGGGACGCCTTGTGGTATTCGCATATAGACTTATTCTTGCAGATCCCCATGGAGAAATGCATTTTTGACATCCATTTGGTATAATGGCCAAAATTTAGATGTAGCAATGGCGAGAAGTAACCGAACAGAAGTCATTTTTGCCACAGGTGCAAACGTTTCCTTGTAGTTAATGCCATACTCCTGTCTGTTTCTGAGTGCCATAAGTCTAGCTTTGTGTCTATCCAAGGACCCATCAGATTTAAGTTTGATCGAGTAGATCCATTTGTAACCAATGGGTTTAACTGCTGAAGTTCACTATCCCAAGTGTGATTTTTGATCCAATGCATCCAATTCCTCCCTCATGGCCTGGTTCCAACAATTTTGTTGTACAGCCTGCAAATAGGAACTTGGGATAGAGACAGAAGATTGGGTTGTCATCAAAGAAGGATGGATAAATCCATACCACTCAGGCGGTCTAGAAGTTATGGAGGAGCGACGCAAGGCATTAGTAGGCGTGGAACCATTTGCCGGGGGAGGATCAGGAGGATGGCCATCTGCAGTGGTAGGTTTTTCCCGTCGGTGATATACAAAATCAAGATTAAACCTAGTAGCAGTTGTTTGATCCGAAAAACCTAGTTAGAGAGTTGGTGAAGATGGATGAGGAAAGTCCATGTGAGTTTGGAAGAAATACTGATTTTCAAAGAAAATAACATTTCGAGAAACCTTGGTAGGACGACCAATGGGATCATAACAAACAAAACCTTTTTGGTTAGCGGTATAACCCAAAAAGGCACACTTGCAAGATTGCGTTGTTAGTTTCGTTTTTTCTGTGGGAGGTAGATGAACAAAGCAAACACATCCAAAGGTATGTAGGTGATCAAACACAGGATGATGACTAAACAGTTTAAAATGAGGCTTGAAATGAGCAATGGACCAATGGTAGGTGATGGAAGGCGATTTATGAGATAGACTGCCGTGCTGAGAGCTTCAGTCCAAAAACAAGGGGGAACGGATGATTCAATCAGAAGTGTTCTAGTACATCAAGGAGATGTCTGTTTTTTCGTTCCGCGACTCCATTTTGTTGTGGAGTATACAGACATGTATGTTGAGAAATGATTCCTTTATTGTTTAGAAAAGATTGAAAATCATTGGAAACATACTCCCCCCCCTGAGTTTGAGCACAAAGTTTTAATGCATTTTGAGAATTGGGTTTCAACATAGCTAACAAAAAATTTAAATGCATTAAGAACATCAGACTTCGAATGTAATAAATAAATCCAAGTAAATTTGCTGTAGTCATCAATGAATGTTAACAAAGTACTTGAAATGACTATGGGAAAGACGGAGCAATGCCCCAAACATCATTGTGAATTAAGTCAAAACATGCGGTGCTCCATGTTTTGGAGTGTGAAAAAGGTAAAGTTTTACTCTATCCTAATTTACAAGCATCACATTCAAAAGAAGCAGAGTCAATAGGTTTATTTAATAATCCAGATTGGAATAAAGTAGACAGTGTAGAGGCATTCGGATGACCAAGTCTATTATGCCACAACCGAGAATTATTCTGAATAAAAAAAAAAAAAAAAACAAAATAACTGATGTAAAGTTTTATTCTGAATATATGAAGACACTGGTAAGGAAAAAAGCCTTCCACGCTTAGGCCCCCTCGCGATCACTTCCCCCGACTCTTGGTCCTGCACAACACATCCCGAAGAAGAAAAGGAGACATTGTAATTATATTAAACAAGTTGAATCACAGAAACCAAATTGGTAGCAGGATGAGTTGAGACTAATACATTGGTTAATGGCAAAGGGGTAGCAAGGTGAGGAGAAACTAAAACATTGGTTAATGGTAAGGGGCCAGGGGTATCACCAATAGAGGTGATGGGAAGATGATCTCCGTTGGCAGCTTGAACAGGAAGATGACCGGTGTAAGGAATGACATTTTGTAATTTTATGGGGGAAGAGGTCATATGGTTACTTGCATCAGAATCTAAGTACCGTGTATTGGAAATAGATGAATCAGTATCTACGATGTTCATGGATGCCAAGGCATTGATAATCATTTGGTTTACCATCTCAGGGGTGAGAGGAGCTGGGGACGCAGATTGTGATGAGGAACCAGGTTGTGAAGAAGAATCATACTGTAGAGAACCACTGAAGTCAGAGGATGCTTATTGTGGAGTGGTCACTGTGTAAGCACTAGGAGCTGACTGCACATAATTGCGGGAAGTAGAATTGCGAGCCTTCTTCCGACATTCGTCAATAACATGACCAGTGGCCTTACAATATCTGTAGATTTTTACCTTGCATTGATTTGCATAGTGACCATATTTTTTGCAGTTATAGCACTGAACTTTACTGTTGTCCTTAGGAGGTGGTCTGGTTGTAGCAACATAGGCAAGTGGAGCCTCAGTAGATCTCTATTGTTTCAGAGTAGTTTTAGTAAACCAGACGTCGTTTTTCCCGCAGAAGTTCTTGAAGACAGTCATCCAAAGCTGGAAAGAGAAGCCCTGCTCATCAAGTTCGATCTAACTGTCTCAAAACTCCGGACGAAGTTTCATGAGAAATTGATCCCGATGGCTACTTTGCTGTAATGGAAGTAATTCAGGTAGGAGTGCTTCGGACACCGTTGCAAACTTAATCTCATCATATTCGGACCACAGTTTGCGAAAGCCATGGTAATACTCCTGAATAGACTGGGTGCCTTGAGTAAATTGAGAAATGTCTAGTTCCAATTGAAATTGGTGAGCAGCATTGCCTTATTGATAAATCTTCTTCAGATAGTCCCACATTTCATGGGCAGTTTTGCAAGGATTTAGGTTGAGGATAAAATGCGATTCAACAGAGCCCAGCAACCAGGCTTTGATTTTAGCGTCCTTAGTCTTCCGAGCTAAAATCTTCTTGTCATCTTCCTCAGGTTGAGGTTCAGATCCATCAATGTGTGCCCAGAGTACTTTTCCTTCTAAGTAAATTTGAAATTGGAAGGGCCCATGTGGTATAATTTTTTCCATAAAAGCGAACTAGGGCAATCTCAGATTTTTCCATTACTAAAGACTAGTAAGAAACACAAAAATTATTTTTGCGAAGATACTGCCAAGTAAGACAGTGCTGGTCCACTATTTTTAGAAAAACCAAGGTATATAATAGAAGAAATATGGCAGCAGCACTGTCTTAGATGGATCAAACCAACCAGTAGCCAAGATCTGATGTTTGAAGAGGCCCAGAACAGATCCCAGATGACACAGGATGAACAGTTCACAAAAGCAGTGCACAGAAAGATGCCTAGAACAGTTCCCAGATGACACAGGATGAACAGTGCACCACAGTAGTGCACAGAGTGACACAGACGACCCTGTCGTCACTGTGTAGTTCTGTACGTGGGCCCCACCAAGTGATCTGTTGACAGATCTGAGGGTGGAGATGGGTTAATAGTAGATTTCTGCAACTATTGGAAGTGGTCCTAGGCAGAACATATCGAAATCCAAAATTTTGGACGGTTGTGATGAAAACAAATGGACAAAACTGATTTTCCACAAAAAATGGTAGAAGGCCTACCTCTGATGATCCATAAATCTTGAGAAAATCTTCATAAATAGGTAGATATCCAGGCGACCAAGATGGGCTGATTCCACTGAGATGGTGATGATGATCGTAGGTGGGCCACGTCTGATCTGAGATGATCAGGGATGATCAAAGACGATCAGGCTGAAGAAATGATCTCTGAATGGCTTCCAGATCTTGGAAGATGACTAGGAGGATCAACAAATCCTTGGATCTTGAAGAACAAAAATAACTGAAGCACTAGTTGTCGACTTGGCTCTGATACCATGTCATTTTGATAGATGGAAACAGAACATATTAATATGCTGAATGCTGTGCCATTTGAGGGTTGACTGTGTTATATATATATATATATGTATATATATAGGGGCCGAATGCCCTAATTACATCCAATTAACAGTATCTAATCATATCTCAGATCCTAAAATGTAGCAAAGAAACTAAGCACGTACATGTGTGTTTTGACTAATGGTAAAATGCAATGACTGGGCCTAAATGGGCCTGAGAGTTTGGGCTTAAATTTACACTCCCTATCCAAATCTTAGTTGATAGAAATTAAGTCCTTAGCCAAACTTCATTCTTATTAAAAATAGGCCCCAATCAAAATTTCACTCTAATTGGAAATAGCCCCCAACCACGATTTCACTCTAATTGTAAATAAGCCCCAACCAAATTTCACACCAATTGAAAATAGAGCCCCAACAAAATCTCATATTAACAAGAAATAGAGCCCAGGCAAATGTCACTTTAATAAGAAATAGAACCCAACAAAGTTTCACTCTAATAGGACATAGGACCTAGGAAAATTTAACTGTAACAAGAAATAAAGCCCTTATCACATTTCACTTTAACTGAAAATCTCTCTCTCTCTCTCTCTCTCTCTATATATATATATATATATATCAAATTGTAACTATAAAATGTTATATTCTAAGCATAAGGGTGATGATATTTTGATGACACTGTTTGATTATAAACATTTTTTTAGTTTTTAACTTAGTATAGCTAACCTACATGAATTTATATAAAACTATATAGAATATTATGATTTTATTGTAAAGAGTATCCAGAACTACTCAGAAGCATACAAGAAGAGAGAAGTATTGCAAGAGAATTTCATATCTTTGTATTGACGATGGATCCTTATATAACACAGTATTGCCTAGATTAAAGGATCTAATTACATGATTACAGGTACTGTTAAGTTAACTAACATCTAATTACAACTCCTAGATTAGAGGATCTAATTACATGATTATAGGTACTGTTAAGGTAACTAACATCTAATTACAACTCATACAATCTGTAGATTTGTGGGCGGACCCAATTCATGGGTTGAGGGCTGACCCATTAGGTCGAGCTTACCTTTATGTTTACACCCCCTCTCAAGCTTTGGATGGGAGAATGTGACCATCGAGAGCTTGGAAACTAGCTCCGAAAAACGAGATGTGGAGTGGCTTTTGGTGAAAAAATCTGTTACTTGAGCAGCTGATGAAATCTGAAAAAGCTTTATAGTACCACTTCGAACATGTTGATGAATGAAATGACAGTCTACTTCAAGATGTTTGGATCGTTCATGGAAGACATCATTTGTTGCCAGTTTCTGTGCACTTTCACTGTCCGTAAAGGGGTAGATTTAGGAACTAAAACTCCTAAATCTCGAAGTAACCAACGAAGCCAAATAATTTCAGTAGTAATGTGAGATATAGCACGATATTTAGCTTCAGTGGATGCTTGTGAGACAATCTCCTGTTTCTTGCTCTTCCAAGAGATGAGAGAGGAGCCAAGAAAAATGGAGAAGCCTGTTGTGGAGCGTCGATCATTGACATCTCCTGCCCAGTCGGAATCTGAATAGCCATGCAGAGTAAGATTCTGACTAGAGGAGAGAAGGAGGACGTGATTGGAACTGCCTTGTAAGTATCTCAGTATGCGAAGTACAGCAGCCCAGTGAATATGAGTGGGTTGCGCAACAAATTGGCTTACCACATGTACTGCATAGGCAATATCTGGTCTGGTAATGGTAAGATAAACCAAGCTGCCGACCACCTCACGATAACGAGTTGGATCAGAAAGTAGATCTCCATCTGTAGTTCGAAGCTTCAGATTATGTTCAATTGGAGTAGATACAAGCTTAAGATCTGTGAGTTCAGTTCGTTGGAGAACTTCATTGCAGTATTTCGTTTGGGACAAAAGATATCCTTGGGTAGAGTAGGCAACCTCAATGCCCAGAAAATACTGCAGATGTCCCAAATCTTTCATCTCAAACTGTCGATGAAGAAAACGCTTCAAGGATAGGATACCAGAAGCATCATTGCCAGTGATAATCATATCATCGACATAGAGTAACAAAAAAACACATCCAGATCGCGAGTAGCGAGTGAAGAGAGCGGAGTCATGAGCACCTTGAGAGAAACCAAAATTGATAATGCTGGTGCTAAACCGTTCAAACCAAGCACGAGGGGCTTGTTTGAGTCCATATAAAGCGCGTTTGAGACGACACACTGAATGAGGAGGTCTCACAACACCTGGAGGAGGATGCATATAGATTTCTTCGTGAAGGAATCCATTCAAAAATGCATTCTTGACATCAAGCTGGTAGAGGGGCCAAGGTCTAACAGTGGCAACCGAGATAAAAGTACGGACAGTCGTCATCTTAGCAACCGGTGCAAAGGTCTCCTCATAATCTACTCCATATTCTTGTGTGTAGCCTTTTGCAACTAAGCGAGCTTTATAACGATCAACAGAACCATCAGATTTGGTTTTGATCTTAAAAATCCATTTGCAGCCGATAGCCCGTTTCCCGGAGGGAAGAGGAACAAGGTCCCATGTGTGAGTTTTCTGTAGAGCTGCAAGTTTTTTGGCAATGGCAGATCTCCAGCTGGGATGAGTAATGACCTCCTTATAGGATTGTGGTTCTGCCAAAGTATGAATTGCTGCAAGGAAGGACTTATACCATGGAGAAAAATGATCAGTACAATCAAAGCCAAACCGGGATGGAGGAATTTTGGTGCGCAATGGGTACCTTCGATTTTCAGGAGGATCCTGCACATCTGGAGCAGAGGAGATAGGCCCATGGTCAGAAGTAGAAGGTGGGGCTGGAGATTCCAAAGGAACAGACGGAGGTTTGGGCTGACGATGATATACCTGTAGAGGTGGAGGAGAAGAGATATCGGAGGGAAACAGGTCTGGAAAGGGATCAAGAGGGTATACTGTAGGTTGCGCAGGAGAAGGGGATTGTGTGGGTAATGTATAGAAAGGTATATGTTCCAAGAAGGTGACATTACGAGAGACCCGTAACCTACTAGTTTTAGGATCATAGCATCGATAGCCTTTTTTTTCGATGCCATACCCTAAGAAGACACAGACAGTGGATTGTGGGGAAAGTTTCGTTCTCTCGTTATCATGCAACATAACAAAACATGTGCAGCCAAAAACTTTGAGATAGGACAAGTCAGGTTTAGAAGTGAACAGTTTTTCATAGGGAGATGTGCCAGATAAAACAGAGGATGGAGTTCTGTTAATCAGATAGATTGCAGTCAGTACTGCTTCCCCCCAGAATTGCAGGGGAACATGGGAGGAATAAATCAAGGATCTAGCAGTCTCTAGGATATGTCTGTGTTTTCGTTCTGCGACACCATTTTGCTGTGGTGTGGCAGGACAGGATAATTGAGCTAGAGTCCCTTGACTGGTCAGGTAAGAACGAAATTTATGGGACATGTATTCTCCCCCAGAGTCAGATCTAAATATTTTAATCCTCTTGTCAAATTGAGTGGAAACCATGGTGGAGAAAGCAGTGTAGATAGTGAATAACTCAGAACGGTGTTTCATTAAATACAACCATGTATATCTAGTGAAATCATCAATAAACAACACATAATAAATGGAACCACCTTTCGTTGGCTGAGAGGCAGGTCCCTAGACATCAGAATGCACCAAAGCGAAAGGAGCATTAGTAAAACAAGTGCTTTTATTATAAGGAAGGGCATGTTGTTTACCGAATTGGCAACCAAAAAAAGTAGAAATGTCTGATACAGAAATGTTTCCAAATACACCACTAGTAAATAAAAACTTCATTTTATTTAAAGATAAATGGCCTAGACGAGAGTGCCAAAGGGCAAAGAGTGATGGAGAGGAAACAAGTGCGGCAGGGGATATGCTGGAGAATGGAAGATGCAACGAGTGGAGATAGTAAAGTCCTCCTGACCTAAGGCCGGTCCCAATCTGTCTCCCGATGTGCGGATCCTGCACAGAACAACCAGTAGAAGAAAATGAGACAAGAAATCCAGAAGAAGTCAATTGACTAACAGAGATTAAGTTGATAGACAGGTGAGGAACATACAAAACATTAGTGAGAGAGATCAACTTATTTGAAACGGAGCCAATAAGGGAGACTGGTAGAGGAGTGGCATCAGCTGTATGTATGGTGAGAGAGCTAGCAGGGGTATAACAATTATGAAGTTTGGAAACTTCATTTGTCATATGATAGGATGCACTAGAATAAAAAATCCATGTAGTATCAAGAGTACCTGACGGACCGGAAATGGTCATGGTAGAACCAGAGGCTGAGGGGGTAGTGGCCATCTGAGAAGCAGAACCAGTGGAAGAAGCCAGAAATAACTGTTGCATGCGCTCATCAACCATAGCTTGAATCTGAGATGCAAGATCCATTTGTGGAGGCACAAAACTATCATCTTCAGTAACATTGGCCGCATAGGGTTGTTGTGGATAAGATTGCATGGGACCACGATGGGGCTGTTGACCAGAGTGTTTGGTTTTATTGTTTGGCCTTTGAGGTCTAGTTGGGCAGTCCCGTTTCCAGTGTCCTTTCTTCTTACAATAATTGCAAAAGTCATTGGTACCAGATAGAAAAGAGCGATCATGCTACTGGGTACACTAACATTTGCTGACAGGACGTGTGGGTTCCACATGTTTCTTCTTTGTAAGAGAAAGCTGAGTTTGTTCTTCAGCCAGAAGTTCCGAGAGTGCTGTATCAACGAAAGGCAGTGGTGACCTATGTAATAACTGACCACGAACATGTTCAAAATCAGGGCGGAGGGCCATAAGAAATTGAACCAGGCGAGTCTGCTGCCTATAGACTTCAAAGGTGTGAGCATCATCAGTTGTTTTAAAAGTGGGTTCCATTGGAGCCAGTTGATCCCATAAGGCAATCATTTTGATGAAGAAATCATGAATGGAGTCAGTTCCTTGGGCTGCAGTTTTGATTTCCCATTCTAACTGATACCGGTGAGCAGCATTAGACTGAGTATACAATCTGGCTAAATAATCCCAAGCAGCCTTAGGATAATTGAATTTAGCTAATTGGTTCCCAATAGATGGGTTGACTGAATTGGCAATCCAAGAATTAATTTTTCTGACGGAAGCTTCCCATTCCTCAAAAGTATCAGCCTTACTATCTGGTGTAGAGATCTGTTGAGGAACATATTTCGATAGTTTTTGACCATTTAGGAAATTTTGCATGAGATGGGACCAATATGGATAGTTTGTGCCATCAAGTTTGATGCTAATACCCGAAACAGTCCGATCAGCAGACATTGGAGCAAGACAAATGGCTCACAGATTGAAAATACGTGAAATCCAGCCCCAAAGCTAAGTCAGAATTGAAATCCAGTAACAATAATGAAACAGATCTTGAAAAAATTCCAATAAATAGATCCAGATCACTAGAAATTGAGCACAGATGAGTGCTATGGGCCCTACTGAGTGATCAGATGAAGGATCGCAGTTTCAGTGTGCAAGTAGATATGAAAAAATCCAAAAATTGGTCCAGGCGACCTTGAATCTGGGCACAGATCTGATCTGTGGGCCCCACTGGATGATCAATTGGATGATCAGATCAAACAGTGATCTTTGCCTCAAAAATCTGAAACACCTCTAACTGGAATTAAGGTGAAAGCTTGAGAAACAAGAAATCTGAACGGACTTGATGAAAACTAATTGCACAAAGATGACAGGTACAAATCAGATCAAATGGCCTACCTCAGATGAGCATAAAATCTGGGAAAAATGTGTAGAATTCCTAGGGTAAATGGACGACCAGAATGGGGAGATTTCTCTGATGCAGAATGATCATCAACAGATGGGCCACCTTTGATCACAGTAGTGCAGTGCTTCTCACAGCCGAATACAGTATTCTCCTATCAGTTGAGCAGGGCTCCTCTTATGCCTGAATGAACAGATCGATGGGCTCTGATACCATGTAATCAGGGGTATCCAGAACTATGAGTATCCACAATGAGTATCCAGAACTACTCAGAAGCATACGAGAAGAGAGAAGTATTGCAAGAGAATTTCATATCTTTGTATTGACGATGGATCCTTATATAACACAATATTGCCTAGATTAGAGGATCTAATTACATGATTACAGGTACTGTTTAGGTAACTAACATCTAATTACAACTCCTAGATTAGAGGATCTAATTACATGATTATAGGTACTGTTAAGGTAACTAACATCTAATTACAACTCATACAATCTGTAGATTTGTGGGCTGACCCAATTCATGGGTTGAGGGCTGACCCATTAGGTCGAGCTGACCTTTATGTTTACATTTATAATCATACAACGATACATGATTTCATGCAATAAGGGGACCTCTACGCCCCCCTATATTAGTTACTTTTGCCAAAAGACTGTATATTCTAGCATTTTCCAATATTCTGGATTTTTTGAAAGTTTTTTGGATTTTTTTTATAACTTTTCTGAATCGTACTACTACGTGCCCGCTAGAAGTCCGCCGCTACCGCTAGTTTCATCCTTGAATTTGACTCTCATTGTACACATATCATTGCCCCAAGTTTAAAATCTAGTCTGTCCTTTGTATATCTCATGCAGAATGGGCCCACAAGTGGTCCCACCAAGATAATTTAGGGATTTATTTTTATTTATTTTCCCTAACTATTAGTTAACAAGTTTCTAATCGTAATTAGGATTAGATTTCTTATTTCCTGAGTTGTTTTATTTCATAGTTTGATTAGGTTTTTTAGCCACCAAGTTTATCTTCTTATTTATATGCAATGTAAGAGATGGAAGCACCCCTACGAGGGACGAAAACCCACGATAATTATTATCATTGTGGAGACACATTTGAAGTGTCTGCAAACACATGCTTCGGCACTTCCACACAAGCCCTGGCCCTTGGGCTTACACCAATTGGTATCAGAGTGAAGATCCACATTGCTTCGATCCGTGATCTCTGATCGGAGCCTATCCATCCGTTCCATCATCCACCTTCCTACCAACCCAAATTTCTGGCATCCTAAAGCCCAAGCCCATCCCTGCTTTTTGATACCCAAATCCATATAACCTTAATCCGACCCTAGCTACCTCTACCAAATCCGTTGCCATCCCAGACCATCGAACCCCATCGCCTTCCCCGGATTCCATCTCTCAAACCCTAGGTCCGAAAATCCCTACAAACCACATACCCGTCTCACAAAACCCATCCAAGCCCCACTTTCTGAAAGCTTTTAAACCCTATTCGAAACCATCTCCATTGAACCCTCAAATCCCTTTCACCAACCTCAAGGTAGAAGGCACCCCTGCTGAAATCCAACCCAATCCCAAAATAAAAAAGAAGAGAGAAACCAAAGAGAAGAAGATGAAGCCAGAGAAGAGAAGAGAGAGCAAGGAAAGAGAAAGTGTACCTGGTTTCACTTTCATCTCCAACATCGTGCATTGTTGAGCCCATTCGTTGACACCAGTGCTGTGCACCACCATCGTCGAACCCGCTGCAGCCTCTGTCATCTTCATTGTCCATCACCCTGAGTTCCAAACAGAGCAGCCAACACCAGAAGCCGACGTCGCAGATGAAGCCCTCCTTTCATCCTCTGCGAAACAGCAAGGGAGTCGAACTCTGTTTCAAGAAAGGACTGACCTAGAAAAGTAGTTCACTTCACCCTTTTTTGTTTCTCTTCTAGGAATGAAGTCTAAGGCAGAACGAATAGAGAAACTTCACACTTGATCAGGTTGGGTTGGGCCTGACCCACTCCACATTGAGGCAACAGTTGATAACATGCTTCAGTCCTGTTCCTTATACCAGGCCAGATTTGGGTTGACTCTGTGTCAAGCCTAATCCAGTAAAAGGAAAGCCCAGCACAACACAGTAGCATAGTGGCTGACCTCCGCACTGACATCAACAACTCACCGACTCATAGAAGTTTGTTCAATTAACAGCCAGAATTGTTTTGATAATATCTTAGCCAATCGGAGTCGGATTTCCAATCTGTTTTGGCTAACATTCGTGGAGAGAAGAACTTCAACATTAGTTCAGTCAATTTTTTTAAAGCTGAATTAAAAAAATGGCTCAAAAGAAGAAGGAAGAAGTGGAGTCTTCATCCACATCCATGGAGGAATTGACTCAAACCGTTGTGGATTTATCAGAAACTATTGCTCAATTATCCGTAGAAGTTACTCAACTCCGAGAAACTCTTGCATGGATGGATACAAGAATAACAAATTTAGAAAATAATCAGCATGGGGTAATAATTGAGATGATGGAAGAAATCTTCGGAATCAATGAGATCAACCGGCAGTCAATGTTGATCGAGATTTATGAATTACACTTGTGATTCCTGAATATGATGGAAAGTTGAAGCCAGATGAATTTGTGGATTGGTCAGTGTGTGTGGAGAGTATTTTTGCACACAAGCCAATGACGGAGGGCCATGAAATCACTTTGGTACCAACTCAATTTCACAAATATGCTGCGCTATGGTAGTCCGAGTTGCAAAAGCAAAGGAGGAACCAAAATATAGATCTTGTTGAGACGTAGATTGAGATGAAAATCTTTTGACACAAAAGTTCCTTCCCGTCAATTACTCAAGAGATCTACGTTCAAGCTTTTAAAACTTGAAACAAGGGCCTAGGATAGTTGTTGAGTATTCTGAAGAGCTAATGACAATGCAAGATCATTGTGGCTTAAATGAGGCTGATGATGTGTTGGTTGACTAATATTTTCATGGGTTGAGAATTGACTTACAACATATCCTTGCATTGAAGAATTTCAATAGTCTTTATGAGATCTTCCAACATGCCATCATGGCCGAGGGCAGTGCAAAATATCAAGCCCGAAAATTCATTTTGTCTAAATGGGTTGCGCAAAAGATCCCATCAAAGCTAGATTCTAGTCCAAGGGGTAGTTCCTCAGGATTTTTTTTCTCCATGCCTAAAGATCACTATAGGATCACATGTTTTCATTGTAAACAAACAGGCATCGTTCATTTGAATGTCCAAATCGAATGAACTTAATGGAAGGTGCACACGATAAACTAGACGCACAAGAATATCCTAAAGACAAAGAAATAGAGGAAGTGGAGAAAATAGAAGCTGAAAAGGATGGTGAAGCTCTCTTGGTCCTTTAGGAGACTACATCCACTATTGAGAAGAAATGGTTGCGGATTTTTTTTTTTCGTTCAACAGGTACATTGCATGGGCAAATGTGAACCGTTGTGATTGATGACTGGAGTTGTGAAAACATCATCTCTCAAAACTCTTGTTGATTGCTTGAAGCTGAAGGTTTATAAGCATACTTGCCCCTATTTTGTGAAATGGATAATGACAGGTGATGAAGTGCAAGTGCGACATACATGCCAAGTTACTTTTGCCATTGGTGACGATTGTAAAGATACACATTGGTGCGATGTGCTCCCAATGAATAGTGTGATATCTTATTGGGCCGCACATGGATGTATGACAAAAATGACACTCATGGTATGCACGACAACATGTACACGTTCATGCATGGTGGAAAGGAACTCGAACGCTATCCAAAGAAAGCTAGAACCACCAAAGAACGGATCAAGATCCAGTCTCACAAGTCACAAAGGACGTTGTTAAGTACACGTTGTCTATTGAGGCAACATGAAGAAGACCCGAGTTAGAGGACGAACTCTTGTTTCACCTTGGGGGGAATGACGTAGAATGGACCCACAAGTGGTCCCACCCAAGGTAGTTTAGGGATATATTTTTATTTCCTTTTTTTTTTTTTTTTTTTTTTTTTAAGTTTTCCCTAATTATTAGTTAGCAAGTTTTTAATTAAAATTAGGATTAGATTTCTTATTTCCTAAGTTGTTTTATTTCCTAGTTTGATTAGGTTTGGTAGTCACCAATTTTACCTTCCTATTTATATGCAATGTAAGAGATTAAAATCTCAGACTTGAGTATTGTAATAACAATTATCGTGGGTTTTCTTCCCTCGGAGGGGTGCTTTCTTGTGTTGAAGTCTTTGCAGAGACACTTTTAAAGTGTCTGTGGATGCATGCTTTGACAATTCCACGCAAGCCCTTACCCTTGGGCTTGCATCAATATCCTAGATGATGTTTGCTTGCCTAATTTGGTCTATCGAACATCTTTCATTAATGAATCTCAATTTGACCTACAATCATTACATATTGTGGCAGAATTTTTTAATTCAATGTCGATCACAGCATCAACCTATTACATAATATAGCAGAAGGATTTAAATTCAATATTGACCGCTATCCTTCCATTCTGATTCTCATTGGACCCTTCATCAACCTATTATTACCCTGTATAGCTGAAGGTTTTCTATTCATTTTTGACTGCTATCTTTCAGTTTCCACTCTCACCCACCCAACATTAACCTATTATCATATATTATAGCGGAAGGGATTTATTCTTGATTGCTATTCTTCCATGTTTGATTCTCACTGGACTCCACATCAACCTATTTTATACATTAAAATTGAGCATTTTACTTTATTTTTTAATCGATTGTTTCCATTTTTGACTTTTAACGAAGGATTGCAATGATAGTTTTATAACAATATTGAATTCGCCCCATGACGGGTACGTGTTGGGTTTGATTTGATACACAATAACTTCTCATTTTAAAATATTATAATTGGAAAATAATTTATATACATTTTAATATATTATGTGTATGAGGTCTTGTACTCACATCACCTCACATCTTTGAAAACTCGTGCTTTAGATGTTCTTCATTTAATTGATTTATCGATATAATAAGCAGTACACAATTAGTGGATTATTATGTAAAACTACAAAGAGTTATAATTTATATGATTAACTTGAATTTTTATATTATCGTAATGAGAAATTTCCCTATGCATATTATTGAATTTACCGTGAAAAGTAGTTTGCATTGAATGTTTAGGATTAATTTTATTATAGACTGTTGCTTTGCAAATAAAAACTTATTTCGTTAGTTGCACAATTTACAGCATCACAAGTACTCTCTCTCTTTCTCTCTCTCTATATATATATACATACATGGTGAGGAACAAACTTAATGGGGCCCACCTAGGGACCCACTGATCATGGGACTTGTGGGGGATGGAAAGAGACATCTTGGATGAGTACATATATCAAATTTGGCGTCAATCCCATGCCTCTACCCCTTCATCCGTGGCCCACAAATTTAATGACTTTCTATTAAAGGAAAAAATTTGACCTCAATCGAACAATCCAATCCATTTGGATGGGTGAAAATTCAATGGGTCTAGTGTACTTAAAAGGGGTTTCATGTGTGTGGATGGTTCAGATGTGTTATAAAGTCAACCCTGCTATGTTGTCCCTCACCATAACATGGTGAGGGATGGATGTACATGAATATTTCCCATATATATATGTATGTATATTATGTGCAGAAATAGTCATCTTTTTGCACGCCTGTGCTAGCTCGTTTGATTAAGGTCATCCATTCTTTGTGAAATTTGGGTTATGCACCATCCATGATGAGCCACTTCAGTGACTCATCCATTGTTGTTTGTATTATTAAGCACTATACTTCTTTTCCTTGTAATTGTTCTAGCTGAATGATTCCCGGAACTGGGAACACCTAAAGAGCTGCCTTGTGAAATCCGAAGACTGCACTGACTTGCCCAAGCAATACAAGGTTGGCTTCTGATATTTTTGTTTGCATCATATTTTGGGGTTCACGATGCTAGCTTGACTACAATGATTTTTTGCAGAATCTTAAACAGTATGAACAGGCGAAATTGACCCCTATTGAAGCTGGTTGCTGTCGACCTCCATCTGAGTAGGTGCCTCATTTTACTTGCTGTTTGGTGTTGTGACCAAATTGGGATTCCTTTCTTGTGTCTTGGAGACTTTTATGCCCATAGAGAGCTCCTTTTGTAGTCACATATAGATGTGTCACACATGGCATACTTTGTGACTATTGGTTCCTTACCTTTAATTATCTGACCGTAGATCAGGTGGACTGTAGATTCCATCTGTTGGGCAATACATGCACACAAAATGGTTACTGTAGGAGACTTATTAACTTCCAATTCATTTGATAGATGTTGGGAAATTAATTAGTAGAATGGGCAAGATCACAATCAATGTATGGCCTGTGTGATTACAGCTTGGAGCCTTTGATGCAGTCAAGAAGTCCCAAATCCTGACAGATTATGGTGAACCCATTGATACTTGATCTTCAATCAAACATAAAATCTATTGAAACAAGTAGAAAAATAGAGATCCACTTACTGTTAATTGTGAAAATCCACCATAGATCTTCAATCCACCACTAGGCACTAGATGCTCAATCAAGCAGAAGAAACAAATCAATAATCAATTGCTAAATATGCAATTTTAATTCAATTTCATAAAAAAAATCCAAGAATAACACACAATGGATATATATACATATGCTATTGTGATGCAGGCCAGACAATAGGTCGGCCAACCCATTGGGTCCAATTCATAGGCCCAAGGGGACATCTATTTAGTTAGGAAATATTATTCAGTAGTGTGGTTAGTTTATGATTAATATTAGTTAGTTTCCCTTTTATTTTAGATATGATTGATATATTAGGAAATATAGTTGCTTAGGGATCAAGCCAACTCCGTTATAAAAGGATGTTAGGCCTCATTGTAATAGGTATGCTTATCAATTAATCAGGAGTTTCCTCTGAGTTATCGTGAGTTATGGGTTGTTCCCTAATTTCGTTTGTGCCCCAGTGGCTGGAATCCATCTTTGGATTCGATCAATCCTTCGGGAGATTAATCTACTACGCGATCGTTGCGTCATATTGCCAAGAAAAAGAAGCCCTAAACCTATGATTAAATCACAACCATTAACCATAATGCTAAAAATAATAGAAACCGTATTTAAGAAATCTAAGTACATTCAAAGATGGAGAGAAATGAAAAAGACAAGGATAAATTCCAGAGTCTTGTGCAAACTATGGATGACTTATGCATTGAATTTTCTAGGGATGTGGACCCCACCTGCAGTCTTGGAGATCCAGCTACTTAAGCCATCATTATCATACGAGATTTGTTCTTAAAAGAGTCTGGTTTCTACCCGTCTATTAGAGGAAACAAATCCTCTTGAAGAACTGAAACAAAAGTTGTATGTAGGGTTTTTCTTTTTGGACGTCCTGCTACTTTCACTAATACTTATTCCTATGGTAACCGGTAAAGTAACAACTCTTAATTTCATCCTAAGTAGAGTCTCTATTACTTTTAGAATAGGCGAGGAGTTTTCAAATCCATCGGGCAAGAGAGAAAATAGGATTTGCACACACTTTGACGATTCCTCTTTAAGAGACCGTGGGGTCCATTACCTGGTCGAATTTGCCTATTTCGAAACTGTTTTAACTTCATAATTAAATGAATACTACTTAAATTTGAATTGTAGCCATCTAGACCATCCATTTTATGATTTAATTCAATCCATTTGATTGGGCCTTTTAAATGATAGATCAAAATAAACTTGGATTGATCCAATTTCTCTAAGAATGATAGTGCTTGATCTAGGATGTTGTAATGGCCCGAAGTCCAAGGCCCTGTAAGATTCCATGTCGTTTCCAATAGTAACATATCATCATCATTGATCAAATCATCAAAACCATAAATAACCAGACATTTCCCTAATTAATTCCATTTAATTTAAGTAATAAATCCAAATCTCAATGTTAAAGAATAATCAAGAATAAGAAAATAAAAATATACAATCTCCATGAAATAGCCTTTGATGCCTAAATTGAATTAACCAAATTATCTAAACTAGGCTTCTAATTTTTGATATGTGTCGTTGCTCTTTGGATATCGAATCCTATTTCTTCATTGTCAGGAGTCCTCCTGTCTTTCTATGTTCTGGCTACTTAGGATTAGGGCGAAAACACAGATCAATTACATTGAGTGAATATAAATCTAAATCTACTTGTGTGTACAACATTGTGATAAGGTGTCAATGCATCTCAATAAAGTGGGATTTAAAGTTTAAATGGGTGTCGCCCCCAAATCCGGAATCTTGAAACAATTTGAAATACCGAATTTGGGGATGCAGACATCCTAGATCGTAGTCGGATGTGAAGATAATTTAAAACTTTTTACGACATTTAATAAAGAACATTTAAGCGGAAACAAATATAGAAATTAGCGGAAGCATTAATGAAAATCAGCAGAAGCAATGTGAAACATAGACCCCACATAGGTATCAGCATATGTGTCAAATAATGAAAATGCAAGTCCCATCTACCATAATAGCTTCAGTTACAATTGAAACAACGATGTTTTATTGCATCTCCAACTACCAAAACAACTGAAAACAATCTCCACAAACTATTATTTTCAAGCAACCCAAGTGATTTAAGCTAGGTCACCAGTTCCCCACTCGAACTTAGTTGCACACAGCGTCTCAAGGAACGCCTCACCTTCCGAGGCATCGGAAGGGAACTCACCTACAACACCAAGGTAAGGAAAAGTCAGATCTTTAAGATCTTGCAAGACAATATATATTAACATAGGATGAATGCATCGAAAGAGAATAATGACAATAAACAGGATCAATAGAGTATCAATGGTAGAGAAGCTAGACAACAATGTAGAATATATATAACATGCTGAATCAATGTAAAGAAGTGCCTTACTCTTAGTGTATCCATCTATCAAAAAGCCCATCCACACAGGCTAGTACCGCGGGAAATTATGATGATGCCCTCCATACTACACATGAGTTGTGGCAGGGATGTACGTGATGATAGCCTGGCCAAAGCAAAGTTACCAGAAAAAGCCGGCCAAAGTTTGGTACCCGAAAACCCTCAATGGTACCCAGTGGTGTACGTCCACCACAAAAACCCCATCTAGATGGCAGAGAGAAATATCCCCTACCATAGGTGATCAGCCCATGGTTAGACTCTTCAACCGAGAAGATATTATTGCCTAACACAAAGGAATCACATACAAGGGCAGTGTCTGGCTAGGCTTCCCTTGCGTGACCAAGGTCGACAATTCCAAACAAAAAGGGGCCAGACCATCATCATCATCCATGCCATGATATCAAAACCATCAATGTACCATCTATAGTTATACATACATGACCATCCATAGGAATAGAGAGCAATGAAATACAAGAACAATGTATAAAGATCAATTCATTGAATTCAACAAGGAATGGGATAGAAATAACCAATCTAGGTCCAAGGTCACTTCTTCAAGTATGGGTGCTGAGCCATCCAACATAGTGGTTGGATTAGGGTTTCAGATGTTTAATAATTGATTCTTGCTACTTTGAGGGTAATTGACATCCAAAGGTCCCTAGTCCACCACCCCGTTGGGCTAACTTGCCTCCTATACCCTACTTTAAGCAACTGATGAGTGGATGCTAAGCTCAACCATCTACACATATAGGGCATCCATTTACAAGCTATTAGATAGGTTAAACCAGGTCTAAAGGTTAAACGATACAATTTCTGCATTATGGGGAGCCTAGGCTTATGGTTAGCCTTAGCCCTATTTCGATTGGCCGTGGCCCGTGAGTGTACCACGCTTGGCTTACGGTCTACCGGGATCAGTCTCACAGTTAGCCGTGAGGTAACTGCTGCACAAACCTTGAAAAATGCTCAGTTATGGAAAAACAACCGTAAGAGTAATAGGTTGTGCTACGGTAAGCCCCACAGCTAGCCATGGGTTCACCATGGTTAACCATGAGGTAACCACTGTGTTTGAACCTGAAATTTACACAATTCAGGGTAAGCAACCATAGCCATTCACGGTGACCTGCTGGGATCTCACGGTCGACCGTGGATGATCCACGGTTAACAATGACTACCTAGAAATCACATTTCAAAATTCGAATTCTCATCCAAACCATTCCAAATCTCCTCCAATTTAATCCAACACATGAGATACATTGTTCCCCATATACTACACCATATTATCACATCAAATTACCTAGAATTAGGGCTTCCCATCATCAATTGGGTTTGAAATCTCTCCAAAACAACCCTCCTAGCCAAGAAAACTTCAAAATCTTATGCAAAACCCCAAAACCTCAAGATCTAAGCCTCTTACACCCAATTCCAAGGAGAAACATGCATTAGGGTTGGAATTCAACAAAAGAAACCTCAGAGAAGGCTAGAGATGGAATTAGGGCTTGAAACTCACCTTGCTGGAAAGAGGAGAGATCTATCCAAGGAGAAGCTGAGATTTGAGAGAAGTGCTGGAATCCTTGTTTTCTTCTTGAATTCTTCAAGAATTGCTAGATCTTGCCCTAGCTTGTTGAGGAAGGAGAGTGAGAAGAAGAGAGGGAAATGGGAAGGAAAAAGGAAATGAAATAGAATGAAAGAGAGGTCGTTGGGTTTGGTTGTTGTAGACAATAAGGGGTTAAATGACCAAAATGCCCTCACTTAAGTATATTGTAATAAAGGCTATCAAGGGTATTTTTGGAAAAACCAAAGAAAAACACAATTTCTCCCTAAGGACCCTAGGACCAACCTAATTACACTCAAGCAGGCAGTACCACAAACCTCACTTGGAGTTTTTGGTTGTCAGGAATAATTGGCCCTGCCACATGTGCATCTACTTGTCCTTGGCAGGGTGGGTACTGTAGTGACTGTGTCACTTATCAGGACTACATTACCGTGAGTTAACTTACACAATAATAATAATAATAATAA
Organism: Camphora micrantha; assembly: GCA_003546025.1. NCBI lineage: Eukaryota > Viridiplantae > Streptophyta > Magnoliopsida > Laurales > Lauraceae > Camphora > Camphora micrantha. Next base: position 35,982,319 of record QPKB01000012.1, on the reverse strand, counting down.
TAATAATAATAATAATAATAATAAATACCAGCTGGGTGGTGCCAACTCAGGAATTCAAAAAAGATAAACCAGTGCTGGGGTTCAGGACAGTTCAATATAAAAATCAGGTTTCGTAGGAGTAGTTTCCGGTACTCACAATGTAAACATAATCAGGTACAAGGAAAGCATGCGGATTGGGCAGGCATAAATAAATTCAGAAAAAATAAGACATTTCTGACACAAGTTAGAAAACAGAATAAACGAGGTCCGAAAAATCCAAGTTCAAACTGGCAGCATTTTGGCTAGAAATGGTGGAGGTAACTCGGGATGTGCCAGGCATCGAGTGCTCGCGAACCATCCCAAGAAACCTCTATAAGGATCTGGGTATATCCAAGGTCAAAGCAGGGCGATAACCATGTGCTAATTGTAAGGAGTCCCACAAGTCAAGTTACTAAGGCGGGGTAAGTTTGGGTTATGATAGAATGCGTAAAACATAGTAAATAAGAGAAGGATGCCCCATGCACACGAATAACGTAAACACTAATCAAACACTTATACCAAGCCTAAATAACGATTAAGGATCCATTACAACATTATCTAAGATCAGGGATTGCCTTGTGTCGCGACCTAGGACCGGGTTAGTGCTAATGGTGGTCTTCAATCTAGGATTACGTAGTTGAATTGCCCACGCGGAACGAGGTGCAACACTTTGCCCTCGTAAGCGATTTCCCACAGGTTTCTGCGGTGATGATTTCACACCCAAAAGCCTCACAAACATAGCATTGTATAATAGCGGAGTCATGTAGCAAATGTCATCCATAAAATAAATCCACAATAAAAGAAACTGATGATTGAAACTAATAAACATGATGTCAGAGTGAGCAATGTATCACTGTGCATTCCCAAGCATTAGTGTTAAGTATTTATACAAAAGATGAGTTTAGTTATAACATCCCTAAAAATAAAAGCCAACAAAGGCCAGCATAACAAAATGAACCCATAACAATGTTTCACTCCCCAAAAGGTGTCACGCATCTCACGGCTCAGCCCGATGTCTATAGGACATCATCAGCATGGTATTCTCGTACGAGTTGTGGCTCTTCAGCTGTCTCTTGTGGCTCCTCCGCAAAGGCAACGTGGTCTGTACCTGAGCACCATCATTAGTGGGCAAACACGACGGTTTGGCAGGTGGCTGAAAAGATATCAAGCAAGCTAATTATATGATTGAGTCGAAATCAGTGAAACATGTCTAAACAGTAAATATCATGAAAGGTTTGATGCATAGCTGAAAAGACACATAACATGTATCAAAAGCATGAACAAGTACAAGGAAAGGTAGACTGGCAAGGTGGCAACCACAAGAAGCTAAGTTCTCCATTATTAGAGTGACGAGAGAACACTAGAGTAGATAGTCTCCGTCATACAAAGTGGTAAGAGCACAGTAGATATACATAGTTCATGCCAATATACTTGGATATCACACTAAGTACCGGCCACGGAACTTGGTAATATAACACACTAAAGGACTTCAAGCCGGTGGATCAATCTGACAAGGTGGCACAAGCTTAGTGTTGTCGACTGATAGGTTCCATGAGAAAAATCAATGCATAATATAATAGGGGACACCAAAACAGGCTAAGTCAAATGCACACACAATATCATACTGAGTAGTCCCCATCAGGTGCACACGGCTAACAGAGCACTCAAAATGATGATAAGGGTTGCTTTTATGCAAGACAAGTAAATACGATCGATAACGGGAAAAATCATGTCATTTGAGAAAAATAGAGAAAAATTGAACATTTCCAAATGCATGTCCAGTTAAAATATTGAGGCTGCACGATTTGGCACAACGTGATCGTAGATCCCGAATGTCGGATTTTTGTTGTCATTTGGTGCTCTTGAAGATCGGCGACATTCTAAGCGTCTAGTGCACATTGCTCAAACTAGTGAAGTCTCAACATGCCTCCGGGTTATATGGTATTCTCCCATTGATATCTCCCTTTATCCGCGCACGGTCCATAGGTGGGGTTAGTGATAGAAACAATTTATTCCCTAAGGATAAAAACCATTTTTTATGCGTCACACCGGGCCTGAGCTACCAAGCTGGTTCGCTTGAGCGAAGAAAGAGCGAACCCGGTTGCTAGCCTGGGTAGGGCACCTAGACACCTTGCTTGCTCGAGCGAGCAAAGCTCCTGGGTCTGCTCGGCTAGGCAGTTTTTTGGCCTAGCTCTTCTTATTTATCCTGCTATTTTCTCTCCAATCTCCTAGGCCCCTTCTAAGACAATTTCGTGCATACATAATGCTTTCAATGCCTTTCAATAGTTACATTAATCCACCACATCCAACCCCCATTCCATCATTTCTATTGCATGAACAATGCACTAAAACCTATCCATAGATTTAAACCCATTTATACCAAAAGATATGATTATGCATGAAGCCACAAATCTGAGAAAGCTTAGAGAGGGCTCACATAAATGAGAGAAACCAATATACATAGGTTGCAAGCGCTAATTGAAAATGCATCATGAAATCAAGAAGAGAGAGTGACCATGAAATCAAGGTAAACATAGAAATAAAGCTGGAGAATCTCCAAAACTGTTGGCATTTCAAAATAAACCCATTCGTCCACTTGCCTTAGTCTCCAAAAGCACTCAAAAATCTCCCAAGCACGCTCCAAGGCTGGAATCCTCAAGCTACACAAAAATCCCCAAAATCACCCTTCTTAGAACACCCAAAAATGCAAAGACAAGAAGGGGAGAGAATGGGGCTGCAAGTGGGGAGACAAAAATTCTCTAAGGAAAGCTAAAGTCAAATCTAGAAGATGGGGGAGATTTCTTACTTGTAGGAGCTTTCAAATAAAGGAGAGTTGCTCCAGGAAGATCTTGTCCCAGCTTGATTGGCTTCACAAGGGTATCAATGGAGAGCTTTAACAGGTGGGGAAAAAGAAGGTAAGCTCCAATCTTCCCTTTGGCATCTCCAATGTGGGCTTGGGAAGGAGAGAGAGCAAGGAGGAGGAGAAAACCATAGCTGGTGGGATTTCCCCCAATTTTTGGTGGAGAGGATAAAAAATGAAAGAGTGGGTGGGTTTGGGCCCCACCACAACTAAACATAAATGGGGTTAAAACTTGTATTTCTGTGCCTCAAACGCGATTGACGAAGAAGAGAGTTTTGTTCCTCGTTAAATCTACTTTTCAAAACGTACAAATTTCGCTTGGTTTGGAGTAACAAAAATCGTGTCCCGATTTAGTGTAAAAAGACTATTTTGCCCCCGAGGTAGGAAAAACTAGATTTCGGGGTTTCGAATGGGGACGGAGTAAACACGAAATTTGTAGGTGTTAATTAGGTCCATCAATAGGAGTCAAAATAGGAATTTCTTGAAATCATGAATAATCCCCCACACACGAAATAACACGGACCCTAAAAGAGTTAGACTAATTCCAAGGGCTCTCAAAACTCCCCAAAGGTATGGAAAAGCTATTCTAATCCACAACCTAAATCAAAATTTGCTAATCTCAGTTAGAGAGCTAGCACGCATCTTAATTAGTCTAATTACGATAAAATTGGGTTGGGGTCTTACACCTTGGACATGCAAGTACGATGACATTTGAGTCTATATACTCCAAGACTTCGGATGTCATGTTTATACATACTCTTTGATCATTTGGAAGGTGGAGACATCCTAAACCCTAAGTTTGGATACAAACAATAATCATTGTGCTCCACATGTCTCCAGGCAATCCGGAAAGTGCGTGTTACCTCAAGGCTCCACTTTCCGCATGTTTAAAGTAAAAAAAGTGTAAGGCAAAATTCGAGTACAAGGTTCCGCCAAATTCAAGGTTTTTGGTCCCCTAAGTGAAGGGTAATCAATTACAAATGGGTTGGAACAAGCTTAAGAACCTCAAAGGCCCTCAAACAATGTCCTTTGGATGTCCACAACTCATTCTAGAAGTGGACAACAGATGGTCGGTTCTTCAAAAAGTCGGTCATTCATGAAGAAAATTCAAACTGCTGGGGGGTATAATTTAGGGTGTAAGTAAGGTTTGATCACACTGTAGGGCAACCTAACATGTATCTAAGTATGCAAAAGGGTTAGGAGGGGTTTAGAGTTGGTTTCCAGCCGGACAAAACGAAGAAAAAGGGGCGTGGGGGTGGCCTGCCGGGTGAAATAGAGAGTTTCTCAACGCTTGACGGTCTAAAACAGACTGTCGGATGGTCCACGGCTAGCCGTGGAAGTGTGGAACAACCTGGGACCTCCGGTTGTCAGCCACAGAAACAGGGTTTTAGCCCTTTTTTTTCAGCGGTTCGCTGCGGGAATTGGATTTTGGGTTCTGTAACGCCCCACCCCTACACGCATGTATGATATTGTCCGCTTTGGCTCACTGGCCTCACGGTTTTGCTTCTGATGGGCTCAACCCATCAAAAGGCCTCATGCAAGGTAAGGGTGTAAGCTCTACATATAACCCCATTCACTTTCTTCTCTATAGTCGATGTGGGACTCCGGGGTGTCACAATCCACCCCCCTTAAGGCTGCACGTCCCTGTGCAGTAGCCTGCCAGTCTCGGTAGCCTGCCAGCCCTCTTGGCTCGCCCACGTGGAGACCCGCCCACTTACACCAGACCACGACAGGGGACCCACACTCGAACTAGTTGAGAGTCGGCTCTGATACCATTTGTAACGCCCCACCCCTACACGCATGCATGATATTGTCCGCTTTGGCCCACTGGCCTCACGGTTTTGCTTCTGATGGGCCCAATCCATCAAAAGGCCTCATGCAAGGTAAGGGTGTAAGCTCTACATATAACCCCATTCACTTTCCTCTCTATAGTCGATGTGGGACTCCGGGGCGTCACAATCCACCCCCCTTAAGGCTGCACGTCCCTGTGCAGTAGCCTGCCAGTCTCGGTAGCCTGCCAGCCCTCTTGGCCCGCCCACGTGGAGACCCGCCCACTTACACCAGACCACGATAGGGGACCCACACTCGAACTAGTTGAGAGTCGGCTCTGATACCATTTGTAACGCCCCACCCCTACACGCATGCATGATATTGTCCGCTTTGGCCCACTGGCCTCACGGTTTTGCTTTTGATGGGCTCAACCCATCAAAAGGCCTCATGCAAGGTAAGGGTGTAAGCTCTACATATAACCCCATTTACTTTCCTCTCTATAGTCGATGTGGGACTCCGGGGGGTCACAGGTTCCTTGTCCAACTGTTTGTGATTTTTCATGTTCAAGAAAAACTCTCACATCATTTGGGAAGATAATTAAACTTAATCCATTTCAAAGAAGGAAAATGGTTAAAGAGTCTAATCCATTTCACACCTTTCACAGGAATTTTCACATATGAAATCATTCTGGCAGTGTCTTATCTTTGAAAATTTTAAACTATATCACATATCTTTTATTAATTAGCATTATTTTCAATTTAACAATGATTTGATTATTAAGCATAATTAGATTTTAGTCACAAAAATAAATGCACTTAAAAAATTCTATTAGTTTTGATTTTTAAAAATTGAAAGTTATAATTATTTAATTAAAAGGATATTTGGATCACCCCATATCCTTAAAGTTCCATGCACATACAAACTACCTTTATGAATTGGTTGGCATCCCAAGTAACTCTATAGAGGAAAAATTGTATCCTTATTTACAGGATCGAGTGCCCTTTTGCACTAACAAGAGTATATAAAACTAATATAAAAGTCCCAAATAAGAAGCAATAAAACTAGAAGCAATGGATTAGAAGCAACCATGCGACACTTCTTGCTTATGCATTTAGTACAACACAACTTAAATAATTAAATATAGATGAAATGAACTAAGCATGTGTGTATAGATTAGGGCATTTTGTAATGGGCATGTGGGTATGAAATTGCCTTCATATCCCCATTTTGTCACTACTAAGTGACTGTTATAAATACATATATTATATAAATAAATATTAGTAGGACGGCTAGGGCCAAGGCCAGGCCGGGCCAGTATTGTCTAAGCCCGACCCTCTAATTTCAGTGCCTGCAAAGAATTATCCAAGCCCGGCCCTAGGGCTTTTGTTTAGAAACAAAAGCCCTCATTTTAAGGGCAGCGTGGTCCCCTTGTCTCAAGGCCAGATTGACAAGCCTAGTCCTTGGAGGGTCTAGACTGGAGATAGACCTAACCTTTGGCAAGTTTTCATAAAGTGGCTGCTCGCAGGTCTCGAACCTGCGTTACCCATGGCACCCAAGACTTTTACCATTGGACCAAAGCAATGACCCTAGAAACTAATAAATAAGTAAATAATAAATAAATAAATAAGGATCATGGGAAATAAAAAAATCCAGGAGTAACACAGAAATCATAAAAATTCGAACCCCAATTCTAAATTTAGGGATATTCCAGATGTGATCCCCTAAACTTTGACCATCCTTTCCTACGTCAACCTTGCACGCAATGAGCTAGATCTGCACATGGATGTGAGATTAGAAGATATTTTCTTGAAATCAGTTAGTGAATGTGAGCTGTGCTTTTGTTATAGGTTTGAAAGTAGAAACTGCCCGCTCGAAAATAAGTGGGGTGGGAGGGTGCCAAGATCCTTGATACAGTACACGTAAAGGGTGGAACTTACTAAACTTGGGTGTCTGACTTTTCTTTTGGCAAAAAACCCACTGGCACCGAGAGTGTGGCATTCTTAAGTGAGCAGGCTAGACCCATGACTATTTGGGGGGGATGGTCGAGGATGGGCATTTTCCAACCCCTAACTCTGTATCCTTTCCTTTCATGCAAGAGGATAGACATTTAGGGTATGTATATTTCTAATTTTGCCCCTCATTTTTTTTTATTCATAAGAGGGGCAAATTCTCAAAGATTAGGGGCATTTTCATCATTTTCTTCTCTCCAAAAGACAGAATGAACTCAACATATTTATTCCTTAATTCTCTGCCTGAATTTTCTGGATTTGTTCCTCATCAAACGTGAATCAAGAGAAAGGAACTCCACCGTGGAGCCCCTCCTAATAAAACTCTGTTGAAAATCTGAATTGTTCTAAAAGAACATCCTCTAGTGCATACAATTGTTAACATGATTAATGTGGCTCAATTTTATGATAGGTACTTAAGTGGAGTAAATTTTGGTGAGGTCCTATAGATGGGATCCTCTTGGGTTCCTGGATAGAATTTGTCGAGGGGATTGAGTGGGGCCCATCTAAGAAAAATTGGAATAATCTGCGAATTCTGATTCTTTCAGGTTTCTAGTCATTAAAATTTCCTGATGCTCTTGAGTGGGGCCATTAAGAAAAATGAAAAAAAAAAAAAAGAAAACATTCCACACTTAAGAAAAATCAAAATTCCATAAATATTATCCCATATTCTATGAAAATTTTTACTTTGAAATGACTTAGGCCCAACACCAGATATATCCATACAAAATATTAATTTTTTTATAATATTTTATTTAAGTTTTTTAAAAGATATCACTCATAGTAGGTTGTTTGAGTGAAATTTGATGAGGAATATATGTAACACAATGAGGCTATTTTCTCATTGTTTTAGACTTTTCATGGGTGGGCCCGCTAAGTGGTCTCCTGAAATTCTTGTGTTGCTCTAATGTAATTTTGCACTCTCTCTCTCTCTCTCTCTCTCTCTCTCTCTCTCTCTCTCATTTCCTTGTGTCTACAGTGTAAATGACCTTGAGATCGTTAGCGGGTCATGAAAGAAATGCCCTCTTTGGGAAATTTCACTCCAATATAGTTCAAGGCCATTGTCAGATTTTCTTTTCTTTGTCATCATTTGCCATCGCTTGCCCCCTCCGAAAGAAAATCTTGGCTCCACCACTGCCCATGACCTATATAGCTGGAACAGGCTTGCCTAGCCCACTAGACTGATAAGACCAAACGATTACTGTGGGAGTCATAAAATAATTAGGAGTCTTTAAATTTAGTTTGATTTGAATTTGTTTGGGCAAAACCAGATTCTTGGGTAAAGGATTTAATGCTTTTAACAAAATTGTGGGAAATCCACTTTTGTCAACTGTAAACCCCTGAGCATTTGTACCAATCAAATCCTCATTTTAGAAGATTTTTAGGTCCAACTTCCCTCCGTAGGATTTGGAAATGCTCGCGTTTGCGGATTTGCGCACTGAATTCAAATTTCCTCAACTATATGCATGGGCCCAGAATTACACATTGATATTGATGTGAAATTCTTAGGTTGTCGAAGAATAGTCCATATTGTTGATTCATAGGCATTGCGTCGTCAAGATGACTCCACTTATTGTTGAAGAGGAGAGCCCTCTACTCATTATATGTTGACTCCTCACCAGGAATGAAAATGAGAGTAGATTGGAGACAGACTATGATATTTTGGAGATGGGTAAGGTGCGAGGGTAAGTTCAGTAATCCGATTATTGACCATTGGAGTGTGATGAATATCGTTGTGCAATGGGTTATTGAAATGCTTCAATTGCCAACAGAAAAGCAACTGAAACATCCTGTAACTCAATAATTTAGTTTACTTATTCAGTTTCCTTTTGATCAAAGAAGATTTAGGAGTTAGAAAACAACTAGGAAAGGGTTTCCATTCAACCTCTTCCTGTCAATTTGTATCTTTCCATTGAGAGGATAATCCCTCACTACATCAATAAAGTGCTCTAGTTTCTCCGCTGTTGTGAGTGCTTCTTTTTGATTGAGAGTGCTTGTGTGTGGAATCCATTGGGAATTTGGCCAAGCCTTATTTGGAGCTTGGCCTACCTTGTGGGACCCATTGACGGATTCCGCCAAACCCCTTGTGGAGTTGTTCTACTTCGTTTGTGGATTATGACCATGTCATTAAGTAAAAAAGGTTTGGATTGCATATTCGACATGAATATCTAAATGTAAATTTTTCTATGTTCATGTACATAAATCATTGTTTAAGAAATCAGCTGAGTTTGAGTCCACTCGGACTCGGCCTTTGCCGAGTCGGGTATACTAGAACTCTGGCCCAACTTGCGGGGACTCGCCCGAGTCCCATGACCCTGGTGAGTCAGCCGAGTCCACAATGACAGGCTCGGCTGACCATCTACTGAATCATGTAAATCTATTTGTTTCTTGTGTTGCTACATCCATTACACCATAGGAAGTTGGTGGTCAATACATTTATGCTCGCTTCTCCAGCATTAGATCTTATGGTCAATTGAGGCATTTGCATATATTTTCTTTCATGTTATTCAATGACCCCAAATATTAACTGGTCCTTACTCAAAGTGGTTTAAAGACGGCTAGTTTCTTTTATGTAATTCAATGACCCTATATAGAATTTGTCCTTAATGAAAGATGTGTCCTCTAAATAGAGGTATACTCCCCAAGCATGTGTATGATTTTATTCCTTCTTATTTCAACACAAGAGGACTCATTTCTCCAAGATGGAAAGACATCACACTTGCATGTCACTTTGCCCAATTTTCTATTTGGTAGGGTAGAAATTTCCTGACAAAAATGATTCGATTGGATTAAAATCATAAAAAATTTACAAAAACAAGAAGGTTTAACAAATTCACTTCTGATGGGGCTCTCATACTATTGTTTTTTTCTTATTTTTGAATTTTTTTTGAACTATTAAATGGGACTTGATCTGACTCAGCCATGTCCCATGTGACTCGGCCGAGTCGACTTGGACTTGGCCTTGACTGAGTTGGGTCTCGAGTCCGAGTTTTAAATCCTTGACATAAATGCATGCATTTACTTATGGATATGTGCAAAGCTACAGCCATACATGCATAGAAATTCTAGATTGATGTTAATATGGGTGATATTTTTGGATTTTATTGCATCTAGAGGCTATTGTTAATTGTACTTAAGATATAGAAATGTAAGTCCAGTCATTTACTGAGCTTTCACATTTGACACTAGATGCGGCTATCCTGCCATCAATGCATCCTACTATGACCTTAGCTTTCATCCTGTTAGCACTAACAAGGACTGCAAGCTTTACAAAAATTCACGGGCCATCAAGTGTTACAATTGCGATTCATGCAAGTAAGAAATTCACGTGCCAACTTCGTTTGTATATCCTTTCTTATCCATAATTTTTAAATATTTTTAGACCTTTTCTTCCATCATCCTTTCAGGGCAGGAGTTGCTCAGTACATGAAAATTGAATGGAGAGTGGTTGCGATCTTTAACGTTATTCTGTTTGTTGTTCTGGTAAGATTCTTCACCCTATGCAGCATATGAAAGTCAATAATAATAATAATAAAAAAAAAAAAAAAAAAAAAAGAAAAACAAGGAGAGAAAGACATGATGTTTTCAACTGATTATTTTTTAATTATCATTATTAATAGTTTAGCCTGAAATGGGGCAGATGGGTCCTAGATTTTGAAGTTCAATTAGTTCATCTTCTGGACCCTATCATGAATCTCATGGCCATAATGTTTGAAATTACGGATGATTGTGGGTCATCTGCAAAACTGCCACTTTTTAGGCCACCAATGAAATTGATGTTCACTTAAAGGAATTCTTTTGGTGGATGATTCATCTATAATGGTTGAGGATTCCACTAGATTAATTGTCTGGATTCCCTTAGGTTAAGTTGTTGGTTGTAACACAAACTTTATTTAATTTGATTGAGCACATTTTTTAAGTGCAAGTGAAACAACGTGATTGGAGAATTTCGACGTTACCTGGTTTTGAGATTGTGCTCAGATTCTTCAAAATGAACAATGATTCAGGATACTTCATTTTATGTGTAAATTTCTTGTCCCTTTCACGGTAAACATGCATCATAGATCCAAGTCATACAAGTTGCATCAACAAGGAGTATAAAAAGGCAACACCAGCCACTTGGAGAGGTAATAGGAGCAAACCCCTGTTATCAGGAAAAAAAGGGAGTGCACCCTAAGATAACTAAGTGAATCAAGGGAAATATAACGTGACTTAGACTTTATAATTTCTGGAAGAGGACTACTACAATGCCATTTTCAGAAAACCCAATTGGAACATTGGAGAATAAATCGATTATTGCAGAGGGTTCACAAGATGACTGACGCATTCAGGGATCCACAAGATATCCCAAGACAGCGGCTATATCGTCACTATATTGCTGTCTAGTATTAGGTAACAACTGTTTAATCATTGGCTATGTCGTCACTATACAAAATTTCTTAGCAAGATAAGGATAGATTCACCACAATGATGCTGATAAAACATGCAATGCATATAAACTCACTTACGAAAAATGGAGAGAACTGAAATACTGAACAGAAACAAGAGAATCCAACTCTCTTTAATCGTTTTACTCAATATCCATTGTCTGCCATATTGCAGTAGACCATTACAATTTATAGGAAATTGTTTTCCTTCTATGGGATTGCAATCAAATCAATTATCCTATTCATTACCTAATAATTCCCATGATCATTGCAATCAAATCAATTATCTTACTCATTACATAATTATTCCCATGATCTAGGATCTTTATTGACACTAATTAATGGCTAATTAAAGAGGAAAGTCAAAGCGTCTAGAGGATTCTCGAGATAAGGTGTCACGACCCAAATTCCGGGGCCCTGTCGGATATCTGGATTGTGATCAGATAACAATATTCATCATGCATTTATCAAATAGTTATAGCAAGAAGGTAGGCATTTAAATCAAACCATAATCCTAATTAAATTATGAAAAGTCAATAACACCAATAATCTATGCATAATAAAAATTCTTATGTCTTGACTGAGTCAATAATGTACTTAAGATATTAAATATATTCCCTAAAACAAGAGCTAATCTATCTTACAATTATTTAAATGTTTCTCGTTCTCTCCTTTCAGCCACACATGCCAAAATCTGCGTGCTGAACGTCATCCTGTTCTGGCCCACTCGCAATAAGATTACCTGAAGGGGACAACACAACATCAGTATTACTGGTGAATGAATTTTCCTAATTTATACAAGCTGTATATGTAATATAGATAATCATCAAATCTAAATCAATGGATCAAATATCATTAAAAGTACAACCATATGCAAATCCGTGCCCATGCACATTACCACGTATACATGTATACCGGTCACCATGACCCTATCTTATCAGACACGTCCACTAAGGACCAGCCATCATGATAGCCATTCACGTCCACTAAGGACCAGCCGCTATAATAGCCCGAACACTAATGTCCAACATCCCAAGTCTAGGACACATTACACAATATCTCATAATCACTTAGCAACCAGAATTCATTATCATTAATATCTTACACAATCAGTAGTATGGATCCAACCCTTATACACTTCACTAACTGATGCCCCACTCCAAATCATAATTGTTATTGAATGGTAAAGAAGTGGTCCACCTTTACAGAATTTTACTCAAAGTGACAGAATCATGCCAACATTCCAAAACAATTAATACAATTTATTATAACTACATAAAAACTTAATTAATTTGGATGGAATAGTTACATGGTAATTATCTACCAAGTCTACGGAAAACCCCAATTACAAATTTCATCTAGCCACATCTAAACATACAAAAATTAGCACATGAAGTAATTCACGACTGAAATCATCTTGGCCTACGGTACAGTGGGTCCCACTAGTCTAAATTATGATCAGGTCTACTCTCTAGGGTCGCCCAGGGATAGGCTTTACTCTTAATGGATTGGATTCACCATCAGACATCTTTATTGGCCCCACAATCTCAACAAACACAAACAAAATTCATGAATAAGCCTCATGGTTAACAAAATTGAAATTTTTAGATAACTGGGCAGATGGGGCCTAGGCCACATGGGACCACCATCATCCAGGTCGTCCCTGAGCCCCCTTCAAGATGTGGGGTCCTAATCTATGGTCAACTTAGGTAGTGGGTCCCACAATCATTATAGACTTTCAGCCTTGCTCCTAACATATTAATGCCTGGAAATCTTTAGAACTGATGGACAACGGGACCCACTAGTACAGAACCTAGATGTACCACTTTCCAAAGGTCGCCCAAGGGTTCCATACTTGATGACTGGATCTGATTTCTAGTCTAGTGGCTAGATTATCTCAATAAGCTCTGTCGACACCCAGTCACAATTTCTATGACTGATGCCTCCCATGCACTGTAGTGATTGGATGAAGACCCAAGTGGGGTCCACTCTCCATGGGTCCTCCACCCTAAGGGTCGCCCCTAGGCCTACTTCAAGATATGGGGTATTGATCAATGATCAGGTGGGCCCAGTAGATGCACACCCCCTGTCGATCAGATCTGCTATATTTCCATAATTCACGCCTCTGCTGGTACTTCCCATGGATGATGGTTAAAGTGGAACCCAATCTCTATGGAACCAGTACCACGTTGGTCGCCCATGGGTCCCCTTCAGGATCCATCAGGGACAAAAGAAGATAAACCAGCAGTTTTATTTATTAAACTAGAATTGAACATCAGGGACAAAGCCTTTGAATTAGAGTGTCCAAGTCTTTTATGCCACAATTGGCAGTTATCTCTAATGGAAAAACAAAACACATCATTGTCAAATTTATTCCTAAAGATGTTTGAAAAATCCAGCGGAAACAAGCGTCCACACTTAGGCCCCCTCGCGATCTCCTTCCCGGACATCTAGTCCTGCATAACACAACCAGAAGAAGAAAAAGAGATATTACAATTATTTTCAACAAGCTGCCCGATTGACAAAAGGTTGGAAGTTAAATTTGGACATAGATAAACATTTTTCAATGGAATGGGGCCAGAGATGTCACCGACAGTAGTAATGGGAACATGGCCCCCGTTAGCAGTTTGGATTTGAAGAGGGCCATTGTAGCTTTGCACATTGGAGAGTGGTGCACGGGAAGACGTCATATGATTAGACGCCCCGGAATCAAGAAACCAAGTATAAGATGGAGGGGATGTACCTGAGAGACCAAAAGCAGAGAGGGCATTGACAATCATCTGTTGAACCATTTCATGAGTGAGAGAGGATGAGGGACCAGGCTGTGAGGGTGCAGATGTAGGAGCAGGCATAACCGAAGAAGCAACATACGCATGCGGAGGCTGATACTGTAGAGTCTGAGGCTGTGGTGATCATAGATGAAAATATCGGCCGATACGAAGCGTATCGGCCGATATATCGGACGTATCGGCCAAGGCCGATACGATAATTTGAATATATCGGCGATACATACCGTATCGCACCCCTTTGGGACTTTTTAGGGTTTTTTACCCTTCCCTTTCTTCTCTTCCCCTCTATAGTTTCCATTTTCACTTCCTTGTGGTCCCAAATGTCTCCCAAATCCCTCTCTTCAAGATATTTTGCCACCAAATCACCAACAAACCATTATTGAAAGAGATCTAGAGATTCAAAAGTCAAAACAAGATTCTTCATTAAGGTATATGTGGTTTATTTTTTCAACTTTTGACATGATCATTTCATTTATCACTCTCTAACTACTATGAATCACAACATAATGGCATCATTGTGTTGTTTTATTGTAGATTCATGCTTCCTTTTGATCTTACATGCATATCTTTTGTTTTTTTTTTATATATTGTTATTTTTATTTTCGGATTTATGTTATTTAAAAAAAAAAAAACATTATCACTTATGGAAAACTCATGAAACAACTTGAAAATAGCTTCATATTGTTAGATCTATGTTTCTCATAGATGAAATCAACACATTTTGAATTTTTATTGCTTTTTCTCTATTTTTTATTTTCGGATTTATTTATTTTTTGAAAAAAAAAATGTGAATATTCATGGACAACCCATGAAACCACTTGGAAATTGCTTGTAAATGATAGATCTATGTTTCCCATAGATCAATCCATCACATTTTGAATTTTTATTGCTTTTTCTCTATTTTTTATTTTCGGATTTATTTATTTTTTGAAAAAAAAAATGTGAATATTCATGGACAACCCATGAAACCACTTGGAAATTGCTTGTAAATGATAGATCTATGTTTCCCATAGATCAATCCATCACATTTTGAATTTTTATTGCTTTTTCTCTATTTTTTATTTTCGGATTTATTTATTTTTTGAAAAAAAAAATGTGAATATTCATGGACAACCCATGAAACCACTTGGAAATTGCTTGTAAATGATAGATCTATGTTTCCCATAGATCAATCCATCACATTTTGAATGTTTATTGATTTTTATTTATTTTTTTATTTTCGGATTTATTTATTTTTTAAAATAAAAATAATTTTTAATATTTGAATACCAATCAAATGTCTTGAAAATGGTTCCTATATTTGTGATATAAGTTTCCTCTAACATGTTTCTTTGTTTTTTTTTAATTTTTAACATACTAGTATACTACTTGTTTATATTTATAGGCAGAGCCAGGTATTAAATTTCGGTCCATCTGTCTGCCATTTGATAAGTGAAAATGCCTCGTGATGTTGATCCCGCATGGAGCTTTGGTGAGGCAGTTGAGAATAATAGGTTGAAAATCAAATGCAAGTTATGTGGAAGAGTGACCCATGGGGGCATTACAAGATTCAAACACCACTTGGGCCACATATCTGGCAATGTTGCTGGCTGTACCGAAGTACCGAGGGAAGTAAGGGAACAAATGAAAGCTTTGGTTGGCCAAAACAAAGCTAGAAAAGTAGAGATAAAAGAAAAGAGGCGGCAAGATGTTGATGCTGCCCGTTATGATGTATTTGGGGATGAATATTTTGATGAGGAGGAAGATGCACAGATGGAGGCTGCACGCCAAGAGTCTTTGATGAGTCAACAAGAAGAATATGAACGTCGTGCATTTGCTGGAAGCAAATATTATGATGCAGGGGGCTCATCATCTGCTGTGCCAAGCAGGGGCAAGGGCTTTGCGGGGTCCATACGTAGGGCATTTAGCACCCGGGAACGGGATGCTGATGTAGAAATTATCTCTACAAGAAGAGCAGTTCCTCCCCCTGTTGATCCTCTAGCACATAGAAAAGAGGGAGCTAAACAACCAAAAATATCAAGTGTTATGAAAGGGGTAATGAAGGCTGCAAGAGATAGATTGGCCAAAGCTACAGCAAAATGGCTAATTCACAAGAACATACCACCTACAGCAATAGATTCCCCATACTTCCAGACTATTCTTGATGTTGCCGCCGAAGCTGGGCGGGGTATACAGGCGCCCTCCGTATATGATGTGGGCACTAAATATCTTGAAGAAGAATTTAAAGAAATAAAGGCTTGGGTGGAAAAATTTAGACCCATGTGGCAACAAAATGGTGTTACCATCATGTGTGACGGGTGGACCAGCGGCACCCAAACACAATTAATAAACTTTTTGGTGTATTCAGTCGCTGGGACCGTCTTTGTGAAGTCCATTGATGCATCTGAACATAGACGGACAGCCGCATATATATATATACTCTTATGGATAAAGTTGTAGAGAGTGTGGGAGAGGAGTATATTGTACAGATTGTTACAGATAATGGCGCCAATTTCAAGGCAGCAGGTTTGAAATTAATGGAGAAGAGGACCCATTTATTCTGGACCCCATGTGCAGCACACTGCGTAGATCTCATCTTGGAAGAGATTGGAAGGAAGACAAAAGTGTCTTCATTGATCAAGGCATGCAGAGGAATTACAAGATTTATATATGATCATTCATGGGTGTTAAGCTTGATGAAAAGATATACAAATAACCATGCCTTGCTGCGTCCAGGATTAACAAGGTTTGCAACCCATTTTCTGGCTATGGAAAGCCTTGTAAAGTTTAGAACGGAGCTCATTCAGATGTTTGCATCAGAAGAATGGCTTCGTTCGAGATGGGGCAATGCAACCCATGGTCCGGAGTTTGAAGTCCCAAACCTGATGAGGGACAATAAATTTTGGAAGAAAGTGAAGAAGATATTAAAGGTTTTTGAGCCTTTAGTTAAAGTGTTGCGGCTTGTAGATGGTGATGACAAGCCGACAATGGGCTTTATATATGAAGCAATGGATCGGGCAAAGCAATCCATCATGGAAAATGTTAGATATCACGAAAAATATATAAAGATTATTGACGCCCGTTGGAACGATCAGTTGCACCATCCATTGCATGCCGCAGGTAATTAATATATATCTTTGAATTTGATACTTTTTTGTTTTCCTAACTAATGTATTTATTATCTTGCTTGCTCACAGTACATTCTACATATTTATAATGTAGGTTATTTTTTGAATCCCGAATTCTATTACCGCAATGTCAAACAACACACCGAAGCAATAGATACGGACTTGCGGGTAGGATTACGGGAGGTGTTGAAGAAATTGTTAGGTCGAGATGATCAAGTTGAGGCCATTCAAGAGGTGAGTGGGTGGTTACTTAAGAGAATTTAATTATGTTGTAGGGGTTTACTGACTTGTATCTAATTTTCACATTGTAGATAACTATCTATACACAAAGGAGAGGAACCTTTGCTGACCCTCTTGTGATACGATCGATTGGAAAGATGTCACCTGGTATGACTATGAACAAAAGACATATCCACATTGCAGATATCTTGTGATACGATCTAATTTTCTTTATTTATTTTTTGCATTTCAGCTGATTGGTGGATGAATTATGGGGAGAGTGCTCCACATCTAAGGAGTGCGGCTATTCGCATCCTTAGTCAAACTACAACATCTTCCAACTGTGAAAGAAATTGGAGCACTTTCTCTTTGATCCACACGAAGGTCAGGAATCGGCTTACCATGCAGAAACTCAACAAGCTTGTGTATTGTCATTACAATCTGAAGTTGAAACACAGAATTAGGGAGAGAAGGGTAAGGGATAGTCCTGATTATTGTCCCATTAATTTGGATCACATATTTAGAGAGGACGATCCCTTACTCCCATGGTTAGCCGAGATAGAGGATCCACTGCTAGATTCAGATCCGGAGTTTCAGGAAACGGTTCAAGAGTTGATAGGTGAGGACATGGGTGAGGCACCTGCAGCTACAGAAGGTCAGCCACCTCAGGGAGAAGGTACCAGTAGTAGGACTAGGAGGAGTGGGAAAGAACCTGCTTCTGAGAAAGCTAGTTCTACCACAGTCTCTTCAAGTAGCCATGGTGGAGGAGATGGAGGAGGAGACAGTGGGACAGGTGGTACTAGTGAATACTATCAACATGATGAAGACGATGACATTCCTGTAGAGGAAGTACATGAGTTACCTCCATCTGGAAGATTTGATCCAAGCCGTGGTTATCAACGGCGCCGAAGAGATTCACCACCTGGGGCTGGAGGTAGTACTCAGCAAGGAAATATGGGTGGAGATTTTGGAGGACAACAAGCGGCATCATGGACTGATTCATGGAACCCTAGTTACGGTGGACAAGGACCCTCACACTCACAGTATTTTGACTTTTTTCCATATGGTCAAGTACAACAAGGAGAACAACAGTCTTCAACTTCGGGGTCCTACTCATATGGTGACTATGGTGAAACACAATATGGTAGATATCCACCTGGACCACCTCCACCTCCTCCAAGTTCCTATGATGTGGGTGCGGCTGGCTTCTTTGGATTTGTGGATCCCAATACTCATCAATATCAAATTCAATATGGTGCCAATACAAATGATAACACTGATGGGAATGAGGATAACCATAGCCCCTTGAATCTTGGTAGACATTCCTTTTGGTGGTGATCAAGGTATTTCTAATTCCTATTTCTTTCACTAACTCTCTACTCTCTTTGTCATTTCTAAATTGGTGTGGAATGTTGATTGTTGATCACTTTATAGTTCATTCACTTGATTGAATTTAAACCTTGAATGCTGAAGGTAGTGAAGTATTGATATTTGATTGTTCAATGTTCAGTTGTTCACTAATGAGTATTGAGTAATGAGTAATGACCTAACTCTTAAGAATTTCTTATGCCTTTATTTCATGTTCTAATTTTTTTTAATGAGCTTTTCATTACTTTTTAAGTTAACATGACTAAGAAACATGAATACATGTGAAAAAACTAATCATTACTATTATTTTCTATTTATACAGCGATACAGGACCTCATATATTGAGGGCACCGATACGCCCCCTTTTCTTACTTACTTTTGCAAAAGAACCACATTTTCTTTCATTTTACAATTTTCTGGATTTTCTGGAATTTTTTCAAATTTTTTTGGCGATTTTTTAAAATCGCACCGCTACGCCGATACGTATCCCCGATACGCTACGTATCGCCCGCTTCGTATCGGTTTGGCGGCGGGCCGCTACGCCCGCCGATACCGATATTTTCATCTATGGTGGTGATGGATGTTGGGGTCGGCGGCGACATTCAGAGATGATATGTCCCGATTTTTTACAGTAACTGCAGACCTTCTGTTTGCATTGAGTTGCAATGTGCCCAAATTTTTGACAACTGTAACATTGTGTTTTGCTCAAGTCGCGCGGCGGAAGCTGAGAAGTTTTATTAGCCGTGAACGCAACTGAATAGGTCTCAGTCGTTTGTTGCGCTATATGAGCCGAGGTCGCAATGCGCTGTTTTTCTCGTAAAAGTTCATTGAAGCATACATCCAAGGAAGGTAATGGCGTCCGATTCATCAGGGCAGATCGGACACTTTCATATTCATTCCGCAGTTTCATCAAAAACTGATCCCTTTGACTAGAGGCTTGAATATCGTGAATCATGATCAGAACGTCAGGGGCCACATCTGCATGCTTAATACTATCGTATTCCGACCATAGGGTTCGGAATCCTGAATAGTAGTCTTGGATTGACAATGTCCCTTGTGCATATTCAGCAATTGCACATTCCAGATGAAATTGACGTGCTGAGTTATCTTGATGGTACACTTGCTTCAGATATCCCCACATGTCTTTAGCAGTGGGATAAGGTTTGAGGTTCATTATCAGATGTGGTTCGACGGAACCCAGTATGCATGTTTTTATTTTTGCATCTTTAGTAAGCCAGGCGGATATCTTCTTCTCATCTTCCTTGGGTTTAGGGTCAGATCCAGATATATAACCCCACAATTCCTTAGCCTCAAGGTAAATCTGGAACTGAAACAACTAGGCGGGATAATTTTTTCCCGTGAATCGGATCAAGGTAACCTCAGATTTTTCCATCTTGAATCTTGATTGCAAAGAAATTCCAACAATAGTGAAGAGATGAAATCTAAATGCTGATAACAAACTGTGTTGTGTGTAGATACTAAGATCCGATCAATCAGGGAGGAGAAAAATCAACACAGAACCTAAAAGGGGCAAAAAAACACTCCAGGCAACCTGGATTTTTCCTGCTGATCTGCTATGTGGGCCCCACTGATAGATCTGGTCAATGATCAGATCACTGATCTGAAGAAGTGCAGTAATTTGCTTTCTACTGGAAAAAGAATGATCCAATTCCTTCACAGACCCAAGATTCTGGATGGTCCAGATGAAAACAGTATTAAAAAACTGGACAATGACGAGAATGTGTAAATCACCAACCTGGGGGTGTTGAAAAATTGTGAAAAAATCTCCAATATTCTTAGAAAATCTAGGCGACCATGTCTGGAGAGATCTCTGATGGTGGTTTGATGATCAGAGGTGGGCCACCATGAAGATGAGACTGTTGCAGCGTCTGAACTCCTTGAAACAGATCCTTGATCTGTCGATCTTCACAAGAGAGATTGATTTCTCTCTATCCTTAATGCCTAAATGCTATGTAAGATCAAAGAACAAGATTTTCTTGACCTTGGCTCTGATCCCATGTCATTCTCATAATTGCAGAATGCAAGAATAGAACATGAGTTCTTGGAAACTGAATGTATTATTGTGTGTCCTCACCTTTGGAGATCGAGCCCCAATATATAGAGTATTACATGCCTCAATCAAGGCTTCTCAATTAGGAAACTAGCTAATTACATCAATTGCTATTCTAACTTTAGGAAACTAACTAATTACAAGAGAAAATCTAATTAAGAGAATATGTATAGCTGTTACAAGTTGACCCAATCAATATCCACGTGAGATATGATATTTTGGACATGATATGTTCATGGGCCTTGGGCCTGTTTAACACTTGTAATGTCTCAAAACTAACTCAATATGAAAAAGAGAATGAGCAAAGCTTATGGAAGGTCAAAAGCATATAACCAAGTACCAAAAGTACAGGTTTGGCGAATACTGGACAAGACTTGGCAATTATTGGATCAAATTTAACTTAGAAATCCCAAATTACCAACACCGAAGTCAAACCCGATTTGGGCAGCATTTCGGTAACAAAAGGGGTGGTCCCAAAATGCGTGAAAAGATAGTTAGATCCGAGTCATCCGGTAGCTAGCGGGCATCCAAGGCCGGCTCACCAACCAAGAAGACCACAACCATGGATCCTATCATTCGAGGGAACATATGAGCAATCGAGTGCCCGCATATCCCAAGGCATGACTTATACATTTTAATTACCTAAGCTAAGGTTACATGTGTTACAGAACAATTACTTCATGAGACAAAGGAGATTGCATGCATCCTACATGCGAATAGACAAGCAGACTAACTAAAACCATAAGTAATTGATTGATCACTAGGAACCATACCTACTTTCCATTAACTCATGTGGTGCCATCATTATGCTTATGCATTCTCATTCGTCACGATGTAGTTCCATTTCCCTTGGTGCTCTGATGGTATCAGGTATTCAAGACTATTAAGTTAACACATTCATAACTTGAGGACTCACTATGCATATCTCCGGACTTTCCTAGGAGCGTGCTTCAGCTCAAACAACACCTTATCTTCCAAGTCCATATGTTGGGTACTATTGGGTTCCAAGTCCAATTCTGTCATATGGTTCATGGTTCGAGTTAAAAGAACCAAAGTTAATCAATGCCTAATTGGTCAATTACATGGGGTAAACGATGGCACAAATCATGGTGCACAATTCCCTAAAATACCTCAAAAAGAAGTGGAAGGAAGGGGGGTCCAAACAACCTGCAAATATAGCCTCAAAAGGCCCCAGCCCTGCTTTATCGGACATGGGTCCCAACTATTCGGACATGGCTTGACAGGCCATGTCCGACCATGAAAAATACACGGTCGGACATGGGTTCACAGCTAGCTGTAGCCATGGATAGTCAGATCCTTAATCAGATACGGCTGTCTGGGCTAGCTTTTCTTGGTCCTTTCCCTCCCATCCTTGCCATCTTTTGAGGAAGTTTTGGCACCATATTGGGGATCCATTTAACACCAAATTAAGCCTCTAAACTGCCTTAAGTCATTAACAAAACTTACTAAAATGTGTAAGCTTTAACATGATTTTCTAAGCCAAACATAGACTAGAAATGTGGAATCATCAAATCCATGCATACAAGCTTATGAAATTTAAATTGATAACTTGCCTCGTGCTTCTCAAACCTGAAAAACAGAAAAGAAACTCCTCAATCCAACGTGGGGCCCCTTGCACACAATCCAAAGGCCGAAGATCTTATAAAATACCCAAAATTGGAAAATGGGCGAGGAAATGAAATTAGGCAATGAAAATTGGGGTCCACGGCTAAAATTCTACCCTCTACGACATACTAAAATTCGAGTGTGATCCGTTACCTCAAAGTGCTCTAAAAGCACTACGTTCGACGAGGGAGGGAGGGCCACCATGGATTTTGACAAAAATGGACGTAGATGTACGCATTGTCTAAAAGAGCTGGCTTTGTGGGCAAAGTACAGCCAAATAAAAAGAGATGAAATGGGGGTTCAAAGTGGCTGCTGGAATGTAGCTTGTGAGAGGAAAAGAATTGTGCTGGGATTTTTCTTGCTTATATAGACTTTGCTTTGAGGTAATAGTGATTTTGGTCTCTAAACTGATTTTCTAGCCATCGAAACAAGTCATCTCTGCATGAAAGTTTCATGAAATAATTTCTTTTTTCCAAGGATCCCAGTAAAAAAGTCAACTCTTCCATAAGTGTTACTTTGACCATGACTTAGAAAACGTCATTTACGAAGGTCTTTCGGACCTCGGAATGGTATGGAGTCTTAACGAAAGTTTCTCCAAATTACATTGGCTTTCTGACAAGCCTGAAATCACAATTTTTGGAAACTTCCAAGGAAAACTCAACTTTTACTGAAAAGACTACTATGTCCTTAGTCAAGTGGAAAGTCACGAAACAAAGGGTTTCTGAACATCGAATGGTCATGAGTTGAACACAAAAGTCGTTCGGCATAATAAGGACTATCCAATGAACCTAACCCAGTGTTTTTCTGAAATACCCAAAATAGCCATGACACGGACCGAATGCACTAAATTACCGGTCGAAATGCAGTCGAACGAACCCAAATGTTACTCAAACACTAAAACTCACCTGATTAACACTAAACACTCGTAATTAGCATTTAAACATCATAATTAGGATCGGGGTCTTACAAAGACTGGAAAAGTATAGCCCACACAGCCAGCTTTAGATAGAATATATATCACTATGAAATGGTTCTACAGTTGATGATTATGATGAGTTGGTTTCACTGATGTCTTGATCATATTTATTGTTTCAGTCAATGATCTACTTTGTTGGGTGCTGTGCAAGAAGAAATGCTGGGAGGAGTCATTCTAAGGTTTGAATCTAATCTCTTTACTTGTCCGCCCATTATATCTCACCCATTTCAGGAAATAAGCAGATGTGATTTGCGAGCAATTTGCCAACCAATGCACGATCCTCTTTCTTTAGATGAAAGTGGCCTTGGTGTTTGGTTTGTGTTTCTTGCACGGATGACAATTGGTTTCAAACTTCTGTAATTTTAAGGTAAGAAAGTGTTGTATTCTAAAACTATCACATCTTGCGGGAATTGAAATTCTTAACCGAGTAGTTTTCAAGGCTTCAATTGTAAGTTTTGAGTACTACATGTGTAAAATGAAGAAATTTTTTCAGAAGAGTCTAATTTTTATCATAGTATCAAAGAATTATTATTATTTGAATGGTTAGTATAAAAAAGTTATTCAATGAATCAATAATATTAAAAAGGTGCCCATGCTTTTGATATGGTTTTGAAGGTCCTTGCTGTTAATTTACTGGAATGCTGTAACAAAACATGTAAATGTGTTAAGACCTGGCCATCATGTCTAACCATATACATCTTGCTCAACCTACTCATTTTATGCTTGGACCTGAAACACCTCTACTCTACTTCTTCCTACTCATTCAAGCCTCATCTTCATCTTTGATTTCCTAGCAACAATACTAGCGTCCAAGATGTTAACTAATTCTTACATCTTCCCATCTCTTCTGCAAGTATTATCCTTTTCCCTCATTTATTTATGTTAAGAGGGCAGAATGAGGGCTGTTTTAAGTTATATTGGTTGGATTTGATTTGATGAGAGTTTGGAGGTTTATTCAATTGAGAAATTGAGTGAAAGTGTTTCCATTTTCTTGAATCTCGGTCTCATGGATATGGCTGGTTTTGGTTCAAGATGATGAATCAAAGCAAGATGCACCTTATGAGAACTATATATTTGTAAAATGGTGGTTGGATTTGGAGTGTAGAAATTGCCATGAAGAAAATCATACTTCAAAGGAGAATTTAAATTTTCACGAGAAACGGGAATGAAAATGGTTGTTTGAACTTGGGCATGGATGTGATAAATTGGATAGTGCCAGGAAGCTTAAAAAAAAAAAAAAAAGGCGTTGTCCTTATAAAAAACCTCAAATATGGTCCACAATGTCACGGCCCCAGATGGGATTGGTGCTAAAACGGTCTGCACTCCGGGATCGCAGCGGTGTACGTGGGTTAGTGCTGGAAAATTTCGCCTGCGCACACGATTTGCCATGGGTTTCCGCAATGAGAACGAACAAATATCATCTTAAGAAAGGTAGATTATTTTCAGCGGAAACTTGTAGCAAATGGTCCCTTTAACATACATAGTGAACTTTCTACCAAAAAAAAAACATACATTGTGAACAATAAAAGAAAAGATGAATATCAAAGCAAGGAAAATCATAAATGGCATTCCCATAAATCATTTAAAGTTCTTTATTTACACAAAAGAAGTTTTAATTATAATATCATCTCCATCTCTGGAAGCAGAGAGGTCTTGTGTTCGACACTTACCCTCGTTGACTACCTTCCATAGTTTTATCCGGTGCATGTGGATAGAAGGATTTGCATGTGGCCTTAGGAATTAGTTCTTGGTTATCCAAAACTGAGTGTCGTTTATGCTCAAAGCCAAAGGCTCCTAGGCTATGGGCCGGGCGGGAGATACCTTGGGTTATAAAAAAAAAAAAGAAGTTCTAATTATAATATCCAAAAAATAAAGGCCAATAAGGCCAGCCGGGCGGGGGGTACCTTGGGTTATTTAAAAAAAAAAAAAAAAAAAAAAAAAAAAAAAAAAAAAAAAAAAAAAAAAAAAAGAGAGTTTTAATTATAATATCCAAAAAATAAAGGCCAACAAGGCCAGCACATTAGAAAATTCCAAAATAAGCGGAACACTTCAAAAGTGGTCGGCAACTTGGAGTGCAGAACTCAATGTCTAGATGGCTTCATCAGTGCACCCTACAGCATGCGGCTCGTTAGCCTTCTCTGCTGATTACAACATGAATAATGACCTACAACATCTAGGTTAATAGAATCGAGCATGATGACCGGGCAGGTGTTTAAAATGAATAATATGACATGTTTGTTATAAATGCGAATAATAAGACATGTAATCATACTAAGATTCCAAAGAAAGTCTCCTACTAGGCAAATAGTGCATGAATAGTAAATGAGCAATGTCTAGTGTAGACTCAATGTAAAACATGTCTAAACATCACATGTTTCCTAGCATAATGGAAAACAACATAAAGCTACATCTAACCGAGAGAGCCAAGCAACCAAATAACCAAAATATAGGATAACAGTGAGCCACATTCCCCCAAAGGGAAGTTTTTTACATGGCCATCAAATTTGATGTGTGCAGTATCATCAAGTGTGTGAAACAAGCAAGAACTAATTTGTAGATAGTGATAACAAGAAGTGCGAACCCCACGGTGGTCAGATCTTACCGCAATGGAATTGAAGCTAAGTGGTGCTGCCTCAAAGAATCAAGACTTAGATAGACTAACCAAGTCCTACTTGAAAAATGGTAGTGAAAAGCGATAACTACTCCAAAACAAGCTGAGTCAAGGAAATGTGCAGTTTCCAGGCTGATTAGTCTCAATAAATTCAAACTGGCTAAGTCGGACACACGATAAGGCAAGAATAGACAAACTAGCTCAGAGACGGTCAATTGCAAGCAAAACTTAAAAAAAAAAAAAAAAAGTTTGGTTAAAACGTTGATTGGACGAAGCCTAAGATCACTATATAGTCGAACAATATTTCAGCATGGAATGGTCCAACCTGAAATGGGTTGAAAATGTATAAATTAGATTTGGGTGACCGGGGAGGTAGTACGGCAACGAATGCACGCCTATCGACCCAATGCACTACAACCGTGGATCTTGTCGCCTAAGAGATAATGTAGGAAAATGACTGCGTGCTAAGTCCCAAAACGTTACTCGTAATGCCAAAATCCTATACCAAGGCCGGGTACAACAGTGGTCAATGTAAACGACTACTACTGAGCAAAAGAGGAGCGTGTGCGCCATGCGCATATAGACGTGTATCATGTACATAGGATTGATATCAGAAATACTATAATCAAGGAGTCATTACAAATCACTATCTGAAGTCTCAGGTTGCCATTAACATGCTAGCGTAGTAAGATTCGACCTCACATACATTTAGGGTCCGGATATCGGAGGATTTAGTCCTTAGTGCTCCTGATGGTATACGGCATCCAAAAACCCCAACTGCGCGCATCCTCGACTTCATTACACCAACAAATCTCTGGACAGCCCCCAGAGGTGAGTGTCAGCTCAAATAATCACCCGCCAAAGTCTCAAATTTAATAATTAATAGCGAGTCCAATGTCCAAGGTTCTGTTAGTCAAGGTAATAGCGGCTCTGCAAACACGGACTGAGCTCTGCGGTGAGCTTGTCACGGGTGTAGGGCTGCCCCCCTGCTGGGGGTCCTGGGGAAACGCCCCCGAAACCTTTACGAATTTATGAGGTGAGGGTCTTAAGTGAAAATTGAGGGTGAGTACCGAAATCCAAAGTAAAAAGAATTTCCAATTCTATGCTAAGGTTCATATGGGTCAGGCATAGGGTCTATTTAGAGTCCTAAAAGGCGTGGCACAAATCCCAAAACAATGGTGGAGAAATGGCCCAAGAATCCAAGTCAGATGGTCATCAAATGGGGCAATAAAAAAAAAATAAAAAAAAATCCAAGATTGCAGAGCAGTTGGCTATTGGCAGGGCAATCCGCCAACTGCACACTACCCGAATAGCCAGTGTGCTCGGCGGTTCGACCCCAGGTCATATGGTGGTTTGCTCCCAGGTTCCTTGGCAGTTCGCCTATAGGCAAACTGCCGACCAGCCTACGTTCAACAGCCAACCAACTATTGAACCTGCTACTCGGCCATTTTCCTCCCTCATCTTTTAGGGATTTTTTGCACAACTTTGGGGCACACCTAGAGCTATTGAATGACAACATTTAGAGGCCTAAACAACTGAAGTGAGCTAAGCATGGTTATCAAGTAAATAAATTCAGATTAAACCCTTGTCTCAAGTTTCTAAAGCTCTCAAACACACTTTATAAGCTGTCCAACACCGCAGGAACACCCTAGAACAAAAAACCCGCAAGACAACTCACTAGAATCACCCAAAAACAGAAAAGCGGGAAGGAAATGGAAAGAAGGCTTGCAAGTTGGAATGGAGGGACCTTTGGGCTTGCTCTAGCATACTCTGGAAGATGGGGACGATCCCTTACCTGTAGGTGGCTGAATCAGACTGATTTCAATCAAGGGAGGGGCGGCCTGATAACTTTGTGAAAACGACATTGTGCCTCTCGTTGAGAGGTTGTGTAGTATTTATAGATTATGTGTTACAAGTTTTACAGAGAGACAAGACTCAATTACAGATCCTGAATATCAGGATTTATTTTGAGAAATCAATTACTAAAAGATTTTTTTTTTCCTGATTAGTTAACCTCGTGACTTGATTAGCTTCTAATGTGGAGATCTTATCATTAGATGTGTCAATATGCCCCCTCAAGCTGATGGGAGGGCTCCGAAACATAAGCCTGTCTTTGAGTAAAGAAAACTGAGCCGATGTTAACCCAGAAGATATCGGCCAACTGATCAATAGTGGAAATGAAACGGACAATGAGCTCTTTGCGCATCACTTTTTCTCTTATATAGTACTAGTCAACCTCTATATGTTTTGTTCGGGCATGAAAAATCGGGTTTGATGCTAAGGAAATAGCTCCAACATTGTCACACCATATTATTGGTGTTTGAGACATTGGAATATGAAGATCTTTCAATATGTACAAAATCCAGGATGTCTCAGCTGCCGAATGGGCTATGGACCTGTATTCTCACTAAGTGCTAGATTTGGCAACAGCAGTATGTTTCTTTGCACTCCATGAAATTAAATTATTTCCAAGGAATACACATTGGCAAGAAGTAGACTGTCGATCATCTGGACTACCAGCCCAATCAGCATCTGAAAAATAGTTCAATGTCAAACTTGAAGATTTGTTGAAGAAAATTCCATGGTTAATAGTCCCTTTAATATAATGGAGAATTAGTTTTACTACTGTCCTATGAGCTGTAGTGGGACAATGCATGAACTGGCATACTTGTTGGTGGCAAGGGCAATGTCAGGTCTTTTCCGTGTGAGATATTGGAGGGCTCCAACCGAACCGTGGTATTTAGATGGATCAAGAAGTGAATCTCCATCCAATAATCTGAGTTTGCTGCCACTAATCACACGAGACGAATATGGTCTAACCCCATCCATTTTGAACTTTCGCAACACGTCAACGTCATATTTTTTGTGTGTGAGAAATAAATAATCTCAAGACCGATAAACTTCAAGACCCAGAAAATAATGTAGTGAGCCAAGGTCTTTCATGGCAAAGGTTTTAGCCTACTATTGAATAAAGGTCATAACAACAGATGCATTATTTCCTGTAATGATAATGTCGTCGACAAAAAATAGTAAAATGACGAAGTTCTTTTCATATTGCCACACAAATAATGAAGGATTTGGCTGAGGATGCATGGAATCCAAGAGAACTTAAATGCGTTGTAAATCTTTCAAACCAAGCTTGTGGAGCCTGTTTGAGCCCATATAGACTTATGCAAACGACATACAAAGTCCAGGTGCCAGTTGTCCACAAACCCTTAGGGTTGATGCATGTAAAGTTATCCATTGAGAAACACATTATTTACGTCAAGTTGTCTTATTGGCCAGTCAAAATAAACTGTAAGAGAGAGAACAATGAGTATTGTGTGGTGGGTTTGGCGATGGGGTTGAAGGTCTCTGTAAAATCAACACCAGCATGTTGATGAAATCTTTTTGCTACAAGCGAGCTTTATAACACTCTATAGGACCATGGCCTTGTGTCTCAGTTCGTAAACCCACTTACAACCTGTGTGGGGGCAGTTTTTAAGACTCCAAGATTATGGCAATTCCAGCAATAATCTCGGCTACGTGCATCTCAGCTCGAGTGTTAATGCGCCAAGCCGGGACCAGTATCGCCAGCTCGGCCAACACCACCTCGGTCGTGCCCCCAGCACATATCAACTCAGCAATAGCGTCAGATCTCCCACCTCGGCCAGGCTTTCCAGCCGCGACCTGCAGCCTGTTCAGTCTCAGCTTGGGGAAGCACCATCTCGGTCAGGACCATCTCATGGTCCTAGCACATCTCAGCTCGGCCAATTCAAGCTTGGCCAGTACCATCCCGGCACATCAGCTAGGCACCCGTCTCATCAGACCTTCACCTCGGCAACGCGCTAATAGCTTTTCTTATCCGTCCCGGCTGAGCGCGTCTCAGGGTCTCGGCTGTATCCATCCCGGCTGAGCGAGTCTCGGGGTCACGGCTAAAACGCCAGCACGCTAGCCGAGACCAGTGCTGTGATCTCGGCTGTAGCTGTTGGCGGACTGCCAACCGAGACAGGCACTGACAGCCATCTCCCCTCTTTAGACACGTGGCATCCTATGAGACCTTTGCTACCAATAAGTCAAGACAAGAGCAGACCCATATGACTGACATTTAATGCAATGTGGGCTGATGAGACCTTAGCAGTCAGGTCATGGGGCCCACCATCAAATATCAAGAGTCAACTCTCCCCATCATAAAATATCTGGAGACTCCTCTCCTATAAGAACGGACCTGTTCCAACATAGAAGGGGCAGACTCAGATGCAGATATACAGATATGCTCTCACTCTGCTTCTCTTTTTCTCCACCCTTAGTTCAGTCCCTGCACTAACTTAGGCATCGGAGAGCCCTGCGCTGCCACAGCCAGGGTCCTCTGACCGGTCTTCCCCTGCCCTTTTCAGGTTCTCCGGCGAGCAATCTTTCCCCAAAGAGATCTTCCACTACCAAGTTTTCTACAGTCATTTGGGTAAGTCCTATAAGGCACCCCCTAATCTTGTGAGTTACGTTTTTTTGCACTTACAATTGGCGCCGTCTGTGGGAAAGATACAAAAACGCCATGCCTCCAGAAGCTAAGAAGTACGGAGAACCATCAAGGGTCTTACCACCGCTGCTGATATCGTTGCCTCCGGTACTACAGAAGGTAGTGCCAGCGCAGCTGCAAAAAAGAGGGGTCACAGCACTTTTCCGGGCAAGACGACTGTTGGATCAAGCTTCCCCAGCGGAACAATCCTCAACTGGAACGCCCCCAACAAGACAAGACTCCAGTGCAAGCCAGGCCTCATCGATCCCATCAGCAGACTGGTGGCGAAAACACAATGGAAGCAACTCGCCTCGCGGATATCAGGGCCCAAACTAGGGGGCAGCAAGCACCGCAGCAAAATCGCAGAAATCCTAGAGCACGGGTCTTCAGTGACTCTCAGTTGGTGACAGGCCAATTGATCAGAGGCTACGAGGCTCGGCGTGAAAGGACAGCATCCCCTTTCTCAATTACCGCCTTCGAATCTCACAAGTTATTAAGCTTGGCAAAATATCTTACTGCGGAACTCGGCAGATCCACTTCAGTAGCATCACCAGCCTCCGCCCGAATGCTTTCGATCACGCAACTACGACTGAGGTTTCAGTTACATCACCAACCTCAGCTCGGTCAGCCTTGATCGCTGCTCCGGCAGGCCTTGGTGACTAAACCAGCCTCCGCTCGGATGCTTTCGATCACGCAGCTACGACTGAGGTTTCGGTTACATCACCAACCTCAGCTCGGCCAGCCTTGATCGCAGCTCCGGCAGGCCTTGGTGACTAAACCAGCCTCCGCTCGGATGCTTTCAATCACGCAACTACGATTGAGGCTTCGATTACATCACCAGCCTCAGCTCGGCCAGCCTTGATCGCGGCTTCGGCAGGCCTTGGTGACTAAATCAGCTTCAGCTCGGCTAGCCTTGACCACAGCTTCGATCACGCAGCTACGACTGTGGCTTCGGTTACATCACCAGCCTCAGCTCGGCCAGCCTTGATCATAGCTTTGATCACGCAGCTACGACTGTGGCTTCGGTTACATCACCAGCCTCAGCTCGGCCAGCCTTGATCGCGGCTCCGGCAGGCCTCGGTGACTAAACTAGCCTCCACCCGGATGCTTTCGATCACGCAGCTACGACTGAGGCTTCGGTTACATCACTAGCCTCAGCTCGGCCAGCCATGATCGCGGTTCCGGCAAGCCTCTGTGACTAAACCAGCCTCCGCTCGGATGCTTTCGATCACGCAGCTACGACTCAGACTTCGGTTACATCACCAGCCTCAGCTCGGCCAGCCTTGATCCCAGCTCCGGCAGGCCTCGGTGACTAAACCAGCCTTCGCTCGGATGCTTTCGATCACGCAGCTAAGACTGTGGCCTTGGTGCCAACACCTGCCCCAGCTCGGACAGCTTTAATCATAGCTCGAGCAGGCCAAAGATGAGATTGCCTTGATGTTCGGTCCACGCACCACCTCGGCATGAAGCCTTAGGGCCACTGATGAGATTGTCTCGGGGTCGGTCCTCACCACCCAGGCACGAAGCCTTAGGGCCACTGATGAGATTGCCTTGATGGTCGGTCCACGCACCACCTCGGCATGAAGCCTTAGGGCCACTGATGAGATTGCCTTGATGGTCGGTCCACGTACCACCTCGGCATGAAGCCCAAGGGCCACTGATGAGATTGCCGAGGGTTGGTCCACGCACCACCTCAGCATGAAGCCTTAGGGCTACTGATGAGATTGTCGAGGGTTGGTCCAAGCACCACCTCAGCATGAAGCCTTAGGGCCACTGATGAGATTGCCGAGGGTTGGTCCACGCACCACCTCGGCATGAAGCCTTAGGGCCACTAATGAGATTGCCTTGATGGTCGGTCCACGCACCACCCCGGCATGAAGCCTTAGGCCACTGATGAGATTGCCTTGATGGTCGGTCCACGCACCTCCTAAGCATGAAGCCTTAGGGCCATTGATGAGATTGCCTTGATGGTCGGTCCTCACCACCCAGGCATGAAGCCACTTCGGCCAACTGACGAGATTGCCTCAGGGTCGGTCCTCACCACCCAGACATGAAGCCATTTCGGCCCCAGATGAAATTGCCTTAGCGGATGAGATCCGAGCTCAGCAGCGCCAAAAAGATGATCAAGATAGCAATGAGCCGGAGGGCCACCAAACTGGGGGCAGTGAGCATCGCAATGAAGTTGCCGAAATCCTGAAGTATGGGTCTACAATAGCTCAGTTGGTGACAAGTCAGTTGGTCAGAAGCTACTGAGCTCAGTGTGAAAAGATGGCTGCCTACCGAGCTCATGTAAAGCAGCTTCCTTCTCTGTCGTTGTCTTCAAATCTCGCCTAGTTCTAGAGCTCAGCCAACGCCTTGTTGCGGCACCCGCCGTAAAGCTCTCTACTCACAAGTTAGTTCATAGCCTCAACACATCTAGGCTCGGCCAACACTACCTCGATGACAGCACCGGCTTTGGCTCGGGCAGCTTCAATCACATCTTCAATTTTCGCCAAGCTACGAAAAGCCATGAAGAAAAGCCCTTAAATGATCAGGACACCCCTGTTACAAATCTCGGTGGTCCCAGCTAGGTTTTATAAACTTGCTGCCATTCAGAGTTGGTGACAAGACCAGCCATCATTCTAGCTCTGCTACACGACCACTGACGAGATTGCCTGCGGGTCGGTCCTCACCACCCCGGCATGAAGCCATCCCGGCAACTGATGAGATTGCCTGCGGGTAGGTCCTCACCACCCCGGCATGAAGCCATCACGGCAACTGATGAGATTGCCTGCGGGTAGGTCCTCACCACCCCGGCATGAAGCCATCACGGCAATAGATGAGCTTGCCTGCGGGTAGGTCCTCACCACCCCGGCATGAAGCCATCATGGCAAGAGATGAGATTGTCTGTGGGTTGGTCCACACCACCCTGGCATGAAGCCATCCCGGCAACTGATGAGATTGCCTGCGGGTAGGTCCTCACCACCCCGGCATGAAGCCATCACGGCAACAGATGAGATTGCCTGCGGGTAGGTCCTCACCACCTAGGCACGAAGCCTTCGCGGCCAACACATTGAATGTCAACTTTCTATCTTGACCAAGTGTTCTCAGTTCGGCCTACGGTCAAGCTCGGCCAGCCTTGATCCCAGCCCCGGCAGCCCTCGGTGGCGGCACCAGCCTTCTCTCGGATACCTTCAACTGTGCCAGCGACGATTGTGGCCTCGGTGGCAGCACCTGCTTCAGTCATGGCAACTTTAGTTCTCGCCTAGTTGCAGAACTCAGTGAGCCCACCGAGATCGTGCTAGCTCCAGCTCGGCAATCTTGGTCTCGGCAAAACCCACCTCGGCAACAGTGCCAGAGGAGGCATCTTCATATGACATGATCATTCTAGCTCCAGTGAGGAGAACCAGCTCCATGAAACTTAGCTTCCCGACCTCCAAGAGTTGGTGAACTCTAAGAAGATCAGGAGCTAGGGGCATTGTGTGGGGGCAGTTTTTAAGACTCCAAGATTATGGTAATTCCAGCAATGATCTCGGCTACGTGCATCTCAGCTCGAGTGTTAATGCGCCAAGCCGGGACCAGTATCGCCAGCTCGGCCAACACCACCTCGGTCGTGCCCCCGGCACATATCAGCTCAGTAGTAGCGTCAGATCTCCCACCTCGGCCAGGCTTTCCAGCCGCGACCTACAGCCTGTTCGATCTCAGCTCGGGGAAACACCATCTCGGTCAGGACCATCTCATGGTCCCAGCACATCTCAGCTCGGCCAATTCAAGCTCGACCAGTACCATCCCGGCACATCAGCTAGGCACCCGCCTCATCAGACCTTCACCTCGGCAACGCGCTAATAGCTTTTCTTATCTGTCCTGGCTGAGCGCGTCTCGGGGTCTCGCCTGTATCCGTCCCTGCTGAGCGCGTCTCGGGGTCACGGCTAAAACGCCAGCACGCTAGCCGAGACCAGTGCTGTGATCTCGGCTGTAGCTGTTGGCGGACTGCCAACCAAGACAGCCATCTCCCCTCTTTAGACACGTGGCATCCGATGGGACCTTTGCTACCAATAAGTCAAGACAGGAGCAGACCCATATGACTGACATTTAATGCAATGTGGGCTGATGAGACCTTAGCAGTCAGGTCATGGGGCCCACCATCAAATATCAAGAGTCAACTCTCCCCACCATAAAATATCTGGAGACTCCTCTCCTATAAGAACGGACCTGTTCCAACATAGAAGGGGCAGACTCAGATGCCGATATACAGATACGCTCTCACTCTGCTTCTCTTTTTCTCCACCCTTAGTTCAGTCCCTGCACTAACTTAGGCATCGGAGAGCCCTGCACTGCCACAGCCAGGGTCCTCTGACCGGTCTTCCCCTGCCCTTTTCAGGTTCTACGGCTAGCAATCTTTCCCCAAAGAAATCTTCCACTACCAAGCTTTCTACAGTCATTTGGGTAAGTCCTATAAGGCACCCCCTAATCTTGTGAGTTACATTTTTTTGCACTTACACAACCAATAATGCTCATGTTGGGTTGTGCTGGGACGAGTGACCATGTCCCGTTCTGTTGTAGTGCATCAAATTCTTGCGTTATGGCGGCGTGCCATTGAGGACTCTATACTGCAATACTAAAGCTGGTAGGTTCCATATCAGATTTCTAAGTAATTAGTGCAGTATTTAGAGGATGACGAGTGACCGAACACATTTTAGACTTGCGTGTGCCATCCATTGAACGGGTCATCATGGTATGAACATGCACAATAGCTGGAGTGTTGTTCTTAATTGAAGGTGCCAAATCTAGAGCAGAACCTTTGTGGTTGATGTAGGTCGACAATTTGATAGTTGGGTCAGTGGGCAGTGGGCACCATGGGACCGTCATTTGCAGAGTGCAAGACATTGCTTTGCAAGGGGATTGATTGGACAGATATATGTTGGATTGTCTCCTTCATTGGGACCTGATGTTCTGATTGCTGGCCAAGCGGCATAGTTTTTCGGATTCCCAAACAGCCTTAATGCATCATGTTGCATTGTAGATGGTCCAACAAAAGTGGGCACTGCAGTATGTGTTGGTTGGGTATTATGTCCAGCAGCAATGGGAACTTCGGCATGTATAGGCTGGGCATTTGGTGTGGCAGCAAATGGCATGTCAATTCTTGGGGGAGTTTGGGAGCCAGAGTGCTCGGCCCAGATGGTTGCACAGAGTGAGTAATTTGGCCCTATTGAGTTCATTGTAGAAGTACCTTTCATCATGACAGGTAAGGGACCAGTAGGGGCAACACCAGGCTCTGCCGGTTTTTGTCTAAGTAGAAGCATTAGATCAGATCTTTCCAGGGCAATAGTGCGTGATTAAAAGGGTTTCAAATTTTGAAACGGAAAGTCTTTTTCATTAAACACAACATGGAGAGAGAAAAACACGACCGGTGTCAATGTCTAGGCACTGATAGCTCAAATGATTGGTACTATACCCAAGGAAAATACAAGGCCGAGATCAAAATTCCAATTTGGTTTTGTTATAAGGTCGCAACCACAGAAAACAAAGGCAACCAAATGAATGAAGAAATCTATAATCTGGGGTACGATTAAACAAACATTCCCAAGGAGATCGATTTTTAAGAATTCTTGTTGGTAAACGATTAATGATAAGCATCGCATTATTAAATGCCTTGAACCAGTATCTCAAACGCATGAGAGTTGTGGCTAACAAGGTAACTCCCATTTCTACAATATGACGATGCTTACATTCAGTAGCGCCATTTTGCTAAGGGGTGTGAGCACACGACAAACGATGTTCAATGCCATGGGAGGCAAAAAAGTTTTTAAATCTGGTGCTCCTGAACTCACCACCCTCATCTAATCAGAAAGCCTTAATCTTAAGAGATATCATGTTTTCAACGTACACTTTAAATTTGAGAAAAGTATCAAATGCTAGGGACTTAGTTGTCAAGGGATACATCGAAACGTATTTAGTACAATCATCAAGATATGAAATATAGTAACTGAAACCCACTTACTGACATTTCTAGCGATGAAGCGCAAAGATCACAATGTACTAATGCTAACGGTTGTGAAGAAATGGAAGTAGAAATAGAAAATGGCAACTTCTCACTCTTGCCCATCTGACACTTAATACAAATAGTAGAAAGTCCAGTTGAGCCATCAACAGGTAAATTAAAGGCGGAATTGAGATGTTAAAAGACAACAGATGTTGGTCGTCCTAGTCGCGAATGCAAGATGGAAGTGGAGACGCATTCACCAACATAGGCTGTAGGACCAGCTTTTATTAAAGTTGGATGGAATCTGATGAATTGGAAACGGATAGAGATCATTTTCACTCTGCCCGCGGAAAAGCGTCTTCCTCGTATCTTTGTCCTTAATACATAAACCAAAAGAGTCAAAGATGAACATGAAATTGTTATCGGTATCAGTATACCAGTTCTGCTCCATAGGAAATTAATTTGATGCAACCAATAATAGGAAGCTTGTTTTGGGGGTGACGCCCCTGGTACGCATGATCCATTTGATGATAACAATTGATTATCGAGGGCCCGACTCAATTATAGATTTAACATGTTGTATGTGGTGGTCCACAATTAGAAGGCTGACCACTAGCATTGTGATTTTTATGTGACCCTTGAGTTTGAGTTGATCCATGACCTCCTCTGTGTTGGCCACGACCTCTACCACGGCCTTGGCGGCCACCGTTAGAGTTGATGTCGTTGCCCATTTTATGGGTAAAAAGTGCGGTTGTGGTTTGATTTGAAGGTGAGGTAGATGAAGATCGATGACGAGCAATTCACATCTCCATTTTCAAAAGAAGTCCATGAACATAGGCAACAGAGACGTGATTGCTCAAATTGGCAGCAGCCACATTCATGACCATAGGGTCATATTCTTCAAGGAGGCCATCGAAAATGCAAGTCACTTAATCAGACTCATTGACGAAGTGTCCAACTGCAAAGAGTTCATCAACTATATTTTTAATTTTCAAAGATAATCAGAGATGGATAGATTTCCCTTTTGAATGTTCTGGAGTTGACGTCTCAACTCTATTGTATAAGCCCGAGAGAGGGATACAAAATGCTGCTCTATAGTAGTCCAAATGGCACGAGAAGTGTGCAGGCCAACCACCTGAGATAACACATGTTTAGAAAGGGTGGATCAGATCTAACTCAAGTAATTTTGATCATGTCGATTCCATTCAAGATAGGCAGTTGAAATAGTGTAAGTGGCCTTTTCATCATTGTCTAGAACAAATTTGTCCGGACAAGGATTTGATCCATCGACAAAACCCATCGAATCATGACTAAGTAATAGTGGTTCATATTGAGATCGCCACAAGAGATAATTGTGACAATCTAAATTTATCGAAACTAGATTTGAGAGATTAGAAATAACAAAAGAAGGCACATATGTAGAATCGGAGGCAACCTTGGTGACAATATAAAGGTACATAAACACAGTCCGTAGAGATGCACTATTAAGACAGTACAAACTGATGGAAATGGTGATAATGTGGTGCAACAGAGATGCACAAACAAAATCAATAGTGGCAAAGAAAACCCAGCAAGCAGAAGCACACAGATCACAGAAAAACATATGCGTAGAACTTAATGGAAAAGAAAGTGTAAAGAAACTGAGTTACTTATCAAAGTTGCAGCAAAACACCCAGAGAGAGAGAGAGAGAGAGAGAGAGAGAGAGAGAACGCATGAGAGTGTTGATAACCTAGAGATCCCAGAGCAGTGGGCTGGGATTACAGGAACGTGGGAAAAGAAAATTAGATTTATGCAATGAGAACCTAGAGATTGTAGATCTGGGCAGAAGTGTTGTTCCTTTTGAAGAAACTTGCAATGACAAATGATAATGGTAATGTGTGATGTAGGTTAGTCTAGTTTGATACCGTCACATCACGAACCCAAGATCCCCGAGATGTAACACTTGTACTCCCGTGATCGTGCTCGACAAGAGCCGTGACGGAATCCACAAGGGATAAAACTTACTTTCCGCGTGTGAGGCTTATAAAAGAACACATGTCACTGTACATTTAATGCGGAAGCCTATATTTAGGGTTGAAAATAGGACGGTTCCAAATCGAGACCATAGTGGACCCAAACCCATTTCTAAATAAGGGTTTCGGTTCTGGATCCGATTATGACCCAGAACCTATTTTGTTGGTTCCTAACCAGGTTCCGATAAGAAAACCCGGATCTGGTTCCGAAATCGGGTCCACCTTGAAGATTGGAATCTACTTCCAAAATTGATTATAATTTCTCTTTATTTTTTATTTTTTTTTCTTAAAATAAGCATATCATTCAACTTATAACAGTACATCAAGTCTACTACCTCCAGTATTATATATAAAAATGTAAAAAAAATAATAATAATTTTAAGGTACAATTTGCAATATCAAAGACTTATATGCTGGGAACTGGGTCCACGGGTCGGAACCTATATGGACCTGTTTATCAATTGGAACCTAAATCGAGTTCCAGACCCGGACCCGTTATGAATTGGATTCTAAAATAGGTTTCAAACCCGTTTTTTGCGGGTTGGAACTTCCAGGTAATCGGAGAATCGGATACCCGTATGTAACGCTACCTATATTACCATTAGTATCAAAGTATGAACAATCCATTAAAGTCTCGATATATACACAACATAAGATTTTCATTTACTATAAAGTAGGGATCTAAAAAACCACCCTACATGAACAAGTACAGAAGTATAATCTACGTATGACATTTATAAACACGATATACACCATCTACACATGATATTTCCCAAAATACAAAACAAGTACAATCATTATATGCATATAAAAAATTATGCAAATGGCATGATGCACATCTATATCCCGAAAAGAAACCAAAACGAAAACCATGAATGCTCTTCGAAGACTAGAAAACATCCTCCGCAATCTAGTCCTCGAGGAACCACTGGGGTCTCCTCCTCGGACTCCTGGGTCTCCGTAGGGGCGGGAGCGGCATCTGTGTCTGTGACACCAAGAATAACATCATAAATATGACAATTTAGCAAAGTATAAGCAGTTAATAATTAACACATGCTATATCAAATAGAAGTATTAACATTTGATTCAAAAAGGTCAAGATAAAGTCAATAAGCAAATTGTGCCTTAAGAATAAACATGCTTTGCGAATCATGAATCGAGAAGTTTACATTCTAGTTGGCTACTACTTCGGCTTTATTCTCTCAATATAGAGAGAAGTTTGTGTTGGTATGTCACCAATGCCCAGGCCAAAGGCACATTTGACTACCCGCCTGGAGT
Organism: Camphora micrantha; assembly: GCA_003546025.1. Classification (NCBI taxonomy): domain Eukaryota; kingdom Viridiplantae; phylum Streptophyta; class Magnoliopsida; order Laurales; family Lauraceae; genus Camphora; species Camphora micrantha. The sequence continues at coordinate 35,942,723 of QPKB01000012.1, read as the reverse complement.
CTTGGTAACTCCAAGAAATATACTACAGTGGTACCAAATAAATAAATTGAATTTAACCATGTCGGGTCTCATAAGGTTGAAGCTAAGTAGTGTCAGACCATTCCAATCAATTAATAGAACCTGAGTAAAACAATTCATTTCAATTCTATTATATTCATATCAATTTGATTCCAATCTAAAACTTACTCAGTTCAAATATCAAATCATATACCTTAGAATTTATAGAAAAAAGAGAGAATACTAATCGCAATGGCAGTTGGGAAGTAATACGACTCACAACATAATTAGCAGTTATTTTAGGAAATTGAGGTCTATAATAGAGTCCCAATTTGCAATGCAATTTGATTAAAAGAATCAAGGAATCTCACTATTCAATCCTAATCTATTTACCCTCCATCTTTGTGATTTTTTTTTATTTTTTTTATTTTTTGCTTAAAGGTAAATTGGTATTAAAAGAAAGAAGGCAAAATAGCCCCCAGAATAAACAAAAAGAAAAACAAGGGAACAGAGGAGGGATACTAGAGAGAAATCTCAAATAGGATAGCAAGAAGGCCAGAAAAGAGGAAGAGAAGAGCTAAGCTACTCTGCCTTCCCAAAACCAAAAAACCATGACCGCACTAATCAATCAGCATAAAAATGGGATGCATTTGCTGGTTTGAAGATGAACCTGTAGCTAAAATATCCATTCCTTTCAAGCGGTCTAAGAAGAGATTCTTAGCTTTCTCCAGGGAGGGCCGCTTAGAGCTGTGCTTGGAGTCATTCCGAAGGGACCATAAGACAGAGATGGCAAAGAAGAAGATTGTTGCAGCACACTTTCTTTCGGAGACATCTCCTCCAATAACAATAATTTTCCATATTATTTGAGCAGTGAGGGGAGGGGCAGGCACAACACCACAAGGATTGAGCAACCAGTGCCAAAACAGTTGAGCCAATTTGAAAAAGAAGAATAAGTGCAAGTCAGATTCCTCACCATTGAGACAATTATAGCATCTTGAGGCCATGGACCATCCTTTTAGATTTGCCCAAAAGTCCGTTGGAGTCTTCCTATGCAGAAGTCGCCAGCTCAAGCAAGACAGACAAGGGGAGCTAAATTTACTTCAGATCAGGCCAGACCATGAGGGTTCTGCCACCTTTGTTGTCATAAGGTTCTAAGCATCGTTGAGTGAACTTCCCTGAGGAGTTCTCTAGCCAAGAGAGGTGATCTGGGGCAATGTTGCCTTCTATAGAGATGGAGCTTGTAGAACTGGACATAAATTCATATAGATTTGACGGAAGCTGGCTTGGGATTTGCCACTCATTTGCCACTATTATATCTGCAACTAAGTCTTTTTCTGAGAATTTAATGTTGGGGAATCTAGTAGAAATTTGATCATGATCAGTCCAGTTGTCGAACCACAAACTGATTGAGCTACCATTGCCAACAGTCCACCTGCAGTTCCTCTGAAGAAAGGAGGACGGGGCTCTCAACCTCTTCCAGATACAAGAGCCACCCCTGAGATTCTTTGAATTCAAAAGAGGAAGGTTCCTGAAGTATCTGGAACGAAACCAATAGGCCCATAAAGAATCTCCAATAATTGTTGACCAAGCCAAATTCAGAAAGCACCCTTCATTTAACTCCTTGACTCTGCGCATACCCAACCCTCCCTCAGCATTTGATAAGAAGATTATCTCCCATCTGACAAGGTGAGCTCTAGATTTATTTGAATTGGCAGACCACATGAAATTTCTCATGATCCTCTCTATTTGGTAGCATGTATTACTGGGAAGAGAAAGAACAAGAGAGATGTAGAGGGATTGAAGATAATACATTCTTTACCAGGATCAGTCTGCCTACAAAAGAGAGAGACTTGGTCTTCCAACCTGCAAGCTTTTTCCTGATAGAGTCCAGTATCTTATTGAAGTGGATGTGCCTAGCTGATCCAAAAAACAGGGGAACTCCGAGATAGACCAAAGGCGGGGAAGCAACTTTGATTTGGAGCAGTTTGGTTGCCATATTAGCCTTTCTAGCATTACTCTTGCCCAAATAAAGAGTACTTTTTTTTGGAGGTTAAAACATTGCCCAGAGAAATCTTTGTACAACTTGAGCAAATCTTTTAGCTTTCTTAGACCTTTCTTTTGTGCTTTGATGAAGAGCAGGATGTCATCTGCGTACAAGAGGTGACAGGGGGTAGAGCTGACTGGAGAGATAGGGATAGTGGTGCCTCCTTTCCTTAGTAGATCTACATTGAGGCTAAAGATCTCCTCCGCTAAAATTAAAAGGTAGGGTGATAGAGGATCCCCCTGGCGCAGGCCACAGGAGGAATTGAAGAAGCCACATGGGCTTTTATTGATCAGAACTGAGCCTCTGTTGCTGCAAACTAATTCTCTCATTAGGTTGATCCACTTAGGAGAAAATTGGAAGAAATGGAGGGCCCTGAAGAGAAAATTCCACTGAAGCTTGTCGAAAGCGTTGGATATGTCCAATTTCAGACTGACTGAGTGTCACGACCCGGGCTCGAGATCCGGTAACCCCGAACCGTGATCACATACTTACTCCCGTAAACCCCGAATTAACCGAAGTTAAAACGGAATCCACAAGGGATATCATTCATTCATCATTCAATCACAATGACATCTCCAATCATCCATTAAACGTATCATTAAGCCCATAATAACTCCCAAAACTCAATGGAGAATGCATAAAACACAATGAAATTCTATGAGCTTCTATATTAATTAACACTAATAACAAAAATGCTTATACTTGCCTCTATTGAAGCTATTTGCCAAAACCCTCTTTGCCTTAGCTTGGTTTAATACAAATGTTCCCCCTTTCAAACCCTAATCCATAAAAATATACAAATGAACTCCCATGAGTCATTTGTGCTAGAAACCACTACAAAATCACTAATAGAACTTGGAAACCCTATGAAAACACTTAATCACTTACTTGTGGTCCAAAGGGAAGGGGTTCTTAAGGTCTCTCTCAAGCTTTTCTCTTCAACAATGGAGGAATTGGCTTGGGGAAGATGATGATGATGAAGATAAACTCCTCAAAGGTCGCTTGAATCCCTTAAAGCTTCACACTTGATGAAGGAAATGGAAGAGAAAGAGGAATGGAGAGTTGCCTAGGGTTTTCTTGAGATGGAAATGAGAAATGAACTCATTCCATTCATTTCACTCTAATATATGCACTCTTCACACCAAAACCCCCTCTCATTTATTCTATTTACATTTTGAGTCAAATGAGGCTTCACTTGGCCCATTTGAAGTCAAATGGAACCGTGTTTATTATGAAAGTTAACATACTCTTTGAGATACACACGTTGGTATCAAGAATTTCCGTATTTGACGAAATACGTAAAAATCCGTATTTACGTAAAAGTCTTTAGTCTACCTTGTTTGAGTCTAAATTCATCTTAATCAATTCAATTTCATTCAAATCCATTCCATTATGCTTAATGTATCATTTGAGACTGATTTGTCCCTCTTTGGTCATTAATCTTGATTAATCCAATTATCTACGCTTAATTAGCATTAATCACAATTAGTTCGGGTCGGGGTGTAACATTCCCCTAAGCTTTTAGAACCATTCGATCCTCCGAATGCAATACAAATCAATTGTAAATTAAAAATTCAAACTTACTTGAACGAATAACTCTGGATACTTTTGGGCCATTTGTTCTTCAAGCTCCCATGTAGCCTCATTGGGTTCATGATGATCCCATAGGACTTTAACCCATTTGATCGTCCTTGTACGAAGGACTTGCTCCTTGGTATCAATAATTTGAGTCCGCTTCTCAACATATGTGGTATTTGGCAAAACTTGGATCTTTTCATGCTGAATGATATGCGAAGGATCTGCCACATACTTCCGAAACATCGACACGTGGAACACATTGTGAATATCAGAAAGTTCCGGTGGAAGCTCTAGGCGATAAGCTACATCTCCAATTCTACTCTTTATCTTGAAAGGTCCGATAAACCTCGGTGAAAGCTTGCCTTTTTGACCAAATCGGATAGTACCTTTCATTGGAGAAGTCTTCAAGAATACCAAGTCATCAATGGCGAATTCCAGATCACGCCGATGATTATCGGCGTAGCTTTTCTGCCTTGATCGAGCCACTTTCAATCTATCTTGCACTTTCCAAAATCTTTCTAACGTTTCAGCAATTATAGTAGGACAATGAAAACTCCTTGTCCTAACTTCTTCCCAGCTAACTGGAGTCCTACATCTTCGACCATACAGTGCTTCAAAAGGTGTCATTTCAATGCTAGAATGATAGGTGTTGTTGTACGCAAACTCGCACAACGCTAAGTGTTCATCCCAGTCACTTCCAAAATCCATAACACTAGCACGAAGCAAATCTTCCAATGTCTGAATAGTCCTTTCCGATTGTCCATCTGTCTGTGGGTGATATGTAGTGCTAAACCGAAGTCTAGTACCCATGGAATTTTGAAAGGATTGCCAAAATGAGGAAACGAACCGACTATCTCGATCTGAAACAATCGAAACCGGTGTTCCATGCAATCGAGTTATCTCCCTGATGAACAACTTGGACATATCACTGAATCCCATATCTTTTCTAAATGGAAGGAAATGTGCAGACTTCGTAAGACTGTCAACGATCACCCATACGGTGTCATGCTGTCTCCTTGTCCTTGGTAAACCAGATACGAAGTCCATAGTCAAATGTTTCCACTTCCATCTAGGAATATTCAGAGGATGAAGTAGTCCAGGCGGTTTCTTGTGCTCAAACTTTACATGTTGACATGTTAAGCAGGAAGACACATAGTTTGCTATCTCCCGCTTCATGTTATTCTACCAAAATCTATCATTGAGATTTCTATACATTTTAGTGCTTCCCGGATGCATAGAATATCTAGTGTGATGAGCTTCAAACATTATTGCCTGTTTCAAATCCTCTTGTGCTGGCACACATAATCTGTCTCTAAAATACAGAACTCCTTCCACCAACACAAAATCCGGCCTAGTTGCAAGGTTGTCCTTGATTTTTGCCAATTCAAGGGCTTGAAATTGCCTATCCTTGATTTCGTTGATAAGCATTGGTTCAAAGACGGACATTGCTGCAACCATTACCTTATCGTCCACCACTTCAACGGACAAATCCAAATCTCTGAATTCTCCAATTAGATTCCATTCACCAACTAGCGATGCCAAGTCAGCAGATTTCCGACTCAAAGCATCCGCTACTACATTACCTTTCCCAGGTACATATGTGAATGGGAAATCATAATTCTTGATGAGCTCTAACCAACGATGTTGTCTCAAATTGATGTCCTTTTGAGTGAATAAGTACTGGAGACTTCGGTGATCACAATGGACTTCAAAAGCCTCTTCGTACAAATAGTGTCTCCACTACTTCAAGGCAAACACAACCGTCGCGAGCTCTAAATCATGTGTCGCATAATTCTTCTCATGTTCTTTCAACTGACGAGAACCGTAGGCAATCACCCTACCATTCTGCATCAACACACATCCCAATCCGACACCTGAAGCGTCCGAGTAAACCACAAATCCTCCTCTTCCTTCAAGTAATGCTAAGATTGGAGCTGAAACCAACCTTTGCTTCAAAGTTTGGAAGCTAGACTCACATTCATCATTCCATTGGAATGGAACGTTCTTCCGAGTCAACTTTGTTAATGGAGCTGCTATTTTAGAGAAGTCTTTTACAAATCTTCTGTAATAGCCTACCAACCCTAAGAAGCTCCGAACTTCCGGCACACTTTTCGGACTCTGCCATTTGGTAATTGCTTCAATCTTAGCCGTATCAACAGCTATCCCATTCTCGGTAATTATGTGACCCAAAAATGTCTCCTGTCGTAGCCAGAAATCACATTTCTCTAACTTTGCATACAATTGATTATCCCTGAGTATCTGTAAAGCTGTTCGTAGATGATGTGAATGCTCTTGCTCTGACTTTGAATATACCAGAATGTCGTCAATAAAGACCACAACAAACTGGTCCAGATATGAAGCAAAAACTATGTTCATTAAAGCCATGAAAACTGCAGGTGCATTGGTTAGACCAAAAGGCATTACTAAAAATTCATAGTGGCCATATCGGGTCCTAAATGCAGTCTTCTGAACATCTCGATCTTTAACTCGTATCTGGTGATATCCAGATCGAAGATCAATCTTTGAAAAGAATGCCGCACCCTGGAGTTGATCAAATAACTCATCGATTCTAGGCAAGGGATATTTATTCTTGATTGTCAGTTGATTTATTTGCCTATAATCAATACACATACGAAGGGTGCCATCCTTCTTCTTCACAAACAATACAGGTGCTCCCCAAGGTGAGACACTTGGCTGGATGAAACCCTTGTCCAGTAAGTCCTGTATTTGTTTCTTCAGTTCAAACAACTCTGACGGTGCCATTCTATACGGTGCATTTGATATCGGTGCAATACCCGGCAGAAGTTCTATAGTAAAGTCTACTTCCCTTGCTGGAGGTAGACCTGGCACTTCATCTGGAAATACGTCTGGAAACTCACAGACTACAAGAATGTCTCTCAACTCCCATACAGGTTTCTTCTCAGAAATAAACGCAATGTATCCTTCACAACCACTATGCATTAATCGTTCAGCCTTAAGTGTTGAAACAAGCCTGGTATCATACTTCTTTCGAACTCCTTCAAATATTACACTGGCATTGGCCTCATCCACTTTAAAAGTGATGATTTTGCGGAAACAGTCTAACCAAGCCCTGTACTTCGCAAGCCAATCCATGCCAAATATTACATCAAAATCATTTATTGGTAATAACACCAAATCAGCTGGCATAGATACTTCCCCAATTTTTACACTACATTGGGGAATATACAACTCACACACTACTCGTTTTCCTAATGGAGTAGTTACAACAAAGTCATAAGGCAATTGCATTATTCGTTCTTCAATATCACAACAAAATGAGGGTGCTACAAATGAGTGAGTAGACCCTGGATCAAACAAGGCAATTGCATGTCTATTATCTACCAGAATTGTACCTTCAACCACATTGGTGGCAACCTCCGCTTGCTCTTTATTCACTCCATAAGCCATTCCTGCAAGCTATGGCCTATTCTGCTGTGGTGGCTGCCTTTGTTGCCATTGACGCTGTTGACCTTGACGCTGAGGCTGCTGTTGCCTAGGAGGAGCCCGTAAAGCCAATTGCTGTGGAGGAGCAGGAAGCACTACTTGTCCTTGAGTAGGCTGCTGGTATGGAGCCCTATTATTTCTCCTGCTTCTTGGGCACTGAGCCATTCTGTGTTCCAAAAAACCACAGACTAGACACGCTCCAGTAGTCCTCCAACAAGCCTCAGTCTTATGACCTTTGCCACAAGTCTCACAGACTGGCCTGTCCTCCGATCTTGCAGTGAATTTCTGCCTCTTGTTCTTATTCTTATATTGTCCTCCCCCTTTCTTAAAATAGGAGCCAGTAGTACCACCACCACTCCTCTTTGAGTTCTCAACCATCTCCTCTCTATGCACCTCTTCAGCTGTAAAGGCTCTATCAACCACCTCACCAAATGTAGTGGGCTTGTTGGATGCCATAACCATCTTCTTATACATGGGATTCAATCTATGAAGAAATCTTTTCACTTTCTTTTCCTCGATATCTACCAAGTCGGTAGCATACCTAGACAACTGCAAAAAGGTGTGCACATACACCGATACGGTCATTTGCCCCTGTTTCAGATTCAGGAATTCAGATTCCTTTCTCTGCTGGATGTGTTCGGGCACAAACTTTCTTCTAAACTGCTCCTTGAAGGTCTCCCATATATCCTCTCCTGGGGCTGCCAAGAGTGTATCACTAATGTTCTTCCACCATGTTTTTGCCTCCTCTCTCAACATGGAAGTGGCAAGTAAGACCCTTTGCATTTGCGTGCAGACTATCGTACCGAACACATCATCGGTGTGCTCTAACCACTCATCTGCCAATATGGCACTTTCAATGCCACGGAACTCGGTGGCTCCTCTTTTCCTGAATTGCTCATACAGGACATTGGGATCCTTTTCTTTAGACTGCACCACCACCTGTGTTCCCACATTAGGAGGTGGTACCGGTTGAGCTTGCACTTGTAACAATGCAGCTATTTGGGCCTGTAAACCCATTTGGGCTTCATGGCTTCTGGCCATTTGCTCTCTGTGCTGAGCTTGCATAGCTACTTGTGCTTCATGACTCTTAACTAACTGCTCTAATATGGCAGTCATCCTAGTATTAGCATCCGATACTGGAGGTGGAGGTAGTGTAACACCATCATTGGCGACAACTTCAATAAAGTCATCGCTCCCCGATCCAGATGCCATCCGAAAATAATAAGGAAAGGTAAGATACACATCTCAACCCTTTCATCCCACACACATTTCATATAGTAAAAGCAATAACACAAATCCAAGAGTGGATTTGTACACAACTTAACGTTCCTCACAATGTGCTTACAGTTTTTCTAAGTCTTTTAAATTTTCTTTTGTCTTTAAACCTTGCTCTGATACCATACAATAAGTATGTCACGACCCGGGCCCGAGATCCGCTAACCCCGAGCCGTAATCACATACTTACTTCCGTAAACCCCGAATTAACCGAAGTTAAAACGGAATCAACAAGGGATATCATTCATTCATCATTCAATCACAATGACATCTCTAATCATCCATTAAACATATCATTAAGCCCATAATAACTCCCAAAACTCAATGGAGAATGCATAAAACACAAGGAAATTCTATGAGCTTCTATAACAATTAACACTAATCACAAAAATGCTTATACTTGCCTCTATTGAAGCTATTTGTCAAAACCCTCTTTGCCTTAGCTTGGTTTAATACAAATGGTCCCCCTTTCAAACCCTAATCCATAAAAACATACAAATGAACTCCCATGAGTCATTTGTGCTAGAAACCACTACAAAATCACAAATAGAACTTGGAAACCCTATGAAAACACTTAATCACTTACTTATGGTCCAAAGGGAAGGGGTTCTTGAGGTCTCTCTCAAGCTTTTCTCTTCAACAATGGAGGATTGGTTTGGGAAGATGATGATGATGAAGATGAACTCCTCAAAGGTCACTTGAATCCCTTAAAGCTTCACACTTGATGAAGGAAATGGAAGAGAAAGAGGAATGGAGAGTTGCCTAGGGTTTTCTTGAGATGGAAATGAGAAATGAACTCATTCCATTCATTTCACTCTAATATATGCACTCTTCACACCAAAACCCCCTCTCATTTATTCTATTTACATTTGGAGTCAAATGAGGCTTCACTTGGCCCATTTGAAGTCAAATGGAACCGTGTTTATTATGAAAGTTAACGTACTCTTTGAGATACACACGTTGGTATCAAGAATTTCCATATTTGACGAAATCCGTAAAAATCCGTATTTACGTAAAAGTCCTTAGTCTACCTTGTTTGAGTTTAAATTCATCTTAATCAATTCAATTTCATTCAAATCCATTCCATTATGCTTAATGTATCATTTGAGACTGATTTGTCCCTCTTTGGTCATTAATCTTGATTAATCCAATTATCCATGCTTAATTAGCATTAATCATGATTAGTTTGGGTCGGGGTGTAACACTGAGCCACCTGAGTTTTTGGAATTGAGTTTTTGGAAGAGGTCATGAGCTAGGGCCACATGGTGATGAATTGATCTTCCTTTTATGAAAGCTGATTGGTGTTTTAAAATGAGGAGAGGGGGAATTCTAGAGAGTCTGGTAACTAGAATTTTGGAAATAATTTTAAAAGTGAAGTTTAGGAAGTTGATTGGCTGAAAATCTGAGGACTTTGGAGACTGGATTTTTGGGAGGAGCGTGAGGAAATAGGCATTAGTAGCTCTCAGCAACCGACCTGTGGAGAAGAAATGTGATAAAACCAAGATCACATCTGGACCAACAATCTGGCAGCAGTTAGTGAAGAAAATTCTAGAAAATATATCTGGTCCTGGAGAACTATTCCTCTTAAGGCCAAAAACTGCTTCTTTGATTTTTGAGGGAGAGGGGGTGGCCACAAGAAAATGGTTTTGTTCTGCTATGACAGAAGGCCCCTCCATGTTGAAAAGACCTTCATCGGAAATGGAGATAGATGATTGAGAGTGCAGGAGATTTGAGAAATAGTTGCAAGCTTAATCTTTGATTTGCTCTTCATCCTCAATAATAGAATCTCCTACTGAAATTCTGTCAATACTATTTCGAAGGCTTTTGGACTTGGCAGGAAGGTGGAAGAATTTTGTGTTCCTATCACCATCTTGGAGCCAACTAATTCTAGACTTTTGCTTCCAATGAGCAGCTTCTGCATTGAACCAATTGTGGAGATTGGATTTTCCAGAATTCAAGGCTAGAAGAAGGGAGTCACTAGGATTTGCATCAAAAGTAATTTGAGCTTCCATCACAAATTACGATGTAGTTTTAAGTGATTCGATGCACGACTATCTTCGCCTTGGTGTCACATTGTATACGCGAAGTACATCGAATCCTTCTAAACCAACACCCATGGTTAAGTGTTAGACAAGCCGGATAAGCACATGAGACAATCTTAGCCCCCCAAGACCTCTCATGTGGATATAATTCCCATGTGGCTATGTCCACGGTCAAAGGTTACATTTCTAAGGTCCTACGAGGTCTTTTCATATCCAAGAACCCTATTGCCTTAGTGGGTGCATCATAATTGTCCTCGGGGTTAATTGTGAAGGGCTATGGACTTATAAAATTGAGAGGCATATCCCATTTTTTGTCAGAAATGTGCCCAGGTCAGAGGGCATGCTTGCTTGAGTGACCATAATGTCCGCTCGAGTAGACCCAGGCAATGGGCATGTTTGTTTGAGCGACCATCGGCTCGCTCAAACGAGCTGCCAGAATTCTAGGTCTTCTCTAGCACTTCTAATTGAAACCTTGAAATGGAGCCTCTTGTTCCAACAGATCAGATTCACGTTCTTTCCTCTAAATTAATCTTCAACACCACTCCTATTATTATCCTCCTCTTCCTTTAACCCACAATAAGGAACCCATTCTCAATCATAAAAATTTGAAAACTAAGGCTGGAATTGCTAAGATAATTGACTTCATATCATTTCATCTAGGATATAACAATATGCATGAATCAAAATTGCTTATACTTTCCTTATCTTGGTGCCTTACAACTCTTTTACTCTTCCTTGACTCTATGCAACCAGAATCCCCAATTCTCAAACCCTATCAAAGAAAATTGTGCAAAGATTGTGATAAGCATGCATGCATGTGAGCAAATGAGTCTCCTTGGCTCAATTACAACCCAAATTCTAAAATGGGGTTGAGGTTCTTACCTATTGCAAATAAGAGGAATTTGTAGGAACAAGATCCTGCCAATTCAAAGGGATTAGAAGATGGAGAAGCCAGATCCTCTTTCCAAATGAACATGCAAGCTCTTCTTGTTGGTGATTTGAAGAGAGAGAAGAAGGAGGGAAATGAAATAAGCTCTCCCATGCAATTGAAAGAGAATGATCGTTGGGAGAGAGGTATGAGTTGATTTAAGGGTATTGTTTTCCCTGCTTTATAAGAAGACCTTACTCCTTTTATGGAATTTCATTTAAAGTCAAATGATAATTAACTTAACTAATTTAGGATCTGATGAAGTAATGTTCTATACGAAAAATGACGTACTTGTCAAGATGTACTGGATGACGCCAAGATGACATGCATATTATGAAAAATCTAAAATTACAAAAAAGCCCTTTGTTCTACTTAATCGAGTCAAACCCGGCCCAAACTACCTATCCATGACCCAAAGTCCAACCCAATAAACACACTAAGACTCATTGGGTCAAACTAACTTACTTTGCTAATTAGACACAATTAAATTCAATAAACTACTAGTAATTATAATTTATCACGATTAACTCGGGTCGGAGCATTACATTTCCCCCCACCTTAGAAATCATTCGGTCCTCCAAAGTCCAAATGAGACATACCTGAGTAAAGAGTTCCGGAGATTTCTGGGCTACTTGTTTCTTGAGCTCCCACGTGGCTTCTTCAGGTCCATGGTGATCCCAAAAAACTTTAACCCATCGAATTGTCCTCGTTCGTAGAACTTGTTCTTTCACATCTATGGTATGGAGCAGAAACTCAACATATGTTGCATCTGGCTTGATCTGGATGTCTCCGTATTGGATGACATGTAACGGATTTCTAATATACTTGCGGAGCATTATGACATGGAACACGTTATGCACGCCTATGAACTTTGGCAAAAGGTTCAATCTGTAGGCTACGTCACCAATTCTGCTCTTGATCTCAAATGGTCCCACACATCTCGGAGAGAGTTTGCCTTCTGCCCGAACCAAATTGTACCCTTCACTAGAGAGGCCTTCAAGAATACCCAATCACCTAAGTGAAACTGAAGCTTCCTTCTACGATTATTTGCATAGCTCTTCTGTCTTTACTGAGTAATCTTCAACCTTTCTTGAACTTTCTGAACCTTTTTTATCTTATTTGCAATGATTGTGGGTGCATGAAAACTCCGTGTGCCACTTCCTCCCTACAAACGGGAGTCCTAAAACTGCAACCGTAGAGTGCATCAAACAGTGTCATACCAATACCTGAATGGTAGCTATTATTATACGTAATTTTGAATAATGCTAGACGCTCATCGCGTTCGTCGCCCGAAGTCGAGAACACCAGCACGAAGCATATCTTCCAATGTTTGAATGGTGCGTTCGGACTGTCCGTTAGTCTGTGGATGATAGGTGGTGTTGAAACTAAGCTTGGTACCCATATACTGTTGAAATGATTTTCAGAACGATGACACAAACATGTTGTCACGATCGGAAACTATTGATACTGGCATACCATGCAACGTAGTCACCTCTTTGACAAATATTTTCTCCATGTCATTAAACTTCATACCCTTCTTGAATAGAATTAAGTGAGCAGACTTCATCAAACGATCGACTATCACTCAAATGACAATGTTCTTTTTTATCGTTAACAACAATCTTGATACGAAGTCCATCGAGATGTTTTCCCATTTCCATTTCGGTATATATAGGGGATGTAAAAGACCTGGGGGTATTCTATGCTCAAACTTCACATGCTGGCATGTATAGCATTTAGCCACAAAGCCTGCAATTTCTCTTTTCATGTTATTCTACCAGAATCTACCTTTGAGATTTCTATATGTCCTAGTACTCCCAGGAAGCATTGAATATTTGGCATGACGAGCTTCAGTCATAATTGCTACCGTCCAGTTTTTGATTGCTCGAACACATAATCTATCCTTGAAATACAAGATTCCATCCACCAAACGGAAGTTAGGTCTATCTGCAATGTGATCTCGAATATTAGCCAAAGTAGGATCCACAAATTGTTCATCCTTGATATGTTTAATTAGGGCTGAATATCATGATTGATATCGAGAAATCAATTACAAGATTCAATTACAAATACTGAATATCAGGATTTGATTTTGAGAAATCAATTACTGAAAGATATTTTCCTTTCTTTATTAGTTGATCTCATGACATGATTACCTTCTGATGTGGAGATCTTATCATTAGATGTGCCATCGAAGCTCGGTTTTTGATGAAAATGGGATCCACGAGGAGAAGAGCTTGAAGGGAATGCATTGGTGGTCTTCGATTTCACGATGGCAACTTGGATTTTAAGTTTTGAAAGCAAGGGAGGAGAAAGAGAGTGGTGGGTGCTGTTGTCGGTTGCCGGAACGAGTGAGAGGGAGGAAGAAGAAAGAAAATAAAAGGAATGAGGAGTCAGCCTTATATAAGGTTGGGTTGGTTGTGCTTACAACTTAAATTGTGGATTTTTGCTAAAACAAGGGTTTTATCGGCCCAGGATAAAAAAAAAGTCAAAAACCAAAAGTTAATCAAAATTAAATCTACTTTCTTACGAGGTTTTGGGAGAAAACTCAACTTTTACAGAAACTAAAAAATGATTTTGACCCGACTAATGAAGAAATTATGCAATGAAACGTTTTAAAACATTAAATGTCTACGGGTTGAACACAAAAGTTCCTCGGGATGACTCCAACTATTCACTATACTAAGCACAACATTTTCAAAAATTGCGAATAAACCCCAAACTTTTTCCAATATTGCAAATGGGTCGCTAACGGCACCAAACTAGGTTCAAAGGCTCTCAAAACTTCCCAAATCTATTCAAATACTACTCTAACCCTCAAACTAAGTTAATTAGCCTCTAAACCTAATTAGTGAACTATCGACATAATTAATTAGTTCTCATCATATGTAAAGAGGGTCGGGGGTCTTACACACAAAATAATTGAATTATGGGTCCCATGTCCGATCACCACACAATGGTTGGGCATGGACATGTACATACTGGCTTTCTTCTCTTCTCTCTTGTTTTTCGAAGTGGCCGCTAAGGGTTTTGAATTCCCTCTGCCACTAAAATGGGATGGTTTTACTAAGTGGTTTGATGGATGAGTTTTGGTATTTAGTCAATTAGACATTTTTGAAGTCTTTCAATTTGTATTTTAAGGATGGCATTTGTGCAAATCCAAGGGAATTGTGAGGAATACCCGGAGATTATCTATGTTTGTGTTGTTCTAATCTCAAAGTGCTACTTCAGAATTATGGCCATAGGCACACACAATATAACTAGAGAATGGTCACGAAATCTCTCTATATATATATGTGTGTGTGTGTGTGAAATTCAAACATGGAATGAATGCTTGGATGTTAGTAAAGAGGATGCGAAGCAAGGCAAATATGGTGCTGTAGTTTCCCTTTTGAATGTTGGTAATAGGGGAATGGAGCAAGCAGTACGGGGGTTTCACCTTCATAAGAGGGCTTCAAGGACATATACAAAGTTTTTCCGTTTGCAACGTCATGCCTTTTGTGGGTTTTCAACTATGGGAGTTCGGAAGACTTCTGACAGAGAGAGATAGAGAGAGGGGTTTTGGGATGTCTAGGTAGGTTAATACACGTGGGTAGATGGGTTCGGTGAGGGAGATGGCGTGTCCGGGGAAGAGAGATGAGTGAGAGGAACAGGTTATTGTTGAGAGAGAGAGAAAGAGAGAGAGAGATAGAGAGCAATACGTGTCATGCCCCCATTTCTAAGAATGGGGATTATGCACGGATTAGGGCCAATTAAAATTTTCCAACATTAAAACAATACAACGTGGCCCCAGTCATGTTCCATATGGATCAAAGACCACTGTGAGGTATATACATTTTCTGGAATAAATAGAACAAATAGCGAAAACTTCATAAATACAAGTGGTACCTCAAAATGTATAGTTAAGCGCAAATACTCAAAAATATTAACTAGAGTTCACGTTTGAAATAGTTTAACGAAAAAATATTATTTACAACAAAAGGCCACACTAAAACTCAAGCCTAATCAAAAGACAAAATAACCAAAAGATGAATCTAGCCAAGTATAAGCATGAAGGCTCTCGAGTATGGGATTGATACGGCTAAACAAGGCCGTCCGTACAGTACTCTAGGAGGTTATCAGGCTGATCCGCCTGAGCTTCCTCTGTCGTCTCCTCCATGGGATAAAAGGGCTCGGTACCTATGCACCAAGAGCAGCACCATCAGACACAACGGTCAGCAAGCAATATATATATATATATAATGTCCATAGATATGCAGTACAAATTAGAGTAAACAATGGACAAGATCATAGGAAATGCATAGCATTTGAATAATAATCAATCTAACATAAACATCAAACAAGATAGGTGGTCCACATATGCTAATCACCACGGGATATTATCACAACCCGCCCTACTCGAACCAAGTTGTGGTAAAGAGAATGCATGGGAGAAAATCCCGACCAAGCAAAAGTGGATACTAGGGTGTAACTAAGCAAGCGTTAGAACGGTCATCAGAAAAAACATCAAAACCCCCATCATCATAAAGTTTCCGACGGTGTACATCCATCCATCAAAATCCGAACTACAGACTGTCAAAATTAGAGTCCTAACACAGTGGTGCCTTAGCTGTGTTGAACGTTACAGCTGAGTGGTGTCCGACACAAGAGTCCTAATCACATATTAGTGAGGGCTAGGCTTTTCTTGCATGAACAAGATTTGTCAAAAATGAAAGAGAAACTACTCTGCATCAGAATCATATCAAACAAGCGGACATAACTTCAAACTTCAGAAGTAGCTCTCTTCAAAGCCCTACTATCAAAGCCACCTAACCTCAACACTTCGGTCAAACATCGGAACAAATGGAACATCAAAGGGGGTCCTAAATCCATCAAAACAGAGCCAATGAACATGTCTGTAACATGTAAACAAAGTACCAGATGGTACAATCCAGAATCCAAAGCGATAAACAATCAAAAGATAAGTACAATGTTATTCCCGAAGTATTGTACATCCCTACTCAATCAATATAAGGAATTAGGGTTCGCGATACTCAAACGAATCATCTTCGTGCATAGATACAAAGGAAGGGTATCCCACTGCCCCCATACCGTTCACGATTGAGCTAGGTTGAATCCCGATACGACCGGATTAACCGTGAAGAATGTCGGCTCAAAACATCCTCACACATAGTCAAATGAGTTCAGAAAGGGTAACCAATGTTCCACCTAAGTCCACAAACCAGGGAGACAATCACTTTCCAAAAAAGGGAAATTCAGTCTAGAATAAATACCATAGTTAGTTAACCGACCAGTTTGGTTAACCGAGGGGTTGACCGACTGCCCAACTCCTCCAAAATGTCGCTTTCTAGAATTGGAACCGATAAGTCACCGAGCTACAATTCAATCAACCGGTGGGGGGGTTTGACCAACAAGGTGATCGAATGCCCAACTTCTCCAAAAATGTCTCTTTCTAGAATTGGAACCGATAGGTCACCGAGGGTCACCAAGCTGTAGTTCTGTTAACCGACACCTAGGTTCGGTTAACCGACTGGTCCCAGAATTCTGAAGTGAAATCTGTGTTTGGTTCAACAATGGGGAGTTTCACTCCCCTCCTCCATTCACACCCGTAGACAAAGAAAAATAGGGCCTATCCCTCTCTAAATCCCTTAGCCATCCTCCATTCACATGTCCACACACAACCCCTCCAATTAAGAATCCATTTCATTCACATAGAAACCTCATTATCATGTTTTTCCCAAAATAAAAAACATCAAAAGAGCATGTGTACATCTAAGCCACCATCAATCATCAAAATCAAGAGAGACAAACACATCAAGGCATAAATATGGGGAAAAACCCCAAAATGAGCTCAAGCTAGGAGAAACAACTCTCAACCCAAAATCGATCTACAATATGCATGCAATGGGTTGGGGTGAGTCTCTTTAATCCATTTCTAAGCAAAAGAATGAAGGAGACCTAAACCTAAAAGCTTGGAAGCTTACCTTGAAGGGGATGTTGAGTGAGAGGTTACAAAAGAGAGATGGGTGAGGTCTTGGAGACTTGGGGAAGAAGAAGTGAAGTCCGGCCGGCAACGTCGGAGCTCCGGTGGCCAGAAATGGTGAGGAGGCAGTGAGGGAGATGGGTGAATGGGAGAAAAAGAGAGAGATGGAAGAATGAGGAATGAGGGGTTTGCTGGTTTTAATTAGGTTAGGATAGAGTGGAAATCACAGTTTAGTCCTTGGGTTCACTAAAGTGATCATTTGAGCCCCTTCGACACATCGAATCGAAACACGACCGAAGGTTAAAGTTCGTGAATTGCCAAAACCTATCTGATGCACCCCTAACTCACAAAAACTCATAATCTAAATAATAATAAAAAAACCCTTTGAAAAGTCCTGAAATTGCAAACCAACCCCCTACTCTACCACAACGCACTCGGAACCGCACGAGACCTCGTACGCGTGATCCACACATTAAACCCAACTCGCTAAGACTCTAAACACACTTAATTAGATAACATACAATTAATTATAATTAATATAGTATTAGGGGTTGGAGTCTTACAATACGTGAGAGAGACCGGGTTGCAGAGATGGGAGTCGACCTTGTGGATGATGCAGGTTGCTTTTTGGTTGGATTCGGGGTGAAGAGATTGCAAGCAGCGATTAAGAGGGCCTGGGGTTAAAGAGAGTAGGGAGGAAAGAAAGAGAGAGAGACGAGGTAGCAAAGATGGGAAAAAACGATTGAGGGTCTCAATTATTTTATGTTACTGGTAGAAAGTTTTAAGAGTTTTCAGTGGGGACCACCAATTGTCCCCACTAAAACTAATTTTTAGCAACGGCCACTAAATGTTTGGTTGGTAAAAATAAAAAATTTCCAGTGAAATAAATCGCGCCATCATTAGAAATGTTTTTACCAAAGCAATGGTCACCATTATAAGTTCCTAAAAACTGACTTCCAGTGGGGCCAGCTATGGCCGCTGCTAGTAAGTGCCCTATAGCGGCGCTTCTAGCCGCCCCACACTAAATGTTCTTTGCTAAAAGTAGTTTTTCTTGGAGTGTCATTCCTAAGTGAGGAATGGCAAAGAAAGTCTTGAAAGACTTGCGTTTTGGGTGATAAATAGTTGGTAGAGACCATTTCTCTAGAAGGACGATCTAAAAGTTATACACACAGTTTCATTTCAGGGGTTTTGAAAGGGTTTTACTGAGAAATAAAATATATCAGAATGGAGAAACAAAATTCATTTATCCGACCCCAACATCGGTTCTCGTGAGCACCCCACCTAATGGGTCCACCTTATAGTCCATCCAAGTGGACTATAAAATAGAGACCCAAATTTGGCACCCATAAGAATGGAAATTTCTTTATTGTTTCAAATAAGAAAAATCCTACAAATACATTAGTGGGACCGACTATAAAATTAGAATCAAGCCAATAAAAATAATTTTAGCAATTTCGATTTCATGTGGACCATTGGGGAGCGTCATGAAAATTTCTCCCACCCAATAAAAAAAAAAAAAAGATTTGGTTTTAATAATTAATCTAATGGTGGAAAGTGAAACGTGGAGAGGGCCTACAAACCATGAAGTTATTTATTGTAATTGGTTTGAATATTTTATAAGCGGGCACTTTTAAGTGATTGGTTTGGTTATTTTATAAATGAGCCCCTTTGAGATGGTTAGGTGAGAAATGCATGGAAAGAAGAAGAAATTGAAAAGCATTTTGGCTTTGTGAATGAATTTCATAACATTTATCTTCCCAAGAGGACAAGAAAGCCGATTCATCAACCCCTCTTCCTTACTCCTCTCTTTCTTATTCAGTAGCAGGAGGGTGTTTTTCCTCTCCAAAACGCCGGGGCATTTCTTTTGTTTCCTAATGCTCCTCATATACACATATATTATACAATAACAATGGGCTGTGTTGGGATGGGTCATGCCTTATCTGAGTCCTCAAGGTTGCAGACTTTTCAAAATCAAACTCTACCCCATATCTTAGGGCTTTAGGAAAAGAAGAGCACTTGCTTCTGTTGGCTGGGCCACCTCATCAGAGGGCTGGATTGATGGACCTAGTTACGTCAGCTAGGTTGACTGCCAATGTAAACGTTTTGTCAGTACTACAACTTGAATTTTGACATTCCATGATCATGCTGGAGCGTTCTCCGGGATAGACCAGAATGGTCGGGATGAGTCTACAAATCATAGACAGCTTTCCTAGTCGATCATAGATTGCAAGTGGTAATCTCTATGGTAATCAATATACCGTACAAATTACAAATCCTTAAACACATTTCAGCCACATCACATTTCAAACCCTCGCCCGTCTCAAAGCCTCATTGCCTTGCGGCAACATCTTTCTACTCGTCATTGGGATGACTTTGTTTAGATTCCAGAATGGTTCCCATGTTGCTGGAATGAAGTCTATACCACCAGAGGTGTGAGTGCGGTGGTTGACTGGCTCTTCTTATTCCCTAACTTGTTTGGCAACTCTACTAATAGAGTAGTAGAAAAGTAAAATAAAGCCTCCATTTCTATAAGTCATATCAAAAGCACTTTAATACAAATTTCCTGCCATATTTTTCAAAAAAAAAAAAAAAAAAACCACCCTTTCTCCACTAAAAGGCTAAAAAACTCCACTCTTCAATACAAAAAGTCAAAGATTCCATCACAAACAACTAAAAACAAATTACCATCATAACTCACTTATATTTTATTCTTTGTTCAAAATAATCTTTACTTCACTCAGTTGGTTATGATGGTAATTTTATTCCAATGTTTGGGATGGAGAGTGGAGCAGGATGACTGTTTTGTAGAATAAAATCATGAAACTGAAGATTAGAACATTTAGTATAGACAATCTTCTACTTGTACCTTTTAATAACCTATTAACCAAACAAATGAAAAATGGTAAGCACAGAAAAGGGAGCCAATGTTATAGAATATTGTGTTTTTTACTGCTTTCAACTCTATCCAAACAGGCCCTAATAGAATCAAGCAGTATCGAATTATGAAACCAATGGATTTTAATGAAACCAAACATGACTTGGAATAATCTGTTTTTCTCTTCATCTTCGCATGACCAGCTATGCTATAAGAATCTCAATGATGTTGAAATCTGGAATCTTAAAGAGAATATATTATCCTCTTCACAACAGAAAATGCCTCTTCAGAATGATTTTGTAGTACCAAGGTCAATGCGTGCTGCGAAATGTTCAATGTTTACGCTGGCTGGTGGCCTTGATGCCCGGAGAATGGAAACCTGCAAAACATCAATGAGATTGAAATATTAGATATATTCTCAATATTCCAAGATTAAGAGCACATAAAAAAGACATAACCCTCTTGAAATACTTGAAAACTCCATGGGCTAAACTTCCATAAGGTTGGTGTATGATGGTCTATTTACATGCAAGCCATAGTCATATGCATCATTGAAGCGTTGAGTGGGTAAACTCTAAACATTAAGAAAGGCCCTGGCGATTTTTTTAGTATCTGAAGAAAGCCCCAAATGCATCTTTGCCAAGATCCATCATTCTTCATGATAAAAATTGCTAAGATCATTTTTTTCCTTCTACATTGGGCTATTGGTTCATAAGAGTACAAGGAACCAAACCCATAAATTCCTAATCGTTAATTGTCAGATAGGGTTGCCTTAATTTTCGGTCTCAATTTGATGATTACGAGCAATCATAGTGCAAACTCTTGGCCGAGACCAGTTCATACCGGTCTTGGCCGATATCGGCAAATCAGTTGCGGTCTCATGTTGGCAAAACATCCCCAAATTATTGGAACTTGTCGGGCGGTATTTTAAAATATCAGTCTTGGCCAATATATTGGCCGAATTTTAAAAATATCGGTTGACAATGTTTATTTATTTATTTTTTCATTTCCCCTTTTCTACTCATTTCTTCCTCCTTCCGAACATATCAGCTGCTACCCTTCTTCTTCCTTAACACAGTCATTAAAAAGTCTTATTTTTTGTAGATTTCATCTAGAAAAATTATATACAACTCTTCCAAGGTGACTATTATGAGCTTTTTTGCAATTTTTTAAAGATTTGTTTAGAAATGGCTTAGAAATGAGGATTGCATGCTCTTTTTGTTGCAGCTATATTTCATTCTCTAGATCACATTTTGAAGCTAGATTAGTTTTGAAAATTGAGGTTTTTGTTGAAATTGTGTAGGTCATTGAAAAATAGTTACTCAAATTTGTTTGCACGTGTGTTCAAAATGCTTGTGGCTTCTTAGGTTGCCATAGATCTATTGAGAAATGAGTAACAGTAACATTAGTAGATAGCTCATAAGTAATAATTATGGTTACATTTCACAGAATTTGTGATATTTCACCTTACCTTAGCATATATATATATATATATGTAAATCTATGTAATTGTAAACAAAATTTATATAATTTTAGATAAGACAGAGGCACACTATGTTATGACTTGTGGGGAGCAATATTTTGATTTATATTTTTTACTTTTTTTTTTAACATTTTACAATATTCTGGATGTTTTGGAATTTTTTTATTTCTTGTTTGGGTAAAAAAGAATTCACGCTCCAATGATCGCGATGGCCTACCAACCGCAACCGATACTAATACCACAATTGGTTTTTTGGGTCGGCCAATACTGTGACTAATACCACAATTTTAAACCATGCGACCCATTAGGGTTTATTAGTGCATTGTATAAGCACGTAGTGAAGTTTTATTTGTTAATTCTGTTTTACATGGCTTAATTTAATGATAATCTGACAATAAACAATTTTGTGTGTTTATGTGGGTCCACACCATGCATTCTGAGATAATAGTCATTCCGTGCAATTTAGTGTTAAATTCACCACATACTTGTAGAAAACGGCGTCATCAACCTTTGGACAAAATTGTAACTATGGCCTATACAAGGACTAGAATGTAATTATGTAATTATGATAAGGATAACATTATTGTATATCTATGTGGACCTCACTTTTCATGATTAATGGGCAATTAATTAGTTTCATGCATTACCATGTGCCTTGCCTTGCATTGCATAATGTGGAATTTTGAATTACTTATTAAATTGTGCTCGAACATGGACTTAATTGTAATGTCCAGCATTATGCATTAGTTAGTAGGCCCCACTTGTGTTTTCTAACGTGATTAATGTAATTGCATAATGAGGTTAAGTTGGTGACAACTAAATAATATGTACTTACATATAGGATGGGCCATGTAGTGCATATTAGTATGAAACGGACCGCATGTTAGAATGCGGGACCAGTGTATTATGTTTAGGAAGGAACAACCAGCCCTTGTGATACATCCCATTAGATTTGAAATGATTCCTAGTTGGAGTGAGAGAAGTAGAGAAAGGGGCTCAGTTGCATTAATACTCACATTAGGACTTCTAATATATTAGAAAACGAAGACCCACGTTATAGGAGGAACCCTCCAAGAAACACACATTCTTTGTATCTCACAGCCAAGAGAGAAGTGAGGGAAAGAGAGAGAAAAATGGAGAGAAAGGGGAGGAAAGCAAGGGATCGGGTAGGAGCTTTGGATTAGGGCATCATCATCCTCATCTTCATCATCCCTTGCATCTAACGGAGGTCTTTTGGGGCTCGGATCGTCTCAAGCCAAGAACAAAAGTCTCTTGAAATGAAATTATCTTTCCAACAAGCCCAATAACGACGTCTTTCGAGGTTTCTAGAGAAAATTCAAATTTTACGAAAATGACGACTATGTCCCAAATAATGCATAAAATTGCGAAACAAAGGGTTTCTGGGCATCATGGACACAAGTTGAACATGAAAATTGTTCAGGATAATTTTATCTACCCAATGAACTCAAAATAATATTTTTTTTGAAATTCCCAAAATACCCCTAAACTTTTCCCAGAAATACAACTAGGTCCTCTTGAATACTGAACCAAGTCCAAACGCTCTCAAAACTTCCTGAAACTTACAGGACATTAGTCTAACCCACAAACAATTAATTAACATCTAAACTCAATTAATTAGCCACTAAGAAAAATTTATTAACAATAATCGCACAATTAAGAATCGAGATCTTACAAATTTATTGCATTTGGATAACTCGAGCGGTAAATTTTTTTTTTGGCAAGCAAAAGTTCTTGTACCAATCACATGCTCAATTGAAAGGTGGGCCCCACTACTGTTCTTATGAAATTTTAGGATAAATTCTTGTAGGGTATGGGATTATACTTAAACAGTTAAGACCATCTCTTATTAGGTCCCACGATGTATTTTCGGGTTGATTCGGTGTTCATAACATGTAGTTACTCAAAATCTCCATCATGCCTCAACTGAATGGTGGTTCCCCCAACTCTTGAAATGAAATCCAAGGATATACTATTGCAGGGGGTGACAATCATCTTGAATGGCCTGGATTATCAATATGTGGGCCCCACAAGGGTCTCGCAGAGACCTGTAACTTCACATCTAATAACTGCAACAAAGGATATTCATCACGGCCGCCCAACTTTCCTCAAGCACTCAATCGAATGGTGGGACCTCGCTCTATTGAACTGAGATTTTAGGATGCACTATTGGAGGCGATGGCAATCATTTATGAACGGTCTAGATTATCATTATGTGGGCCGCACAATGATTCCTGAAGACCTGTAATTTCACATATATTAACTCCAATAGAGGATTCAGAATCATCTTCATCCTAGAGCAAACCCAAAATCGTCTTCATTACATATAATAACTTCCCGGAAATCTAGAATTTCTCAAATTCTTGATACCAGTCTGTTCGAAAATTAAAAGGAATCCTCAAAATTCTGAAAGCAAATAAACCCAAAAAACAGATAGAGTTCTCAAACTCCTACTACCAAACAGACCGAAAAATTGGATGGAGTTCTCAAAATCCTCTCAACAAATCACTGTTTTTCTACCCATCACCAAATCCATTTGAAATCGAAACACATTCTCATCTCACTGATCCTCTCTCCGTCACAGTTCTTCTACCCATCACCAAACCCATCTGTGAAAAAACCCATCTCCATCTAATTGCAACCAATATGCAAGAATCAATCCTCCTCTCTCACACACACACACACAAAAAAAAAAAAAAAAAAAATCATCTGCTTAGACCCATCTATTTGCACAAACCTATCATCATCTCACAGAAACCCATCTGCTAAAATACATCATCTCCGAAATCAATTACTGGTGCCAGGTCGTCTTTGCCATCACTGACCACTTGAGAACTACGTGACCCAAAAACTGGGCATGAAAATGGTGCCATGAATAGAGAAGAGAACAAAAGAGGAAAACATGGTTTGAGTTGCTGGGCATAAAAGGAGGAAATGGAAAGCAAGGATCAAAATAGCGGTTACGGTGGGTGTAGCGGCCAGTAGCCAAAATGCTACATAGCAGTTGTGAGGATACATAGCAGCATAGTGGTGTGGATTTTTTTTAAGTGGTAAAAAAAATCAAATCTTCTACAGAAACCAATCTTATGTTTTTTTAGTGATTTGGAAACATATTAGGTTAGAGACGACTTTAGGAAGGGCTATAAAGGAGAAAAAATTTAGAAAAAAATAATATTTAAAATTTAAACTACTTGGCTCAAATAGGTTTTAGACTGTAGTGCCGCTATTTTCAAAATAGCGTAGTGGGCTCAACCGTTACGACCGATAATACAGCTGTTAGTTTTGAACCATGATGGAGAGGGGGGTGATGGAGGGTGACATGTCAACCGACAGGACCACTTTACTTGTTGGCTTGGTTGCATCCAAATAGCGATATAAGAAAAATTATTACTGTTGCAGGACATTTTACTCCTCTTTTACTTTATCCTCTTGCATCAAAACATGTCCTAAAGGACATGGTCAAGAAAAGACAATATATTTTAGTGCATTGTAGGGCCCTTGGCCTTAATTAGGTGGATTAGTGTGATTAATTAGGATTGAGGTTAGTTAATTGTGGTTAGTAGCCTACTGCGTTACTTTCAGTGTCAGGAATAATTTCGGTAAGTTTTGGCCTTTTGGGGTGGATCAAAATGAGTTTGAGTGTAGTAGGGGGTCTTTCATAATTTGGTAAACTAGGAAAGGTTTAGATGCAATTTCAAAAACTCAGCATAGTTGCGTGGATCTGGTAGTTCACATCATGCACATCATCTTTCATGTTGGGCTCGTCGCGATCTGGCGGCCTGAAACCCATCAAATTTCCCATTTTCAACATAGTCCCTAAAAGCCCCATTTTGTAAATAGAGGAAACCTTCTCTACATAGGGCTAGCAACTCCTTTTTTTCCCCTTTTCAGAACTCTCATCTCCTTCGCTTCCTCACTTTTCCTCTCCACTCCCTTCTCCAAGCTCAATTCTCCCAAGGATTCCAAGCCAAAGCCAAGCTTCTCCCAAACCTCCAAGACCCTAATCATCATCTTCCCCAACTCCTTCCTCCTTCCTCTTTCTCACTTTCCTAGGTAAGCTAGCTTCCCAAATCTCATGTAGTTCCCGTTTCTTCTATGTTATGGTCATGCATTCATAGCTTACTAGTGTTTTTCTTCTTTGACATGTAGGAGAGTGCTTTTGGACATTGGATTAGAGAGGGTGCTTGTGTAAGGCAAGAAACTTGGAACCCTAAGCACCAAAAGGAGTTTGGCTCTAACACTCAAAGACAAGTGAATAAATGTTTGTGACATGATATTTATGCTTAGGCTTGTTGATTCCTTGTATTTTTTCATGTAGTAACTAACAGGAGAGTTTGGCTCTAACACTCAAAGACAAGTGAATAAATGTTTGTGATATGATATTTATGCTTAGGCTTGTAGATTCCTTGTATTTATTTCATGTAGTAACTAACAGGAATTAATGGCCTTTAAAATCCTAGATGGGTATGATAAATAGGTGCCTTGGAGCCCTTAAAAGGTATCAGGAAACCCATTTGAGGTATGGGAGATGGCTCCCTTGGAATCCCTTTCGAAGGTTACAACTAGCCATGGAGGATTCACGGCGAGCCATAAGCTCCAGAGAGGCTAACCGTAGTGCAGCTAATCATAGGTGCTCTATGGCTAGCCATGGGTCATCCACGGGTAGCCATGAATCCTCTTTGTTTGAGAGTTATTGTTCATCCTGAGAGTGTAAATAACAGGAATTGAACTACGATGAGCTCACGGCTAGCCGTAGGAAGGCTTATGGCAAACTGTAGGCTTATTTTCCATGATTTTGAGTTTTGGAAAAATGGGACCCCTATCCCTAGAATAATGACCCCTAGCCTAGATAATTAATGAATATGAGTAGGATCAATAGTAAGGGGATGTGTGAGCTTGATATTCCTTACGGGTTGTTCGGTTACAAATGTGGGACCCGTATTGTACTAAGTGAGTGGTGAACTGGACCTCTGGAATATACTTAACCTTCAGAGCACCAAATTTACTACTTAGGTTATCCTAGAACCGTGTAGCACCTGTGGAAGACAGTATGGGCCCTACATGTGCAAGGCAACCCTTAACCCTAGGTTGGCTAAGCGTATCCCTTGACTCGAGAATCATGAATTGCCAAATAAGTTAGCATTTCCGTATATTACATGACATGTACATGTGTCCATTCTTCTCGTCTATCTTTGCGGCCCAACTATTTTTGTTTTTAATTGAGGAACTTAGTATGGATGTGCATGAATTATATGGACTTTGGGGCCCAACTTTGGTTAGCATCTCACAGGAGATGGTATATTAGTGTGATCCGTTAGGAAGTGTTCCAGGCTAGTGGAGGTGGCATCAGGAACTACTCAGTTTAGTGATTATCGTTATGTTTGGGTGAAACACGTGTGGAGTAATTCCTCTTTGCTTTGCTTTGCTTTGGTTGCAATACCCGATGAAAGACTAGCCAAGCATTGTTTGCGCGTGATCTTCAATCCTTTGAGTTAGGAACCACTTGGTTGATTTAGTCTCCCACGGTTTGGGCGCTACCATGTAGTTAGGACTTAATTACATGCATATATTTACCGTCTACAGATCGAGTAGGCGGACGTATACCATTAGGCCATCGCGCATTATGTGAGTTAATGAGCAGCCGTGCTGTTTGCATTTGTTTTGATCGGGTTCGCCTAGGTTGCATTATGATTACAATCGGGCTTGTCCCGGTGCATTAACCTATGTGGAGTACCATGTTGTTAGAGCCTGTAGCTAGGGTACTGTCTTTATGTGATTCCTCTAGTATTGCATTTATTCATGCTTTTATGCCCAGGTTTCCATTATTATTACTCTTATGATCTTTACTCTCATTATTCTTTATTGATGCATATTATCTATCTACTTACATTTATTTACCTGCCAGGTTATTGTAATTTGATGATGCTACTTTTGGTGCTTAGGTACCAGAGCACCCTGTGAGTCGGAGGTTGAGGCAGTCCTGGAGGATCAGCTAGCGGAGGGGACATCATGAGTGGATTGCAGATGACTTAGTGTGACGTCGTTAGAGCCAGCACACGAGAGCCATACATATTACCCATTTTGGACATCTTCGATTTTAAGATAGGTGCTTTATTTTGTTAGGCCATTGACTATGATTATTGGACCTGCACTTAAATTCTGATTCATTTTGGTAACCTAGACTTAAAGTAAATGCATTTATGTACTTGTATCAGGTCTGTTATTACGACGACATGTTTGGTTTACCATGTGTGCAGACTGCATGAATTGCTGCTTCCGCGATTTGATTATAATGACTAATCAGCACTCATAACCTCACCGTGGACTTGATTATCGTGCCCCAGGGATGTGGTTAGGATCCAACCGGATCTCAGGGGCATGACATGCATCAAATACAATTTGGCAATTGTTCATGTGTGGGTGCAGCCTAGAACAATTATTTGACATTAAAGTTAAAATTTATTAAAACAGGATACCTTGGGTTGATCCATAGAGCTTCCAAAGTAGCCAATCCCAAAGGACAATGAAGAGTAGGCAGCAACAACTTCTACCGCTTTCACCTGAAATGCATTCTCCGGGACCTATAACAAGAAATATGATGCATAAAATCAGTCATTACTAAATAAGGTATCTTAGGGCCCGTTTGGCACTTTACTAATATAATTAAAGTCAAGTAAAGTCTCCCTTTTCTAGACAAGATGTCACATCAAATGCACTTTATTCAAAACTCTCTCCATCTTTTTTCGTACAAAAGTAAAAAAAGCAACTACCTTTATCCACTAAAATACAAAAAAAAATCCACTTTTCCATACAAAAAGTCAAAAAGCAACCACCTTTATCCACTAAAAACAAAATATCATCATAACCCACTTATATTTTATTCTTTCTTCAAAATCAACTTTACTTCACTTAACTATATTAGTAGAATTACCAAACTGGCCCTTAAGATGACCTTAGAAAGGTTTCGGGTAGGATTTGGAATAGTTTAGGGCAAAAGTTCGTATCCTGCAGAATGTACTCTTCTTCCAGAACCAACCCAATTGTATGGGGAAAAAGTTTGTATCCAGCAAAATGTACACTGCTGACTGCTTCCAGTACCAACCAAACTCACATCTTTAATGGATGTCCACCCATTTTGCAGAAGTATGGCTTCTTGTAATTTAGGGTACAACAAAATATTGGAAAATTTTCAGGTACCAATAGAACACACCATCTTATGAATATCAGCCTGAACAAGTAATGCGCCAGCATCTTTATTTGCACCATGTTGACTGCTGTAATCAACAATTGAACAAAGAACTTCCGTGCAGGCTGAGGCAGGGCCCTCCTGTGATCTACAAAAAAGAACCAAGTTATGAAGTTATAGTGCACTGTGATGAATACAAAAGGAAACTATAGTGCAATGTGATAATATGAACTACCATGTTTTACTGCTTCACCATGACTGAAGCTTTAAAGGAATCAGTCGTTCTCTTACAAACTAGAGATTCTTCAGTGCTTGTGGAGGTATCCAAATTACAATTGACTAGCATATTCTGGTAGAATGATCTCATTTTGCAGGGCATTTGGGGTGGAAAAGAATAAAAATCACAGTCTACTAGCAAAACATGGGCATTCTAATTCATTAAACTAAATATTTTTAGATAGGATTGAAAATTTATATATAAAAAAAAAAACTTGAAATACATATATTTTTATGAATTACAATGAGATGGTCAAAATTACAATTAAAATAAATCGCTAAAGTATATACATATAAAATGAACACCATCACCATCACCAGAGCCTTGTCCCAACTATGTTAGGGTCAGCATGTAATGAATATCATTTGACATTGAATTTGGTGCAAGTTTGAACCAGCTTTCATATTAAAGCATCCCAATCTGGACTAACGTAAAAATGTATATATAAATTGAAATGACAAATTTAATTGAGATGATCAAAATTGAAATTGGTGAGGTCAAAATCAACAGTGTTAGTGTATAATAACTATTGGTAATATGGTAAAATTTATAACTAAAAGGTCAAAATTAGTGAGATTGTTAAAATCAAAACTGAAAGATTAAAATCAAAATTAAAGAGTGGACAGTTAAAATTGGGATGAGACTGTGTGGCTTAAATGTACATATATAGGTAGAGGCATAATCCATTACTCAAAAGACGATCTCCATATTTGTATAGCCTCGTGTTTCAATGTGTCTAAGGCCCCGTCCCATCTATGATTATGTAAGACCCCACCCCTAAATGTTGATGTTTAGTGCTAATTAATTATGATTAAGGTTAATTAACTTCATTTAATTGCTAGTTAGGTAGGCTTAGATAATAACTAATTGGTATTGTAAGTTAGAGTAGAGGTTGGGTCGGTTTGAGGGTCATTAAACTAAGTTTAGTGCTTTAAAGGACATAATAGTCATTTGAGGAGACATTGAGATTTTTGCCAAGGTCTTGAAAGTATGTCAATATTGGGCTCATTAGATAGAGGGAATTGTTTTGAGAAACTTTTGTGAAGGTTCAGTACCCTTTTGATGCCTATAGAAAAAACCCCGTCAATTCATTTAATCGTTTCAAGCCACTTTTGGCAACCCACCAGCCATAGTTGTTCTTCGTATCACTGGATCAGGATTCCACTCCATGGAATAGACTCCCCTTGCTCCCACAACTCTCATCTACTTTTTCCTTCAATTTCGGTTTGGCCAACCCTCTTTTCATTGATTTCTCCTTCATTGGAGCACTTGGAGGTAAGCTCCTCTCTTAATTCTTTTAAATTCTCGATTAGGGACCTAAGTTAGCTGTGGACCCCGACATGCAAGGCCTAATTCAAACTCCTCCTTGGTTTTTAATTTTAAGGAGTTTTGCAGCAGTATTGTGGGGATTTTGAGCAAGAGAGACTCAGCTGTGATTTGGGTGGTTTTGCTAGTGAGTTCGTGAGCTTAGTAGACCAAGGCAAGTGTTCAATATTAATTTCATTACATGCATGCTATGTTATTTGTTGATTCTTGCTTAATTCTCCAAGATTGGGTAGATACCTTTGTCTAATCTCATGTCTTTTGTTATTTTTATTATTGGAGACCATGGCATGTTAATTGGAATTTAATTTATGTTTGGACCCTTAGATATGTGCAAAAGACCCTTATTAGAAATATGGCAAAAGGGGGGGAAATCTCAGGAAAATTAGGGTGTTCACACACTGATTGACTATCGCCATCAGTGCCAATTAGCCATTGGCCACTGTCAAAGGCCGAATGGCCCAGATCCCCTCTCTCCTGTGTTTTTTCTTGGTTTGGCTTTATGCCCAATCACTCTATGGGCTACTGAGCCCCCGCTCCTTGACCAGTGAGTGGAATAAACCTCATTTCTTGTCACAGGAAGCCTTAGACATTAAGATCTGGAGGTAGGCTTGTAAACCGAATGCATCTTGATGTTTAAGCTTGAGACCAACAAGAAGTGATATTTGAGCTGACATTCACTTCCCGGATTGTTCGGAGACATGTGTAGTGCCATACTAAGTCTAGAGTACGTGTACTTACGACCTTGAATGCCAATAACCATCAGAGCACCAAGAGACTAGTAAACCATGGGCATTCGGGATCCTAGGAATGCATATGGTGGAATAGTGTTGTTCTCACATGTTAATGGCAATCCAAGCCTAACTCTTGGTAAACTTGGTAATTTGTAATCATTCCTTGATTATGCAATGGTTGTTCTGCAGAGTTCAATTCTTTACATGCCTTGTTAGTGTGCTTCTTTTGCATAGTTCTCGTTAAGTGTTTTGTATGTTTGCAGTAAGACCCTAGTTTTGGTAGGATGAGGTGTCATACACCCTATTTGACTTATGAAGTCAGTCTTTAGGGCTTAGCTCACATTAAATTTCCCGTTTCCCCCTCTTGACAGACATGATCCTTGGTATGGCCATCTTGGTTGGTGAGCTTGCATTTTCTACATTGCTACCTTCTGAGTTGTCTGGATCTAACCCCACCCTTGTCAACCATTTCAGGGCAAACTATTTCATACCGGAATGCTGGCTATTTGGTGTCAGGACTTGGGCCGTTGTAGAAATAAACTATAGGCAATCTCAAAAAATGAAGCTTTGTTATAGGTAAACGGTTCTTCCTTGGCTATTGTCTCAAATGGTAACATAGTTGATCATAAGAAGGTTATGGCATTGAGAGAATGGCTAATATTTTCCAATCTACACAAGGTGAGAAGTTTTCACATATTGATATTGGCAGTTCGTGAGGAACTTCAAATCCATTATTGTTCCCATTCCAGATTGCATTAAAAAGAGTCCATTTGTGTGGATTAGAGAAGCAGATAAAAGTTTTCAACATTTCAAACATAATATCATCCAGGCCCCTTTATTAGCATAACCTGATTTCAATAAGGTCTTTTAGGTGGATTGTGATGCACAACATTGATGTGGTATCGAATCAGGAGGATAAGCCTATGACATTCTACAGTGAGAAGCTGCATGGAGTGATGTAAGACCCCAACACCTAAATGGTTATTAATGCTAATTACTGGTGTTTATGATTATGGGTGATTAGAGGGTAATTAACTAAGGCCTTGTTTGGCATCTCTACTCTTTTTTGGATAGACCCATCAAAATAGAGCCATTAAAAAAAGAGCTATAAAAAAAGAGGCTAGAATCAAAAGAAGTGTTTGGTAATGCAAAGATCTATGTTAAATAGCTTTTTTATATCAATGGTTGAAAGTTTTTCATAAATTTCTCGAGATCCACAAAGTATTAAA
This sequence comes from Camphora micrantha, assembly GCA_003546025.1. NCBI lineage: Eukaryota > Viridiplantae > Streptophyta > Magnoliopsida > Laurales > Lauraceae > Camphora > Camphora micrantha. The sequence continues at coordinate 35,910,286 of QPKB01000012.1, read as the reverse complement.
CCTTGAAAATTGACCCTATGGCCGTGCTCTGCCTTCCAAACAGATCCAACAGTTTAGATCTTGTGTTTGGGGCCCACATAATCCAGAAAATTGCATCCAATGGCTCACATTTTTTGCACATACCTCAAGATTAGTGATGATCCAACTACTGAAATTTGGTGTCATGGCCGTAATTGATCTTTTTAAGATTTCCAACGATTTAGATATTGATTTTCACTCCCATAAATAATAAAAAAATAAAAAAATGTTACTGCTCATGGACAAATCCAATATTGATCATAATACACCAATGGTTGATATTGTTTTCCAAATATCTCGAGATCCACAAGGTATCAAGCCTTGAAAATTGACCGCATACCTGTTTTCATCCTTCCAAAGAGATCTAAAACGTGGATTTTGCGTTTTGGACCCACTGATTCCAGAAAATTGCATCCAATGGCCCACCTTTTTTTGCACATATCTCGAAATTGGTGATGATCCAACGGCTGAAATTTAGTGTCATGGCCGTGTTTGATCTTTTGAACATTTCCAACGGTTTGGATCTTGATTTACACTCTTAGATTTTGAGGAAAAAAAAAGAGGACTCGGGTGTGAATGAGCAAGAACACTGTTCACCCGGCTCTTTCTTCCCCTCTACTTTCTACATGCATCCAATGGTGGGCTATGGGAAATAAAGGCATTGCCTCTACTTTTCTACAAAAAAAAAAAAAAAAAGAGGCTGTCAAACGCCTCTATTATCAAAATATCTACCTGGTTTAGAGAATGAGAAATAGAGGCAAAAATTAGTGATGCCAAACAAGGGCTAAGTTTGTGTGTTAGACTAGTGTTTGGGAAGTTTTGAGACCTTTGGACCTAGTTTAGTACCTTAGAGAGTCTTGTCATCTTAGGAAATATGTGAGTTTGATCAGAGTCTCGGAAATATGTTAACATTATGCGCATTAGATAGAGGAAATTATTTCCTAATACTTTTGTGTAGAATGTGAACCATTTCGATGGCTAAAACACCCTAGAGAGCTCGGTTTAATCATGTCAACAATTCATTAATGGCAAACATGCGATTCTAAAAGTCCCAAGCCTTTATAAACCATGACCATTCATTTCATTTCATTTCTTTTCTTTTCTTCTCTCATTTCTGCTCTTCAAGCTTGTAAGGCCCCCATCTTGATTAATGGTAATTATGGTAATTAATGGTGTTTATTGGTGATTAGATGGTAATTAATTGATAATTAACTAGGTTTGGGTGTTAGAGTCTCTATTTAGGTGCTTTGATAGTGTTTGGACCTAGTTTGGTAATTAGGGTAAGTTATTTGTTATTTTGGGAGATTGTGAAGGGTAGGCATAATTTTAGAAATGTGTAGGGCCCTCTGACGTAGTGGTTTTGGTTGAGAGACATTGGTGAAGGAAGGAACTCTTTTGGAAACCCAGATATATCCCTTGTATAGGTCTTCCTTGAGCCTTTTTTTTTTTTTTAAGTGAAGGGCATTGTGGTCATTTTCACTTTCCTTCTTTAGAAACAAAAACAACCACCAAACTCTCATTGCTACCTTTCTTTCCTAATTCTCTCATTCTACTTTCCCATTTCTCTCTCTCCCTCTCCTCTCTTCTCCATCACCTCAAGCAAACCCTCATTCCTACCATTCTTTCCTAATTCTCTTGTTCTCTTTCTTTCATTTCTATCTCTCTCTTCTCCTCTCTCCTCCATCACCTCAAGCAACAAGATCATGTTAGTGCCATATATCATTCTCACAAGGACAGAATAGAACGAGGTGTGAATGTTTAGATTGTATTATTCCAGTGTCTTTCCTTTGGAGATCTCTCCTCAATATATAACAATTACATGCCTTAATCAAGGCTCTAATCTAGGTAAGTACACCAATTACTATTCTAAGTTATGGAAACAACAACTAAAATAGAATATGTACAACTTTATTATTGACCCAATCAAACCCACATGATATAATATGATCTGGATTGAATCTCTTCATGGGTCGTGGGCCTGTTTAACACCCCCCTCAAATTGATGCGGGAGAATCAACGAGCATCAATTTGCCAACCAAGAACTGATAGCGTGGTCGTGGAAGACCTTTAGTAAGAATATCAGCAATTTGAAGCTCAATGGACACATGCGGAAGGCTAATGATATCATGCTTAAACTCATCACGTATGAAGTGACAATCAACCTCGATGTGTTTAGTGCGTTCATGAAAAATCAGATTTTCAGTAATCCAAATTATACTTGTATTATCTACATAGAGGGGGGTAGCACCTTCTGCTGGAAACCCAATGTCGGAGAGCAAACCTTGGAGCCAAAGAACTTCAGAGCATGCAGCAGACATGGCTCCGTACTTGCCCTCGATAAATTATTTTGAAACTTTTTCATGTTTTTTGCATTTCCAGGAAATTAGGCTATCACCCAAAAACATACATTATCCAGTTGTCGATCTGCGAGTATCCGAACAACCAACCCAATTAGCATCTGAATAAGCTTTTAGAGATATAGGAATGTCTAATGAAAAGAACAACCCGCGAGTCGGTGTTCGAATAAGGTACCGAATGATGCGGCGCACAGCAGCCATATGAAGGTGTCGAGGAGCAACCATGAACTGACTCATTAGGTTGACTGCGTGGGAGATATCAGGACGAGTGATCCTGAGGTAGATCAACCTACCTACTAACTGGTGATATATGGTAGGATCGGGAAGAAGGTCACCATCCTCCTAACTGAGTTTGACATTCAGTTCGACTGGGGTATCTACTAGGAGCGGAAGTCGTAAGGCCAGCCAAGTCAATGAGATCAACAATGTATTTGTGTTGATTGAGAACTATACCTTTAGTCGATTGATGAACTTCAAGACCGAGGAAATAGTTTAAGAGGCCAAGATCCTTCATATGAAATGTCTCATTAAGAGAAGCTTGGAGCTCTTGAATCATTTTTGCATTGGGACCAGTAATGACTATGTCATCAACATAGACAAGAAGCACCGTAATCCCGAACGGAGCATGGTGCAAAAACATGGATGGATCATACTGGCTTGGATGAAGATTCAAGCGGAGAAGAGCATCTTGAAACTTCTCAAACCATGCACGAAGAGCTTGTTTCAAACCATAGAGAGAGCGACGGAGTTTGACAACCATACCCTTCCCTTATGAGAACCCCTAAGGAAGACGCATGTAAACGTCCTCTTTAAGATCACCATGAAGAAACGCATTTTTTACATCCATTTGATAGAGAGGCCAAGACTGAGATGCAGCAACAGCAAGAATGGTGCGAACCGTGGTCATCTTGGCGACAGGAGCAAAAGTTTCATCATAATCAATGCCATATTCTTACCGATTTCCAAGAGCGACAAGACGCGCCTTATATCGATCTAATGTGCCATCTGATTTTAACTAGAGATAAAAAAATCCACTTACAGCCAAAATGTTTGACACCCACAGGAGACAGGACAATATCCCACGTATTGTTTTGATCTAAAGCCTCCAGTTCATCTTGCATAGCCTAGTTCCAACATTGGTGCATCATAGCCTAAGAATAGGATTGTGGAATGGAAGATGAAGACAAAGTGGCCATTAAGGAAGTATGTGAGAACCCATAGCGGGTTGGTGGAACCGAAATGCGAGTAGAGCGACGCAATGAAGGAGGTCCAGATGGACCAAGTGCCGGAGGTGGACAGGATGCTGGAGGAAGATCAAGAGGGAGATTGCTGGTAGGCGCATTGTTATTCCGTCTGTGATACACAAAGTTAGGATTATATGAAACAACTGGTGCTATGTCAGATAAATCAAGGACACCAACGAGGAGTCAGGAGGATCAAGGTGTCTTTGAAAAAAATACTATTGTTCAAAAAAAAAAAAAAAAAGACATTCCTAGAGGTACGTATTTGACGAATGTGAGGATTATAGCAAAGGAACCCTTTCTGGAAAGGTGCATAACCTAAAAACACACACTGAGCTATCACTTGAATGCCCGCTAAGCCCAATCTAACCATGGAAGGTGAAGCTCAGCTTTGACAGTCGCCTCCGTCAGCTTGATCAAGGCAATGCTCTCTATCAGCTGCTATGCGGGTTTTTCGATCAAGGCCAGGCCAGGGCAGCTCGATCCAGCAAATCAATCACGTCAGCTCGATCAAGGCTATGTATGCAATGCTATACATTGTAATGCCATTTGGGTTGAAGAACGCTGGCGCAACATAAAAAAGGGCAATGACCAAAATCTTCAAAGACATGTTGCACAAGATGGTCGATTATTACGCCGACGACTTAGCCGTCAAAAGCAGAAAGAAGGAAGACCACCTAAATGATCTTCGACGGACATTGAAGGTTACACCAACACAACCTTAGAATGAACTAGTTTGGTTCTTTTAGGAGGCAAATGCACAAAGCTAATTGAGCCAAAAACATGAAGATCATCATAAGATGGAGATGACTATGGAAGGGCATATATGACTATGGAAGTGCATATAATACTTCTTTTTTAAGCCCTGCGTATAGGGCCTTGGCCCGGCTCGAGTATAATGTACAATTTAATGTGACTTTCCAATTTCCATCCTCCTCCATGATTCATGGACATGTATATATGTATGGCATGGCATGACATGGATGGATCTTTGTAATGATTACAAATGAGGGCATTATTCAAGTAAATGATTATAATATGCACAAAAACTGCGCAGCCTTAGCTGCCATTTCTCCCCCTCACGATCTCTTCTCCTTTTCCCATTTTTTTTCTAGAGAAAGAAACAATGTAATAGGATTCTAGATAGAGAAAAAACGACACACACCCCACTATTTAAAGCCCATCAAACCCCCCCACCCAATGATAACTCACTCTCGTTTAAAGGAGCCCCAAAGGTTGGAAAGGAAGCCGAAAAGAGAGAAGAAAAAAAATACAAAGGAGATTTTCTTTGTTTCTGCTTTTCTTCAGCTGATACTGCATCTGAACCTTCTCTTATCTTCTTTCTTTTCTTTTTATTCTCCCCTTTTCTCTGCCTATCCAAACACCTGATTCAAGTATAGATTGCTGTGATTTGATTACAGCTCTATGTCTTAACAGAGCTTTCTGTAATTGCTTCTTCTTTCTGGGGTTAGAGAGAGAGATGAGTGAGAAAGCTGTAGTGATCAGACCTTTCGACCCCGAAAGGGACTGTTTGGGTGTGGAGATGGTGGAGAGAGTGTGAAGTGGGTACGAGTGGCTCGCCGTTAGATCAGAGAGCCGTATGGGTTCAAGTAGCTAACCGTAAATCCTACGGTGAGCTTTTCCAGAGATTCATTTTTGGCTGTTTGGTACTACAGATATCCCACGGCAAGCCGTACAGCTCAACATAGAACAAACTGCCAGTATTGATTGACAGTCAAACTAGTTGTTGGGATTTCACGGTGAGCCGAGGCCATTTCAGGGCTCACCGTAGACTAGCCGTTGGAACTCTATTTATATATACCAGAGCTCATTCAAAACGCAAAAAGTAACTTGGTTTTGAGAATGTCTTTCAGCTACAAGCTAGCACTTAAGTCACATTCTCTCGAGCTTCCAAAATCCCATTCCACTCACACCAAGGCCCTTCAGAGGGGCATTCAGGAGCATTCAAAGCAGTACTTAAGTGTGATTAGTGGAATCACTCCTCTAGGGTAATCTTCAAGCCTCTCAAGTTACAATCCTCACTTACCCTAAACGTAAAACCCCTTTCCTCTTGGTTGAGCACTTATTGGAGCAGAGCAAGGAATCTAAGGCTTGGACCTCCGGTTTCAAGCATCAAGAGCGCACTCAAGGTATCATTTTCGAACCACCGTATCAAAAAATTGGTAGTTGTACTTGGTTGGAGGAGAACATTTATAAAAACCCCACATAGTGGAACCAAGAGACCATTTGGATGTGGTGCTCGGAGACTAGGACCGAACCACTATAAATTGTGTGAGACATTGTAACTTAATGATTTTCAAGCTTTCCATACTTTCTATGAAATGCTCATGCTTGATAGTCACAACTCTTAATGATTTTCCAGCTTTGGATTGTTTAGATTATCATTGAGTGCTTAGCACATTTCACTTATTGAGTACTAAACATTTGTTCACTTGATTGCCATCTTTCATAGTTATACTTTGTTATGCAATTTAAGTGAATTTGTGGTTGTGGTTATTGGACTAAATTCTTGATTAATTTTAAAAAATTTAATTAGTCCCTCCCTCCCCAACCCCCCCACTCCTTCTAGGACTTGGCTTTGGTTGGTCTAGCTTGCACTTTCTAATCATCCTTCTACCTTACTACCACCATCGTAGATTGCAGCTGTTGACAAGATCTCCATCTCCTCCCTCATCTCTTATTGGATTTCCTTCCCTTATCCCTAATTGAGGTGAATTTCTATCTGTAGCTTCCTTAGTAGGTTTTCTTTGAGATATAGAGTAGGATTCCAGCCCTAATACCTTTTGGGTGTTTAAGGTGTTTTTTCCCCAATTCAAGACAGAGGCAAGTGACAATATATGAATTACATAGCATGCATGTTGGATTTCTTGATTTTTGAAGTGAAATTGCCCCAGATCTGATGTATATCTCTATATCCAAATATCTAATCTCATTTCATTGCAATTAGACCTAATGCATCTGAATTGGAACCCCTTGATGAGCAAGACCTTAGATCTGAAGAATTGATTGGCTGTAAAGGGCTTGGCATGTCCTAATGGATGTAATCTCCATGTTTGAGTGGAAGGGAAGACTATTTCCCACGGAATCAAACCAGATCTGCACTCAGCTGTAGCTTCTGGGAAGCTAAAAGTGTGACTAATGATCAAGTGAAACAGAAATTGTTTAGTTCAAATCCTTACCGAATATATAGTGGGGTGGGGTGGTTGTTTCCTGATTATTCAGGACCTGATCGAATCATAAACGGTCATTGGAATTACATATATCCTACCATTCTCCACAAGAAATTTGATTTATTGGCTAAGAAATAGATTCATCATCCCATTCCAATTTGATCAAGAATGAGAAAAAGAACTAATGCCCTGCTCTTGTATCTCGATTGAAATACCAATTAATGGTATTTTACCTAGACATAGTATTCTTGCTTATTTCAACGATCCCCTATACAGAAGAAGCAATTCAGGAATTACTAAATATGGGACTATAGGGGTGGGTTCAATCGGCAAAAAAGAGGATTTGATTGGCCTGGGTGACCACACACTGCACCCGGGGATGCAGAGTTCTTGTTGAGCCTTCCTCCACCGTAAGAAATGGCGGAGATCTTTTTCCTTTTTCTTTTTTTTTTTTTGAATGGTAAGAAATGACAGAGATCTTGAGCCTCTTGATGCTTTCGTTTGCCATAGGCCTTGGAATTGAGTCCGTCCCGGGCCTGCTTCCGGGCTTGGCTGACCGCTTGAATGCAATCAGTGATGGCGTGAGCTTCGCCATAACCCTTAGAATCTTGGTCCACAATCCGGACCCTTGTTCCCCCGTGCTACTCTTAGTTAATACGGAGTCGGCAGTTGCGGTAGTGACAGGAACACATCTCGCTTTTGGGTTCCTCCTTTACCTTATGGAAGACACCAAAGGGGTTTTGGGCGTATTTGGACACCCAGGGCTTGAGTTTAGCCGCCTTCTTGGTTGTTTTGGGCTTTTGGGGCCTCGGAGCCATTGAAGCCTGATTGTTAGGTGGGAGAGTGGTGCTCCCCACAGAGGAGAGTCTCTGGAACACAGACTCTGTTAAACAGGCCCAAGGCCCAACAGGACCCTGTCCAATACATATCACACGTGGTTGGATTTAGTCAATATATCTTTCAGCTGTACATATTCTATTAAGAATTTGGTTTCCTAACTTAGAATAGAAATTGATTGTAATTAGTTAGTTTCTTAACTGGGAGCCTTAATTAAGGCATTGTAATACCTATATATTGACATTCAATCTCCAAAGGAGGGAGGGCAATAATAATACAATTGCAGTTCATTGTTCTGTCGTGAAGTTTGTCATGGTATCAGAGCGAGTGTTCAAGAAAACCTTGTTTTTGATCTTACATAGTATCAAGGAAATCTGAGTAGAGAGATATCAATATCTTCTTGAAGGCCAACAGATCAGGGATCTGTTTCGAAAGTCCAGACACATCCAGACGACATTGGAGCCGTTTTTTTTCTTAGTGGCTGGTGGCCCATCTCAGATCATCACAGCAACTTCAGTGACTTAGATAGTCTTTGATCGCCTGGAATTTCTAAGGTTTTTGGAGATTTTTTCAGAATTTTTCTGCACTTCCAGGTTGGATCCTTCTCATTCTAGAGATTTTCCAGTTTTTTAATATTGTTTTCATCTGGCTCGTCCAAAATCTTGGATACTCAGCGGATTTGGATCATTCTTCTTCCATTAGAAGTCAGATTATTGTGCTTCCTTAGGTCTGTGATCTAATCTTCGTCCAGCATCATCAGTGGGGCCCACGTGGAGGTTATCCAGTCACAACCAAGGTCGTCTGGGCTGTTTTGGCACTATTTCTGTTCTGTGATTGATTATTTCTCTTCACTGTTTGGTTAGATCTTGCCTTCTATACACAACAAAGTTATTCTACACTTTTAGACTTCCTCTTGTCACTGTTGCTGGACTGTTTGCTGTCTTTATCACTGTTTTAATCAAATTTGTTCCAATCTGATTTTGAGATGGAAAAATCTGAGGTTACCTTGATCCGATTCACGGGTAAAAATTATCCCGCCTGGTCGTTTCAGTTCCAAATTTATCTTGAGGCTAAGGAATTGTGGGGTTATATTTCTGGATCTGACCGTAAACCTACAGAAGATGAGAAGAAGATAACCGCCTGGCTTACTAAAGATGCAAAAATAAAAACATGGATACTGAGTTCCGTCGAACCACATCTGATAATGAACCTCAAACCTTATCCCACCGCTAAAGCCATGTGGGGATATCTGAAGCAAGTGTACCATCAAGATAACTCAGCACGTCAATTTCATCTTGAATGTGCGATTGCTGAATATGCACAAGGGACATTGTCAATCCAAGACTACTATTCAGGATTCCGAACCCTCTGGTCGGAATACGATAGTATTAAGTATGCAAATGTGGCTGCCGATGTTCTGATCGTGATTCGCGATCTTCAGGCCTCTAGTCAAAGGGATCAGTTTTTAATGAAACTGCGAAATGAATATGAAAGTGTCCGATCTGCCCTGATGAATTGGTCGCCACTACCTTCCTTGGATGTCTGCTTCAATGAACTCCTACGCGAAGAACAGCGCATTGCGACCTCGGCTCATATAGCGCAACAAATGACTGAGACCTATTCAGTTGCGTTCTCGGCTAATAAAACTTCTCAGCCTCCGCCGCGCGACTTGAGCAAAACGCAATGTTACAGTTGTCAAAAATTTGGGTACATTGCAACTAAATGCAAACAGAAGGTCTGCAGTTACTGTAAAAAGTCGGGACATATCATCTCTGAATGTAGTCGCTGCCCCCAATGTCCATCACCACAGCCTCAGACTCCACCGTATCAGCCTCCGCATGCGTATGTTGCTTCTTCGGTTCTGCCTGCTCCTACATCTGCACCCTCACAGCCTGGGCCCTCATCCTCTCTCACTCCTGAATTGGTTCAACAGATGATTGTCAATGCCCTCTCTGCTTTTGGTCTCTCAGGTACATCCCCTCCATCTTCTACTTGGTTCCTTGATTCCGGGGCGTCTAATCATATGACGTCTTCCTGTGCACCACTCTCCAACGTGCAAAGCTACAATGGCCCTCTTCAAATCCAAATTGCTAACGGGGGCCATATTCCCATTACTGCTGTCGGTGACATCCCTGGTCCCATTCCATTGAAAAATGTTTATCTGTGTCCAACTTTAACTTCCAACCTTTTGTCAGTCGGGCAGCTTGTTGAAAATAATTGTAACATCTCTTTTTCTTCTTCTGGTTGTGTTGTGCAGGACCAGATGTCCAGGAAGGAGATCGCGAGGGGGCCTAAGTGTGGACGCTTGTTTCCGCTGGATTTTTCAAAGACTTTTAGGAATAAAATTGCCAATGATGTGTTTTGTTTTTCCATTAGAGATAACTGCCAATTGTGGCACAAAAGACTTGGACATCCTAATTCAAAGGCTTTGTCCCTTATGTTCAATTCTGGTTTATTAAATAAAACTACTGGTTTCTCTTCTTGTGTGCCTTTTGATTGTGCTACTTGCAAAATGGGAAAAAACAAAACCCTTCCTTTTCCTATTTCCACTTCACACAGCACTCAGTGTTTTGATTTGGTTCATAGCGATGTATGGGGAATTGCTCCAGCTCTTTCTCATGCTCGCTATAAATACTTTATGACTTTTATTGATGATTTTAGTCGATTCACATGGGTTTACTTTCTGCATTCCAAATCTGATGTTTTTCATGCTTTTAAAATTTTTCTGGCTTATGTTGAAAATCAATTTTCCACCTGTATTAAAATCTTGCGATCTGATTCAGGCAAGGAATATATGTCCTCTGATTTTCAACAGTTTTTGCAAACCAAAGGTATTATTTCTCAACGGACTTGTCTTTACACTCCACAGCAGAATGGAGTCGCTGAAAGGAAAAATAGACATCTCCTTGATGTCACTCGTTCTCTTCTCCTTGAATCATCAGTTCCTACCCGTTTTTGGGTTGAGGCTTTGGCTACTGCAGCTCATCTTATTAATCGCATGCCATCCTCTTCGCTTGAAAATCAAAGCCCATATTATCGTCTCTACAAGACATCTCCATCTTATGATGATTTTCATGTTTTTGGTTCCGTTTGCTTTGTGCATTTGCCTCCTTCTGAACGGACCAAACTTACAGCTCAATCTGCTCAGTGTGTTTTTTTAGGATATGCACCCTTCCAGAAAGGGTTCCTTTGCTATGATCCACACATTCGTCGCATCCGTACCTCTAGGAATGTCTTGTTTTTTGAAAATGAGTATTTTTTTCAAAAACACCTTGATCCTCCAAACGACTCCTCGTCAGTTTCCTTACCTGGTTTTTCTGACGACACATCTATTGTTCGATTTAATCCTAATTTTGTGTATCACAGACGGCACACAGACGCGTCGCCCAGGGATTCCCCTCCAGATCTTCCTCCCGCATCCGGTCCCCCTCCGGCATTTGGTCCCTCTGGCCTTCCTACATTGCGTCGCTCCACTCGCATTTCGGTACCACCCGACTGCTATGGGTTCTCCCATACTTCCTTAATGGCTACTTTGTCCTCTTCTTCCATTCCCCAATCCTATTCTCAGGCTGTGCAGGATACATGTTGGACCAAGGCTATGCAAGATGAATTGGTTGCTTTAGAGAAAAATCATACGTGGGATATTGTCCCCTCCTGTGGGTATCAAACCTATTGGCTGCAAGTGGATTTTTTCTCTTAAGTTAAAATCAGATGGCACTCTAGATCGGTATAAGGCGCTCCTTGTTGCTCTCGGAAATCGGCAGGAATATGGCATTGATTATAATGAAACCTTTGCTCCTGTCGCCAAGATGACCACCGTCCGCATCATCCTTGCTGTTGCTGCATCTCAGTCCTGGCCTCTCTATCAAATGGATGTAAAAAATGCGTTTCTTCATGGTGATCTCAAAGAAGATGTTTATATGCGGCTGCCTCCGGGGTCCTCCTCTAGGAAGGGTATGGTTGCTAAGCTCCGTCGCTCTCTCTATGGTCTGAAGCAAGCTCCTCGCGCATGGTTTGAGAAATTTCATGATGCCCTTCTCCGTTTGGATTTTCATCCTAGCCAGTATGATCCTTCCATGTTTTTACATCATGATCCGTCCGGGATTACTGTGCTACTAGTCTACGTGGATGATATTGTCATTACTGGTCCCAATGCACAGATGATTCAGGCACTCCAGGCTTCTCTTCATCAGACATTTCAAATGAAGGATCTAGGCCCCTTACACTATTTCCTTGGTCTTGAAGTTCATCAATCGCCTAAAGGTATAGTTCTCAATCAGCACAAATACACGGTTGATCTTATTGACTTGGCTGGCCTTGCTTCTTCCGCTCCAGTCGATACGCCGATCGAACTAAATATCAAGCTCAGTAAAGAGGAGGGTGACCTTCTTCCTGATCCTACCGCTTATCGCCAGTTAGTGGGTAGCTTGATCTACCTCACCATCACCCGTCTTGATATCTCCTTTGCGGTCAACCTCATGAGGCAGTTCATGACTGCTCCTCGTCATCTTCATATGGCTGCTGTTCGCCGCATCATTCGATACCTTATTCGCACATCGACTCACGGGTTGTTTTTTCCATCCAACAATCCTCTATCTCTCCAAGCTTATTCAGATGCTGATTGGGCTGGTTGTCCAGATACTCGTCGATCGACGACAGGATGGTGCATGTTTTTAGGTAATAGTCTGATTTCCTGGAAATGCAAGAAACATGACAAAGTTTCCAAATCTTCTACCGAGGCTGAGTACCGGGCTATGTCTGCTGCGTGCTCCGAAATTCTTTGGCTCCGTGGTCTGCTCTCTGATATTGGATTTCCCGCAGAAGGAGCTACTCCTCTCTATGCAGATAATACCAGTGCAATTCGAATTACTGAAAATCCAATTTTTCACGAACGCACTAAACACATCGAGGTTGATTGTCACTTCATACGAGATGAACTTAAACGTCATGTCATTAGCCTTCCGCATGTCTCCACTGAGCTTCAAATTGCTGATATTCTTACTAAAGGTCTTCCCCGACCACGCCATCAATTCTTGGTTGACAAATTGATGCTTGTTGATTCACCCACATCAATTTGAGAGGGGGTGTTAAACAGGCCCAAGGCCCAACAGGACCCTGTCCAATACATATCACACGTGGTTGGATTTAGTCAATATATCTGTCAGCTGTACATATTCTATTAAGAATTTGGTTTCCTAACTTAGAATAGAAATTGATTGTAATTAGTTAGTTTCTTAACTGGGAGCCTTAATTAAGGCATTGTAATACCTATATATTGACATTCAATCTCCAAAGGAGGGAGGGCAATAATAATACAATTGCAGTTCATTGTTCTGTCGTGAAGTTTGTCAGACTCGAGGAGCAGATAAGCCTTCATCAGTGCAGGCCCGCTCCTGGCCCTTAGAAGTTGAGCCAGTTTTAGTCAAGGAAACCTTAAAGAAACGCTTCATCAAAAGTAATTATGAGTGAACCCATGGTTATTCTGCAAAACAAAACAAATGGGAATCAATCTCTGACTTAGAATAGGAGAGCAATTAAATTTAAGCTCAATCCATAGTCAGAATATCAGTCTATCATAATTCATAACCAACACGGTGGCCTAAGGAGGGCCGCACCAAAATGGTAGATATGTGCCATCAAACTAACATGGTCTCCTTAAAAGGTAAACCGAAGTGGTAAGAGAAAACTTGGCATGAATTCTCTCTTATATTCGAAACCAATCATATCAATGGCTAACCCGAAACGGGCATCTGGTATGAAAGGAGTAGCCCCAAAATGGGAAAGAAAGAGAGTTGGTTCCGATCTTATTCAGAAGAAATGCAGAACATAATTGATGGCAACAACGTCCAAACTGATTTATATGTGGATCCTGTCAACTCTAAAGACGAAAAGCAGGGCAAGAAAGGCGCACTAAGCCATAAAGATTGACTGATTTTTAAACCAAATAGACTGATATAATATGGTCTTACTGATTGGATCAATTCTATAAGGAAAAGAAACCAAACGGCCATAGAATTTGAACCAACAAGAGAACTGCGGATTGGCATGTTGGTTTAGTTTAAATTTGACTTCACTGCATGTGTTGCCTACAAACTTAGGTCTAAAAACGAAGAAAATGGATCCTAAGGTTGCCGGGACATTTGTCTCAATTTCTGGAAGGAGTTCTGAATTGGAAACTCCAAAAAACACTATCAACTTCTGCATTCTTGCAACGAATCACCAACTGAGCATTTGTTTGGTAGGCGGTCAGTCTGACTGAGGTATTCAGACCTCTAGCAGTTGTCTATTTTTTTCAGTATCTTTCATAATTTGTCAAAAATTGGTCAAATCAGAACTTATAGCCTTCCCACAGATGACGCCAATATTCTATTCTTCAAAAACTGCGAAAACTTTGGAGGGGATTCACAATGGTTGAATTCACTAAAAATATGAGAAAGAATGATTTTTGCATAAAGAATTGTATTTTCATTCATTTCTCAAGTTTATTTTTTTACATGGGATCGGATTTTCTGGCTTTGTGGGTGCAAGTTGTTTAAATTGCATTTTTTTTTTTTTTTTTTACAACTCCCCACCTAGCCTTAGATGACCTCAGAATGACTAAAAAACATGGAGAATACACAAGAATGCAGAAAATGCAGTGAACCGTTGATCGACGATTCGAAGAAAGCAGCATCTCTTCCCCATTTTCCCTTTGAATTTGTTGCAAACTCTGATAAAACTCTCCGAGTATACTTTGCTAAAACCAGGGTATGGGTTTGAATGGGTTTTGATGTCACGTAGGCAATCCTTGAAGCCTATCACTTTTTTTGCTTGGGAGGTGCAATTGCGAATTCCCAAGGGAGTCGTTGGTTTTTTGTGCCAATGGAGTGTCCAAGGTTGTGCCATTCCGGGGCCGATGCATGGCAAACCAGAATGATGCACACAACAAAGTCAAGGACATCCAAGACTCCTTAAGTGAAGAAAACAAAGACTTGTAATCTTGGTGGTTTTATAGGTCTGGCACGGACAAGGCACTAGATTGAACCCTCTGATTGCATTTTCAGAGGTTAAGTGCCTTGTTGTTGCTGTTTGGAGAGGTTGAAGAGGTTTGGAGCAGAGTTTCCCCTCTGTAGATTGAGGAGAAGAGCTTCAAGATGTCTGGAGGAGCAACTGTTTGCAATAGGCTGTCAGTTGATGATTGATGACTGAAATGCGGCCCAAGGGCCGCCCGATTTATAGCCTCATCATGTGGTTGCACCAATTAGAGTTAGAAATGGGCGTCAAAAAGTCACTTTTTGTCATACCGCCGATTGAGGCTTTTGGCTAGTCAGTGGTCAAGCTGGCAGAACTTGCTGAAACTGCCTATCGGCGGTTTGACTTGGTCTAGCAGCAGTTCAGCCATCTGATGGTCGGCAGCCCGGACATTCAGCTGTGCTTTGTTCACTTGGTAGTCTAAAGTCAGAAGTTGTATTTTTGACTTCTTTGAGCTGATTTTGACCTCGATTTGTCTTGAAATTTTGAAGGGACCTTCTTTATCATGTCTTGGCTTGAATTGAGCTTTGACTCATGCTTTGGTCCTCAAAGGTGACCAGACTTTGACCTTCCATTGGCATATCGGCTATTCACCTGTCTTGTTGATCTTTTACCCGGAATGTTGTGTGTGCCAACAGAGGCGTCCTCGAAGCCAAGAGAGAGGCAATCCTGAACCTGACACCGATGTTGAAACAACGATTATGATTGTAGGGGTCGCGGCACAGGCCAAACTCCCCATCACGGGTGGGGAAGATGAGAGAGAACTCGAGAACCCCAAAATCACTCGAGAAAGTTCTCATTAATCAACAACTCTGAATAGCCGAGGCTTAACAAATTACAATGCTTCTATAGGCAAATAAAGAAACCTAGAACTGAATCAGACCATCCAAACATGTTGATGGTCAAGATTAAAACACCTAAATTTAAAAGACATAAGCCATAAAATAAACTAAAGTAATTCATAATAGCATAAAATGAATGGGCAGGGCCCATTGACAAGTCGAGATGGATGGGCTGGGCCCATTGGAGGGTCAACCCATGGGAGGCCATGGGTTTGTCCTGCATCAATCGATGGACCCATATTCCTTAGGGTTTTGTATTTTTGGGTTTTTCAACATGTATGCACCTTGGGTTTCGCATGTTTTCGATGTTACATGTATACGTTTTCTTCAGTCTCAATTTCTCAGGGTTTCAGATTTGTCTAAGCAGTTTTTTGTTTGTTTTTTTTTTTTTTTTTTTTATTGGTAAATGATTTGTTTAAGCAGTTGGTATTGGGTTTAGGTTAGTTCCATCTAGTATACATGTTGGACATTGGAGAATTTTGTGGAATACATGTTTTAGGGTTAGGGTACATGTGATTTAACCTAAGAGGACCATAAACGATGATAAAAGAGGGTTGCCAAAAATCAAATGATAATTAAGGGAGTGACTATCATGCGCTCAGAGAAACTGAATATTGTATTCCAAGAGCCCAAATCAGTCCGATGAATAGATGTTGATTTACATAATGCAGAAGAGTCCCACATAGTTGGGAGCATCATATCAAAAATTTGCATTTAAATAACTGAACCATGGCTACACATGCACAAGGCCCAAGGACAGTGTATATCCCTGAGTCCAATATCATATAAATCCCTTTCACAATTAGAATGCAAGGCCTGCAATCAAAGAAAGAAGTAGAAGTAAATACAATATTTGGCATATGTTGAAATCAATGTCGTAGCAAATCTGTTGACTGCAATGCCAATGTGGTTTCAATTATCACTTGTTAAATGCTATCAATGGACTACATAAAATGCAGTAGACCTTATATTATATACAAGTACACTATATTTTAAATTTCATTGATATAGGAACAGCATAAAAACCCATAAAGGAGGTTTTCATAGTTTCTCTTTCGGAGGATTTTTTTAACTTAAAAATTTTCAAATAATAGAGAGAAGGAAAGACAAATGGTATAAAAATTTGGACCATTAGATCTACTATTATGTAACAGTTCCTCCTAGAACCGTAACATTTTCGGCCAAGACTATTTGCATTGTCTGAAACCTGTCTCAAATCCATGGTGCAAAAAGAAGTTTCCAGAAATAGGTTCAGAACATACAATGATGCCGATACACAACATTCACGTGCAGCAAATCCTTTCATTAAGTATTCTCCAGCACCAGTAACACAACAAGCAGTTACGAATGGCTCCCCGAACGGATCTTTTGAGGAAGCCCAACACCCAGAACCATACACTGCTGCCAATCCAACACGTCCACTGACCTGCAATAATTAAAAAATAAGGTTTCAGTTTGCAGCTAGTTTGAGATACACAACCCTGATTTGGGGGCTAAATTATTATCTAATATTTTATATATTTATTTTCATTGAGTTTTTGGATTAATGAATTGCCTTGGATATTTATATAAATATAAATGTTGTGTATGTAAAAAGTATTTTTTTATATGAATAATGAATTTTGGAGAGATCAGCGCGAAGCTCGACCCGGGCCTTGCAGAGCCGCTGTAATCTATTTTCCAGTAAGGACCTTGGACATTAGTTAAACATGGTATGAGCATGAGACTAAGCATGGGTGATGCTTGAGCTGACATTCACCCACGGGTTATCCGGAAATGCATGTTTGTCAAGGGGATGTGGGTTCCATTGACCTTCAGCAGCACCAGGAACACTGTATAGGGTATCCCAGAACCTATGATACCATAGAGTTTAATAGTGTTGTATCTTTCATGCAAATGACAAACAATAACTTAAGGTTAGCATTGTAATCCATCTATTGACTTGTAATCCTATTAAGTATTGAAGGGTACTTTTCTATGTAGTCTTACTTACATGACATGCGCATGTATCTGCTCTTGCTCAGTTATTGTCAGTGTGTACCTTTACTATTACCGGACCACTTGATTTATACCCATGTTAGTCTTTAGGACTTAGCTAGCATTCGTTGCAAGCTTTGTGCCTTTAGACTTGACAGGACCCAGAGTTTGGTCAATTTGGTTGGTGAACTCACAACTCTTTAACGCTATTTGATGTAGGCTAGACCATAGGTCGGCCGACCCATTGGGTCCAATCTATAGGCCCAACGGGACAACCATTTATTTAGGAGTATTATTAAGTAGTTTGATTTTATTAGGATTAATATTAGTGAGTTTCCTATTTTATTTAGGCATTATTCAGATATTAGAAAGTATTGTATCTGAGGGATCAAGCCAACTCCTCTATATAAGGATGTTAGGCCTCATTGTAATGGCAATCCTTATTATCAATTAAATCTGAGTTTTTCTGAGTTCGAGATTTTCTCTCGGTTATGGCATTTCTCCTTGTTGGGATTGTGCCCTAGTGGCGGGATTCATCATTGGATCCGATCAATCCCTTGGGAGATTGGTCTAGTTTACCGATCGAGGATCCAGGCTGCGCGACTATCTCCCAGGTTGATTGGATCCAACTTATCTCTTCTTACCCATTTCGGGTCCTCTCTTTCATGCTGAAATGTTGCCCGATTGGGGTTAGACTTAGCATGAGTAGGGTTGGCCTTACTAGGACCACTTTAGTCTCCCTTCTCGAGCTTGTCTTGTCAGTATTACCCTTGGGTACGACAATGGCTATTAATCGAAGTACTTGGAAAAGGACTACTCATAGGAATGTATCTTGATGGTCTTGCTTGTCTCGGAAGTAGTGTCCTTGTATCGATGGTTGTCTTGTTCTTGCGAAATAAACCCTAGCTAGAACTCTTTGACCTTTAGTTCTCATGTCAAGCACCACTTGGTTAAGTCTGCCACAGTTGATAATCCTCCCGTGGAAAAGACTTGTTATTCTGGCCAATTGCAGAATGGATATATATGTTTTAAGATAAGTATTTCTTGAGGTGCAACGTACGCCACTGTTTATTACGATATTGTGAGATCTGTGTCTTGCCTTCCATGAGGGTGGTTATCATGGTCTTGCCAGAGACCTAGGCATATACATGATCACTGAGTGCGAGATTTATGTCTTCCTTTCCATGAGGGTGGTTATCGTGGTCTCGTCAAAGACCTATGCGCACAAACAATCACCCCTTCAGTCAGACTGTTAACTTGTAATCTTCTCCACCACAACTTTATGAGGTATGGGAGGTAGTGATAGTATCTCATGGTATATGAGCATTTGCGATTTTGCTTTCTCGTTAGGAT
Source organism: Camphora micrantha (assembly GCA_003546025.1). Taxonomy (NCBI): domain Eukaryota; kingdom Viridiplantae; phylum Streptophyta; class Magnoliopsida; order Laurales; family Lauraceae; genus Camphora; species Camphora micrantha. The sequence goes on along the minus strand of QPKB01000012.1, from coordinate 35,891,459 downwards.
ATAGATGTTGCAGATTTCCTTTTTATTTAATGATTTCTGCTAATATGTTTATTACTGCATATAAATTGCCTCGTCTATTGTCCAATGACATCTTATGATCTATTGTCACATATTCTACATTGATGTATCATTTCATATGATGTATATACTAGTCTACTTGCCTTGTTTCGCAACCCTATGACCTACGCTTGGTGCTGTAGGTGACGAACCCGATCCCATTGAGTCAGAAGTTGAGGCGATCCAAGAGGATAAAGAGGCCTACCATGAGTGGAGTGTAGATTACATAGTTTCAACGTCACAGGGAATGCACATGAGAGCCTTCACACCGTCTTCTGATATTTCCTTTTGTAGATCTTTTGTAGGCCTTGTTGTGGCGATTGTAATTAAAATACCTCTCTTTTGTACCTCTGTTTAACTACAATATTTTGATGATGAAATCTGGGGATTAGCCATGTTTTCTATTTTATTGATATATAGTCATGGAAACATAGTTGTCGATTCCGTTCCGTTCCGGACGGAATTGGTCGGAACGCTCCAGAATTAGCGTTATGCTGAATAGAATGTCCCCATAAAAGTTTCCGGTTCCGATTTTGGTCTGTTCCAGTTCCAGTTTCAGCTCCAATCCCTCCCCACTCCGGCCAAGGTTTCATACTTCCATTCACACGTAGTGAAAATTAGAAAATGGTCAATTGTAGAGTAGTTTAATTTAAGTGACGTCAGTATGCATTTTTAGTACTATTTTAGCATTCAACTATTTTTTTCAATTTAAGGTGTTCTTTTATATTTCTTTTTTTCATTTTTCAATAGCGTCTTTTCCGTAATGGAATACCAGAATTGACTGAAATGCCGAAACGTTCCACTAAAGGGTCAAACCGGAACGACGAACGAAACGGAATTGAGAACTATGGATGGAAATGAAATTGATGGTTTGACTATCTTTCGTTGCAAATATTTTCTTGACTTGGGATGGAATCTATTACGTCCTTACATGCACATCAATCCTGATGTGTGTGTGCGGGCAAAATTTTAAATTGGTCACTCCCCGCACACACCGCCGCACCCTGAAGTCATAGTTAGGATTTAGGGGCATGCCAGTAGCCCCTAGCCCAAATCCTCTATCCCTCTCCCTCTCTCTCTCCCCAATAGAAAATTGTAACCCTAATTCCAAGAAGTAGGAAACCCTAGAGATCTTGAAGGATTGAGTAGAAGCAAGGAGAAGAAGAGAAGGACCGGCAATGGGAGCCTTTTTCGAATAATATATAGCCGCCCTCACATTGCAAGAGCAACTGTCCATTACACAAGGTGAGCAGACAGGTAAACCTACTTGCTAACCAAAAATCCTAATGGTTTCTTTTGAGGACTTTTAGAATCTCTGTGTGATAAATGTGAAAAATCTAAAGAAAGTGATGAATGATAGCAATAATCTAGTTGACCAGACCCCAAAGAAGGTAGAGAACCCTTGGCCAACCATTGTACTAAGAGTTATTTGTGTTGGCCAAAGTCCCAACTTGGAGTTTAGGGTCAGCCGAACCGAACCCTAGATAATCAATTGTAGGGTCTTGGCCAAATCCTATTTGGGAATGGGCCTCGGAACCAGTGTTACGAAATTCGATACGTTTCGACCAAAATTTTCGAATAATTTCGGTTCGTTCGCTCTAGCGAAACAAACAGGACCGTAATTATTCGTCCCAGAATTCGTTCCAAATTTTATGATTTCAGCTGATTCATCAAATTCGTCCGAATATTAAGGTTGCATTTAAAATAGAAAAAATGAAAACTGAAAGGGCTAAACATATTTTTTTAACTTAAAATTTAAAGTAAAATTACCTTTTTTGGCCTTTTGGCTTAGAGAAATTAGTGGGCCCCAATGTGGAACCACCCATCTATTAAAATCTAACTAACTATATGGGCCTTATCACCCAAATCAAATCTTATTCCAATAAAAACATCTTATTCTGAATAAGCTAGCCAAGTTTCACTCTAATATGAAATACCCATCAAATATAAATCAACATATTGCATTCATTTAGTACAATAAATTAAATGTATTATATATTATTTTTTCATTTTAATATATATATAATATTTTTTCCAAAGTATTTCACCGAAATCTCAGAATTGGCTGAAACATTTCATTTAGAAGGCAAACCGAAATGGCGGCCTGACCGAATTTCATAACATTGCTTGGAATCCGATGTGGTTTTGGTATAGCTGGAATTATGTAGTGGTGCTGATTGATGATTGTGTACTTTTATGTAGTTTATTAATTTTCAACTCATTTTTATCACTCTACTGTTGACATGAGACTAGAGTTGTAATCTAAGTCATAAGCATCTCATGCAACTCACATAACATGCTGTGCATAAACACTAGTTTTCAAATTCTGAACATTATGGACGCTTGACTGGTCGAACCCTCGGGGCCTTTTCATATGGGCCGAACCTTATAGGGATGTTGGGGTTGTCGAGTGATCATTCTTCTTTCTATGTCAATGTTTATGGAATTTTATGATTTAGATTTGGATCTTTAAGGATGTTGGCATCTGAACTATCAATATTCGATGTAATTATTATTGCTAATTTATGAGCAAGATAGGAGTAAGGTGCTCGTCTTGGCTGAATGTAGGGGCCTGATTCCTGATTTAAAAATGTATTGTTTTACATATCCAATTTTATGTATGCTTAAATCTGATTTTTTTTGAAAGATATGAGAGATTACTGTTTAAATCTGATTTTTTTGAAAGACATGAGAGATTACTGAATTTTATATGTAAATATAGTGGTGTGGAGTGAACAAATTGAGATCTAGAAAAGTAGAGCATGGCCAAATCCTAGAAAGAAAATCTGAGAATGGCCAAGCCACTGAATCCTATACTTAGGGACCTAGCCATGGGCGACAACTATGACATGATAAATAGAATAGATCCTTTATACTACTGGGTTAGTATGATCAGAAGTGTGATTGATATACGGTTGCTGATTTTTACTTGAATATCCATTGAACATACTGCATAAGATATGACATGCCACTAAATTGGGTGTTATGAATTGTGCAACTTATATTTAAATTGTGGCTGGTGTTTGTATGACATATTGTCCATGATTCTACGGTGCAATTGATGCCTTGTCGTAGTTATATAGTGCAATGGTTCAAAATAGCGGCCGCTACATATCGGCCATAACAACTGAGGCTGCTACGCTATTTTGAAAATCATGGCGCTACGATCTAAAATCTAGTAGAGCCAAGGTATGATGCCTAGATACGGATATGGATACAGACACTAATACGGGGATCGGGGATACGACTTCTCACTTTTGAAAATCTAGGACACGGATATGGATACGTATGTCCTAATTTTTTCTTAAGATCACTTTTGAAAAAATGAAATTATCATTGTTTTCGTCCCTTTCTCGCATTTTTTTATGGTGAGAAGTAAAAATAGTAAAAGAACTATATGAAATAAAAGACTTTATAAGTAGGATATGTTAAACTTGGTCCCCAGAAGTATCAGTGCAGTTGCAGGTACCAATACAAGTGTCATATCGGTACAATACGGATACGTTGGGCTAGTATAAGTATCCGGGTATCATAGGAGCCAAGCTGTTTTAATTTAAAACACTATTTTTTTTCTATTTTTTCTCTTTAATAACCTTTCCTAAAGTTGTCTTTATCCTTATAGTTCCAAATCAGTAAAAAAAAACCATGATATTTGACCGCTGAACAAGATTCTAAATTTTTTTAACACTTAAAAAATTCACACTGCTATACTGCTATGTATTGCCGAGACCGCCGCCCACTACATAGCGTTTTGGCTATTGGTCGTCGTGCCCGCCACAACCGTTATTTTGATCATGTGACTGAATATGGGATTTCCTATACGTATGATAATTAAGATTAGCCTCTTTTGCATCTATAGAGGGATGGGTATATGATCATCCTCATGCATATTTGATACCAATACCGAAACGGATGGGGCAGATCAAACTCCGAAACTATGTGTGGGGCTGATTGTATAAGCCAACATGGTTGAGTTTGTTTCAGTGTTAGGAAGGTGTGTATGAAGTTTGGTTTGATTCGGAATGTGTTTGGTTGTAGTAGGGGGTAGTTTGCAATTTAGGAAAATTTGAGAGGGTTTCTCCAAAAATTTAGATTTCGCAGATTTTGGGTTCGTTGGTTAGATCATCTCAATTCCCGAACCTTTCGTTCTTGACTCATCGCGATCCGACACCACGAAGCCCCCATCATTTTCAATTCATGACTTAGAGTGCCTATTTGCAATTTTTGAGAACTACCCCACCAATATAAACCCATTTTCCCCAAATTCATTCTCTTTTCTTCCTTCTTGCATTTCTAGCCCTTTTCTCTCCAATTATCTCTTACTTCCATCAACCAAAGGAGCCAAATCAGCTAGAAGAGCCAATTTCTATTAAAAAAATTATATATTTTATATTTTTATTTATTCAGTTTTCGATTATTTATGAGGTTTTTCCAATTATAACGAGAGAACTCCAAAATTTTGAAATTTGAATGAGTAGAAATTGCTTAGAATGAGAACTGATAGATAACAGAGTATGGTATCAATGAACAATTGGATGGACGAATCCACGAACAGAAAATCAGCATAAGAAAAATGCACCAAAAATATACAAGACAAAAATGTCTTTTAGATGATCCATAGCCAGTTAAAAAAGGCATTCAGAAATAAGAATGAATAAAGAAGAACAATGGATGGAGTTCAAAAATTTGTGTTGTAACAATATAGATGCAAATACAACCACACAACATTCTTAAAAACACATAGGAGAGCAAAAAGCAACCATCACCTTCAATGCAATACCACCACTTGAAGCACCTGATGCTACATGCCCTTGAGTGTTGATACAAATAACACCAACAGTATCCATAAGACGATCTTCTTCGAAAGCATTTTGAGCAGATGGTTGCTCATTCCCATCGCTGGACTCCTTCGTCAGATAACATGATTGAACATCTAAGGTGATTTGGATTAGAATGTCAATTAAGAAAAAGAAAGGAAAACAGGAGGGGAAATAAAAGCACACGCTTCAGAATTCAAACTCAATACATTACACCTTCAATCTGCCACCCATTAGAAGAGATGATGGTTACAGTGATTGATAATTAATGTAATCATAATTAAAAAAAAAAAAAAGTTTTTGTGTTGGATTAATGCTCCCAGCCACTCTATTCATTATGGAGTCTCATCTACAATATTATTAAGGAGCGGATCAACATAAGTACAATTTAGTTTGATTAACGCCATGAATCTAAGAAAATGTATGGTAATTGGAAGACTACCAAATAAAGGTGATCCACCAGAGATCATCATACATTGAGAACTACATGATATTAAACCTGCAAACCCCAACCCCAACATAAGAAACAAGAAACCAACAACCCCACCCCTCTCTTGCGATCAAGATTTGGAATTTTGATAACCTCAATTACTTGCCGAAGAGTTTTTGGGCCAGTTGGAGGGCTCTAAGAAGGGCTGCGAGGGTTCAACCAAGGACCGATGAGGGCTTGCCGTCCAAACGGTCCCCAATGATTCAATAAAATTCAAAGGGGCAGGTGCTGTTATGGTAATATAGGAGAGGTTTTTTTGAAATCTTCCAAGAATTCCATAACAAAACAGGGCATGTTGAGCAGGGATTTTGGGTCTTGGTTTCATGGACTAAACCAAGTCCAAACCCAATGGGACTTCAATCGACAGAGAGGCCTAAGGATCCTCTCCACTTTTAAATGGATGTTCAATGATCAAGTGGCCATGTGGGACTTGGATCAGCCAGAATTCCACAAGACTACCAAGACGTCCAGATTCTGAGAAACCAGTAGATTTTCTTATTTCAATTTCATAGATTTGATTTGTTTGATTAGGAAAAGCACTAGTTAAGACTACAATTGGCAATATGACTAGGGTTTTTGATGATTTGGACTGTAGTGTAACAAGAGCCGACTGCAAAATGAGGTATGTTCGATAGCATCAGCTCTCTCTTGAAGTTAGTACAAAGACAACTTTGGGCTTTCCTCTCCATTGGTTTTGAGAAACTCTCTTGGGATTGAAGAAAACTTTGATTATTAATCAATGCAGTGAGTAATCTTCTTTTATCTCCTTGTTTTCTTGCATTATGTACTTTTGATTTGGCTTAGGGTTGGAATTTAGGTTTAAATTCAATTAGGGGTTTCTTTTGGCTACATCACTCTCTCTCTCTCTTCCTCAAGATCACAATGGGTACCCGGTAGAATTTTTTTTTTTTTTTTTTTAATGGCTGCTTTAACCAAGCAATACAAGAGATATATACTGACAAGCAAAAACAAGAGAACAAGGAAAACAAAAAAGAAACAGGACAAGGGCCCTAACCCAAACTAAGTTGGCCCTACCAAGGAAAATGCCAACTCTAAGTTGGCCCTACCAAGGAAAATGCCAACTCCTTCCAATGCATCATTATCTGCTCGGTAGACTGCAAGGTCAATCTCCACAATTCCTTACCCATAGGAGCCCCGGTTGGAGCTCTCCAAGCTGGAAAAAGCTCTGGGAGGGTCCTTGGAAAGACCCAACAGCAATCAAATAACTCCACTGCTGGCACTAGATATATTGGGCGGATTTGCAGTTCACCAAGAGGTGGTCCACCGACTCCACTCTTAAACACACGGGGCAGCCATCGACTACTGTCCTCCCCCTCCTTCTTAAGTTATCCAAAGTAAGAATTCTTTTCCAGATAGCCATCCAACCAAAAATGACCACCCTTGGCAAGGCCTTGATCTTCGAAATGCTGTTCATCACAATCCTTTCAGCCAGACTAAAATGGATAGCAGAAAAGAAGGAAGAGACTGAGAAGAGCCCATTCTTTGAGGCAGTCCACACTTTCATATCCTCCCCTCCCTTCAGAATGAGCACACCATTCAGAATGTTAAGCAGCGAAATGAATTGGGGTTCCTTGCGATCCTTTAATTTCCTCCTTAAAATGGGGCTCCAAACCACCTTATCCCCAGCTCTTGACAAATATGAATTGACCTTAGCTTCCTTATCCAAAGCGCAACCGAACAGATCCAGGAACTGATCAACCAATGTCCTGTCTCCCGCCCACTGGTCTTTCCAAAAGAGAATCCTCTCCCTCAACCCAATATGATATTTAATATTCTTCATAAAGTGATTCTTAACTGAAAGGATTCCTTTCCATAAAGGTGGCGACTTTATTGAGGCGTCCTTGACTTCCCACTCATGTCTAGGAAGACCATATTTCCTTTCCAGAACTAGTCTCCATAGTCCATCCAATCCTTTCTCCTATCCTCCAAAGCCACTTGCCCAGAAGAGCAAGGTTCATTTGTTTGAAAGGTCTAATTCCCAAACCCCCCCTCTTTCTTTGGTCTGCATATAGTGTTCCAACCCACCAATATACTTCTTCTGAAGTCTAATTCCATGCCATAAAAAATCACTCTGCATCCTTTCTAATCTTTCAATTACTGAAGCCGAGCATTTGAAGAGGGAGAAGTAATATACTGGCAGGTTAGACAAGACTGACTTGACAAGGGTGACTCTTCCTCCGATGGACAAATAGTTGGCTTTCCAGGAAGAGAGTTTTCTCTCCACCCTTTCCACCACCGGATTCCACAACGATTTGGTCAACGATCCCACACACAAAGGCAACCCCAAATAAGTAGCCGGCAATTCCCCCACCTTGCATCACAGTATGCCTGCAAAGTCATGGAGCACAGACTTCTCCATTCTTAACCCTATCAACTCACTTCCAGAGAAATTGATTCTAAGGCTTGACACAGCTTCATAACATTGAAGAACGGCTTTAACGTTTTTTATCTGGTCTTCATCTTTCCCACAAAAGAAGAGGGTGTCATCAGCAAACTACAAATGACTAATTGCCGTAGTGTTTCCAACCACTTTAAATCCCGCAAATAAACCCACATCCACCGCCGCTTTTATCATCCGGCCGAGTGCCGCTCCCACAATTAGAAATAGGAAGGAGGATAGAGGATCCCCTCATCTAAGCCCTCTCTCTGTCGAAAAGAAGCCCCTTGGTGCGCCATTTATCATAATAGAGACCCAGGCTAAAGAAACATACTACTGAATCCACTTTCTCAATTTTTCCCCAAACACCATTCTTCCATGCATATACTGAAGAAATTTCCAATACACTCTGTCATAGGCTTCTCCACATCCAACTTGCAAATAATCCCCAGGAGTCTATCCTTATATCTTGAATGCACACACTTATTCGCTACCAGAATATTATCTAAAATTTGCCTCCCTTTAACAAAATCCCCTTGCTCTTTGAAGATAATGCCCAACAAGGCCTTCTGAATTCTCCAATCTAGGACTTCGGTTAATATTTTGTAAATGCTTCGTACGAGACTTATGGGCATGTAGTCCCTTATGCTTATTTCACCTGATTTCTTTGAGATAAGTGCAATAAAAGAGGCCTCCGAGCCTTTGGAGAGCTTTCCCCTCCGATGGAATTCATCCATTAAGGCCATGATCATAGTTTTTAAAATCGGAATCGTATCGCAAATTGTTCATACCCATGAATCGAATCGAATCGCGAATCGCATCATGAATCGTAGGATTTTTATTTTTCTAATAAAAATGAAAAATAATTAAAAATTAAAAGAAAAGGACTAAAGTATATTTTAATAACCATCCATTTTTCCATTTATAGTAGAATAAATTTAATAACAAGTAAGTCTATCATACAATCATATCAAGAAGATCATGACATATATTATTATATATATATGAAATAAATGATGTGTAAATAGTTAAATAAGTTTAAAGTATCAATATATACTTCTTATTATCTTTAAATCAAAATATAAAAAATAAAATAAAATCCAAACCATCAATCTTACACGGTAGGAAATCTCTTAAAGTTAAGAAAGTGTTCGTGAAGAAAAAAAACCAAAATAGATTAAAAAAAGAAGATATAAACAAGCACCATACGTACAATCGAATGCTTTAGTTAAATGCATATTCTTTATTCATCTTTAAAACCTTATCAAAGCTATAAAAAATTCTTACGAGGTTTCGTTAACTACTAAATAACATTTTGAAAATACAAGTGATAAAAGAGGGTAAGAATAAAGAAAGAAAAAAGGTAAAAGATTATTAATATTAGCTTATTGGCTATAGCCATTCTCGCTTAGTCGAATCGCTTGAATCGTAAGATTCAATGAAACGAGTATCGAATCGTAGGATTCACACCTAAATCATAATATTCATTTGTAAATGGGATTCATTACAAAGATACGAATCGTTTTCCGTAAGATTCGGGATACGAATCGGGATTCGGGATACGAATCGTAGGATTCTGATAACTATGGCCATGATGTCCCTTTTCAACATTGCCTAGAATCTTTGAAAGAAGGCTAGCGGAAACCCATCTGGACCTGGAGCCTTATCACCCGCAAGGTCAAATACCACCTGACGATCTTCTTCCTCTTCAAACTACATCTCCAGCCATTGAGCCCGGTAGTCCCCAATTCAATCAAAAGCCATATTATCTGGGGATGGCCTCTCCCACCCCTCTTTGGCTAAAAGAGAGGCAAAATATGAATCTATGTGATTAATAATATCGTCTTTCTTCTCCAATCTTCTTTGCCCATCCATTATAACTAAGATCCTATTGGTCCTTCTCTTGGAGGCCACCCCATGAAAGAACCTTGTGATTTCCTTCAACCACTTACATCTAGACCCATGTCTCCACTTGATCTCCTCCTCTATCAACTTATGCTGGAACTCTTCTCTTAGCTCTACCCTTCTTTTCTCCTCATCTATGGATAGCTGGTCACTTTCCTCCCTTTCGTCCAACGCCTGGATTTCCATCAGGATGTTAGATTTTTAGGCATGTACATCCCCAAGATTTTCTATGAACAGGGCCCACTAATTGTTTTTAATCTGTATCAAAATTAAGAGTTGGGAAAGGGCTCCCCAAGATCATGATTACTGATCAACTCCTTTAACTCTTCTTTTTTTTCCTTCTTTATTTTTTATTTTTTGGTGTTGGAGCTTCTTGAAAAAGATTAAGGTAGCCCATCTACAAATTCAATTAAAAAAAAAAAAAAGATTCCCCCAATAATCAGATGACATCAGGATCACCAAGATAAAGGATCAAATATTGAAATAGGAAACATTACAAAAGATCATTTACTACACTGAAGGACTCTAAAAGCTCAGAACTATTGAATACAAAAAGGTTCAAAAATCAAAAGAAGACTAACAAAAAAATGCCCTTCTTCAAAGTTCTGCAACTACAAGATAAACAATACAGTAGCCAATCCACAGATAGCTTAGTAGTTAGGCATTTTTCTCTCCACAGTAACAACCCGCTATAATCCCCTGTTGTGCTGGTAAGGGACATTTGGTAAAGTTTAAGAGTGTTTGGGTGTGGGTGTGCAGATGTATGAGTATCTACCAGGGCAGAAATAATAATTAACATAGTAATACCTGATATTGCTTTTAGCATGGCATCTGTTCTAGGACTTGAACCAAGCTCCATATTAGATGATCCACTCCTTTTGGCATCATTAAGCATGGTTTTGTATTTTAACCATCGTGCTTTTGCCCTCTCTGTGACCAACCACTTTTTTACAGACATACAAAAACCAAAGTAAGCAAATGCATTTAGAGCATAACATAAATATAGGGGTTTTCCCCTGTGTGCCTCTTTCTTTAGGGTCCACTGATGATGGGGTTAGTGCTTTCGAAAGATGTTGGTAGGCACAACTTGTGTATAAAATAGGGGGCCCAACTGATCATCCTGACCCTTTGATCAACAGCCCACAAATTACAGTTTGGCCGGGTGAAGCTTCCAGTGCTGAGTCTGCTGACATCAATTAAACACTGGATTTAGTCTTTGTATATGTATGGATGTATGCTTCTAAATTAACTTTTGGGCACACCAATGGCTAAGCAGTTCTAAAGAAAATTACAGCCTCACTTCTTTAGCCCCTGGATGCATGCCAATCATTTGGGGGATTGGGGCTGTTGGATTGAAGGGGCCCCATGAGGGACCCACAGGCCTAGCCTTTATTTTCTTAATAACCAGGCTGTCATGTAATACCCTGGACCCCATGATAGGGGCTAGAGATTTTAATTATTTATATATTTTATTTGTGTGAATATTCAAAAAAATATATTTTATTTGTGTGATTTTATATTTAATCCCTTGTGTTTATTTAATTACTGTAGTAACAAAATTAAATATTATGTAGGACCCATAGTTGTTATAAGAGTTAACGCACCCAGACTTATTGTTTAATAAGGATTTAATTGAAAGCTTGGTAGGGCCCTTCAACCTAAAGTTATTGAGTGTAGTTTCTCTATAGGTGGGACCAATGAAGGAGGACCCATGTTTAAATTTGAATGAAATAAGGTAATTATTGTGCCTTGCACACAAATCCTAGGATTTAGCAAGAGCGCACAAATCATGAGGGATTGTGGAGAGTGTGCACAAACCCTTTGGTTTATTTAAGCATGTTGACATCCGCTCTTGAGATATCGAACATCAGCAGCCTAGGTCTCCTTCTCTCTCCATCAACACTCTCCTTCTCACTCCCTTTCCTTTGTCTGTCTCTCAAAAACCCTAACTCCAGTTCCTCTCATAGAAACCAAGAAACTAGAAGAGAACTTGAATGAATCAAGGAGAAGAGAAGAACCAGCCATTGGAGATTGATTGATGTCTTTGAGTCGTCCACACTCCACACATTGCTAAAGCCATCATTTTCTACCAAAGGTGAGTAGACATGCAAATCTACTTGCTAACCAATGGTTCTCTTGGTGTTTTTTTTTTTTTTTTTAGGACTTCTAGATCATGTGTGTGATTTTTTCTAAATATGTAAAGGAAGTGATGAATAATGGTTAGGATCTAATCAACCAGACCCAAAAAGGTGTACAGAACCCTTGGCCAAACCTCATGCTAGGGGTTTTTGTGTTGGCTGAAACCCCAACATGGGATTTGGGGTCAGCCAAATCCAACCTGAAACCTAGGATTCAATCAAACCCTAGTGAATGGATTCTAGAGCCCTGGCCGAACCTTACTGGGATTGGGCCTTGACCAATTGTTTTGGGACCCTTGTTCAAATATGGTTTCAGTGTAGTGGGGATTCTGTAGTGGTGCTGATTGTCTAATTCTTTATGTGGTTTTATGAATCTCCTTCCGATTTATATCATCCTACCATTGCTCCATAGTTAATGATACTATGATTGTTAGTATATGATGAGTAAGTGATAACTAGTACCAATACTACATGTACCTATGTTGTTGAATCATTGCCGTTGGAATCATATGTCTGATTTTCATATTTGTGGTTTTCCACCCTTTCATAACAAGAAAACCTAATGTGTGACCCCATGTGATTGACAAATCAGAGCTGGTCTTTATATGATATATTGTCCATGTTGCTATGTTATAGCTGATGCCAGATTGTAGTCATGCTTTATTCATGTGACTGAATGTGTGAATTCAGGTTGATGGTTGAATTGCATAAAACCCTGTTATAGTTGTTGTAATTCAGTGTAGCATGAATGAAGAGAACCTTGGGTTGCATTGAAAAATCACATTAGAGAGTTCAGCCGAACCATAAGTTTGGTAATTGGGTACAGACACACCCTTGTCCAGGAATCTGTTGGGAGCAGATTCTAGGATCTGGCTGGTGCATAAGTTGAATTCTCTTTTGAGACTTTTTTTTTTTTATACATGTGTATAAAAATGTGTTGATTCTCTCCCGCTTATGACAACAATGATGGGTGTATTGCTTCTTGAATGAATGAGGATCTGTAGTTACTATTTTTACATACATGTTATTTATGTTGAAATTGTGCACTGCTGATTCGAAGGTGTGTTCATGTGTTATGCTCGTCTATGACTATGCGCTTAGATTAAGCATTATGATGTGTCAATTAAGTACTGTTATCCAATCTATAAAAGGGCTGATTATGTGATCAACCGCATGCACGTCAGATACTGATGCCAAATTGGATAGAGGCAGATTTAAATCTGGAATTTGTGTGTGGGGCTGATGGTAGAAACCGACCCAATTCTAGGTATAGAGATAGATTGAGAAGCAAACTTGGCACCGGAAATTATGGTAAATGAAGGACTAGAGACAATCTGGAATTTACCTTCGGACCCCCTAGACCACTAAGCATAGTACAAAGGCCCTGTGTGAACGATATTGTCTGACTTAGGCCAGCCATGTGAAGATAATATTGCCTGACATAGGGTCAGCCTTGTCCGAGAGATAATTGTCTGACTTCAAGTCAGCCTCGGAAATGTGTTCTGACTTTGGGTCAGCCTTGGGAGAATTAAAATTATCCAGTACCGCCATGATAGTGTTGGCCCTTGTTTGTCACCTTGAGTTTGTGCACATAAGTTTTAAGGAGATACCCTGTTGATCCTATGACTTAGGGTACTTGATCCTCGTTGGCCTATGCTACTTGGTGGTTTGGTGGATATAATGGGATAAGAACTTGACTGGCAATATGAATTATGAACTACAGCCAGGACATTGTAATAATTGCATGCATCTTTTATGTGGGTAAATCCATTTAAATTACGTGGTCTCTTAATTTTAATGTAATGTCCATATATGCAAATAGGGTCGTAAACTGAATCCTGGATTGCCCCTTCTAGGTAATCAAGATTTAGACTTTAGAGTCGGAAGAATGCCATGATGACCAGGAGATAGGCTTCAGAATGCACACTTGAGGGACAGAGTCACCTACTGGCACAGCCTGGATCCGCGATCAAATCAATAGATCAATCTCCCGAAGGATTGATCAAATCCAAGATGGATTCCAGCCACTAGGGCACAAGTAGAACAATAAAACACTCCATAACTGATGATAACTCAATCAACTTGATTAATTGGAATAAGAATGTCCTAATACAATGAAGGGCTTCTCTATATATAATGTAATAAGAATTTAAAAATAGAAAGTTACAAATCCTAATAAACAATAAAACAAGAAACAATTCCCTAATTAGACTTAAGATAAAATTGTGAGATTTTCCAGAACTAACCAAAAGCATATAAGAAGCTAACCAGAAGCACACAAGTGAGAGAAGTATTGCAAGAGAATTCGTTATGTTTGTATTGACTGACGATCCATATATAACACAGTATGGAGAGATTAGTGGATCTAATTACATGATTACAGGTATAGATAAGGAAGCTAGTATCTATCTAGTATCTATTTGACAACTCATACAATCTTTAGATTTGTGGGCTGACCCAATACATGAGTTAAGGGCTGACCCATTAGGTTTAGCTAACCTGCTGACCTATTTCTTTACACCCCCTCTCAAGCTTAGGATGGGAGAATGTGACCATCGAGAACTTGAAAACTAGCTCCGAAAAACGAGATGTGGAGTGGCTTTTGGTGAAAAAATATGCGACTTGAGCAACTGATGAAATCTGGAAGAGCTTTATAGTACCACTCCGAACATGTTGACGTATGAAATAACAGTCAACTTCAAGATGTTTAGATCGTTCATGGAAGACATCATTTATTGCCAATTTCTGTGCACTTTCACTGTCTGTAAAGAGGGGTAGATTTAGGAACTAGAACTCCTAAATCTCGAAGCAACCAGCGAAGCCAAATAATTTCAGTAGTAGTGTGAGATACAGCACAATATTCAGCTTCAGTGGATGATCGGGAGACAACCTCTTGTTTCTTGTTCTTCCAAGAGATGAGAGATGAGCCAAGAAAAATGGAGAATCCTGTTGTAGAGCACCGATCATTGACATCTCCTGCCCAGTCAGAATCTGAATAGCCATACAGAGTAAGATTCTGACTGGAGGAAAGAAGGAGGGCGCGGTTGGAACTGCCTTGTAAGTATCGCAGGATGCGTAGTACAGCAGCCCAGTGAATATGAGTGGATTGTGTAACAAATTGGCTTACCACATGTACCGCATATGCAATGTCTGGTCTGGTGATGGTAAGATAAACCAAGCTGCCGACCACCTCACGATAACGAGTTGGATCAGAAAGTAGATCTCCATCAGTAGTTCGAAGCTTCATATTATGTTCAATTGGAGTAGAGACAGGCTTAAGATCTGTGAGTCCAGCTCGTTGAAGAACTTCATTGCAGTATTTCGTTTGGGACAAAAGATATCCTTGGGTAGAGTAGGCAACTTCAATGCCCAGAAAGTACCGCAGATGGCCCAAATCTTTCATCTCAAATTGTCGATGAAGAAAACTCTTCAAGGATAGAATACCCGGGGCATCATTGCCAATAATAATCATATCATCGACATAGAGTAACAGGAAAACACATCCAGATCGCGAGTAGCGAGTAAAGAGAGCAAAGTCATGAGCACTCTGAGAGAAACCAAAACTGATAATACTGGTGCTAAACCGTTCAAACCAAGCACGAGGGGCTTGTTTGAGTCCATATAAAGCGCATTTGAGACAACACACATAATGAGGAGGTCTCACAACGCCTGGAGGAGGATGCATATAGATTTCTTCGTGAAGCAATCCATTCAAAAATGCATTCTTGACATCAAGCTGATAGAGGGGCCAATGTCTAACAGCGGCAACAGAGATAAAAGTACAGACAGTTGTCATTTTAGCAACCGGAGCAAAAGTCTCCTCATAATCTACCCCATATTCTTGTGTGTAGCCTTTTGCAACCAAGCGAACCTTATAACGATCAACAGAACCATCAGATTTGGTCTTGATCTTAAATATCCATTTGCAACCGATAGCCCGTTTCCCGAAGGGAAGAGGAACAAGGTCCCATGTGTGAGTTTTCTGTAGGGCTGCAAGTTCTTCAGCAATGGCAGATCTCCAGTCCGGATGAGTAATGGCCTCCTTATAGGATTGTGGTTCTACCAAAGTATGAATTGCTGCAAGGACGGACTTATATGATGGAGAAAAATGATCAGTACAAACAAAGCCAAAACGGGATGGAGGAATTCTAGTGCGCAAGGGGTACCTTCGAGTTTGAGGAGAATCCTGCACATCTGGAGCAGAGGAGAGAGGCCCATGGTCAGAAGTAGAAGGTGGGGCTGTAGATTCCGAAGAAGCAGACGGAGGTTTGGGCCGACGATGATATACCTACAGGGGTGGACGAGAAGGGGTATCGGAGGGAAACAGGTCTGGAAAGGGATCAAGAGAGTAGACCGTAGGTTGCTCAAGAGAAGAAGATTGAGTAGGTAATGTATAGAAAGGTATATGTTCCAAGAAGGTGACATTATGAGAGACCCGTAACCTATTGGTTTTAGGATCATAGCATCGATAGCCTTTTTGTTCGATGCCATACCCTAAAAAGACACAGACAGTGGATTTTGGGGAAAGTTTGGTTCGCTCATTATCATGCAACAGAACAAAACAGGTGCAACCAAAAACTTTGACATAGGACAAGTCAGGTTTACAAGAGAACAATTTCTCATAGGGAGATGTGCCAGATAAAACAGAGGATGGTGTTCTATTAATCAGATAAATTGCAATCGGGACTGCTTCCCCCCAGAATTGCAGAGGAACATGTGAGGAATAAATCAAGGATCTAGGATCTAGCAGTTTCTAGGATATGTCTGTGTTTCCGTTCTGCTACACCATTCTATTGTGGTGTGGCAGGACAGGATAATTGAGCTAGAGTCCCTTGACTGGACAAGGAAGAACGAAATTTATGGGACATGTATTCTCCCCCGGAGTCGGACCTGAATATTTTAATCCGCTTGTTAAATTGAGTGGAAATCATGGTGGAGAAAGCAGTGTATATAGTGTATAACTCAGAACGATGTTTCATTAAATACAACCATGTATATCTAGTGAAATCATCAATAAACAACACATAATAAACGGAACCACCTTTAGTTGGCTGAGAGGCAGGTCCCCAGACATCAGAATGCACCAAATTGAAAGGAGCATTAGTAACAGAAGTGCTTTTATTATAAGGAAATGCATGTTGTTTTCCAAATTGGCAACCAAAACAAGTAGAAATGTCTGATACGGAAATGTTTCCAAATACACCACTAGTAAATAAAATCTTCATTTTATTTAAAGATAAATGGCCTAGACGAGAGTGCGAAAGGGAAAAGGGTGATGTAGATGAAACGAGTGCGGCAGGGGATATGCAGGATGGTGGAACATGCATCGAGCGGAGATAGTAAAGTCCTCCTGACCTAAGGCCGGTCCCAATCTGTCTCCCGGTGCGCGGATCCTGCACAGAACAGCCAGTAGAAGAAAATGAGACAAGAAATCCAAAAGAAGTCAATTGACTAATAGAGATTAAGTTGATAGACAGGTGAGGAACACCCAAAACATTAGGGAGAGAGATCAACTTATTTGAAATGGAGCCAATAAGAGAAACTGGTAGAGGAGTGGCATCAGCTGTATGGATGGTGAGAGAGCTAGCAGGGGTATAACAATTATGAAGTTTGGAAACATCATTTGTCATATGATAGGATGCACCAAAATCAAAAATCCATGTAGTATCAAGAGTACCTGTCGGACCGGAAATGGTCATGGCAGAACCAGACGCTGAGGGGGTAGTGGCCATCTGAGAAGCAGAACTAGTGGAAGAAGCCAGAAATAACTGTTGCATGCGCTCATCAACCATAGCCTGAATCTGAGATGCAAGTACCATTTGTGGAGGCACAAAACTATCATCTTCAGTAACATTGGCCGCATAGGGTCGTTGTGGATAAGATTGCATGGGACCACGATTGGGCTATTGACCAGAGTGTTTGGTCTTATTGTTTGGCCTCTGAGGTCTGGTTGGGCAGTCCCGTTTCCAGTGTCCTTTCTTTTTACAATAATTGCAAAAATCAATGGTACCAGATGGAAAAGAGCGATCATGCTGTAGGGTACTAACATTTGCTGATAGTACATGTGTGGGTTCCACATGTTTCTTCCTTGTAAGAGAAAGCTAAGTTTGATCTTCTGCCAGAAGTCCTGAGAGTGCCGTATCAACGAAAGGCAGTGGTGACCGATGTAATAACTGACCATGAACATGTTCAAAATCAGGGCGGAGGGCCATAAGGAACTGAACCAGGCAAGTCTGCTGCCTATAAACTTCAAAGGTGTGAGCATCATCAGTTGTTTTAAAAGTAGGTTCCATTAGAGCCAGTTGGTCCCATAATGCAGTCATTTTGATGAAGAAATCATGAATGAAGTCATTTCCTTGGTCTGCAGTTTTGATGTCCCATTCTAACTGATACCGGCGAGCAGCATTAGACTGAGTATACAATCTGGCTAAATAATCCCAAGCATCCTTAGGATAATTGAATTTAGCTAATTGGTTCCCAATAGATGGGCTGACCGAATTTGCAATCCAAGAATTGATTTTTCCGACGGAAGCTTCTCGTTCCTCAAAAGTAGCATCCTTACTGTCTGGTGTAGGGATCTGTTGAGCAACATATTTCCACAGTTTTTGACCTTTGAGGAAATTTTGCATTAGATGGGACCAATAGAGATAATTGGTTCCATCAAGTTGGACAGTAAAACCCGATGGAGTTCGATCAGCAGACATTAGAACAGACCAGATTGCTGACAGATTGGTAGATAGTTAATCCAGAAGCAAAAATGAAGTGAGATCTAGAATCCAACCACAGAAACAGTACCCAGGTCTATAATTCGAGTGAATTAGGTCCGACTGACGTTGGAGAGAGGAACAGATTAGCGCTGAAGAGCCCACTGAAGGATCAGATATGAGATCCCAGTTACGGATTTCAAATCAGAATTGAAATCCAGCCACAATAACTAAACAGATCTTGAAAAACTTCCAATAAATAGGTTCAGGTGACTTGAAAATGAGCACAGATATGGGCCCCACTAGATGATCAGATGACAGATCACAGTCACAGGGAGCAAGGTGATCAAAAAAATCCCAGAAGATGGTTCAGGCGACCTTGATTCTGGGCACAGATCTGATCTATGGGCCCCACTGGATGATCAGGGGAATGATTAGATCACACAGTGATCAAGGCCTTAAAAAGTCTGAAACTCCTCCAAGTGGAATAGAGAAGATAACTTGGAAAACCAGAGTTTTGAACGGTCTTGATGAAAACTATTTACACAAAGGAGACAAGTGCAGATTGGAGAGAATGACCTACCTCAGATGATCAGAAAATCTCGAAAAAATGTGCAGAACTCCTAGGATAAATGGACGACCAGAATGGGGAGAATTCTCTGATGCAGAATGATCGTCAATAGATGGGCCACCTTTGATCAAAGTAGTGCAGTGCTTCTCATAGCCGAATACAGTATTCTCCTATCAGTTGATCAAGGCTCTTTTTATGCTTGAATGCACAGATCGATGGGCTCTGATACCATGTGAGATTTTCCAGAACTAACCAAAAGCATATAAGAAGCTAACCAGAAGCATACAAGTGAGAGAAGTATTGCAAGAGAATTCGTTATGTTTGTATTGACTGACGATCCATATATAACACAGTATGGAGAGATTAGTGGATCTAATCACATGATTACAGGTATAGATAAGGAAGCTAGTATCTATCTAGTATCTATTTGACAACTCATACAATCTTTAGATTTGTGGGCTGACCCAATACATGAGTTAAGGGCTGACCCATTAGGTCTAGCTAACCTGCTGACCTATTTCTTTACAAATATAAGCATGCCCCAGTAGCTTCTCAGCTAATTTGGGCCTGTGGGCTGAACCCAAAGGTTTGGGTTTGATAGCTTGGTCCATCATGTGGGCACAGGGATTCTTTTGGAGTTCCGTACTGCATCAACTCTCCTTGGCTTGGAAGAACTCAACGCCGACGAGTTAATAGCTTGATAACGTTCATATAGATCTAGGTTTAGGCACTGGAAGTCAGTAGCAGTAATCCATGTAGCATCGGAGATTGGGCGGTTCTACCAACAATCAATGAACTTCTGGAATCCTCCTTGACAAGTAGGAACAATCTCATTGTCGTGCCCATGGTAGAGAATGGGATCTGCAACATTGAACGTGGGACTAATACCAAGATATGATGGTAAATTTAGCGTAGATGCATTGGGACTGAGCTTCTTCAACACTTTGAATGGACCTGTATTTCTCAGATGCAACTTCCTGTTAGCTCCTGGCGGTAACCTTTCCGGATGAATACGGACCATAACCATATCTCCTACAAAAAAACTCTGGGAAACGACGATGTTTGTCCACATGAGCCTTGTAACTATCATTGCTAGCGGCAATACGGCGTCGAACTTTATCATGTATTTGCTACATGTGTTTGATGAAGTGATCTGCTTCAGTGCTTCAAGAGGCAATGGGACAAGATCAATAGGCAAACGCGGTCTAACACCTGTGACTGCTTCAAAGGGTGAGATGCCTGTGGAGCAATTGACTGAATTGTTGTAAGCAAATTCAGCCATAGTTAGAACTTGATTCCATGTAGTGATATGTTCACGTGTAAGGCATCGTAACAGTTGTCCAAGGCTTCTATTGACAACCTCGGTTTGTTCGTCAGTCTGTTGATGGTAAGCAGTAGAGAAGTGAAGCTTTGTTTTTGCTGCCATCCACAAAGTCTTCCAGAAGTAACCCATAAACTTGGTGTCACGATTTGAAACGATTGTCTTGGGAAGGCCATGAAGACGGACAATTTCCTTTAAGAATAACTAAGCTACTTTATAAGAATCCGTTGTGCTGTTGCATGGAATGAAATGTGCCATTTTAGAAAAGCGATCAACAACAAAGATGGAATCAATTTTCCGTGCAGTCTTTGGAAGTCCTAACACAAATTCTATGCTGATATCTTCCCATGGTGCATTAGGAATAGGCAATGGCTGATATAAACCTGTATTCTACCCATGTTACCTTGAGCCAATTGATAGATGCATCATCTCACATATGTTGATAACAATAACTCTCATGCACGGCCAATGAAAGCGATCATCCACGAGAGCAAATGTCTTGTCTTGTCCCAAATGAACACTACAACCTCCTGGATGCAATTCACGAACAATATGTTCTCGAATAGAAGTAGCAGGTAGACAAAGTTTGTTACCTCTGAATAAGAATCCATCATGTATGTTGTAAGAGGGTGCTTGTCATGGTCACCATTAAGAAGATCCGAATAGATTGGACCAAAATCCTTGTCATCTGTATACTTCTCCTTTATTTTCTCAAAATCTGGAACAATGACTACTATAGTAGTGAGGAGATGTATACGACGGCTTAATGCATCAACTACGATATTTTCTTTGTCGGCTTTATGACGAATACTGAATGTGAATGCCTGAAGGTAAAAGCTCCATTTAATTCGACGATCACTTACATGCTGTTGAGATTGAAGATGTTTCAATGCATCGTGATCGAAATATATGACGAAATCTTTTCCAAACAAGTACTGACGCCAATGTCGCAATGCTTGCACAACGGTGTTAAATTCCATTTCATAGATAGAATATCTATGCTTGGCATCGGGGAGCTTCTCACTGAAAAATGCAACTAGGTGACCTTCTTGGCTAAGAACTCCTCCAATGCCGACATAAGAAGCATCACTTCAAAGACTTTTTCAAAATCTGGAACTCGCAAGACAAGGGGCTTCGGTGATCTTGCGCTGATTTCTCCAAATGCTCTGGCCGCTGCACCTGTCCATTTAAACTATCGTTTTCTTTTTCATATAGTCAGGGACGGGAGCCATAATACTGCTGAAATCTCAAATGAAACTTTTATAGAAAGTAGCAAGTCCGTGAAAACTACGAACTTCAGTGAGATTTATCAAAATAGGCCAATCGAGAATAGCTTGAACTTCGGATGGATCCATTTCAATACCCTTTGAAGAGATAACAAAGCCAAGAAAAATCACAGAATTGCTCATAAAAGTACACTTCTTCAAATTAACATAAAAGCGTTCCCGGCGAAGAAGTTGAAATATGCTCTTCAAGTGATCAAGATGCTACCTTTTCGATTTGCTGTAAATCAAGATATCATCGAAATAGACAAGAACGAACTTTCCAATAAAAGGTTTCAACAATTGATTCATAACATGCATGACTGTGCTAGGAGCATTAGAAAGACCAAAAGGCATAACCAGCCATTCAAAAAGATCATCTTTAGTTTTAAAGGTTGTCTTCAATTCATCGCTTGGTCTAACTCTAATTTGATGATATCCACTGCGAAGATCAATCTTAGAAAAGACAGAAGCACTAGTCATAAGATCAAGCATATCCTCAAGTCTAGGGATAGGGAAGCGATACTTTACAGTGAGTTTGCTGATGGCATGACTATCCACACACATATGCCAGCTTCCATCCTTCTTTGGTGTGAGAGTGGGTACGGCACATGGACTTAAACTTTCCCAAATATATCCCCACTGCAATAGATCATCAACTTGTTTCTTTAGTTCAGTATGTTCAGATGGACTCATCCGATAAGCACGAAGATTAAGGAGAGATGCTCCAGGAGTTAAATCGATTGCATGTTGTATGTCTCGCATTGGCGGCAATTCATTTGAAAGCTCATCAAAAATTAAATTAGAAAAATCATTGAGCAATGGTTGTACCTCTTGGGGAATTGATGACATTGAGCCTTCATTGAGTCGGTCACCTGTTTGGTAACCAAGGCATACATCACACCTTGCTCTTTGCTTTCAACTTCGAATTTGTGCACGGTGAGGATGTGAGGAGATGTAGTAGGAGTAGCTTGCTTTGCAGAGAATGGAGTCTCCATGGGCTTCAATTGAATTCGGGGTCCATTTCATTTAAAAGTGTAGCTGTGTAGGTGTCATCCGCATGATCGGTGACGACCTTCAAGTGTTTCAGCCAAGGCCTACCAAATAAGATGTGGGCAAAATTCATTCATCAGAATAACATCACACTTGACATTATCTTCATATGAGCCCATTTTTAAATGAACAATGCACAGCTGGTTGACGGGAATCGAATAATCATCTACCCATGCAACTCTATAAGGCCGCGGGTGCTTCACAATTGGCAATTTTAGTTTATCAACTGCTTCCTTAGACATGACATTCATAGCACTTCCACCATCAATGATGACATTGCAAGCTCTTCCCTTACTAAGTGAGTCTTGTTTTGAAAATTGGAGCTTGATTTTCATCGTCATCCTCGGTAGTCGGTACCATCTGCCACCAAAAGGCGCCAGTGAAGGATAAGCAATGAGCTATTATCATTGGCAGTGAATACCTCTAGTGGTTTTGGGTCCGAAGGAGGTTCTACACAAGGTTGCTCCATCTCAATTTCCTCATCATATTGTTCATCATCATAAGGTTCACCTTCACAATGCAGATTTTTGTGTGGACATTCTTTAGCATAATGACCTCGTTGTTTGTAAGAATGACATGCAATATCTTGCTTAGCTGCTATTCCAGTTCCTGTAGCATTATTCTGATTTGTTTTCTATTTCGGATTGTGCCGAGGATTTTGTTGAACCTGTGGTGGAGCTTGTTACTGCCTTTGGATTTAGTTCTGCAGTTGGCCTGGAGGTGGTCGGAACACTTGCTGTGGGGCCTGATTAAAAGTAGAATCTGGACCCTTTTTATAAAAGGGCTCCCCGGCTTGGTTGCTGAAGTGTGGCCCAGTTTGCTGACGCAACGCTTGCTCAACGCGTCGTGCCTTGCTAGAGATTGCATCAATAGTGGTAAAGTCAAATACTGTCAATTTATCCTGTATTTCTGGGCACAATCTTTCCCGATAGCAGGTGACCATCATGCGATCATCTTCATTAGTTTTGCATTGAATACAAAGCTCATGGAATTTATGAGTGTATTCATCTATGGTCATGGAGCCTTGCTAAAGATTGATAAGCTCTCTTTGAAATGAGTCAATGAGGTCAGATGGCAAAAAATTGTCTTCCAATCTTTCTTTCATAACTTCCCAACGAGTGGCCCATTTGTACATTGTGGTCATCAATATTTTTCCACCAAATTCTAGCAAGTCCGTTTAGCTTCATCTTGATGAAAGTTACTCGTTGAGGATCTTTGATGTGATACCAAATGAAATAATTCTCAATTGAAGTCGGTCAGTCAAGAAAGGCTTGAGCGTCACCTTGCCCAGAAAATTCAGCTACTTCTAATTTGATTTTCTTAGAGAGATCATCTTGGCATGGGCCCTATGGTATGTCTTCAACATCACTTGCATCAAAGAGACGTTGAAAGAATTCTTGGAGTAATTCATGGGGAATATATTCCAACTATCGTTGCTGAGGTTGTGGGACAGAAGTGCTTGAAGATTCACCATTAGGGTTGGAGGTGGCCTTACTGAGTTCTTCTACTGTGGTTTGTAAGGCTTCTACCCGTTCATATAAATCTCTTATGCAGTTGTCACGCTAAATGTCCATGAGTCTTCCGCGAAAATTTTGTCCAGTGTTGGGTTCAGATTCGGGCTCAAGGAGGACCAGAATGTAGGTCGGGCCCAAACTGGAAGGCTTGGTTCAGTTTTCTGCCAGATGATAACACATGTGAAAAGGGAGAGAAAAAATATATCTTCTCTCCTCAGGCTTTGTGCACAGAGAAAATAAAAGGCAAAAAAGGGCTTGGATTTGGAAAGCCTACTACAACGAAGGAGAGAGCTGAGGAGAGAAACTGCTTGGAGGGTATGATGCTGCTGGAGGCCGAAGACGATGACGTAGGGTGCGATGTTGTAGCGGCTATGATGACGCGCAGGCTGATTGTTCGCTCGCTGTTAATGGTGTTGTCGATGATCGGCAGGACTGTTGTAGTGCTCAACGGTGCCAAGTAGCTTCTCAACTCAGATATCTTCCTCCTTCTGTCTTATGTTTCTGCTACATTCTCTTTCTGCTCTTTTTCTTCTCAGGGTGGGGTTTCAACGAGGATGGGGTGGGTGATGGTAGATTTGGGCTTAGGTCGATGGGAATAGAGGAGATGGGTTCGGTGGTGGGAATTAGAAATCGATTGGGATTGGACGGTGAAGGAGGGTTCGCTGGGGAGGGCTGTGGTTGGTTTATGGAGGATGGAAAATGTTGGGAGTAGAGGTTTAGGGTTTCAGTGTTGCTGGGAGATGGTGGGTGGATTTCAATAAATGTAGGGTTGGGTTCGGCTAATGGGGAAGGGTTTTAGAGATGGGGGAAGGGTTTTAGAGATGGGTTGGGGGTTTAGGGTTGACTGAGATGGTGTTTGATGGTGGACTAGGGTAGAGAAGAGTGAACGGGGGTTCTGTGGTGGCTGTTTTGTGATGGGAATGTGGGAACGGGGTTGGGTTTTAGGTTTAGATTTTAGGTTGGTTGGGATTCGGAAGAGTGTGATGAACAGAGGTGGATGAATGGATGGGAGGGTAATTTCGGGAAGGATAGAGGTCTCCCTGGCTATCGCTCTTTGGCTCTAATACCAAATTGGCAAAGCCCAGATCTGCAATCAAATCAATAGATCAATCTCCCGAAGGATTGATCGAATCCAAGATGGATTCCAGCCACTAGGGCACAAGCAGAACAATAAAACACTCCATAACTGACGATAACTCAATCAACTTGATTAATTGGAATAAGCATGTCCTAATACAATGAAGGGCTTCTCTATATATAATGTAATAAGAATTCAAAAATAGAAAGTTACTAATCCTAATAAACAATAAAACAAGAAACAATTCCCTAATTAGACTTAAGATAAAATAAGCATGCCCAAGTAGCTTCTCAGCCAATTTGGGCCTGTGGGCTAAACCCAAAGGGTTGGGTTTGATATCTGGGTCCATCATGTGGACCCAGGGATTCTTTTGGACTTCCGAACTACATCACCTAGATATGAAGAGGCCTATTCCATTTTATCCATTCAATTTTATTTGTTGATTTATTTGACATTTTAAAATTGTAGTTATTTATCTTATTCCAGGATGGTGGGCTACATTAAATGTTTAATGTTAAGACTTTAAATCACATTCAAATTTAATTAATAGGATTGCCCCCCATTCTTATCAGAATGTTTTGATTTATTTTATGAACATGATGAGATACATTTATAAGCCACGATGCGAAATTCTAAGGGCCCCGGGTTCCAGGTCATGATATAGCAATCTTATACTCCACAAATACAGGTATATGTATTTTCCCATATAGGTGAAATCTTACTTAAGGTTTTGTAAGACAGACAAAATGTCAGCAAATGATAAACAGTAGTACAAAATTAGAAACCATACCGCATTAGCTTCTGATATTGTTTCTGGCAAAATAATGCCCCTAGACGTAGCCCATTTCCGAGCACCTTCACCAGCCAGGAAGCTGAAAAATGTGAGACACAAATAATATGATAAGAAAAAAGTAACTTATATCAATATTTTTAAAGAAGTTGTGCTCATGCATTGACACACTGTGCATTATGACTCAAGATTTTTTTTTCTCCTCGAATTGTAATATGACTGAAGATTGTTAAAATGGGACACATCACACATGCCATGTTGGCAGCATACCTATTAATAAAAGAGGGGTCTATGGGTAAGATATTGACTAAAACTCATCCCATTGATCATTATTAACCATCCTACCTAAGACAATGAAGTGAACAATTAAAACAAAAGATGAAGACAGACAAAAAAAGGTTACAGCTACTAATGAGAAGCCAGCAATGTCTGATGGGGCTGAATTTCACTAGAAGCCTAAACCACAAATTCCTCTTTTGTTGGGGCTAGTGCACCCCACAACATGCATGCATCCCATTACAACTAGTCGTCAGGTCGCAAATATATTTTTCCTACTAAAATAATTATATATCATCATTACACACATTGAGACCCATCTACATTCAATATTCAATACATGAGAATATTTTCTATCATTTTATCAACAAGATGATGCATGCAGTATCGGGTATTGCATGAGTATCATTAAAAAAAATTTTAATTAACTACTAGAGTATATCTCTTAAGACTTCTCACAATCCGATTAAAGGCAAAAAAAAAACTTTTTTTCCTTTTATTAAGAAATGGTGATGGTAATCATTACAGGGGAGATATACGCCCAAGCAAGGATGGTCTCATCATATGATCTTTTGCCAAGGAAGAAGCAATGCAGATGGCATTTCGTACACCTGGTCTACAATGAACAATAAGAAAATTCAATAAATTCTAAAACTGGATGATTTGTAGCAAGAAATCACATAACTACAACAGTTGGATATATGTAATGATTAGACAACATCTAACCTAATCTGGAAATACCTGGAACTGCTCCAACAGCTCCAAATGCGCCAGAAAACCCATCCATGATGCTGGCATCACATTCAACTTGACCATCTTCCGTCAAATTTGAACCTCGGCCAGCATTTGTGCTTGGGTCATCCTAGTAAAGAACAAATTATACAATAGTTTTGATTCAAACAGAATCTTGATTAAATCAGGGATCTAATGGAAAAGGAGACATCTGAACGTGAGGGCATGAAGTGACTTCATCAAAAAGATATGACACGCCAGACAAGTAAAATTATCATAATTTTCGTCAAGAAAGTTAAAGAGATCAATTCAATGAGACAATTACAAAAGCATTTTCCAATAATATAGGAATGAAATAGCAAAAAACATTGCAGCAAAATTACCGTCAAAATAATCCAATCAATACAAACGGTTTAACTTATCTCCATAACAAACATTCAAGAGAAATAACTTCTTATAAATAATCCAAGACAGCTATATACATGTAAACAAGGTTTTTGTTCTTTTTTAAATCAATAACAGAGAAATCTTTTTTTTCTTTTTGAAATAGCAACTGATGTGGATTAACCTGCATCCATTGGTGAGGATCAAGAAAATTGAGTGACGGATCAAGTATAGAGATTTTTGGGCCCTTGTGATCAAGCCTGCAGGACCATAGGTCCCAGACAAACTTCTAGGAGGTCCTAGGATCGTATGGGCTCCAAAACAGTCCCCAAATATTTATCAATTATAACTTTTAGGAACTAGTTTAATAAAAACAGCCAGTAAAAGGGGCTTTCTGCAGTTACAGCAACTCACAGGTTATTAAAGACGTCACGACCTGAGATGAACTCAACCTGGCCCAGTCCAGGAATTTACTGTGAACTGGCAGTTTATTGGACCACTCAAAACAAGCCATCACTGAGACCAACAAATCCAGCAAATGAACCCACTAGACGGGTTGTCCAGAGCTGCCCTACATTTGCACAGGCCCAATTGTACAGCAGGTGCGCCAAGTGGGGCCCAACCCCAAAAACAACTGACACCCTATTCAATTTCTGCACACAACTAGCTTTGAGATTTATTATTTTCGTTCTTAGTGAATCATGTTAGAGCTCTCAAAGATAGGCTTTTTTTTATTATAATGATTAGATAATTGATGGAGATTTATTCGGCATTTTCTTAAAATTTAAGGATGTATTTAAGCAAACAGAGTATCGACCAGTAAGTTAATGCAGATAGTTTGAAATCGAAGTTTTTTTTTTTTTTTGTTTTTTCCTCCTTTCTTCTCCATGGATTTATTTAATCTCCTTTGGATTGAAGATCTACAGCAGGTTATTCAACTGTTTTGGCTAGTAATCCTTTTTCTCCTTTGTTTTCTGCATTATTTTTCTTGATTGAAGATCGACAGCAAGCCATTCCTTTTTCTTTTTCTTTTTTTTTCTTTTTTTTTTTTTTTTTTTTTTTTTTTTTTGGGGGGGGGGGCCGGGGGTGGGGCGGGCGCATAATCCTTTTCTCCTTTATTTTATGCATTATTGTCCTTGATTGAATATTAGAGCTGACCTTGGTTTTCCAGTCAACTGAGTTCGCCTTTGGCTGCATAAGGTTTGGTATCCGAGTCAAAGTTCCTGATTCTTTGTTTCAATTTCACTCTCTGTGATCATATGCCTCTCCATAGGCAACGTGGCTGTGGCCTAACTTAAAGAATTAGGGAGAAAACCTACCAGACCCAGAGAATCTAAGTCGGCATTTAGAAAAAATCAAACCCCGAGATCAGCCATTTGATTAGTCAACATACGATGGTGATGAAGATGACTGGATGAAGACGATGAAAAATGTGTGGCAAGTGGCACACCAAGAAAAAAAATACAAAATACTAATCAAATTATGCTTCATCTTTCAATTGTTTGTCTTTTAAACATTTATTAGATTTTTTTATTTATTTTTTTTTATTTTTTTTGAATGGTGAAATATATTAATCAAAGCAAAACAGTACAAAAGGCATATACTTAAGTATTTGTTCACCTATATACTTCAAATACACAATTAAAACGAATATAGGTGAACAAATACATAAGTATTGTTCTTTTAAAATCATAAAGCAAAACAAGAACTGTATGACATTGAAGGGTCCACATATTTATTTCAGATGCTAATGAGAATAAACTTCAAAAATCAAACATTAGCTAATATTCTGGGTTTTTTTATATCTTTCGGAATATTGACCTCGAATGAAATCCGAGAAGACACCCAATAGGCATCATCACAGCCTGTTAAGTTGGCCCACGACCCATGAAGGGATCCAGCCCAATTCATAATACATCATGTGGATTGATTGGGTCAAATTAATACAGTTGTACATATGTGTATATTTTCTATTTTGGTTGTAATTGATATACTTGCCTAGATTCAATTCATGTAATTAGATGCTTTCCTAACTTAGAGCCTTGATTAAAGGCATGTAATACCTATAGATAGTGAGGGAGAATCTCCAAAGGAGTTACTCAATTGAATACAATAATTTTCCCAGAACTCTCGTTCCTTCTTGTGATTTGCAATTGTGAGAATAACATGGTATCAGAGCCATGTTCAAGAAATCTAGGTGCTTGATCTTACACAGCATCAAGACAATAGAATAGAGAGAATTCAGTCTCTCTCATGAAGAAAAAAAAGGGACAGATCAAGGATCTTCACGGTGGCCCACCTCTCATCATCAAACCAACATCAGAAATCCTTCCAGACATGGTTGCTTGCCCTTCCTAGGAATATTGGTGATTTTTTCAGAGTTTTTCAGCACTTCCAAGTTGGAGTTTTTCCCATTCTCGAGAATTTCCAGAAATTTCAAACTTTTTTCATCAAGGCCGTTCAAAATCATGGATACTTAGTGAAATTAGATATTTCTTTTTTCAATAGAAGCCAGATTACTGGACTTCCTTAGATCTGTGATCTGATCACTATCTAGCATCTTCTGTGGGGCCCACGTACTTAATCTAGGGCAAAAATCCAGGTCGCCTGGGGTGTTTTTTGGGTGACTTACTGTTCTGTGTTGTCTTCTCTCCACTGCTTGGTCGGATCTTATCTATTACACACAGAATTGTTTGTTACACACTTTCTAGACTTCATCTCTTCACTGTTGCTAGATTATTTGCTGGTTTGATCCGTTTTTTGCCAAATATTTTTTGAGATGGAAAAATCTGAAGCTACCTTGATCCGTTTCACTGGAAAGAATTACCCTACTTGGTCATTTCAATTACAAATATACCTTGAAGCTAAGGAATTATGGGTTATATTTCTGGATCTGACCCTGAACCCACTGAAGATAAGAAGATCTCCTCTTGGCATACTAAAGATGTGAAGATAAAATCATGGATCCTTGGCTCCGTCGAGCCACATCTAATCATGAATCTCAAACCTTACCCCACTTCAAAAGACATGTGGGGGTATCTGAAGAAAGTATATCATCAAGATAATTCAACACGTCAATTTCATCTTGAATGTGTGATTGCTGAATATGCACAAGGGACCTTGTCTATACAAGATTACTATTCGGGATTTCGTACACTGTGGTCGGAATACGATCGTATTAAGTATGCTGATGTGGCTGCGGATGTTTTGCTCGTCATTCACGATCTTCAGGCCTCCAGTCAAAGGGATCAATTTCTGATGAAACTGCGCACCGAATATGAAAATATCCGGTCTGCTCTGATGAACCGGACCCCATTACCTTCTTTGGATATATGCTTGAATGAACTCCTACGCAAAGAACAACACATTGCAACATCAACCCATATAACTCAACAAAAGACTCAGACCTATTCAGTCACATTCTTGGCTAATAAGGCTTCTCAGCCTCCACCTCGAGACTTGAGCAAAACCCAATGCTACAATTGTAAAAAATGTGGGCATCTTGCATCTCAATGCAAACAGAAAGTCTGCATTTACTGTAAAAAGTCGGGACATATCATCTCTAAATGTCGTCGCCAGCCACAACGTCCATCTCCACAGTACCAGACTCCACAGTATCAGGCACCTCAGTATCAGACTTCACAGGCTCTGACTCCACAGTCTCAAACTCCGCATGCTTATGTTACTTCTTCAATTATGCCTGCTCCTACATCTGCACCCTCACAGCTTGGGCCCTCCTCATCTCTGACTCCTGAATTGGTTCAACAAATGATTGTCAATGCCCTTTCTGCTTTTGGTCTCTCAGGTACCTCACCTCCATCTTCTACTTGGTTTCTTGATTCCGGGGCGTCTTATCATATGACATATTCCCGTAACACACTCTCCAATGTGACAAGCTACAATGGCAATCTTCAAATACAAACTGCTAACGGAGGCAATGTTCCCATTACTGCTATCGGAGATATCCCTGGTCCCATCCCATTGAAAAATGTTTAGCTTTGTCCAAATTTAACTTCAAACCTATTAGCAGTAGGGCAACTTGTTGAAAATAATTGTAACATATCTTTTTCTTCTTCTGGTTGTGTTGTGCAGGACCAGATGTCCGGGAAGGAGATCGTGAGGGGACCTAAGTGTGGACGCTTGTTTCCGTTGGATTTTTCTGATATTTCTAGGAATAGATTTGACAATGATGTGTTTTGCTTTTCTATTCAAGATAACTGCCAATTGTGGCATAATAGACTCGGACACCCTAATTCCAAGGCTTTGTCCCTTATGTTAAATTATGGTTTATTAAATAAATCTATTGGCTTTTCTTCATGTGTTCCTTTTCATTGTGCTACTTGTAAGATGGGAAAGTGCAAAACTCAACCTTTTTCCTATTTCCACTTCACACAACACTCAGTGTTTTGATTTAGTTCATGGCGATGTATGGGGAATTGCTCCAGCTCTTTCTCACGCTCACTATAAATATTTTGTCACTTTTATTGATGATTTCAGTAGGTTCACATGGGTTTACTTTCTGCATTCCAAATCTGATGTTTTCACTGTTTTAAAAAAAAAAAAAATTAGCCTATGTAACAACTCAATTTTCCACCTGCATCAAAATCTTGCGATCTGATTCGGGCAGGGAATATATGTTCTCAAATTTTCAACAGTTTTTACAAAACAAAGGCATTATTTCTCAAAGATCTTGTCCTTATACTCCACAGTAGAATGGAGTCGCTGAAAGGAAAAATAGACATCTCCTGGATGTCACTCGTTCCCTTTTTTTGGAATCTTTGGTTCCTACCCGTTTTTGGGTTGAGGCACTCGCTACTGCAGCTCATCTTATCAATCATATGCCATCAATCTCTATTGAAAATCAAAGCCCATATTACCGATTGTACAAGACATCTCCATCCTATGATGATCTTCATGTTTTTGGCTCAGTTTGCTTTGTGCAGTTGCCTCATTCAGAGAGAACCAAACTTACCGCACAATCAGCTCAGTGCATGTTTTTAGGTTATGCGCCCTTCCAGAAAGGGTTCCTTTGCTATGATCCTCACATTCGTCGCTTCCGTACCTCTAGGAATGTCCCTTTTTTTTTTTTTTTCAACAACAATATTTTTTTCAAAACCATCTAGATCCTCCTAACCCCTCCTATTTGGTGTCTTTCCCTGGCTTTTCTGACAACACGTCCATTGTTCATTTTAATCCTGACTTTGTATATCACAGACGGAACAAAGATGTGCCTATCAGGGATCCCCCTCCTAATCTTCCCCCAGCATCCAGTTCACCTCCAGCACTCGGTCCATCTGGACATCCTTCATTGCGTCACTCCACTCGGATTTCGGTACCTCCAGACCGCTATGGGTTCTCTCATACTTCCGTAATGGCCACTCTGTCCTCCTCTTCCATTCCCCAATCCTATTCTCAGGCTGTGCAGCACCAATGTTGGAACTAGGCTATGCAAGATGAACTGTATGCTTTAGAGCAATATTATACTTGGGATATTGTCTCGTCTCCTATGGGTGTCAAACCTATTGGCTGTAAGTGGACTATGGGTGTCAAACCTATTGGCTGTAAGTGGATTTTTTCTCTCAAGTTAAAATCAGATGGAACTTTAGATCAATATAAGGCGCATCTTGTCGCTCTTGGAAATCAGTAGGAATATGGCATTGATTATGATAAAACTTTTGATCCCGTCGCCAAGA
Organism: Camphora micrantha; assembly: GCA_003546025.1. Lineage (NCBI taxonomy): Eukaryota > Viridiplantae > Streptophyta > Magnoliopsida > Laurales > Lauraceae > Camphora > Camphora micrantha. The sequence goes on along the minus strand of QPKB01000012.1, from coordinate 35,858,276 downwards.
TGACCACCGTACGCATCATTCTTGCTGTTGCTGCATCTCGATTTTGGCCTCTCTATCAAATGGATGTCAAAAATGCGTTTCTTCATGGTGATCTCAAAGAAGACGTTTATATGCGTCCAGCTCAAGGGTACTCCTCTGGGAAGGGTATGGTTGCCAAACTCTGTCGCTCCCTCTATGGTCTAAAGCAAGCTCCTCGTGCATGGTTTGAGAAATTTCAAGATGCTCTTCTCCACTTGGATTTTCATCCAAGCCCGTATGATCCTTTTATGTTTATACATCATGCTCCGTCTGGGATAACTGTCCTACTTGTCTATGTCGATGACATCATCATTACTAGTCCTAATGCCAAAATGATTCAGGAGCTCCAAGCCTCTTTTAGTGAGACTTTTCACATGAAGGATCTCGGCCCCTTAAACTATTTCCTTGGTCTTGAAGTACATCAATCGACTAAAGGTATAGTACTCAATCAACACAACTACACCGTTGATCTCATTGACTTGGCTGGCCTTACTGCTTCCGCTCCAGTCGATACGCCAGTCGAACTGAATGTCAAACTCAGTCGAGAGGATGGGGACCTCCTTTCCGATCCTACCACATAACGCCAGTTGGTTGGAAGCTTGATCTATCTCATGATCACTCGTCCTGATATCTCTTATGTGGTCAACCTAATGAGTCAGTTCATGACTGCTCCTCGTCACCTTCATATGGCTGCTGTTCGCCGCATCATTCGGTACCTCATTCGCACACCGACTCACGGGTTGTTTTTTCCATCAAACAATCCTATCTCTCTCTGAGCTTATTCAGATGCTGATTGGGCCAGTTGTCCGAATACTCGCCGCTCAACAACTGGATGGTGCATGTTTTTGGGTAATAGTCTGATTTTATGGAAATGCAAGAAAAATGAAAAAGTTTCAAAATCCTCTACAGAGGCTGAGTACCGAGCCATGTCTGTTGCATGTTCCGAAATTCTTTAGCTTCGAGGTCTACTCTCTGACATTGGATTTCCATCAGAAGGCGCTACCCCCCTCTATGCAGATAATATCAGTGCAATTTGGATTACTGAAAATTCGATTTTTCATGAACGTACTAAACACATCGAGGTTGATTGTCACTTCATACGGGATGAGTTTAAGCGTGATGTCATCAGCCTTCCGCATGTCTCCACTGAGCTTCAAATTGCTAATATTCTTACTAAAGGTCTTTCTCGACCACGCCATCAATTCTTGGTTAGCAAATTGATGCTCATTGATTCTCCCGCATCAATTTGAGGGAAGGTGTTAAGTTGGCCCACGACCCATGAAGGGATCCAGTCCAATTCATAATACATCACGTGGATTGATTGGGTCAAATTAATACAGTTGTACATAGGCGTATATTTTCTATTTTGGTTGTAATTGATATACTTGCCTAGATGCAATTCATGTAATTAGATACTTTCCTAACTTAGAGACTTGATTAAAAGCATGTAAAACCTATATATAGTGAGGGAGGATCTCCAAAGTACTCAATTGAATACAATAATTTTCCCAGAACTCTTGTTCTTTCTTGTGATTTGCAATTGTAAGAATGACACAGCCAATACATAATGTTTTAAGGGATGGCTGATATAACTTCCACGACCGATTCTTTTATCCTCGCCTCTTTCTTATCCAGAAGCTGCATCATTTTCTACACAGTTCACTAGGTTTTATTCCTTTCTGCATTATTGCTTAACCCGATCCTACCAATTTTTCTTAGGGGTGCAACATGAGGCGAACCAAGCCTCAGGCCACATGACCAAGTCGAAGAAGACCTTGAGTTGGTCATGTTATGGTTGGTTTCAGACTCACTTTCAGAATGATTTTTTAAGCCCAAGTGTGATTCAAGTAAACCTTAGAAACCATCAGAAAGAAAAACCTTAGAAACCCACCAATTTTGCTTCTACAAAGCAATTGCTTAAAGGATTTAGAGAAAAGAAAGAGTTAGGAGACACAATCTTGGATTTTGCATTAGCATTTGACCTTGTAATAGCAAACACCTTCTTGAAAAAGAGAGGAGAATTTAATTACCTATAGAAGTGGAACTAGCAAGAGCAGGCTAGACATTTTTCTAGTTAGAAAACATGACTGATTGACTTGTAATAATTGTAAGGTTATTCCAAAAGAGAGTTTGACCACACAACATAGGCAAGTAGTTTTAGATATTTGCATTAGAAGTAGAAAGAGAGGGCATGTATATAAAATGTGCCCTAAAACAAGGTGGGGGGATTTGAAAGGAGAAAGAGCAACTATATTTAAGAAGTGATTGAGGGTGATTGAAGAGGGTGAAACTACGGCAATGTCGAATAAAATGACTAACTGTATTAGGAAGGTTGCTAAAGAGGTGCTTAGAGAGTAGACAGGGAAGAGACAATAATAAAGAAACCTCGTGGTGGAGTGTAGAGATTTAGGAAGTAGTTCGAGATAAAAGGCGTTGTTACAAAGTTTGGCAAGGAACGAGAAATATGGAATACTATGAGATGCATAAGACGGCAAAGAAAGAAGCTAAGAAAGTTGTTAAGTGATGCAAAGTTCAAAGCATATGACGACCTATGTAATAGTTTGGGAACAAGAGGAGAGAAGGATTTTTTAAGCTTGCAAAAATAAGGGAAAATAAAAGTAGTGGCACAGCCCAGATCCGCAATCGGGATAGTAGACCAATCTCCCAATGGATTGATCGAATCCAAGATGGATTCAAGCCACTAAGGCACCAACAAAACCATGAAAACAAACATGGAACTCAGAAATCTTATTATAAATTGAAATTAAGCATGTCCACTACAATGAAGGGCTCCTCTATATATAGTGTATTAGGAGTTCTAAATAAGAAAGCTACCAATTCTAATCAAATAGCAAAACAAGAAATGATTCCCTAATTAGACTTAAGATATAATTAGAATGCCACAGTAGCTTCTCAGCCAATTGGGCCCATGGGCTGAACCCAATGGACCGGGTTGGATGGTTGGGTCCATCATGTGGGCCCAGGGGGCTCTTTTAACCTTCCGTGTGATAAAATCCCTTTGGTTTGCAAGAAATTTTGAAACCGTTGTGACTTGTACTCCCCCCCTAAATCAGAGCGAAGAATCTTGATACTTGTAGAAAACTGATTCTCAACATTAGCAAGGAATTTTTGGAAAACATCAAATACTTCCGATTTGGAATGCAAAAAATACACCAATGTGAACCAACTATGATCATCTATAAATGTGAAAATATTTGTAGTTAATATGAGAAATTACGGGAGTAATTCCCCATACATCACTATGAATTATGTCAAAACATGCAGAAGCCACAGAATGATGCATAGGAAAAGGAAATATCTTCCTTTTACCAAGTTTGCAAGCTGCACAATCAATAGAACGAAAAGAGACTTTATTATTATGAATGATCCCATTATTCAACATGAAAGATAAGATCTTAGCGTGAGGATGGCCTAATCTATTGTGCCAGAGCCTCCAAACATCCTGAGAAGATAAACTAGAGAAAGCAAAAACATTTTTATTAGGAGCGGGAGAAGACGGATGGATAGGAAAAAGACGACCATATTTAGGCCCCTTCACGATCACTCTCCCCAACGCTTGATTCTGCACAACACAGCTAGAGCGAGAAAAATGGACATTACAATCATCATCAACAAGTTGTCCCACAAAGATAAGATTGGTGGTTAAAGATGGAGAAGATAAAACATTTTTCAGAGGCATGGAATTTGAAGCATCACCAACGGCAATAATGGGAGATGTTCACCATCCACAATATGAATTTGGAGATTACCGGTATACTTTTGAATATTAGAAAGATGAGCAGGAGATGAAGTCATATGATTGGAAGCACCGGAATCAAAATACCAAAGAGTGGATGCAATTGGATGATTACCTGAAATTCCAAGGGCTGAAAAGGCATTAATGATCATTTGTTGGATAGCCTCAGGAGTAATCGAAGGAGGGGGGTTGGAAGCAGGTGGTTGTGAAGGCATGACTGGTGGAGAAGCAACATCGAAAAAGGCAGTTGCAGTGGTAGTAAAATACGCTCGAGAAGTGCGATTTTATGGCCTCTTTCTGCATTCAGCAACAATGTGCCCACTGGCTTTGCAGTAATTGCAAAATTTCTGTTTGCACTGTGATGCATAATGACCAAACAACTTGCAACCATAGCATTGAACTTTGCTTAAGTCGCGTCCCTGAGAATTTCCTTTTGCAACATGTGAAAAGTTGCTATTAGTAACATAAGCAACCTCAAGAGGAGTAGAGACATGCTATTTCAATGCATGTTGAGTTACTTGGCTTTGTTCTTCACCCAGAAGTTCATTAAGACATTCATCTAAGGAAGGAGAAGAGACCCTACTCATATGACTAGAACGGACATCATCATATTCGGATCTTAATGTCATAAGAAACTAGTCGCGATGACTGATGTCCTATAGTTGCTGAATCTCTAAAAGTGTTGCATCGGAAAATCTAGCATATTTTATTTCACTATATTCAGCCCACAAATTCAGAAAACCAGAGTAATAATCTTGAATGGAAGAGGTGCCTTGAAAATATTGAGCAATCTCAAGATCAAGTTGATACTGACGAGCAGAGTTCCCCTGATGATAGACATTCTTCAAGTACTCCCACATGCCCTTGGAAGTTTTGTACGGTTTGAGATTGAGTATGTACTGAGGTTCCACAGATCCAAGTATCCAAGTTTTGATTTTGGCATTTTTAGTATTCCAAGATTAAAAAAAAATTGTCATCATCTTAGGGCTTCAGATCTATTCCAGATATATGTCCCCACATTTTCTTGCCTTCCAAGTAAACTTGAAATTGGTAAGACCATGAGGTATAATTTTTCCCATTGAACTTAATTAGTGTAAGTTCAAATTTCTCCATTAGTCTCAATAGATTAAAACAAATCCACAATAAACAATCTAAACAAGGGAAACAAGAGGCTGTAGATATAAATCTAGCAAGAGAAATAGTAGTAGCAAAGCCTAAAAAATCGTCAATACAGTTTAGAATAGTGAAGAAGCAGAATAATGCACAGAACAGTGCACAATACCCAAAAACGAGCCTTGTCGTCAGTGGAAGAATTTCCACGTGGGCCCCATCAAATAATCTATGGACAGATCAGAGGTTGGGGATGGAAGCGCAGATGATTTTCGCAACTACTAGAAGAAGTCCCACTCAAAAAAGGATCAAAATCCACAATTTTGGACGGCTGTGATGAAAACTTTTGGTCAAAACTGAAATACCAAAATAAAAAGAAATGGTAGATGGCCTACCTCTGATGAGTCAAAATTGCTAGAAAAATCACCATAAATAAGAGGAATACCAGGCGACCCTGATTGGCTTATTCCTTGTTGCCATGATGTCGATCTCAGGTGAGACACATTTGATCCAAGATGATCGGAGATGATCAGACTAATGAGAGGGTTCTTCGAAGGCTTCCAGAGATGGAAGATGAACTAGGAGGGATCTATGGATCCCCATATGTTGAAGAGAATGAAGCACCAGACAATACGATTGTTGTCGAAGTTGGCTCTGATACCATGATAGAAGCGAGAGAGAGAGAGAGAGAGAGAGAGAGAAATATTGGATTGTAATTGTATTTCTCTGTTTGAGATTTCCATTCATTATATAGACATTACATGCCTTGTTTAGGCTATAAATCAGTAATCACAATCTAATTTACACACGGATATGACATGTACAATCTTAGACTATATCCTACAAATATTACAGCTAGGCAGGATATAATTGTTAGATTGTATGGTCTCAATCCATCAGATGATGTGATAAATTGATTCATTTCTTTATTTATCAATATAATCATGCTTTCCTTTCATGAGATGAATGGTGTTTTATTACTTAATACACATAACCAATACATATGACATAATGATTCATGAGATGAACCGGGACCCATTAGTATATTAGATGTGATATATGTGTATGGATGAGATCCACATACAGGATACATATATCGCAAATCTTATACTTAAATATCTTCACAACCAGTGATAAGATTGGGCATTTTATCTAACAAGGTTGCAGCCCTTTGATCGCTATGAGATAGTGTGACTTGTCTCGATCATCAAAATGTAAGATTCTGGATCATTGTGTTGGTACATTGGATGTATTAAAGGACCATGAGAAGCACCTTATGAAACACTGTCTTTACCTTATGGTCTATTCTCATAATTCCCTAGCAATAGGCTCTCAATCCTAAGACATTGATGAACTCAAGTTTGTCTATTAATTTGCTTTGAGTGACCAATGAGTGAGGCCAACTGTAGGTCAACACCTCGGTGTCTTGGGTATATAGTAGTAAGACTGTGGGAACATTCAATGGTCAAGATGGAATCTATCCTCATTATCCCCTTATGCCAATTAATGGATTTATCATTAGTAAGTGCGCACCCATCTCAATTGAGAGTTAATTGGATAGTACTGATGATTACTAGAATTAATTAGGTCTCAAGGATAATAAGATGTGGATCCAATTTGGTGGACAGGACCTATTGATCCATGGATATGGATGGAGGGGCCTACTTGTGGTCATAAGGAAGTTTAGGGTCTTCTTTGTAATTTATTCCCAAGACTGGAGTGCAATTGCATATATATAATGGAGTTATTTGCAATTAATTGTGGGCCCGGATTGCACATGAGATGTGGGGTCGTGGTATCCCAGTTGGAGTTAGCTTTCTGTGGAATCCCTAGTGGTCCCCACGCTAGTCTAAGTTATTAGAAAGTTACTAATCCTACTTGAACTCTAAAAGGAAAGGAAATAGAAAATTACTAATCATATTTGAAGTGAGACTTCTAATTGTGACATAGTTACTAATTATTGTGGAAGTAAGACTTCTATTTTAATTGGAAAAGAGGAGGTTGTTTTCAGCTATAAAAGGGGGAGAAAAGGGGCTGGACGTCCATCCCTTGGAATTCACGCCCAGCCCCCTTCAAGTGCAAGAGTTGCACGCCACTTCTCCCTCTCCTCTCTTCTAGTTCTCTTCCGGGTTCCTTAGAGCTTCTAGTAGTTTTCTTTAGGAGATCCCACCCATCTCCTTGAGAGAACAGATCCGATACGGGATATAGCGTGGAAGACTAAGAGGTCTTGGAGATCCTAATTTGCTACCAAGAAAGAGTTTCTTCAATCTAGCAAGTCGTCTTCTCCATTAGAACACTACCAAGCTCCTAAGGTATAATCTACTTCTCGATTTGTTGTGGATTGTTTATGGTTGTATGGTGATGCCATATTCAATCTTAGAGATAGTTTCCTACTGATTATGATTAATGAGATTACGGACTTGGATCCTGGATATGGTTTATGGCTTTATGGGTACTTGATCCCTGAGTCAAGTTTGTCAAAAGTTTTAAAAACCTATCCACGAGACCCACCTACTTCCAACAATAATTGGGCCTGGATTTGTACAATAAGGGAACTGAACTGGGCTTCTTGACAATTATGTCTTGGTAGTAGCCTATCTGGATAGCCTTTGATGTTAAGAGTCTGTGGCAGGACTCCAACTCTATTGATTGCTTCTTATCGTATTTCATATGCTTTTATTGTTCTTTAATCAATTTTCGTTGTATATCTATTACTGTTTATGTATATCTACCTACCGGCTACTTGTAGCCTGATGATACTATGCTTGGTAAATAAGTACTGAGCCTACCTTTGCCCCAGAGGAGGAGAAGGAGGAGACATTTCAGGCTGATCAGCCTAATGAGAACGAGTGGTGTGCAGATGACATCTAATCAGTCATCCTGACCGGCACGCGAGAGCCTTCACCTCTGGATTAGAACTTTATTTTGATAATTTAGGTTCAGAAGTTTGATGTAACTAATATTTTTGTAGTATTAGACTTAAAACTCTAATCAATGGTGGTGCATTTCTCTGATATGTTTCATATACTTCTATTATTTAAGAAGTTTCCACGCTATACAATGATTAACTAATCAAAAGTATTCATCTCACCGCACACTTCGATCCTGTGGACCATGATTGGGGGTCAAATGACTATTATGTCATCGAAATTTTTTAATTGGCCCCTAATCTCACATTTAACCCTATTATTAATAATGGGGACGTTTGTGTTGATCTTGTTCGTTTTGCCTCGAGTGTTGTTTTCGCTTGTCAATACAGTTCTATTGTACTGATGGCTTTATTTTAATGAATTGTACCATTCAAAAAAAATTAATAAAGGGGACGTGACAGCCTTGGGTCAATTGATTTGGCTGAACATAGAGAGATTGCCTTTTCATCCCCTTTCAGAGTTCAAGTCCAACCTTCTAGATCGCCTCGGCCACAGGGTTCCCTTTAGCTTAAGTTCAACAATAGCGCTTTGGGTAATCCAGTCAATCAGGCATTAGGGAATTTTTAGGGATAGCATGGATGCTCATCTCTTGTTCTTCTCTGGCCTTCAAGTCTTCATTCAATGAATGAGGTAGAGTTTATTGCACTTCCGACAGGGCTTCGTGAAGCCATGAGGTTGGGTCTTCACAAAATTATTGCACAGAGTGCATTTTGTGCTATTAGTTGGGCTTCTGGTTCTTCTAACCCTCCTTGTCGCTTATGAATATTTCTCAGGAGGTTTTAGAGTTGTCCTCCAAGCTCAATGTCACCTCTTCTTATGCTAAGCGGTCAGCTAATGAGGTGGCGGATGGTCTTGCTAAGGGAGGAGTGGGGAAATTAAATTTGGTTGTTGAGTCGTTCTTTCCAAAGTTTTGGCTCGTGGCCATGGGTGCCTCTCCTATCCTTTTTGTTTTGTTTTGTCTGGTTTCCTTTTGTAGCTTCTCAGTTTATGTCTCTTATGCCGCTTAGCTTCTAATAAAATTCATTTACTATTCCAAAAAAAAAAAAAAAAAAAATCTGGCCTAAATAAGGGGGGTTGCATTACATGTTAAGAGAGGCCAAATCTTTTTCTTTTCTTTTTTGAAAAGGTGACTATATTCATTGCTCAAGGAAACTGTATAGTATAGGAGAAATAAACTGACACAAAAAAAACCCAAGGATCTGGGAAAGAGCAACAGAAAGGCGAAGGGATTAAACCAAAAGAAAAAAAAAACAAAGGCAACAACCCCAAAACTACAAAAAAAAAAAAAAAAAAAAAAAAAAAAAAAAAAAGAACATTAAACAAGAACAGCCAAAGCAAGTTTAAGAACTCACATAATTTGGCAAGACAGGAGCATCTACCTCCATTTGGTCACATTGAGTAAGATTTATGTGTCAAGTAATCTTGTATTTTCATTTTTTTGTAAGTAAAGCTCTGAACTCAGTAACTAAAAGGAAGAGACTAATTATATCAAACTTTTATAAGGAAAGGTGAGACCAAAAAATAAAAAGGAAAAAAGAATATCAGCAAAAAAATAACATACCTCCAACACTTGGATGGCTGCCGAAACAGCATCAATACATCCACTAGAATCCTGAACCACACCAAAAGAAGAGGCATCAATTAACATGCATGAGTAGCATGGAATCGGTAAACACGCACATGAAATGGCAAGGCCAGTTTGGTTGCACATAAGATTGAAAATGGGGCCCCAGTTTCCCCATTAGCCAACAAAACCGACCAAATAAAGCAAGGTATACATCATTTTATAGTCCTAAGCTATAATCAGGTTTGGGTCCGGATCTAGCATCAACCGTACCCAATTACAAATTTACCAGAGTATACTATAAAAAAAAATATGAAAGATATTATTATACACAGTTACCTATTCATGTACATGAAATATGTGCTACCAAATAATTATATGCTACCGTATTTAGTAATAATGGGTAAATCATCCGGCTCCCAAATTGGTCTAGGTCCATTTATTTTACACAATGGAACCAACCTTGAGTCAGACCTTTTACAGCCTAACTTATTGAACTGCAGCCAAACCTGGGGGCCACAACATGGAAACAGAGAAGGAATAGAAACAGTTCTCCCCAGTCAGGGGAAGCACTCAACCAGATATTTGCATCATTCAGTAGGGAATTGAAAAGAAGGGGCTAAAACTAGTCATATTAAACAATAATGGCTCCCTTAATACTTGCAACCAAAAAGGCCATGATAAAGTCAGAAAAATGTTTAAGCATTATAACCATAAATATTCAAAATACTAAAGTATCTTAAAATACTAAGCCAAAAGTGTATTTCATGATTGGTACGAATTTTGATAGGCAACAAATAATACTGTAGTGTAGTTAGACTTGTAGAACTTACAATGCAAGTAATTAGAACCACAAACTAAGTAGGTAAAAACGCTCCCAAGGTACAACCACAGCACAACGTTTTTCCACGGAAAAGGGAATGGAAAATGGGAAAAATTTCCCACGGCATTTAAAAATCCAAGTTTGGTGCAGCTGCTTCTCCTCAAGAAAAACCAGATAAACAAACTAACTTTTCTCCGCGATTTGATTAGCAGAAAGCCAATTTTAAGGGGAAGGGGAAGGGGAAGGGGAAGGAGAAGGAGGAGGGTTGAAAAGGTTTTCTGTGGAAAACGGAAAAAGTATTCCGCCCACGGAACTTGTTTTCCGCAACGCCGCACGAACGTGCCCCCCTAATACAATCAATTGAGATGAGAACTGAAGAAAATTGAGTCAGTGGAATGGAAGTACCTTGAGAAGAACAGAAGCTGCAGCAAGGCAAGCTCGTTTCATGGCTCGCCTGAGGGATTTCTCATTGGAAGGCGCGTGGAAACCGGCTCCCACATGAACCGCAACAAAAAACCTAGGGTTTGGGTTTTCTTTTTTATCTCCTTCGCCAACCATATCTCTGCAAGAAGGAAGTATAAACTCGGCTTTTGCTCCGCTAAAGCTCGGTGAGGGAATGAAAATTATAAGGAATGATCCAAGCAGCCGAACAAGCGGATATAACCACACTGGCTGTAGCAATGTAGCATGAATGCTGGATTTATTCTATTTCCCCCAAAAATTTAAAAAAAAAAAAAAAATTTACTAAAATGAGAATCATCTATCTATATTACTAAGGGAATATATCTTTCCTTCGTTTAACAAGAAGGTTCCAGGTGTCAGTATCTCCTCTCCCTCTCCACTCTCCTTTCTCTCCACTCTCTCACTGACCGATCTATATAACTTCCTAAAAAAAACCACTATGTAACTTCTTAACGGTTTCCTAAAACAGGTACTCTCCCTCTCTTTGATCAAGATGGTGGGTCAAACAGGGCCCACATCGCACGGGTCCACCACATAATGGATCTCTGGTGGGTTCTCCTTTGAATCCACGGATCGGATGGGCCATCGGGTGGCCCACTTGGGTCCCGGTATCAACGCAAGAAACTGAATGACCCAAACAATTACTGAAACTTAAAAAAAAAATCTCTGCTTCTTAACTGCTTTTCTCTTTTGGATCCACGGATCGGATGGGTCATCCGGTGGCCCACCTAAGTCCCGGTATCAACGCAAGAAACTGAATGGCCCAAACAATGACTGAAACTTTAAAAAAAAAAAATTTACCGCTTCTTAACTGCTTCCTAAAACACGTACTCTCCCTCTCTCTGATCAGACGCTTGTGGTGGGCCAAACAGGGCCCACCTCACACGGGTCCACCACCTAATGGGTCGCCGGTGGGTTCTCCTTCGGATCCACGGATCGGATGAGTCATCGGATGGCCTACCTGGGTTCCGCTATCAACGCAAGAAACTAAATAGCCCAAACAATGAATAAAACTTAAAAAACAAAAAAAAAACAAAAAAACAAACAAAAAAGAAAAACAAATTCCCTATTCTTAATTGTTTCCAAAAACACGTACTCTCCCTCTCTCTGATCAGACGCAGGATGGTGTGCCAAATAGGGCCCACATCACATGGGTTCACCGCATAATGGGTCTCCGGTGGGTCCTCCTTCGGATCCACAGATCGAATGGGTCATCGGGTGGCCCACCTAGGTCCAGGTATCAACGCAAGAAACTGAATGGCCCAAACAATGATTGAAACTTAAAAAAAAAAAAAAAAAAAAAAAAAAAGAAAGAAAAACAAATTCCCAATTCTTAATTGTTTCCTAAAATATGTCCTCTCCTCTCTGATCAGACACTGGATGTTAGGCCAAACAAGACCCACCTCGCACAAGTCCACCACTTAATGGGTCTCCGGTGGGTCCTCCTTCGGATCCACGGATCGGATGGGTTATCAGGTGGCCCACCTGAGTCCTGGTATCAACACAAGAAACTGAATAGGCCAAACAATGACTGAAACTTAAAAAAAAAAAAAAAAAATTCTCACTTCTTAACTGCTTCCTAAAATACGTCATCTCCTTCTCTCTGATCAGACGTTGGATGGTGGGCCAAACAAGGCTCACTTCACACGGGTCCACCACCTAATGGGTCGCCAGTCCTCTTTCAGATCCACGAATCGGATGGGTTATCCGGTGGCCAACCTGGGTCCTGGTATCAATGCAGGAAACTGAATGGCGCAAACAATGACCGAAACTTTCAAAGTAAAATAAAATTCCCGCTTCTTAACTGCTTCCTAAAACACGTACTCTTCCTCTCTCTGATCAGACGCTGGGTGGTGGGCCAAACAGGGCCCACCTCGCACGACTCCACCACCTAATGGGTCGTCGGTGGGTCCTCCTTCTGATCTACGGATCGGATGGGTCATCCGGTGGCCCACCTGGGTCCCGATATCAACGCAAGAAAATCAAGCGGAACAGTTGTATGGCCCAAACAATGACCGAAACTTAAATAAAAAAAAAAACAAATTCCCACTTCTCAATTACTTCCTAAAATAAGTCTTCTCCCTCTTTCTGATCAGACACTGGATGGTGGGCCAAACAAGGCCCAGCTCGCACGGGTCCACCACATAATGGGTCTCCGGTGGGTCCTCCTTTGGATCCATGGATAGGATGGATCATCAGGTGGCCCACCTGTGTCCCGGTATCAATGCAAAAAACTGAATAGACCAAACAATGACTGAAACTTTAAAAAAAAAATCATGCTTTTTAACTGCTTCCTCAAACATGTGGTCTCCCTCTCTCTGATCAGACGCTGGATGGTGGGCCAAACAGGGCCCACCTCGCAGGAGTCCACCACCTACTAGGTCACCCATGGGTCATCATTCGGATCCACGGATCAGATGGGTCATCGGGTGGCCCACCTAGATCCCAATATCAACTCAAGAAAATCAAGTTGGACCGTGCATAGCACGGGGTGTTGCTAGTATATTATAAGGAAATGTCAAGTGCATCATACAAAATTACAAAACACAATAGAGTTTTTAAATCCTGCCTTGTACTTGAACATCTAAAAATTCCACTAAAAAATAATTCCAAATGTTATTTTAGAAATCTTATGAATAAATATGACATTTGCAAATATCAGAACAAGCCATCACATCATGTCCTGAATTCTCAAAACACACCAAATTCTAGTCAAAAATTCTAAAAAAGAAATAGACTTTCAAATTCCCTCTTCAAAGCAATGGGCGTATTAGCCATCCATCATCTCAACCTACAAATTAGCTGCATCTTTCCTATTATCAATCAATAAATCCCAAGGAATCGGTGAGGACATAAGTCAAAGGTTACCATTCTCCCTAAATGTAAAAAGATAAATATAGTAATCAAAGTCCATACTCCAACCTCCTCCCAGCAAACCAAAGTCATGCATATGCGTCCATACAATGCCTCAAATGGTTTCATATGTATGCTGGACTAATAACTGTTGTTATATGAAAACTCACACGAAGGCAAATTCTTGTCCCAATCTTTCTTGAAGTCTAACGCACATGCCTTGAGCATATCTTCCAATGTCTGAATAGTGCGCTCTAACTGTCCGTTCGTCTGAGGGTGGTAAGTTGTACTGAACCACAACCGACTGCCCAAAGCTGTCTGCAATGTGCTCCAAAATAGAGAGACAAATCTAATGTCTCAATCAGATACTATAGACTTAGGCACTCTATGCAACTTCTCTATCTCATCATTATACAACTTCGTCATATTGTCTATCAAGTGATTGGTCTTGAATGGTAGGAAGTGAGCTAACTTGGTCAATCTATCCATGATCACCCATTGGCATCATTTCCTCTCCTAGTGTGTGGCAATCCTGACATGAAATCCATAATAATGTGCTCCCATTTCAACTCAGGAATCTCTAACTGATAAAGCAACCCAAGAGGCTTCTTTTGCTCAGCCTTGATCTGCTGACATGTAAAACACCTAGAAACAAACTCTGCAATCTCCTTCTTTGTATTCATCCACCAATAGTAATTTTTCAAATTTTGATATATTTCCGTGTTGCCCGAATGAATACAATATCTCGTATGATGTGAATCTGTCATCAGCTCTATCATATATCTGGCACGCACAACTGGTCTCTGCTATACAAAACTCCATCTATAAGCCTAATATCTGGCATGTCACCCACATGCTCAATAATATGCTACAAATTTGGATCATCTCTCTAGCTCTCCCTGATCCTGGTGACTATGATCCTGGTGACTATCTCTGGTTCCCATGCCCTCATACTAGCCATCATCACTTTGTCACTGATATGCCATAACTCGGCATCAATATCTCTGAACTACTTCATCCATCGCTATTCAGGTACTATGCATCCACCGAACGCTGACTTGCGGCTGAGAGCATCCAATACCACGTTGACCCTTCACGGGTGGTATTTGATAGGGAAATTGTAGTCCTTAATATACTCCATTAATCTCCATTGTCTATTGTTCAACTCACCATTTGTAAATAATATTGTAGACTCTTGTGGTCTGAGCGAACCACGAACTTCACCGTATAAGTAGTGTCTCCACATATCCAGTACAAATGCCACAGCTGCAAGCTCTAAGTCATGGGTGGCATATTTGTTCTCATGATCGTTCAGCTGTTTGGATCCATATTCTATCACCCTGTCATTCTACATAAGAACATAACCCAAACCAATTCTTGAAGCGTCAGTGTAAATGACAAATCCTCCATTGCCTGATGGCAAAGCAAGAATGGGTGTTGTGGTCAATCTGGCCTTTAGCTCCTGTAAGCTCTTTTCCCTTTTGTTTCTCCCATGGTTTAGAGCATGTTTTGTCAGATATATGTGATGTGCATGGCCATTTTCCAAATCTAGCATGGTTTTTTATTTTTAGGAGATTTTGGAGTTGAATTTTGGGGATTTCTTAAGGGGTGATTTCAGCTGATTAAGAGGTGATTAGAGAGTGTTTTGGGTTGCTAAGAGGCCAAGGAAAGTACCAATTTTGATTAACATAGCATGCAAGGCTCTCTGTTAATCTTGATATTTCAATCAATGTATGGAATGACTTGTTTCTCTTGATCTAATTGGTTTCTAATGGGTTTAATCTTGCTAATTAACTTGTTGATCATGTTTATATAATTCTTGATTTTCAAAGATCTCAAAAGATTACAAAAAGCTGCAAAAGCCGTCCCTAAACCAAGCCCCAGAAGCCACTTGTGTGGCACAACCAAAAGCCTCCCGACTGTTCCAAACAGGCCTCTCGGTCGACCTACACAGTGTCCTTGATCCATTTACTGAGGAAGGGAGCTCAGTCAACTGAGTACAACTGGGACTATCACCCGATTATAACTTTGGTCCACCCAGTTGTGCCCTCATAAACCCCTTTTTGGGTGTTTTTAAGCCTAAAACTGACCTGGGCCTTCTCCAAATCTCCTTGCACACTTAGATGGTTGATACGTGGATCTCAAAGTGGGTTCAAACCCCGATTGACCTTGACAGTTGGATTTTCTTAATGAATGACAGACTGTTTTGAGCAACTGGGATTTCCTTCCTTCGGCCTGACTTTCAACCACGACCACAAGCAGGCCAGTTGTCCCCTGCAGGTGCCTTTTTTGGGCCTATTTGTCCCGATCTAATCCCCAAAACCCTCTAAACACTTCTGAAAATATAAAAATTGTTTTGGTCTGGTGAATTTTTTTAAAGTTCTGGGATATTCAGTTTAAGTTAATTTTGAATCGGAATTCTAAATGTGATCGACACTCATAATTTGATGCGTAAAAGAGGGGTAGGCGCCCATGGGGTGGAGCCTATCCTGACAGTTCGTATTTTTTAGGCTCTTCGATCTCTTTTTAGAGTTCCGATGGGTTTAAATTGATGGATTTTATTGTCTCGGATTGTTTCTGGTCTCTAGTGCCCAAGTATTGAAGTGATTCAGATTCGGAGTTCAAAATAAAGTCGAAAAGTCGCGTTTCGAAACAAATGAAGGGATAGGCGCCAAGGGGGTGGCACCCATTCTGATAGTCTGTAATTTTTAGGGGATTCAACTGTATTCCGAGGTTCCGGATGGGTCTTGGCCATTGGTCTTTGGGTCCGAGGTTTGTTTTAAATTCTGGTTTTTGTTAATTTAAGTTTCAAGGTGTTTAATCATTCATTTTTAGGTGAATTGGTGAATTAAGGCTGAGATGGAGGGTAGGCAACCACAGGGTGGAGCCTACGTTGTTGTTTGGTGATTTTCAAGGATTTTTGGGTGTTTTTGGGTTATTTTTAATTCGGACTTTTGTGGCGTTTGATGGGAAATGCTTTACTGTATTCAATTGTGGTTGGATTGAATCTTAATTGACTAGGTTTAATTTTTAATTAGGGGTTTTTAGGGGACAAATAGGCTGACAGTTTCAAGGTTTTTGTTGATTTGTGGTTTTTAGATTAATTGAAGTTTGAATTGATTAAGGTTTTAGGTCTTTTGAGTTGAAAGTGTTTTACTATGTTGATTAAGATTAGATTAATGCCTTAATTAATTAGATTTAGTCTTTAATTAATTATTTTCAAGTTTCTACCGAGGAGACCATCATAGTTTCCACAGAGCATACCTACAAAAGAGTTTCTTCTGCTTTGAGCTTCAAGCCGACCATACCAGCTAGGGATGACGGCAAGATTGCTTGGGGAACCGGCGAACGTACTTTCATAACCGGTATCTTCCAACATAAGGAACCTGGCTTTAAGGAGTCTACCATAATGAAGTTTGAAATGCTGGCTCCATGCAGAATGGTTCTTTCTGCTGGATGCAAAATGTCGCAGCTCAGAACCATTAGCTTAGGGGTTCTGGCAGGAGACCTGCCGTCTCCTGGGTTTGTAATAAGCAAAACCTTAGGGGATGGTTCACCCCTTCCCGTGATTGGGAATTATGGACCCGGGAAGTTTTGGAACAATACAGTGACATCCTCGCGGAAGCAGGGGTACTCGACGTACATCTCGGTGGGTACCTTCTAAAGCCAAAGAAGCTTGTAGGGCGATAGTGGAGTTATTTTGTCCTTCCACAAACACCTTCATCACCCCTAACACAAAATTGGGGTTTTCTTTAATCGAGATGCATGACGTCTTCGGTCTCCCAATACTCAGGGAATTTTAAGAAGAATTTAATCCCCTTAACTCCATTCTAGAGAGAGATCGAGGATTTCCGCGCAGTGTTTCAACAAGTCTTCGCTCTGGCAGAAATGTCCTGTGATAGTCACCACAAGTTTAAGGCGGGGACGTGGATAAAAAATATGTTTTCGAAGGGACCAGGTAAGAAGATTACTTTCTTGGAAAGCCTAAAGACTTTCAAAAAGAAGGTGGTTACTATTAATCCTTCTTCAGCGAGTCCTCGAAGAAAGAAACTGATGTACACCACTTCTTATGTGGATTGTCCCGAATTTTCTTCTTATTTGGAGAAAACTTGTTCTGACAGTATGCCAAAGAGGTGCCTCGTGGCTATGTTCTTGGCCATTTGGTTGTCCGAAGTCATCTTCCCCATTGCAGGCAAAGAGGTCCGTACTGGTTGCATCTATCCTGCCAGTAGGATGGCTTTTGGAGTGAGGTATACTCTGGCTCGGGCTCTGGTCAGCTATTTGTGCACAAGGTTAAAGATGATTGGCTTCTTAGTGCGCTGTACCAAGCTGTATAATCGGTACTATGGGGAGCATCTTCTTTATGCACGGTTCGTGTACCATGGTCCCAGCTTGCACCACCTGGGAAATCAGGGAGATCTCCCTTTTTACAGGGCCGTCACAAATGGGAGCGACATGGGTCTTTCTCTTGCGACCGCTAGAAGAGTTGTGGCGAACCACATGAATTATGACATTTGCAAAAGAACGGTGGTGATATGGGATTTGCAGCGTACAGGTCTTGTCAGTAGCCAATTTCCTGTTGACAAGGAGAATTCTCATACATGGATCCTACCATTGACCACATGGGAAAAGGAATGGCTTGTCTCTATCCGGCCTTCGGATTTGGTCTTTTGTAGAGAGGGGTTGATTGACATTCAACCTTATGTCCCGGCCTGATTCAGTAGGCAATTCGGCTATTGTTGAGTTTATGAATTTGTACATTCACGCATCATTTTAGGATGAATTAGGGGTTTAATTAGGTGGATTGTATAATTATTCATCTAATTCCATCATTTCATGCATTTTCACATAGGAACTTGAATTTTCATACTTTTCATACATTTTCTGCATTAACTTAGAATGTTTTGCAAATATTCTCCGAAAAGTCCCTGTTGGAGTAGAACTCTGTCCGGATGAGTCCCGTTTCAATATGGGCTCTTCGATATTTGTTGTGTTGAATTCGAATGTGCAGAAAATGAGAATTACAGGCCTCTGTCATGGAACCCACTTTCAAGCACACATATAGTAATTTTGGGCCTTGCATTGCTGAATTAAAGCTTGAAAAGAAGTAAATTGAAGAATTCACCACATGGACCCCACACACAAGTCATGTGCAAATCAATCAAAGGAGGACTCCACTCATCATGTCAGTTGAAGAGTCCTAACTACAGTAGAAGACTTCTCATAGGGCCCACTGTTCAAGCATATGAAATGTCCCACATGGCAGGATTCGCAGTAGTTGCAGATTTGAAATTATTAATGGATAATTCAAAGAGTACAATTCTGATTGGAACAAAAGAAGAAGAGTTTGAATCATCCACATCTGATCTCCTTTCGAAAATGAAAGTTGCGTAGAGATAAAATCCATGGCGAATCAAATTTCAAAAGTTAATCCTGCTTTTCTCAAGATAACTCATCTTCAAATGGCCATAACTTTCAATCCGACCGTCGGATTGATGAAATTTACCTATCGTTGGAAAACTTATTTAGAGTGGATATTCGTGGAGTCTATGGATGTTCAAATCAGAGCTAGATTGACAAACTTATGGGCCCGGAGATTTTTCAAGTTCATTTTTAAACGGGATTGTAATTAAATCCACACCGTTGATAATCAATTGCTGCACATCCCTTGTGGGATCCCATCCGAAGATTAGCCAAGCCATCCAGAAGTTTTCAGAAGCTCAAATTAAAAAATGATAAGAGATATACCTTATCAATGAAGATAAATCAAATCTGTAGAGAAGGTGTCCAGATTCAATGTATCTGTAAGATAATCAGAGTAATAAAAGGAACCCAAAGGTAGCATAAGTGACACTTCCTCCCTTGGACATCCGCTATTACTCTCTCTCTCTCCTCTCTCTCTTCTTTCCCTGATTAATAGAATTTGAGAGTTATTTTTAGGTATTCTGGAGCCCTGTTCCAGAAATTAGGATTTTTAGGAGATTTATGAGAGACTAGTGTACAAGGAGATGCCATCAATGAAATTACTTATGGAGTTCTTTTCAATGGCTGGCTATATTACTGGATTTGAGCACACAGATGAAGTTAAGTAGATCTTTGATTTAATCTATGTTATTTTTCTATTACTTTCTTGTCTCTTTTAAATGCATCATTTTTTAGAATAATAGATCTGTCTTCATGCCTTAGGCAGCCTCTATTTTTATTTCTAATGAAAATAGTTTGATGATTTATGCTTAATTTGATGAGTCATTGTAGACACCTCATTTGGCCCCTATGATAGCCTTAAATACCCATCATATATAACGGTGCCTCTATTTCACCCATAATTGAATGATTAATGGCATAATTCAGATTAATTAATGATGATGAAGATGCTTGTTGATAATTTTATACTTAGTTCGACGACTTCTAGAAAATTGTGAGAGAAAAGCCAAATCGCGTCGTGATCTCGAGTTCAATTCACTACTTACACAAGAAGCGGACCACGACACCAATTATCCGTATTCCGGACCACTTAAGACATGCTTGGGCCATTTTCCACAAAGATCACGCTTAGCTTGCTTAAATGCCACCAAATTATCCTAAGTTAGGAAGCCGGATCCATTGATCCAGGGGTTCCCCTTTCTTTCCAGCTCCCAACCATAAGAACATTTGGACCCTTAGATTCTTCATTTCGAGAGTTTTCTGACGGTATGTAGAACGTCCAAATCCGATAAACGGATCAAAAGTTATGAGTGTTTGAAGTTTGCCTTAGAAAGGTAATGGAAATCCATCTAGGCACAACCCAAGTGGCGCCCAGCCCACTAAAATCCATCTAGGCGCCCCAGGCTGGGCGCCCACACTATCTAGGACCACCTAGGCACCCCATGGTAAGCGCTCACCCTCCAAATCCATTAGTTTGGCCTAAGGGCAGCCCGGGACCACTCCGAATAGGGACCGAACTTCAAAGATGATGGAACTCCATCTAGGCACCACCCTTATGGCGCCCACCCTACTGAATTCCACATAGGCACCAGCCCTATAGCGCCCACCATGTCCAATTCCACTTAGGCTCCACCTTTGTGGGCCTCGTCAATTCTGTGCCTGTGTAGGTCCTCCGCAAATGAGCATCTATTCATTCAATCTTAACTCCAACCGGGACCAAGTTCCAAAACCAAACCCATTCCATGTAGGCACCAGCCTTGTGGCACCCACACTATCCGCGACCACCTAGCCACCACCTTGTGGGCATCCAGACTACGCAGACCATGTAGGCTCCACCCCATGGGCGCCCATCCCGTCTCAAACCCTAATTCACCCTAAAACAACTTAGGCCGCCTTGGGATGCGTGGAACCTTTTAGAAGGACGAGATAATGAAGCCCTAGCCCTCCTAAACTCGTCCCAAACCCTTATATAAGGATCTTTTAACCCCATTTGCAAGGGAGCTACCCTAAAAAGAGAGAAAAATAGAGAATAACAAGGACAAAGGTAGCCACCATTAGAGAGAGAATCTCAAATCTAGAGAAGAAGAAGAGGAAATAGATGAGGAGATTCTCATATCTTCAAGATCTAGAAGGAAGAGATCATTTAGAGCCATGGATTTCCTCGAAAGAACCGGTCTAGGAACTTGAAGAACACGATTCGAATCGGTATTTCTAGATTTCTTCCGTTTCACTGCATTTTCCCATCATCATTGCTTAGAAACATGCTTAGGATCATTTATGCATCGTAGATCTGCATAAGTTATAATAAATCTTATATTAGCATCTCATCATATTAGGAACATGTTTAGGTTTATTCAAATAGAGTAGATCTGCATTGATTTCGTAGTTCTAATTGCATAACTAGGTTAAATCTCGCATTAGTAGCGTCATCACCATCATTTAGATCTAGAAGATCGCAAAAGGCCCCCAACAGAAAGGCTGGGCGCCTACCCTCCTGAGATAGGGTCTGGGTTTTAGATCTCCACTTATTGCATCGTTTTCTCGTAGATTTGTTAGTTGCATCATTAGTAGTTCGTATTAGGACATTTGCATCAGTTGCTGAATATCGGGAGTTGTGCTGAAAATCCTAAGACTATTGTGCATTCGTTGCAGTTTGTTGAAAACCCTGACTGAATATAGGCACCACAGGTGTGGCGCCCAAGTGGACTTTTCCACTTTCGTGCACAATTTCCGATCTTCCACATTTAGTTGATTTAGGAGTTGCATAACAATGATATGTTTGGTTGTTTGATGTGTTTTGAACTTCGAATTATCATTTCTATCATACCTCACATCATATCATTTGAATCATAGTCATAAAAAAATCATAAAAAAAAAATCATAAAATAAAAAACTACTTCTTCTCTTTCCTTACTCTCTAGTAAATTAGAGAAACCAAAAACAAATTAAAAGGTATCAAGAAAATCCAAAAATAGCAGGTAGATAGTCTAGGTTATCAAATTTCGTGCCTAAGTAGGATAAACCTTGAGATTAACTAAAACATCATAATTAATTAACTTTAGGACCATCAAATCATTAAGAACCCTAAAATAGAGAATCTTAATTAATTTGGGCCAAAATTGGATTATGGAATCACTAAAATGTATTAGGGAACCCAAACTGTTATGATAGATTCCTCTCCCTTGGAGCCTAGCTTGCTTATTCACTAAAAGCCCCTAATTAAGGATTAAACCTAATTAATTAAGACTCTAATCTTACACCAATTGACACAGTAAAAACCTTTCATTCAAAAGACCTTAAGACCCTAATTAATTTGGATTAAAAATAACTAAGGACTTTGAAAACCTAAAACCCAAAACACAATCACCTGGGCGCCATGCCCTGGGTGCCCATATTGCTAAATCCACCTGGGCACCACCCCCTAGGTGCCCAGCTTGCTCACTACTTAAAAAACGTCACTTAAAATTTAATCTAATTAATTAAGACTTTAACCAACTCCAATTAACACATTAAAATTCTTTTAACTTAAAAGACCGGAAACGTTAATCAATTTAGAATCGAATTAACCTAAAAAATACAAAACCAACAAAAACTCTAAAACATCCACTAGGGCACCACCCCCCGGGTGCCCAGACTGCCAAGTCCATCTGGGCACCACCCTCTGGGTGCCCATCCTATCCTATCACTAAGACACCCCAATTAAAACAAAACCCGAATGAACACATACTAAAACATTGTTAACTTAACAAACTTGAAACATTAATCAATTTGGACCTAAATCATTCTAAGAAACGCAAAACTGACCAACCAAGACAGACATTCACCTGGGCACCACCCCTTGGGTGCTCGGCCAGCCAAGTCCATCTCGGCACCACCCCATAGGCACCTAGCCTATCCAATCACTAAGAGACACAAACTAAAATTAATCAAAACCCGGATTTAATCCTAATCAACACAACATAACAACTTTAAACCTACAATAACCGAGACCCTAATGTAAGACCCCGACCCGAGTGACCTTGATTAGTGTTGATTAAGTTGCGTGTTAGTCTTGATTTGGTTTAGTGGATTTTGGTTTAGTTGGTTTAGAATAGTTTTGTCATAACTTTGGGGAATTTTGAGTACCTTTGGAATTAGTGGGGCCCTTTGGGGGTTCTTTTTTATGACTTGCGTGTACTTGGGGGTTTACTTGAGATTCTTTTGATTTGGTGTTTTATCCCGATTTACTTATTTTGTTAACCCCTTCAACTTTCATGTTGATCCCGTTTCCGTCCCGAATTCCGAAACTCGATTTCCATTGCTTGAGGGCAAAACAGTCTTTTTACACTAAATCTGTACCCAAAACTTGATATTCCCGAAACCCGCGAAACATATACTTTTTGGAAAGTAGAAATTTCGACGATCATTTCTTCCTTCTTCGTCGATTTCATCCGAGATCCCGAAAACTACTATTTCAGCCTTAAACAATTCCAAAGTGGTGGAGCCCACTTGCAAATGCTATATATAGAACCCAACTTTTCTCCCTTCTCTTTTCCAGCAACTTTCTTTCTAGGGTTTCTTCTTCCTCATTATTCTTCTTTCTCTTGCTCTCTTCATCTCAATCCCTCACCAAACTTGCACCCACATCATAATGGAGATCACCATCTTCTTCCTCTCCTTCAAGGCTCTCTATTGATATTATCGTTGAAGGAAACCTCCCATTCCAAGACTCGTTTTGAGCTAAGACTTGCCATTAAAGGATCTTCCAAGTAAGCTCTCTCACTAATCTCTTAGATTTGTGTCCTTATGATCTTAGAGGAGCTCCATTTCCATTATTGGAAGCTCTCTCTTCCTATTTCCTTGTTTAACCCATTTTAGGGTTTGTTTTGGGGTTTTTGTAGAGATTGTGGATTTTTGTGCTTGAGAGGGTGTTAGAGGACCTTTTGCTTAGCTTTGGACTTGAGGCAAGTGGATGATTGGATAAGTTTTGAACATTTACATGTTTCATGGAAATCTCTTGTTTTTGCACTAATTATTCCTAATAATTTTTACATGTGTTTTCATAGTCTTCCTTGCCTTGATTTCTATTACTTTTGAAATGCATAATTATGAGTTGATTTTTCTATTATGCACCTTGATAAATGTATCTTTATGTTATTAAAGTATAGATGAATCTTATGGGTGTCGGTTTCTCTTTCTTTGGGGATCAAATATGAAAGAATGGAGGAGTTTGATTTGGATGTAATGGGGAGTAGAGAATAAGGTTGAGGTATTTGAAAGAAAATTTATGGTTGTTATTGGGAGGCAAGGAGGCCTTTGTTGCAGGAAAAATGTTTAGGAGGAAGAAGAGAAGAAGGCCAGGATGGCCGTTTTCGGGTAGCAAAAATGACTGCCCGCTTGAGCGGACATCAGGCCGTTCGAGAGCGCAGTCATTCTGACTGCAGCTCGGGTAGCAAAAATGACTGCCCGCTCGAGCGGACATCAGGTCGCTCGAGCGCGCAGTCATTTTGACTGCAGTTCGGGCAGCAGATTGCCTGCCCGCTCGAGTGCGCGATTGGCCGCTCAAGCGCATGATTGGCTGCTCGAGCACACAGACGCTCTGTCCACCCGTTTTCCTGCGCAGCAGAGGTCCGCTCGAGCGCACCTTGGTTCGCTCGAGCGCACCCCCTCCCGAGTATGGACCACTTTTGGGGCTCGGAAAAGGTTTTTAAGGGAATCCCTTGGTATTTAGGAGGTTTATGAGGCGATATACGAAGCCTATTGGAGAAAGAAACCAAACCACAAGCTTTCATTCGAAGTCTTTTGAAAATCCTAAGGTGTATAAAGAGCCCGGGATGTCTCCAAACTCAAGGAGTATCAAGTCATTATTACAAAGGACATACGGGGTCCTTACTCACCTGATTTATCTTGAATCTTGACACTTGTCCCGAATTTCTCGAATTATGATTTATCATTCTCGAAAGTATTGAAAGTATATTTTAGCATTTTGCTAGCCCGTTTATACATGCCCGAATAAAATGATACTTGTGCCTTTGAGCATCCCGTCCCGCCCGTTTACATACATGCACTTGATATGTTTTATACATGTTTTGAATTGTTATTTGACCTATGAGTCGGCACCACTAAACTTGGCTTTCCTTGCCGGTCTGATCCACCGACTTGGAGACCCCTTCCCGTCCCGCCAACTGCAGTTTGGATCCCGCTATCCGGTTGTTACCGTGGTCTTGTCCCGATACCCGGTTCGCTACCGTGGTCTTGTCCCGTATTATATTATGTATATGTATATGTTACTTATGTTGCATCTCCTCACTTCGGTGACTGAGACAACATCCCGATATGCTCATGTCACTTCGGTGATAGAGGACTTAGCTATGTGTGGTTGCCATCTTGTCTGTTTCCCGTTTCCTTGGATACCTTACATGTTTTATATTGCATAGGTATTTGAATAAATGATTCTCTCATTTTATGAAACTATTGTTTTGACATGTTTAAATGTTTTTCAAGGTAATTTCTTTATTGATTTATCTTTTCACCCGTTTGCCAAACCGTTGTGTTTGACCCTTATTTTGGTACTTAGGTCCCGTTATTGGTCTCCCCGAGGAGGAGCTTGAGGAGGCGGTCGGCGAACCGCAACGTCTAGTTGAGTGGCACACCGATGATGTCGTCTAGACATTCGGGTGCTTGAACTGCGTAACATTTTGGGGATAGTGTCTAACCATTCTTTTGGGAATTTGTTATTTTATTCATATTGGCCTTTGTTGGCCTCTATTTTTGGGGACAATGTAATTAAACTATATTGTTGTAAACCTTAACTTTCTTTTGGGGTTATAGCTTTAATGATCATTGCTCATTTTGACTAGTATTAAACATGTGTTAATCTTGCTATCTTGGACATGAATGTATGAAATAAATTTGCTACACGCTTCCGCACATAAAAGAAATATTCATGTTAATGTGATATCCTCACCGCGGACACCTGTCGGAAATCGCGTGTACGAGTTGCATTCTTTGAAGGACTCGTATACGTTTTGGGTTTAAATTAATTCATGCATCATCATATCATACATCAATCACCAAAGCTAGTCCCGATCCCGGATTAGGCCCGATGACTCGGTCCAAGGTTGCGACACCTAATCAGTTCAACCTCAAATTAACTGAAAGACTATCGAACCAACTCAAACCACAAGGCAGTCACCTGGGCACCACCCCCCTGGGCGCCCAGCCTGTCAATCCACTTAGGCATCATTCCTTGGGCGCCTAGACGGCCCATTCCCTTAGAAGCCATCAATTAAAAATTAAACCTAATTAATTGAAACCTAATTCATTCCCAACTGAATATGAAGGAACACCTTTCAATCTAAAATACATCAAACCACAAAAGTCCAACTTCTAATCAACTTAAAAACGCAAAACCAACCCGAACCTCAAGACAGTCACCTGGGCACCACTCCCTGGGCGCCCAGCCTGTCAATCCACTTAGGCAACTATTCTGTCCAATTCCTTTGGAAAACATCAACTAAAAATTAAACCCAGTTAATCAAAATCTAATTCCATCCCAACTGAACATGAACAAACACTCTCCATCCAAACACATCAAGTCCCATGTCAATTCGAACTTGTGTTGACCTAAGAATCACAAAACCACCCAAACCTTAAGACAGTCAGTCTAGGCGCCATCCCTTGGGTGCCCATCGTGCCAGATTCACCTGGCATCACCTTCTGGGTGCCTAGCCTACACCTCGACCATAATCTATCAATTCAACTAAAAACAAATAATCAAACACTTAATAACCCAAACTAATTGAGACCAGAACCTAAAACAATCCCAGGACCCAAGGACCAGTAAGTAACTCCCATCCGGAATAGTTGAAAATCACAAGCAATTCACCTGGGCGCCCCGCCTTGGGCGCCCATCCTGTTAGATCCACCTAGGTGCCACACCCTTGGTGCCTATCCTCCCACTTGCACTAAAACTCGAATCCTTGATTTTATTTCAAATCCGGATCCGAATCACTTTGACATTTGGACATCAGAGACTTAAAACAATCTTAAACATTAAAATTCCTCAAGTACAAACCCCCGGAATTCCGATAGGAGATGGAAAAGTTTGAAAAGCATAAACTGTCAGGATATGCTCCACCCCCTCGGTGCCTACCTTGTTTTAATCTTGAATTGCAATCTTCGACAACTTTTTGGAATTCTGATTTAAATTAAAAATAATAGAGCCTTAATATATTTAAAAATACATTAATCTGAACCTTAAAACACCACTTAGAACAAAGCAAATTACAATTAACAAGTTGCTTAGGTGCAAGAACTATCAAACTTAGGCTATTTGCAACCTAGGAATAAATTGGATTACCTTGTTAGGTAGCTTAGGGCATTAGGCTTTGCCCCATCACTTTTCTTGTTTCGTTAGGGAATTAGGAGAGCTGATGTGGGCGGTCTAGGACCTTAGGTCAGGGTGAATCCGATGATCAGTAATAAAGCATTAATCATATAAATCCAAGTAAAATCCCCTAGTTAGGCCCATCTAGCCCCAATATAAAAAATCCATAAAAACTATAAAACCAACAAAATAATTCCAAAAAAAAACTTTCTTCTTTCTTCCTCCACCTTAGGTGCCAAATATTTAATCGGACTTAATGATAAAAGGGAATGAAGAGCTCATTTCTAAAATTGAATAAATGAGAATGATGAGATACGATGAGTGATTTTGCACACTTTTAAACAATCACGACCCATCGGCCACCTCCAATCAATTACGGCCCATCGACCTTTCACTTTTATCACTCGTGTATCGCATACAAAAAGCACAAAAATCACAAGTCAAAGTCTTATTTACATCATCATTTTGGTTTGAAAAGTCAGCCTTTAAACCCTATTTTGCCAAGGGATCTGAAGGGGGTACCCGGGAATGGGGTTGATCCTCTTTTTAAATATTTGGCACATCCCTCTTTTATTTTATTTATTTTATTTTACTTGGATGTACTATGATTTTGCTATGTGAGGATTAATCTTTATTTGGACTTTAACTCATGACCCTGAATTGGCTCTATATTAAAGAGACCCAAAGAGACCCAAATCAATGTGGTAGGACAACCGTCGTGTGTTGCCAGTGGCACATTAGACGAGAGGAAGAACCCACCCACTTATTTTCTCCCCACATTTCTTCGGCTTTCGTCGAAGAATGGTGTTACTGTTGGAAACGAGTAGAAACCAGGATCTCTAGATATTGCGTACAAATTACTGTAGAAATAACTTTGAACTAATATGATTAAATCATACCTGTAAGATCTCTCTGATTTGATATTGATCTTACAGCAACCCGAAAACCTCTAGATCTTCTACTGTATTCCTATATGCTCGAACTCGCACCAAGGAGTGAGCCTCTTTTGCGAATCCTCCTCTACTATCCAAAAACGGGATTTCTCTCTTACTATTCTTATTCTTAACCTAGAGAACAGTAGCGCCTATTTATAGACTACAATAGGGCCCTTAAGAAGGAAATAAGGATAGGCTCCTTATGGAAACATGAAACCCTAATTTGACCCAAATTAGAATCCTAGTTCCATAAATTATAATTCAGTCCACTGAATAATCATAATTGCACTCCTGTCCTTATTCTCAAAATAATATTTTTAGGTTCTTGTTATTAAATGCTTTTCAATCTCCCCACGTTAAGATTTCAGATATCCATTGATTAAATAATTATTGACAACTCTATTTAATCGATATCTTTATTATTCCTTGAAACCTTACACTTAACTTATTTGATATGTCGGACACAAAGTCCACCTGCAGGGTTTGACATAATCAAAACTTAAAAGCTTCATCAAGGGGATATCATCAATCCCTATTACAAGACGTGGATTCCGTCAATAAACTAATATCCACCATACACGTAGTGTAGTCATCCAATTCACTGAGATTATTGACCCATAAAAGATCTCACTCCTTCATAAATTAAAATGCCAAACACTAAATATATGTGTCTATTATTTATGTCAAGATTAAGAGTACAAGAACTCATAATAACCATTTGGGTGTCCATTATCTTATATAGTCAGTATAAAGACAATAAGCCCCGAAACAATGTCATGTTCAATATACACATAGTGTACTAGCATAATGAGTCAAAACTATACCGTTTCCCGCAGACAAGACAAGCCTGCTGAAGCATCATGCTACAATCGTATCAATGGTGTGTCCAAATCCATCTAGATTTTGAACAACAACTTATATTCTATAAGAACCGACAAATAAGTCTTCCGTATATAAGTAAAACTCTACACACCAACTTGTCTACTTTATAGAATAAAAGACACTCACATGCATAATAATGCAACCATTTGCCTATACAAAATCTCAGTTAGATGAGAAGACAAAGTATACTAAAAATTGAATCAGTCAAAGACAAATACATAAATTATGTTTTTAGTATAAATTTCCAACAGTTACGGCCGTTATTGTAGCTAGCGATCGTGATCCATCGATTTTGAGGGTAGTCGGAATCCTCATTTTCGATGTAAAATTTAAATAGCATACATAGATGAATGGAGATTTCCCCAAGCCATGTCAGTTTCCCAAGGGGGGGGGGGGTCAAAATTCACATCCGACAATCATGCTTATGATTTTTCATTCTTTTATGAGGTGAAGGAGGTCTTGGGTTATGACCTTATTGTTTTTATTAAAAAATGATTTTTGCGAAAGACAAATCCTCTAGATCCGAAACATTGATTTGTTTCTGATCTGGGTTATTTTGAGACAAAGAGTAGACTAATTGTATGGATGGATAGATTATCTTGGTTAGTGGATTCTGGATGCTTCGATCTGTTTTATATATTTGATTAATTTGTGTTTCTGAATTCTTCTAGTTTTTCTTGGATCTCAATTATTTATTTATCTTTGATTTAAAAAAAAATTAGATTTTAAATTTTAACTTAGTAGTGCCCCTTGTGGGATCGACATGTAATCGCCACTGTCTCAACAAGATTACCGTGCACTTACAAAATTTTTAATGGATTGATTTAATTCACATCAGCTATTCACAAGGGACGTTGGGACATCCAAGCCAAATTAGGGGGATAATTGAAAGGCTACTCTTCAAGATGCATTGAATGCTTGGCTTTCTTCCCTGCCTTCAACATCGGCGCTTCCTTTCAACTGCCACAGTATGAAGTTCCGGTCTACACTTCCAATTTTGCCGAGTGGTATTCTATTAGTCGAACTTCTATTTGATCCACTTATAGGGACGGATTGTTTGAAGTGGGGGTTATCCCGGAGTCCAACGCCATCAGTTTTATCAACCGAGATCATTTGGATGCATATGTCCATTGTGCTGATGAGTGGAAGATTGGCCTTTATGATGATGGTATTGACTATTGTGCTCCTTACAATGGTTACAAGTATAGAGTAGAGAATAAGTCTACCATGGCCAGTCGGAAGAGACTTGATTGACCCCAACCACCTATTTCAGGCACCGTCAAGTCCCTTGAGGAAGTTAATGAAGGTGCTACCTCTTTTACAGGCAAAGGTGAGAAGAGGAAAATAAAAGCCTTGGCTTCTTGAGTAGTCGCAACTATCAGTCAACTTCTAAGAAGAGTAGAAGGGGTACTTCACACAGAGGAGCTGATAAGAATGCGCCTTCAGGATCTCAACCTAATCCACCTCCTCCTATCGTGATTCCTTCATGTCCTCCTGCAGAGGTTGCCACATTGATATAAGATTATGCCTCTGGGGATGAGGGTGGAGTAACCATGGCACCGTCTCCAGCTTGTAGGAGACAAATTGATTTTGTCGATGAACCTTATGTGTCGGAGGCTCCACAACTTCCGGTGCGCGAGGAATTGCAGCAAGAGCACACTGAGGCTGCAATTGAAGTTCCTCCTTCTATTCTTTCTATTGACCTAGCTATTGCACAGAATGTGTTTGGGTCAGTTGAGTCCATTTCTACGGCCAATGTACAACTACAGCCAGAGATTTTTATAGACAATGTCTTTCCTCCTTCACCTCCCCACATTGTACATATGGGAGTGGAGGAGACAACTAGTTTAGTAACATCTTCCTTGACTCTTGTTATTCCTGAGCACATCGAAGAGGTGCCCGTTTCAGAGGAGTTTGTACCCATTCCCATTGTACATACAGAAATAGCAGGGAGTACAGAAGACATACAAGTAGTCGAACATCCACCCATTGTACAGGAATGGTTGGACATAAATGAATAAATGATCCGGCAGATGTGCAGTTACAGCTAGAGGAAACTTCTGAAGCACATTCAATAATGCAGGAGGGAGATGAAACGATCCGACTTCCGTTCACTGAACCTAGCGACATTCCAGTGCAAACGAAAGTCATAGATCCCTCTATAAATAAAGAGGCAGCTTTGGCAGAAGAATTTCCCACTAAAGTTGATAGTGAAGAGATAGTTTCATAGCCTCCTGTTCAACCTAGTGAGGTTCAAGGTAATGGAGCCTTTTCAAGAGTTGTTTCCCTCCATCTCGAATCCTTTTTTTAGCAGTGTTTTGCTTTCTTTGTTGCCTCCCTTTTTTTATTGCCTATGATTCAATAACTCTTGTTTACTTATGCAGATCAATTGCATTTGGAATTTACGTCACAAGTTGAGGCTGAGGGCGATCTACATAACACAACTGCTTTTGAGATGCCTGTGGTCCTTGAGCCTTCTACCACAATGTATGAAGTGGGAGTTGCAATTAATGATATGACATGAGCTCTTGCCCTCGAGGCTCGAGTTATTTGTTCCAGGGCTGCCGATTTCTTAGAAGAGCAGCCCAAAGAAGTGATAGATGACTCTGAAGAAGAAAGAGAGATGGATACATCCATTACACCATATAATTCTCTTCCTCTTTCATCTCTTTAGTTCGTTCTTTCTTCGATCACCCTGATATCAAAGTTTTTTGTTGTCTTGTGTATCTCCCTTCTTTCTTGTAGTTGGTGAAGGTGCTTCTTCTACGACCCCTATAGTGATAGTAGGAAGCGCCATGATGCTAATTCCTCTGCCGTTCCTCAGACACCAGATGATGCATCTTTCGAGCTTGCCTTGTCACCAGCTTTGCTAAAAGAGCAGAAGGAAATTGTGAAGATAATGTTGCATGGGATAACTCATACTCTCACCAGTGGCAATCTTACACAGCTGGCTTACTGCCGACATACTGCGAACAATATTTTCTGCATGAACTGGGCACCATTGGACATAAGGCCTTTGAGGGCTATCTTTAATGAACATTTTTCTTATCTCGAAAGTCTGAAAGACCTTCACAGTTTGGGCCCCACTGCCTTGTTCCGACTGGAGGTGGGATAAAGACTGACCATTCTCCGAGCACAAGTTGAGATTAGACATCAGAAGCTGGATATTCCCGTGACCGCTCAGGATGAAACTCTTGCTGCTCTGTCGACACTAAGAGGGAGCATGGAAAGAACACGTTCAATTCTTGCTGACTTGGAGCGGCAGTACGAGTTTCAGCAGCAGAAACTTAAGGAGCAATCCTTACGGATGCAGGCTTGTCAGTATAGTCTCTTGATTATCGAGAAGGAGCTAAGGGACTTTGAGGCTATGCTAGACGAGTGTTTGGGGGCAGATTGGCAGCAGCAGGAAGAGGCACTCCAAGTGCAGAGATATGTCGAAGCCAAAAGGCAGATGTTGAAGAGACACGTAGAAGAGTTTAACACTAAGTACCAAGCTTTTCATGCTACTTGGGTTGTTTCCTTTGTTCGGGTTTTCATTAGTTTGCAATTAGATTGGATACATACATTTTCATTGGCTTGAACTCTCATACTTCTTCATTATTGGAATCTTCATGCATCATGTGTTTTTAAGCTTAGCATAAAAGGTTTTTGTAAAGGCATGCTCAAACAGTTTTTGAATTGCATTTTAAAAACTCAATTTTTCAAACCTGTTAGCCTCTAGTCAAGCCTAGTTCTCCAAGACCAAATTTCCCTTTAAAATCAAATTTTCTAGTCTTTAAAAAATAGGGAAAGTTTGGTCAACCGAACCTACTTCGGTCAGTTGTCGGTTCTGGATCCAGAATGAAAAATCTGTTATATCAAGGAAGTTCGGTCAGCTGTCAGTCAGGTATCGGTCAGTTGTCGGTCAACCGAACCTCAGTTCGGTGAACCGACACCTGTTCAACGGTCTGCAAATTTCAAATTTTATGACCGTTGGGACTTGACCATTGAGTTTGGTTGACCGAACCCTACATGTCGGTCGACTGACAATAGATCCGTTGGAGATTTTTTTCTTATAAAAAAAACCTTACTTGGGATTTGTGCCTAACACTTTTGAGACTTTGGAGAGCCAAGAAAGGTGGAACATCCATGCTAGGCTAGAGGAAAGCTAGGAGGGCAAATCATTATGACAAACATTTGATTCTTTAATGGGTTTGCTCCTCTTATCTTATTTTGTTCATACTTGTCTTTAAATCTTTGATTTCTTCAAATGGCATGATTAAATTGTTCAAAGTGTTCAAATGTTGAGTGTTTAAACATGCTTTGATTTTAAAATATGTTTATCATTTTAACTTCATCATTTGAATAGTATTTCACATGTTGGTCATTTAAAGTTTCTTTCAAACTTGCTAGTTTCATGTTAAACTTTCCAAAACAAGTTTGTCATTATTTCAAAAAACATTTGTGAATCACTTAGTTACTCTATCTCTCATTTGCATCATTTATGAGCATTGAATTTCAAAAGAGATAGAAGTAGCTTGTTTTTAAAAGGCATATGTATAATTTATTGATCGTTGCATATATCATGCATATGTCTTAGTTAGGATAACACTTTCATATCAGCCTATGTTAAGAGGCATTTATATGTATTCACTTGCAT
This sequence comes from Camphora micrantha, assembly GCA_003546025.1. Taxonomy (NCBI): domain Eukaryota; kingdom Viridiplantae; phylum Streptophyta; class Magnoliopsida; order Laurales; family Lauraceae; genus Camphora; species Camphora micrantha. The sequence goes on along the minus strand of QPKB01000012.1, from coordinate 35,824,511 downwards.
CTCATCCTATGCTTATTTAGGCATAGTTATTGAGATAAAAATCATGTTGTAAAGGTTAATGCTTAGCCTATTGAAAAGCATGTGAGATTGTATAGGTTAATGCTTAGTTTGTGGTTGTAAGGTTGAAGGTTAGCCGAAACCGTAAATTGATAGTGGAATACCGGTAGGGATACCGGGAGTGGATGTAGGCATGTTTGGCCGAACCACTATAAATTTTCTTGTTATGGTGATTATGTGGATGATGCACTTATGTTTAATATTTCCTTATCAATGTCAATTGTCATTGTGTTCATAGTTTCCTTACTTGGTATTAGAAGTTTCACTTATAATCAAGTTAATGAATTTACAAAGCATAATTGACATTGGTTTAAAAAGAATTGGTCTAAGTTGATTGAGTGCACCCTATTCACACCCCCCACCCCCTCTAGGGTTCGGTTTTGGACTTACAATTGTTTGCTACTCTCTTCTTCCTTTTGTTCACCAATGGAACGGCTTGTAACAAACTATTAATGATGATATATTTTGTATATTCACCTTCAACAGTTCTTTTCTCTTCTCTCTTTTTGCATTTCATGAGAAGTATATTTTTGGTTTTTAGATTCGTCAATTCACCGGTCTTTGTTAAAGAGAGTAGTAAAATAAAAGGGGGTCATGAGAATGGACATTAGCCGGGGTCCTCACTTGGTTCCTTTCTTGACGGATTTGATTTCAAAATTGACTAAGTAGTATGAACATTAGCCTGAGCCTTGTAGGGGCATTAGCCGGGGTTCGGCCTCGGTCATTTGGAATCGAGGAATTTGATGTGTAACGGGGTCAAATGGGGCCTCTCTCTATTTTTTTAGAAAACTTTTGCCAAATGACAAGAGTGGAGTCAATTAGGGTCCACATAAAGGGACATTAGCTAGATGGCTTGTGTTTTAATCAGGAGGACCGAGAGGCCTGACTTGGTTCCTTTCTTGACGGGTTTGATTTCAAAATTGACTAAATAGTATGAACATTAGCCTTGGCCTTGTAGGGGCATTAGCTGGAGTTCGGCCTTGGTCATTTGGAATCGAGGAATTTGATGTGTATCGGGGTCAAATGGGGTCTCTCTGTGTTTTTTTTAGAAGACTTTGGTCAATGACAAGAGTGGAGTCAATTAGGGTCCACATAAAGGGACATTAGCTAGATGACTCGTGTTTTAATCAGGAGGACCGAGAGGCCTACCTTGATAAAAAACAATGAGACTAAATCTGAAATTGAATTAGGGATAGTATTATTTAAGAAACTTTCCATTGATGGGCATCATACATCTTTCACCTTTAACGGTAAGGATAGCGTATGCGCAATTTGAGTAAACTTTATCGATGACGTATGGTCCCTCCCACTTAGATTGAAACTTTCCCTTAGACTTGTGAGTGAGGATCATAGGTCTTCGTACTGCAAGGGCTAGGTCTCCCTTTTTGAAAGCCCTTTCTCGCACTTTTTTATCGAAAGAACCAGCCATCACAGCTTGATGAATTTTGATACTTTGCCTTGCTTTGAGCCTTTTTTCGTCGAGACTTTTTAATTATTAAAGTCTCAGCTTAGCATTTTGATCATTTGTGATTTTTTATGTAATTGCCACCCTGAGTGAAGGTAACTGAATTTCTAGAGGTACTACTGCTTCGCACCCGTAGACGAGAGAAAATGGAGTTGATTTAGTCGGGCCTCTAACCGTGGTCCGGTAAGCCCAGAGAGTTTCATGGAGTTTCGTTCCCCATGATTTCTTGTTGTTAGATATCATCTTCTTCAGAATTTTGTAGATAGTTTTGTTGAAAGCCTTTGCTAGTCCATTTGTCGTGGGATTGTATGCAGTGGAAGGACATCAATGAATACCATACTTGTCGTAGAATCTGTAGAACTTGTCGTTGCTGAATTGGGGTCCATTATCATGGTATAGGTGTTTAGGCACACCAAAATGATAGATAATATGGTTTTTGACAAAATTGACCACAGTATTAGTTTCCACTTCAGCTAATGGAACTGCCTCGGACCACTTAGAGAAATAATCCGTGGTGGCCACAATGAAATGGTGGCCTTTGTCTGATGGAGGATGAATTTTTCCGATAATGTCCATTCCCCAGGCTTCAAAAGGCCAAGACCCGGTTGTCGGATTCAGATAAGTTGGCGGTCGATGTTTGTAATCACCGTAAATTTGGCATTCTTTGCATTTCTTGGTAAACTGCATGGAATCCGCAATCATTGTAGGCCAGTAATATCCTAACCTTCGTATCTGGTCATGTGATTTCGGTCCATCTTGATGAGCGCCACATAGCCTTGCGTGGACTTCTCTTAGTGTGTCTTCAGCTTTCGTTTGAGATAGACACCGTTGTAAAGCTCCATTAAATGATCTTCGATATAAAGTTTTAGAAGGAAGATCATAATAATATCGGGGCGCACGCCTTTGAATGCTGGTCTGATCTTTGATATTGTCGGGCGGGATGCCATGTAGGATGTAGTCGATGAAGAGTTCTCTCCAGTCTCTAAATGAATTTTCATAAGAAGGGGTTCTACTTCTCGAGACTTGGAAGCAATCTGCTACAACCTGATGAGTATCAAGAGGTAGTAACGATTTCCGTTCTGTGATGGTAATTTTCACCGTATCATTCTCCAGTAAGGCCATTGAAGTAGCTAATCCTGCTAGAGCATCTGCCTTGACATTCTTACACCTAGGTATATGATGGAATTCTATCAATGTGAACTGGCTTTTGAGGTTTTGAGCTTGGTTAAAGTAGGGGACCAAGTTTGGCTTCCTCACTTCATATTCGAGATTCATTTATTTTATATATATTCAATTGGGAATCTCCATATACTGCTAATCTATCGATACCAGACTCCAATGCCAATTCCAACCGCATGATTAGAGCTGTATATTTTGCCGCGTTGTTGGAGCAGGGTTCCAGCAATGAGAAGGAATGAGGTATGTATATTTTTTTTGGACCACAGAAGATAATTCCCACCCCTGACACCGTTTCTCCAAATTCATCGGTTTACGTTGCTCCGTCAAAATGCATGATCCAATGGAGATCAGGATCAATACTATGTTTGATAATCTTTTCATTGAAGAATACTGGCTCATTCGGAAGGTTCCTGTGCCCTGTTGATAACCAATTGTAGAGTATTATTTTTATAAGGCTTCATGGAAGCGAATAAGACATTCAAACCATATTCTCCCATGATATCAGATGAGAAATGTAGATAAGCCTCACTATGCACTTTGTGTCTCAGACATCGGAGATCTTCAGAGGCACCAAACTATGTTTCATAGATCGACGCTGTGACATTAAGTGTATAATGAGACAATATTCGGGAGCTCAATCAACCACTATGTACCACCTCATTCCATATTAGCGAATTTAGTTATAAATCTTCTTATAAATCGTTTTGAAACAGAATTGATTGGTTCATTACATTTGAAACTATCAGTAAGACTACTCATTTGAATTGTTAATTTTGTTCGTTTGTATTTGTTCGGAGTAGTTCTTCTTATCGATTTCTGAAATGTATTGTTATGATTTGATTGGTTTCGATTCAGGTTTTTGTAAGGTACCACTAAGCTTAGGTCACCTAGTTGGGCCGATCACCCGGCTTGGGATCTTTAAAATTATTTGCCAATTGCAGTTTGGATTCTGTTTGTTTACTCTGGCCATGGCAACGGTTCTGTTTTTCGGTCCCACGAGTAGTGGCAATGGTTTCTGTCTGTTTGTTCCAGCCATTTTGTATGGCAACAGTTTCTGTCTGTGTGCTCTTATTACCTCGGTAATAGGAGAATATAGTTAAATGTGGTCTGCCAATGTTTTGAGTAATTGTTGGTTAGTTTGAAATATTTGAATTTATGAAATTCTTTTATTTGTACCAAAATGGTTCATTTGATTTACTCTTTACATATGTTTCGTTTAAATTGCATTTTATGATTTTAATCATGGTATTTATAAAACTTGTATATCTTATCTATTTTATTCACCTGCCAGACCGTGTGTCTGATACTCTTTTATTTGGTGTCAGATGTCGGACCCGCAACCATTGAGGCAGAGCGTGCGGAGGAGGCAGTAGGGCCTCCGATGGAAAACGAGGGGCAGGCAAATGATGTCATGTAGACGTCATGTTGGGTTTGGAGTTTCAATAACATCTTTTGGGAACTTGTTTATAGCCTTTATTGGCTTTTATCTTTTTGTTGGATTGTATAACTTAAATATACTTTTGTGATCCTCACAACTCTAACCTTAACTTTGGGTTATGCTCTTATGTTTATATTTTTCTTTTGATACTAAACTTGTGCATTTATCTTATGCTACATTAGACTTTATTTTGCTCCATGCTTCCGCATATTATTATTTGTCGCGAAATTAATTAATTTGTTGTGATGGATCATCTGGAATCCTCATCGCGGAATCCTGTGGGAAAATAATTAGCGTGTACTGGTGAAATTTTCTGGCCCGTCGAGCTGCGTCCCCCGGATTAAGGACTTGATTATCAAGACCTCGGTCCGGGGACGTGACAATAGGAGAGCATATTTATTTGCTCAATCCTATATCAATCTATTTCATTCTCTACTTCCATTTTTTTTATGTACATGCTACCAATAAATGGGCAGAACTTCGGTACAACAAACATAGCCCCCAAAATGGGTGAGAAAATGATTTGTGATCCAACTATATTCATGGTGATGTATTTGGTTTTTGACCAATATACGCCAATGAACTGATTAACTAGGATCTTATCAAATTTTGTAGGCCATAAGCAGGGCAGTAATGCTCGCTACTGGCTAAAGAAAACTGACTTTGTATACCATAAAATAGATTGATCAATATGGATTTGTAAATTAAGACAACTTTATAAGAAAGAGTCTATTGGCCATATTATTCAGTGACACATTTAATTTCTGTCACCATTTTTCAATTCTCCGTTTAGTATTGTTTAGGATAGTCATGGGTTCTGTACAATGAGTATTCAATCAGCACATATGCCTAGAATTTCATGACAGAATGTCTCAGAAGAAAAAAATGTATAAAAATCTAGTGGTTACTTTTCCCGTGGACAGGCTGGTGAAGGCTGCTGGTACTAGCCGATGAAGGTTGCTGGTGTTGGCTGTTGGGTGCAAAGCACTCCAGGCTGACTGCGCTGGCTTCACAACCCATGGTCGTTAAGTAGATGATGTCTTAAGCGTGCAATCCACCGACCACGAGACTTACACTATGTTTGGGAAGGAGGGAAAATGGGGGGAAGGAAAAAAATGAGGGGAAAATGGAGGGAATGTGTTAATGGAGGGTGTTTGGGAAGGGGGGAGGGAAAGTGGGGGAGGGGAATGTGGGGGGAAAATTTGTCTGGGGCCCACCAAAAAATTTTCCCCTCAAAAGTGAGGGGAAAATGAGGAGCAAAGAGGGGGTTTTTCTGAAATGACTAAATGCCCCTTTTGAAATGGTAATCTTCCTACTTTTTGACTTTTTGAAATGCCCTTTTTAGTAATTTTCTATCTACCTCACAAACAAACAAAATCCTACTTTTTCACTTTTCTTTCCGCTACTTTTTACTATCCAAACAAGAGGATGTAAAATAAATTTTTCCTCCCCTCTCCTCCCCTCCCCTCCGCTTCATTTTCCTTCCCCCTCAAATTTTCCCTTCCCTCCCCTCCCCTCCCCTCCCCACCCCAAACATAGGGTTAGTCAATCACTGTGGTCTCCTTGAAATGCACTGACTTTAAAAGACATTAGCCATTTTGAATTGTAACAGCCGTTGGACACGCGCAATAGGATGTTAATGACCAGTCAACACCATTTTCTATAGCTGCCGTGTCTTTTCTACATTGGCCGCTGGGCATCATGCATCTTCTCTATTCCATCTCTGTCAGCTCTCCCCTGACCCGATCTTTCCTCTCTCTCTCTCTCTATTTTTTTTTTTAGAATAGCAGCAACTGAGGAACTCTCTTCAAACTCTTCCCAAATGTTTCCCACAGACGACGTCAATCTTCTGTTTCGCCCAAAAGAGGAAGGAAATAAAAATGCCTGCTCAATAAGCTTTTATTCATCTTTTGAACATTACAGAAAAATGTGAAGATGACCCGCACGTGTGTTTGATCGTGCAAGAAGAGTCATCTCCACTTTTATTTACATGGGTTCTTCTTTGCTTCACCTTTTGAGTGCAGGTTGTTTATAAATATTTATACAACTCTCTCGTCAGGCTTAGGAGATCAAAACAAGGAAAATTTGAATTGAAAAAAGAGGAGTTTGCTGCCTTTAGGAGTTTGTTGGAGATGAAATTGGAGAAGTTTGCAATTTAGTTTCCTTCGTCAATCTTTGTAGTTTATCACCATTATTTAGGAAGAAGGATTAACAAAGAAGTCTCCTTCAAAATAGTGGAGACGCCCTGTCCTTCTTCCATGGTGAGAGGAACAAAGACTGATTTTCAGAAGCTATCGCCCAGATCTATAGAGAAGTGTTAACTGCTGCCCGGTTCTCACCTTGCGGTTGAAGGATGAGAGAGTTTTGGAAATGACAGACTTTCTGGGCCTTTTTTGTGTTGCATCGGAGATGCCTTGCTACCCTCCCAAGTCTTCATTTTATAGCCTTTGGGGAGCCATAATTGTTGAAAATCATGGGGAAGTGGAGTGGTTTTGAAACTGCCATTAATGGGAGTGTAACTGTTCTTTTTTTGCAGGTCCCACGGCCATCAGAAGAAGTAACTGACCCGGGATCGTGGGAGTTCGTGGACGACAGGCAGTTGGGAAAGGAGGAGTTCGATGGCCAATGTATTAAGCTTTGCAACATCCAGCGGCCATCTCCCAGACGAAGTTCAGCGGTTGTTTCATTGCGTCGAGCGGCCAGTATTTGAAAGATTGAGGCGGCCGATGAGCTTTGTAGACAACGGCTGTTGGGATGCTGTCACTATAGCCGGTCAGATCCAACAGTCATAAAATACTCTCTTTTATGAAAAATGAATATTTTGCCTTGGAAAATATGATATGTTGATAAATGAATGTTTTGCATGCCAACAAACCAAAAAAATTGAATAACTCAATAAAGTTAATCTGAATTAAAACCTGTTTAATTCTTTATTAAAGTGGGTTATTCCCTCCTTTCTGAACCCTTTTCAGGGGAGGAAAGTGGATATATGTAGTTTAAGACATTTAAATTAAGGCTAGTCCAATGAATAATAATAAAAAAAGACTTAAATCTTAACTCAAGCACTACCCATAGACTAGACCCTACGGAGAATATAAAGATAAGGGATTTAACGAGAAAAGCCCTAATAAACAGCCTATTATTTAATTTGGCCCCAATTAAAAAGGTAAGACAGAATGGGCCCTTAATTGATGTTTCTTTATTTTTTTATTTTTTTTGTTTTCTAGCGCTATAGTCGATATCGACCCTCATCTATAACTACACTAAAAACCCAATTTCGCATCTGCTTCTCCCCTTTGCATCTTTCGGCTCTTCTGGTGCTTACAGCACTGCCTGGCGACGAAAAATCCACTACAGCTCTTCAAGCACTCTATTAATGGTGGTGGTTGAACTCATTTAAAAGGCAGGTACACACATGAATCTTTATTATTAGTTTGATGTTTCCCCAAAACTTGGCAGCCACCCAACTTGTTGATTCATATTCTTCCTTTTAAATCTTCCAAGCCCTAGACAAGTAATCAATGACCTTGATCTGTCCTAAAAAATGACATTCAAGTGCATCTAGAGTTGTGAACAGTGGATATTTTCTCCTAAAATACCACTACCATCTTTTTATTTTTCACATACGTTTTTGGGTCTAGAGTGTTAAATGTGTATTTTTTTACTGTCCCAGAAAATGGCACCCAAGTGCATATAGAGTTTTGAACGGTGGATATCTTCTCCTAAAGTGATACTGCCATCTTTAATTTTCGCATACATGTTTTGGGTTTAGGGTTTTAAATGTGGTTATATTCGACAATACAAACACCACTCATCTTCTTCATTGTATTATTTAGCCTAAACTAAAACACAACATTCATGCCCCATGTTAATTCTTTTTCGACTATTTCATTTTACAAGATCTAGAAATTTTAATAGCACATGGACCTTGTCCCTTGAAATTGTTATAAAAGGTAGATAAACTCCTACACTATCGTATTTAGTTTTCATATGCCTTTTTTGGTCTATGGTTTAAAATGTACATAGTCTGTGTATGGCATTGTTTGACAATACAATTAGTACAACCCTTGGAATACACAATGCATTTACTTTAAACATACACTTCCCCTTTCACCATGGGCATTGTTTATGCATACATATTTACCTTCTGTTCGTATCACTATATAAACTAATTTTTTATTTATAAACAGCATGTCAGATTGTGATATCTTAATCATATTCCACTACGATGGAAACTTTGAGTTTGATATGATGCGGCCCGTCTATAATGGAGGAAAGCAAAAGATGAGGTATTTATCAACCGGCATAACATATGGGTCATTGGTTGCCGAAGCTATTGAAGCATCTAATTGAGATTCATCGATTGAAACTTTAAGCATACAATACCTTCATCACAATGGACGTGCATTTTCACTGGCTAGCATTGAAGATGATCATGATGTAAACAGAATGATTAAAGCATCGGGTCGGGATACAAATGGGATATACTTATATGTTTCTAACAGATCGAACAATGGACAATGTAGAAGAGGAGAACAATCTAGGTATGTTAACATGTTGTATTCTAAATTAAACATTTATCAAATATTAATCCCAATCACTCACTTGGATTTTGTTATATTGTTGATGCATTGTACGTTTCAGAGGAATGACAAGCATCGATCTTTTCTTGGGAAATCGAGGGGTGTATTGTTAAATTGCAGGGAAAAAGAAGTGAACGATGGGACAGCCGTTCCAGAGCTTCCTACAGTCGATCTCCAAGAAGATAATGACATGCATTTTTCAACTGTTCGAAACATTACAAGTCCACTGCATACCTTAGGTCAAGAAATCGATGTTGATAATATAAATGATGGGGCAGAGTATGGTGATGAGAATTATTTTGATGAAATTAATTTCACCGGACAAACTCCAGTGGTTGGGATGGGCGCCGACAGAAAGAACGTTGCCAGGGAAAATCCAGTCAACAATGTATGTGTTGATAATATAGAGGATGGGGCAGAGTAGGTGATGATAATCATTTTGGTGAAAATAATTTCACCGGACAAATTCCAGTGGTTGTGATTGGCGCGAACAGAAGGAACATTGTCGGCCCTATTCCAGTCAACAATGCATGTGTTGATAACATAGAGGATGGGGCCGAGTATGGTGATGAGAATCATTTTGATGAAATTAATTTAAAGGGAGAAATTCCTTTGATTGTGATGGGCTCTGACAAAAGCAATGTCGCCGGGGCTAATTCAGTCAACAATGCATGTCTTTCAAGTGAACATTCAGGTGTTAATTTCGTCGACAACATGGTACTTGAAGAATTGAATGCAGACGTTGGAAATAATTCAGCACGGGACATGTGCATTGGCCGTGAATTCCCTGATCGTGACACATTCCGGAAGACTCTGGCTAAGTTTGCAATTTATGGATACTTTACTCTGAAGCACTTGAGGACCAACATGTACAAAGTGACAGCACGCTATAAAGATCAGAATTGCCCTTGGGGCATTCATGCTTCCATCGTGGAATTAGGACCACAATTCAAAGTGCGTACGTATAATCCTGTCCATATATACTCGAAGCCAATGCTAAGGATGACACATAAACAGGCGTCATCATTGTTAATTGTGGAGTTCATCATGAATAGAGTTTGACAAAATGCCAATCTGAAACCAAAAGAGATCATGAAAGACTACCAAATGGAATTTGGGACAACTATCACCTACAGGTAAGCATATGTAGCAAAGGAGATAGCCCTGCGTGCAGTGCGAGGATCTTATGAGGAGTCCTTTCAAATGCTACCTAGTTACTGTATTGAACTGCAGATGACCAATCCAAGCACAGTAACAAACATAGACACCACATTTGAAGATTGTTTTAGAAGATTTTTTTGGACATTCTGAGTTTGTCTAAGGTCTTTCATTAATACTTGTAGATCAATGATTGCAGTAGATGGGACACATCTCCGAGGGAAGTATCCCGGTGTTTTGCTCGTTGCTGTTACACACGATGACAATCATAAGCTCCTCCCCATCGCTTTTGCCTTTGTGGAATCCGAGTGACGTGATAGTTGGGAGTGGTTCCTTGCAAATCTGCATATAGCGCTAGGTGAGCCTAACAATTTGACTATTGTCTTGGAACCACAAAAAGGTCTTATTCCGGCTCTCTCGAACACCGTACCCTCCGCAAGGCATTGTTATTGTTGCCGTCACATCGCCGAGAATATTAGGGTGGCTTTCAGTGATGCGGCAATTGTTATGAAATTTTGGTGTGCTGCCAAAGTGAAAAAGTCATTTGAGTACGATGCATATATGACCGATACACAGGCAGTCAGCCAAGAGGCATTCACCTACATTGATTCAATTGGGAGGCAATGTTGGGCTGATGCATTTTGGGATAGTTGGAGTACGGCTGCCAAGTGAATTGCATACAGTCACTTGTAAGAATACAGTAAGACATAGGCAATATAGGTAACCAAATTAAAAACATGTAAAATTGTCTTGGAAACCACCGATATATATTTACCCCATCAGTCGGCAAGGTATTTAGTTGGTGCCTTACTTCCTTGACTGTTGCGAGGAGTGGGTGTTCCCCCAACCTCCTATGCCATGTCTTGAACAACGAAAATTATGTCATTCTTCCAACTACGATTTGGCAGAGGACACCGTCCAATAGTCATTTTAGAGTAAGCCCATATCTGCGATGTAAAACAATAAGATGCAGGCATACGTTAGCTTTTAAATAATGAACCCAAAATGGTAAGCTTGTGAATTAATCACCTGTAGAAGCTGCAAAGGCCCCATGGGTGTCCTGCAGGACTTACTATCCTCCTCTTGTTGATCTTTTTTCTTTCCTTCAGCCACTTGCGGATCCTTGCCCCACCAAGTTGCCTTTGTAAGCATTCTATAAAGGTTTGCAAGGCATGCAAGGGCCCATACGTAAGGCTTGAATTCTTTAAACAACTCAAGCAGATAAGCAGGCCCCCCTCGCACTTGAAGTTTGTGTGAAGATTTGACCAGACACAAAAAAGAATAAATATGCCCGAGTGGCTCTAATCTCATCATCTTTGTTTATCTTCTTTTCCTCATCTTGCCAGGTAGAAGGCTTGAAGTTGTCTTCAAGCCACTTAAATTTTATCGTTATGCCAATGTAGTCTTGCTTCTTCTAGGGCGTAATCCTAAGCAACTCTTGACACTCTGGCTCTACAAACCTACCGGGGAAAGTATGTCCGATTACAACTGGGCTATCGACTGGCAAGCCATATATATAAGCAACGTCTTCAAGTGTTATAGTTGCTTCCCCCGATGGCAGATGGAATGTATTTGTTTCTAGACTCCACCTCTCAATCAACGTTGTTATCAATGCATGGTCTATGACCATACGATCTATCTCCGCCAAGTGGTGTAGTCCCGTCCGCCGTACGTATTGATTTTGAGTGTCTGTAAGCACCCATATATCTTTGTCTGGGTTTGTTGGGATACATCTCATGCGACCAAGTTCCTTGCAAGAACAATAAAAGCAAAGGTGACTCCAAGGACAATACAACAAAAATAAGAGATTGAAATTATAGATAGAGAATTGATATCTAATTACGTTATACCTCTCCTTAACGAATGCCTTCTGAAATATGATTTGTTTGTGAGAATAGGAGTCCTCTCTGAGGATCGTTGGTGTTTTCTTCATAAACCTGCAAAATATCAAATGTGTACATTAGACAATTAATATACAAAAAAAAAAAAAAAGTAAAAAACAGATCAAATGAAACTGATGGTTTAAATTGAGCATAACAACAATCTCAAATGAACAAACTCTCTCTCTTCGATTTCAAATTCACATTCTTCTTTGCCACACATTGATGTAGAAAATCCCTTGGCCTTTTTACCATGGAAGTAAGCAGTTTCCCCTCTCCCTCTCTTAATCTTTAAAAAGAAGGAAGTGAAAAGAAATCGTTTATTTTTTGATAGGGCTGCCAAAAAGAAATCCATTGTTGTGGTATTTTTTATTTAAATTATTCTATTCCACTATTTATTTACATGTTTGATCGTTAGTTTACTTGAAATGAATATAATGGTTCTTAATATTCTTCAATGGGATGAATATTTCCTACTCGTCCTCCTCTGCCATGGACTAGACACCCCTTCTCTTGCAGTATATATACATGCATCTTGTAGGTAAGGGGGTCTTTGTATCCATTGCTGGTTTTGACAATTGGCTCAGATTATCAAAGGAGTGTTTCGTGTTGTCATGTCCAGAGTCAGGGCCTTTGCTATGGGTCTTCCATTCCGATCCAAAATAATATTCTGGTAAAGGGGGATTCTTGCATTTTTTTTCTTTATTATTATTAAAAACAAATTTTGTCCACTGTTCAACTGAATGTGTGATTTTCAAGTTAGCGATGTGAAAGGACACCGGAGATTTCATATCTCTACAGGTTAGAGATGTGGAAGGACACGAGAGATTTCATAGCTCTTTTAGTGGGGTTACACAACAAATGGGTCAAAAGAGGGCGGTAAGATTTTGTGGGTTAGTATATAAGTGGTAATTCATACAAACTAATATCCACTCTTTATAATTCACAAATGGATTGGGTTCGATGTTGGTTGTTGGGTTTGTGGATGGTGAAATAAGGGTATATGTCCTTTTCGATTTCTCTCTAATGGTGTATACTTTATTGTGATCATTCTTGGGACGATAGCCCTATGATTGGAAACTACAAAGACGATGATGTGATAAAAAATCTTAATTTTTCATTCTTTTCATTTCTCTATCAATCAGTTTATGAAGATGCCTTTTTTCTGGATTTATTTATTAGGTTGTTTGGACTTTGGAAAGAGCTCAGATTAGAAAATTGATAAATAAATTTATTGATTTAATTGAATATTTCAATTCTAAGAATGACCCCTCAAATCACTCATCATCAAAGGTTGCTTTTTTTTTTTTTAAATGCCTGCTAAAATCATTAGTTTATAGTATTTAGTTTGGTTGCTTGGGAAAATATGAATGTATTCATGTTTGGCTTGATAAAATAATAAGTAAATTATAGATAACACATTCATGATAATTAGGGGTATTTATCAGAGCATTGCTTCATCACAAGTATCATTTTCCAATTATTAGCTCCAAAAATTATTGGGGTTATCATTAAACTTTTTTGTGTTTGTGTTTTATTTAATAAATACAATCGGAAGATCAATAAATGATTTAGCATCCTTTTTTTTGTAATTAGAGTTATGTTAGAGTGTTTCTTCTTTACAAAAATCGTTCTCCAATTATCGGCTTTAGGAAATATTGGGTTATTATCATATTTGAAGATTTCTAGGATTATTATGTGGAAATTGTGCATGTAATTTTAGGATATTTAGAGGGCCAATTTTGTAGAAACTTAAATAAGTTTCCATATTGTAGATGATATTTTCTTCTTAATCTCAGATCTCTCTATACCATTTCTCTTCATAATCGTCTAATATTTTCAATCTGACATCTGGAGAATTTCGGCTTACAACCTTTTCCTATCTGCCATCTTCCTCTGATGATATGATTGACTAAAGTAAAATGTCATATGACATTGTAGAAGGTACTTTATTGATTTAGTTCATGTTCTGATTTAATAAAGATAATTTCTTCATATTTAATTCAGTCATATTAACATGTTTACACTAATGGTTCAATTAAATGTTTACAACGATTCATAGTTGTTGACTTAAATCTAATGAATTAACAATCACCAAGATGTTTGCAGCATGGTAGATCCAATATTGGTAACTCGAGTATGGATGAAAGTCAAGAGAAAGGTGGTGAAACTTTGATTTTCAAAATGTGTTTGGTGACAGAGATTTTCATTTCCACGTGTGGCTGCAACTTGAATTTTCACCGGCAACTTGAAGGTATCCAGATGTTTATTCATTGATTCACATTGGCAAATTCGCAACTTGAAGGTATCCAGATGTTTATGTAGGGTACACCATGCACCTATAGGCTCATTTTTCCATCCAAAAAGTCTTAGCAAACATTCATTTATTTTAAAGTTATTTTACAATGATTTAGATCCATATATCATTTATATAGAGGGAGATCATTTTTTAACCATACTAATTTTAATTTAACCAAGTATTCTTACCCGTGCTACATCATTTTTTAACCATACTAATTTTAATTTAACCAAGTATTCTTACCCGTGCTTAGCACAGGAACCTTTTGCTAGTTCACTATGATTCAGAAAACCCAAAAAAAAAAAAAAAAAAAAAAAAAAGCCCACAAACGGCAGCGCTCACAGTCGGCACATCCCTTTCTAAATGGACAAACTAGAAAGTGTGAATGAAATTGCATTTGAATGAAACTACAAAGTTAGAAGGAGATTGCAAGGTCGCTCCCTTCCGAAGAATCAAACCCATCGAAAACCAATAAATCCCACTCCAAATTTAGGGCACAAATATGACAACGAAAACAAACATACCTCCATGTGCGTCAAAGTGTCGAGAATCTTCGAAAAGTTGGAGCGAATGTTGCCCTAGGACCACCACCTGGGACCACCGTTGAGTGAGAATAGTCACCAACAAGGATGAAAGGGAAAAAGAAGAAGAAGACAGTGAGAGTGAAAAGCGGTTTCGGGGCCTTTTGTATGGAACGGGGATAATTGATATCGACTATAGCATTAAAAGACCAAAAAAAGAAGAGAGAAACGTCAATTAAGGGCCCATTCTGTCTGACCTTTTTTATTGGGGCCAAATTAAATAATAAGGTCTTTATGAGGGTTTTTTTCCGTTAAATCCCCATAAAGATTTGATAAATTCCCATGAAATGGTTGTCAGTATTGGTACAGGTACAGAATGTTGGATGTAGTACATATTTTTCTTTTCTTTTTTTGGAAAAATAGAGACACATTTGATGGGGGCCTCTTACTTAACGAACACCACATGCCGGAAAATCACTGATCCCAGTACATTCGTGTTCGGTTCTCAGATCCAGATAATATTATGATTAGCATGAGGCTCTACGGAATAGAAGGTTGCTTGCCTTTAATGCATGGGATAGGAAAGTGGGTATTACATATGCAACTGTTACACATGTAAAACACATTATTATTTTTTTTTTCTTTTTTAAATCACCATTTTCATTAATAATTGGGTATATCCAACACTTTTAAACACACCATGGAAATTTTTTAGAAGTTTTTCACAAATTTCTCAAAATCCCTTATTTTCATGTGAAAATGCTCTTATTTACATACTATTTTCACACCTCATTTGTATATCCCATACATAATTCAACACCCATTACATATGTGAATCACTAGCATACGTAATTGACTGCAAACGCCCGGTCACTTGTCATCCATATATGTAAATGCCATACGTGTAGATGAACCATTGAATCATTTACCCATGAAAATGATATACATGTGAAACAAATTCTCATATTTGTCAATATCACCATTCTTACATGTGAATTTGAGTGCATCCAACAGTTCTATGTGCATTTGGATTTTGAGATGTTTTTCACACATTTCTCAAAATATATGAAATGAAGATTTAAGAAGAAACATTTGACCCCTCAGGCAATTTTTAGCTTTTTTTTCTTAAGAAGAAGACCACTTTGGATTGTGCATTAGGGCCCTACAGAAGCCCAAAAAATTAATCTAATGGCCGGACTTTTTCTTACAAAATCCTCAAAATCCATGAAGAATTAAGACATGATAGTAGACTTCCCCAACCATTTTTAGCCTTCTAATAAAGATGAACAGTTGAGATCATAAATTCAAAAAATCACATTTTTGTAAGCCTTGCGGAATGAAAAATATAATGTCATACTGTAGCTCCTATCCTTTTGTTTTGCAAGCCTGGTGTGACTCAAGCGCTGCTAATGGCACAACCCAAGCTTATCTTTCTACATCCTTTTTTTTTTAAATGACCTATATACCTCGTGTAAAATTAGAAGGACATCTATCAAAATTTTCTCTCCTCAACTTCTTTCTACACTCACCAAGCCCCACGGCCCCCACCCCAACCCCCTAGCCCAGCCACAATTGTCTCCTCCGATAGCACTGCCGGAGGGGGAGAGGGACATGGACATAGAGAGGGAGAGAGGGTAGGGCGAAAGGCGACGGGCAAGGAGATGGAGAGAGATAAGGAGAAGGAGAGGGCAGCGGGCAGGGTAGCCAGAGGAGGACAATGACAAGGAGTGGGAGAGGGAGAGGGAGAGGGAAAAAGGGGAGTAAAATGAGAAAATGAGGGTGGAGGGGTCTGGGTATTTTTGAAACAATGGAGTGAGAAATTTTGAGAATTCTTAACATAAGTGGGGTGTGTAGAGAGAAGGAATATTGAAAAAGAAGCTTAGATTGTGGCATTAGCAGCTCTCGTGCGACTCCATTTTACACACCCTATACCTGTGACAGAGAGTCCTTCGAAAAGTGGGCGATTTTTTAGGGGCATTTTCACTTGTGAATCAATTTCACGTGAAACAAACATTATCTTGATGTAACGGTTACCCTTTACCTTCCTAAATAAATGCCCCCTCACTGGGATATAACTTTGGGGGTGTTTGGATAAAAGGTGGAATATAATATCATTAAACTTGAATATTATTAGATTTCATTCTCACATTCACCTATGGTGTTTGACAATTTCTATGAATTTACTCTTTACCTTCAAAGTGTGTGTTCGGCAATTTATAAATTTCTCACTAAATGATGCATTGAAACAAGAAATGAAGAGAGATACAGGAATGATTGACACAATAGGAACCTACTGACTAGTAGTCATACTTAGAGTGCTTTAATATGTTGTTTAATCAATGTCGGTCCACTAAATATTGGTAATCACAATGTAATACATTTAATGGTGATAATAACATATGACTCTATCGAGTGTTAGACATGAATGAGGAATTCAACTATGAAAATCAACATGGGATCCATTTGCTGTCAATAGTCATATTTAACCAAGCTAATTATAGTAATCATTAATAGGGTATTAAATGATGAGACTCATTGAATGATAACAAGCTAATAGTTAGTTACACAATCCAATATTGATAATTAATATGAGACCTGCCTAATGTTGAGGCCCGCTTAATGTTAGTAATCATAGTAGAAGCCACATAATGTGACAATTGTAGAACTCACAAATATTAGTAATAAACAATGAAACTATAAGACCCACATAAAATTTATAAATATTGAAGGGTCAATCTTACATTGAGTCATAATAGGACTCCTATAAAAATCATCAATATTAAAATGCATAGTGATGTTAAAAAATGTAAAGGGCCTCCGTGTTAGTAGTTGCTCATGAACTTCCACTTGCGTTTGCAAAACCTTTGACCCTTGTTTTAGATAGATTTTCTTAATGAAAGATTGTTTTACACATCATATAGTTGAATATTTTAATATGAATGCTTTTGCAACAAAGTGAGAGAAATTCTATTTACACCCACATACCTTGCTGAGCACACCTAATTTCTGAGCTCACCACACGGAGAAAAATAAAAGGGCCCTTTCTCCACCCCCAATAATACCCAAAACACCCTCTTCCTCTCCTCTTTCCCTCCCACCTATTGTGACTGAACCCTGACGGCCTCTCATCACCGGCGACCATCTCTCCCTTTGGCGAGCTCCCCTCCCTGCCCCACCATCTCTCCCTTTGGCGAGCTCCGATCCGATCCCCGCTGGGAGTGTAGATAGACAACGAGAACGACCTTATTCCGGCACAACCCACACTACTTCGATCTTCTTCGACAATTAAAGAGCAGAACTCTCTTGTTTTTGAGAAGACAAGAGGCTGGCCTCTTTCTGAGCGTGTATCGCTCGCTGGTGGGGTGACGAAGTTTCAGGGCTGTGCACATAAAGAGGTGCACGGCTGTGAAAACCCGTGCATATGCATGGAGCCGTGCACATAATATATGCACAAGGTTTCACAATTGTGCACTTAGAGAGAAGATGAAGCCCATGGGTATTTTCGTCATTGGGAATGAAGTAAGTTTTCGATAGATAAAAAAAAATCCATTGTCATGAAATATTGATTATTTGGTTTTTCTCGTGATGTTATTATGATTAATATCAAGATATTTGTCCATTTAGGAGATTTATGGCAAAATATTGGGAAGATCCGTCCTACTAGTTCAGACAAAGCCTAGCTTGTAGAATTAATTACATAAGCGCCTGGAATGAAATGCAAGCAGATTAATGGCAAAGAAAAAATACCAATGATTTTGCCCAACAATCAAAACAGAAAACATCAAACTACTGAAGGTCAACAGGCGATAATTATTGAGTACCCCCTTGAAAATTGAAATGCAATGACACAGATACCAAAGATAATATACAACTTTTGATTATTGGGCCAGCACAAGATAGCGAAGGAAAATTAATTGAACAAATGAATGATGGGTTTTGATTCTACAGTCGTTAATGGAAAAATGGCAACAGATTTTCAAACTTGCGACGTTTTCTGGCTGTTCTACTTAAAGGCTTGCGGCTTTTTCTCCACAAAAAATCAGTTTCACTGGAATTCCTCAAGATGCTGATTAAATCAGCAACAGCCAGTATTTTCTGCTGCAAACTAGACTTAGCATTCCCGTGTTGTCTTCTCTTTGGTTCCTTAAATGGCGGTGGGGTTGTCTGGGGCTCGACATCTGTGCTTGATCTGTTAAAATTTCAGAGATTAGGGAATTTTATTAAAACAAGAACAATAAAACATTGCTGAGCAATAAGAAAATTAGAAATCATCATCATCATTATCATCATGGAAGCCTCATCAAGTAAATTACCAAGATGATAATATGGAGATTTGGACTGACCAGAATTGGACCCTAAGTAAAAGAAAAAGTAATAACAGGTGCACATGATAGATTAAGAAGAAAAAAAAAAGAAGATTTGTACAGGATCAACATCCTGATGGTTCCCTTCCATCAATTCCTTCAAGTTTGCAATCCACATGTCCAAATCAAATGAAATTGAAGTGGCCTGACTGTGGTTG
This sequence comes from Camphora micrantha, assembly GCA_003546025.1. Lineage (NCBI taxonomy): Eukaryota > Viridiplantae > Streptophyta > Magnoliopsida > Laurales > Lauraceae > Camphora > Camphora micrantha. The sequence continues at coordinate 35,805,409 of QPKB01000012.1, read as the reverse complement.
AGGCCTTCAGCAGTTCCACAATAAGGTTTCTTCTATGGTGAGTGCCTGATAAAATCATCCAGCCCTGAATTTGATCTTTGATATCCGTCGCTAGAGATGGTGTATAAGGACATGTTATTTTCCCTCTCACAGATCAGCTCCAAAGCACAGAATACAGCAATGCTGCAGTACTAATATGGCCTTGCACAGCAAATTCGAGGAAACCCATCTCCAAAATGGAAGGAAATGGATCTCTCATGTGAGTTCAAATTTACAGCCAGACAGCTTGTGAGCATACCCATGTCTAGATTGAACTTTCAATGAGACATCTTCTTTGAATTTGATGCTGATGGTCCAGCGGATGGACTGACAATCAGAGATGAGGGTGTGAAGGAAACCCATTGCAAAAATAATGATGTTTCAATTGGAAAATAAGAAAGCCTTTCTGAAGAACCACCCAAGGGGGGCACCAATAAATAAATAAATAAATGTACCATGTTATGACTAAATAGTTAAAAGTAAGGAATGAAAAAAAAAAAAAAAAAGGATTAACTGCCATTGATAGTAATGAGATTACATAGCAAAGACAATAATGTAGTTATGCTTGCCTACCTTTCTTCATTGTGAATTGATGGTGAAAGGAGCATGGAGTCAATTGTCAGTGGTTCGCAGGCAGGACAGATGAAGGTCTTTGGTGGCGGCTCAAGCAGATTGATACATTTAAAGTGATACCACTCATCGCACTGATCACAAGCAATCATTGCTCTATGATCATATGGCTTACGGCAGATACAATAAAGTACACTTCGATCCCTCAGTAACTGTACATGCAAACCGAGATAAGGTAATGAGCAGACAAAAATCAGTTGCACTGCTATGTAAAGTAACTGTACTCACCTTCAACTCCTTTTCAAAGTGTATGGGTAGATTTTCACCCTCTATAATGAGGTCAAAAACTCTGTCCAGCTCAAGCTCACCAGAATCAAAAGCAACCTTGAAGCAAAAAGTTTAACAGATTACAAGTTGATACAAATTTTGTTTTAAGACATTAACAAATTATCCCCTTCACTTATTTCTGTCTGTCATTTTCATGTTGATTGTGTTGGATCATCATCAATTCATCATGTTACATGCATATTCTTCAAAAACCTAATAAGAATCCCATGTGAAAATGTTTGAACACAGATTCAGATATGAATATGCATGGGAAATGTGTTTCTAAAACATGAAAATAGGGAGTTTGGATTCATGGTTTTCGCAGGGAGTGAGGGAGTTTGGATCATGTGTGTGTGAGAGAGAGAGAGAGGGTTTATAATTATCTGGATCACCAAACCATGTAAACTATGAGTAAGAATCCTGAAACTAAGGCCTCGTTTGCATCCTTCAATCTCTACCCATCTATAATTCTCTTTGCCTGTAACTCATTAACGCAGAGGATGAAAGACCAGTAGACATGCATGTAACTTAGATTAGCCAAACGCAAGAACTATATGCTTGTGCTATAACGTATATTACACAGATCCAAATGGGCCCTAAGCTGATTACACTTTTATTGAGGAATTTTCTAAAAGAGAAAGCGGAAGCAATTCAAGTGTACCTTCTTCGCAAGATTTGCCCACTGCAAACTCATACACTTCTCTTCTGAAAGCTTTTGCATAAAATGATCTTGAAGTGACATGTTTATTGCCAAACCCTGTCATGTCATCAAGGATATTTTGTTAATGTTGCAGACACAATAATATATCGATACATGTATATTTGGAGCAGAAGTATGACAAGGGGGGATGACAGATAGATGTACGTGACAGGCACTTACATCATCAATGGGCAAGGTTTAGACATAATCAGTATACACCTGTGTGTAACCTACTTACTTAGACCACACGGTCTGCAACGGTACAAAAATAACTGCAAAAAATTTTTGCTTACAAGAGCCAGAAACATAAACATCAACCCAAGTTTTCTGCAAAAATAAAAAATAAAAAAAACATATCGTGTAGTAAGTGCGACCTAAATATTCCAGCACAGAAAAAACTCCCCTCCCTGGAAGAACCCCCTCTTTTGATCCGACCATTATCCTCTATTGGATAGAAACACAAAAATACTGCACTTTGGAGCTGCTAAACATTGAGGCTCTAAATTAAAGGGCTAGGTTCAACTGTTCCAGGTGATGCGGTCCAAATACACAACAAACGTTTACAAATATTACAAGCACACATCAAATCTAGTAAAATCTCTCTCTCTCTCTCTCTCTATATATATATATATATATATATATGGAGATGCTCCTATGAGAGAAATCTCTCACCTTATATGAGAGATTGGGTGGGGGCCCTCACATCCATATCCAATGCCAACAACTTAAATGTGAGGGCCCCCACCTTTATCTCTCATATCGTAGTAAGGTGAGAAATGCTCTCACAGGAGCATCTCCCTATATATATATATATACGCTACAAAACTCCCCGGGTGTTTTTTTTTTTTTTTAAAGGCCCATCTTTTAGCCAATATAACAATGTGACACGTGTCATCAGTGATACACATCCTATTCTCTCTCCTAAATATTCTCCTACAAAGGTGGATCTCTTAAAGTACTAACAAATCATTGGCTATTAGATAGGGGTAGAAACTCCTCTTTTGAGATAGAGGAGTTTTTGAGAATTTCCCATACATATATATATATATATATAGAAAGGTCATCGCCCAGTGTGGTCTCTCCGCAGTAGGGTCCAGACCGGAGACAGACCTAACCTTTGGAAATTTTGCACAAAGTGGCTACTCGTATGTCTCGAACCTATAACACATGGCACCTGAGTGTCTCCCACGCCCATGTAAAAAAAAAAAAAAAAAAAAAAAAAAAAAAAAAAAAAAACTTCAAATGAGAACAATAGTGCATTTGATAAAATTTTGACCCCATTTATGGGCCTTATTGAGACCACCACCAAACAAAGATATGGGGGCATGAAAATATTTTACTGTTGATTGGAATGACCAAAAATTACCAAACACTAAAAGAAATGACCCAAAAATCAGGTTGACCAAATTCTTCTGTTAGGGTGGTGGAGCGAGGAAAGCATTGAAACAAATGAAGACATGAAATGCTACAGGTCCAGATGACATCCGATAGAAGCTAGGAAATGCTTAGGAGAAGTAGGGCGATTTAATTAACTAGACTCTTCAATAAGATATTAATGACAAAGAAAATGCTGGATGAATGGTGATGATGTAATATCCTGAGTTACCTGGGCCCCAGGATTAGTTTGGCCTATGTAGGGCCTTAGTTGATTACTTATTATTGAATTAGAAGGTGTCTCACGTGAATGGTTTTTAGAAAGGGAAGGAGTTGTATAACAACTCTAATTAGGAAGTATGGGAGAAAGACTAGGATTCTACCTCATCCTTGTATATTTAAGCAACCATCGACCCTAGTAGTAGCAGTCCATAGTTTCCTTCTTTCCTTTGAGAGGAAATCAGAGAGAGCGTCTTGTGGGCTGAAATCCAGGGAAAGAGGAAGAAGCCAATCGGAGGGGAGACGACCATCGGATGTCCTATTCACGCCCGCATATTGCAAACGCAACAATCACGTACAAAAGGTGAGTGAATCTTCCAAGATATCTGCTAATGATGCCCTAGATGACTGAGCATGTTCGATGTCGACTGTGTGTGTAAAACTATTGTGCATAGTAGTATTTAAAATCTATTGTTATCAGGGTAACTGATAGTTCTTTTCATGTGCACATGGCTGTTAGAATGATATAATCGTGGATGGAGTGCAAACCCATGGAATACCATCGTTACAGGCATGAGTTTGAGGCAAATATGGACGTATGTCGTCAGGGGTTGTGGGACCCATCAGTGGACCTGATCAAAGATCAAAACCCCACATCTGAAAGGGGACCCATGGTCGACCCTAGTGCTGGTGGACCCAAGAGATGAGGGCCCCACCTGTGGTATATCTATTAGCCATCAAAACCCCAGTCGTGCATATGGAGAATATTGATCCTGAACAATATGGATTTGTAGGCCCCAGGTATTGACCTGATGATGAATCAGATCCAATGGGGTGAGAGTGAACCCTTGGACAACTCCTGCTTTGAGGTTTAATCGTGGTTTTGAACCAGTGGGACCCACTGATTAGATTACTCAAAAAGGCCCTAGGAGTGGGTAGAATAGCCTTTGGTTGTAACCTTTTTTTCTGTTTGATGAGTCAAACAACTGTGGCAAATCTAATGTATAATATAGATTACTCAAGACCTGAAGTGTAGTATCATTATTCTACTGTTTTAATAAATTGTACCTCCTGTAAGGGATATGATGTCTGGGCACAGGGAATAATTAATTTGGGCTGTCTTCTTTGATTTGGTAGGCATATAAGGTGGATGTTTTATGGAATGAATTATGAAAACAAGGGTGGGGTCACCTCTACACGATCAACCACCAGTTATGTCAAGATGGGGCAATGATAAATCTGCATGGTGTTATTGAGCCCACGCTGCTATGCATGTGTGCTTATTTATATTAATTGCTTCTTGTTATGTGATTGTGAGATCCCAGACGTGGGATGTTGGACTTAGGGTCTCGATGATTGATGGCTTCTGGCCATGGTGGCCGTTATAGCGGCTGGTCCTTAGTGGACGTGTCTGATGAGACAGGGTCATGGTGACCGGTATACATGTATAGAATAAGCCTCGGTGGCGTTGTAATGTGCATGGGCACGAATATGTATATGGATGTACTTTTAATGGTAATTGATCTATTGATTCAGATTTGTTGATTATGTGATATTCTGTTTTATGCCGTTTGTGTAATTAGGAAAATTCATTCACCAGTAATACTGATGTTGTGTTGTCCCCTTCAGGTAATTACGTTGCGGGTGGGACAGAGCAGAATGATGTTCAGTACGTAGATTTCAACATGTGTGGCTGACAGAAGAGAACGAGAAAAGTTCAATTAGTTGACAAGGGGATTAGCCCTTGTTTAGGGAATTTTATTAAATGTTTTAGGTTATCTTTGAATTGAGTTAGAATATGGAATCTTGATTACTCAGAGAATGTTGATATTGTTTGACATTTATAATTTAATTAGAATTATATTTTGAACTAAATGACTGATTCCTTATGGGCCTTAGTATATTTGGGGAATGTAATTAATTGCAAATGTTTCTTTTGAAATTAGCAACTTTAATACTTAGGTCACTTTTGGCAACCAAATCCTCAAGGAACCCACTCATGGAAAATCCATGTTTGGCAATTGTGAATCCCCGAGGATTTGGACCTATGGAAATCCCCAATTGTTTGAATTTTCAAATCTAACCTCCCCCTATAGGATTTGGAAATCCTCACTTCTGCAAATTTGCACCTAAAACAAATTTTCTCATCAATATGCATCGATATTGATGTGAGATCTTCAACTATACAAATCCTCAGTTGGGAATCTTTATTCCAAGGGTAGTAAGGAATCCTCACAACTATGGATTTCTCACCTGTTGCCAAACATGCTCTTAATGTTATTTGGAAATGTTGCGTATTCTTTGATTTTTGATATATGGAAATGTTGTGTATTATTTAATTTAAAACTTGGTCAGTTCGTTTGGAAATCTACCGGATGTCACATCATTATATCCTATGGGAAACAACCGACTTCAGGAATACATTTTAAATTGGCACTATTTTCTCCGGCCACCGCAGCTTCCGGGCTGAGGTAATTGGGATAATCCGCAATTATATTCGCAATTTGGACCGGGGACGTGACGGAGTGGTATCCAAGCATTTGCAAAGTTTATGGAGAATAAAAGACATTAGAACTATTTAAAGGCGCGAGTGAGCTTTGGGTAGACTTGGATAGATGTATTTGTCCTTGGGTTTCGTAGTTTATTGCTTCGACTTTATAGTGCCTGCCTTGTTTTGTTAGCTTTAGTTACGATGTTTCGCTCATTTTAACAGATGGCGAGACGAGGACAACATGATGCCAATAACCCCACGTCAGGTAGTCAAAATTCCAACGATGATCGCTTCAACCTACTACTGCAGACCTTGATTGTGCAGCAGTAAACTCAGAATGAGACTATTGTGTGCCACAATGAGCAGTATAACAAGCAGGCAGAGCTCCAAGCGCAGAAGCATGCGGAACAACTAGCCAAGCAGGCCGAGGAACATGCTCAGTTCCGCACTCAATTATTAGAGGTCATTCAGCGACAAGTTCAATTGGCAGCCCTGTATAAGTCGTGATTGCTAGGGCTTTCACAATGATGATGATGACTGATTTTCAGCCTACCTCTAAAAGCCATTACAATGGCATTAACAACAATGATGCCCTGATTTTCGGCCTACCTCTAAAAGAACTTCCAATTGAAGCAGAGTATTTAGAAGCTAGATGTTAGGCAATGGGGTTATCACGACTTTTTTTAAAGGGAAGAGTGGAAAAAATAGAATTTACAAAACTGACCACAGACGAATAGTTTAGAGCTTTAACAACAATGACGACGCTGATTTTCAGCCTACCTCTAAAAGACCTTTACATGTGGGACCAGAAATTGGTTCAAAAACTTTAAGTATGTAGCTATATTTGTAATGGCCCAAATTTTGGGACTTATTTGTTTTTGGGGTTCTTTAAATACTAATTTGTATGCCATATACATAAGAAGTTTTAATTTTATTAGCTTGCCTAGCGAGCCCTAAGATAATTAGAATTTTTGTAATGTTGTTTGGGCCCATTGGACTTGAGTTATGTGTTATATTTATAAGTTAAAAGAGTGGGACCTGTTATAACAAGAGGAGTTGTGTTTTAAGTTGGTGAGACTGTGAGAGGGGACCCACACTTGAACCAAAAGAAATAATACCAACGAGGGACTAGTGCAAGTACCGAATGGGACTTGGATTTGCGCACATCTCCCTAAGAAAATTTGGGAGTTGTGCACACTAGAAGAGCCCTAGTAGTTCCCCGCGACAGTATTAAGGTTTCTTCCTCTTAGAAACCATATATTTCCCTTACTTCCCTAGTATTCTTCTCCTTATTTTCAGTTTGCACTCCAATGGGAAGACACCCTAATTTAAGATCTCTTGGAAATTAAGGAAGGGGGAGGAAAGGGAGGAGGAGCTCTCAAATTTGATGAACTACAGCCGGCCACAAGTGAATAAAGCCACTAGATTCTATTCAAGGTGAGGAAAATTCTGCCTGATTATGTTTTGGGTGTTGTTCACAATGGATTAGGCCAGTTGCACAGAGATCATGAGAAACCCTAGATTCATGAAATCCCCGATTAGATCTGGACCCTAGATGCCGAACCCTAGATCTGATGGTCTAGGGCTGGCTGAAATCAGTTTGGGGCTTTTTGGTGAAGGGCTGAACCCTAGATCTCATGGTCGTTCTTAAGTTTGAAAATTCAGCCATGTTTCTGGAATTATCTCAATTCTGAATTGAGGAAAAATTATTTGTAACAAACTATAGATCTCCTTGGAATGCTTTTGTGTTTGAAAATTTAACTCTTTGATGTTGTACGCATGCTAGTATCATGATACATGTAACGAACATTCAAAATAAACTGCGATCTCAATTCTAATGCAGGAAGATCGATTTCTTGTTGAAGAGACCTGTTCAATCAGTTTTAAACATTTATTTTCAGATTGGTAGATGATATTTACATACACATTCTGTTTTGGGAAGCATATTTGGTTATCTATGCTGTAACAACAGATCTACATCAAAAAATTACACTCGAAAATTATTGTGACAGTTAGGAAATATTTTACACAAAAGTTGACTGGATGTAGTGAAACCACGCACATAGTAGTGAACCATCCCGACTTTGGCAAGGGAAGTTACAACCAGGAAAGGGTGTGGTTCACTGCAGAAACTCCAAGAGTGATTCACCATGAGTGCATAATCTAAATTGAAGATTTAATGAATCAGTGAATGATAGTTATTTATTAGTTGGCTGGTGGTAATACTCTTTTGGACACCATCAGATGCCAAGCACAGTATAGGGACACTCCTATACAAGGGCCAATTTGGGAGTCTGATTCTGAATTCAGATCTAAATTCTTTTAAAGGGTCTCTTATGCGTTGAAGAAAGAACGGAATCTTTGTTTGGCTTATGGACATACTATGATTTCTTGTGCTACTGGGGGACTTTCTGGTTGTGTTGTGGGGCTGAAGAATAATGGTTGAGACATGGGCTGCAAATAATTTTTTTGTGTCTATGGGATGGATTAATGTCATATGAATAAGAGAAGACCATTGTGATGTGGCTGATGCGGAGGTGTCTTATGTTGTGATGTGGGGCATGAATTGTGATTCGCTTATGGGAATGTGTTGTGTGAAACATCTGTTGTGGGCCTGTGCTGGTATTCAATTGAGGGTAGTTAAAGTGTCTCACGTAAGTAGTTTGATGGATCATATGCTTTATGAAAAACTTTATTTTTGTTCCCATGACTAATAATGCATCTCTTTCGATTACACACACTTGTACCCAATTATGTAGAATTTCTCCTCGCTCAGTGGTTACTGATTCCTGGTTTGTCTTTGCCAGGTAACAAGATTGTAGGAGAAAGTTCGGGCTGCGATGATCAAGCTCTTAATTTTGACATCTGTGGCTGAGAGGCGTATCAACCAAAGAGAACGAGGATTAGCCCCGTTTAAATTACTTAGTTCTGGATTTATGAATAAAATTTATTAGTTTGGACTATTGGTTTTCTTTAATGCTGTGTATTTGGACAGTTCTCTTTCCTTTATTCATGAACTATGGAATGGATATTAGATGATATAAATAAATGCTTTATGTTGGATGATTTATCACTAGTCATAGTCCAGGACCCATGGGCCCTGGGTTTGGGATGTGACAATATTGCAGTAGAAATTTCCCTGTTAAACATGTACTAGTGATAGAAAATTTGTGTCCAGATCTACCCTGCATTGTCAGGAACTGGTAAAAGGAAATGATTATGATGACACATATACTAACGAGTTTCAACATAATCATCAATCGCAATTTATATCTGTTAGGATAAACACAATTAACACAGTTCACCTCCTTTAATATGCATTGGATCTCTTGGATATGGGGCTTCCTAGAACCCTCGAGCAATTTCTTTGCTTTGATTCTCCAAGAATTTCTAGTTAATGCAGACTTGATCTTCTGGCTATCTTCGCTATCATAAACACCAGCGAGTACCATAGCCTAAGAGTTCAACAGAAACAGAAAACAACATCCATAAGGAAACTTCTGCAGCGTACATGCTATAGATGGTTCTTAGAGTTGTAAAACAGAGAATATGAAATTGGCAAGCAAAGCTAGCCTTGTATCATAAACAGTCCATTCATTCAGTGTAGAAACTCCTTTCTTTTTCTTTTATTATTTATTTATTTGTGTTTGGGTTGGTGCTGGGTGTGGGTGAGTGGGTTTTTGTGTGGTTTGGTGATAATCATGGTCTGAGATTATGATTGGACATTTGTAATACCCTGGGTCCCAATAAAGGGCTGGAGTATTTAATTATATACTTATGTTTTACTTTGGTAATTTTATTTATAATATTTTGTGCTTTTATATAACTATTGTAAATAACATAATTAAATATTAGCGTGGGACCCTTTTTGCATGTTAGGTGATAAATTTTGGCTTTAGAGAATAGAGGGCTCTTAAGGTTTAGTAATAAGACTAGTCCTTGATTAAATGGAACCCAAGACTTTGTGCATGTGAAGGATTTGACTAAGAATATATCATTAAGGGAGGTGCACATTTTATAGTAGGATTAGTGGTGCTGCATAACTCCGCCTATGTTGGGGTATCCTTGACATAGCCGGTCCCAAGCCCGGACAAAGGAGGGCTGTGTGTTAGGTAGCCGACAACCAGCACAATACTCAGTCGGATTTCTTTATGGATTTGAGACCTAATGAAATATCGTGGGGCGTTCCTTACTTAGCGATGCGCTGTATGGTCCGAATACAGTGATAAGTGAGGAAGGACCGCTGCATCGGCGTCTAGATACAGTGCTAAATAGGCAAGGGTCCTCACACTTTATTGGACGACTGTGGGGGGTAAGGAAGCTAGTCCAAAATAGAAGGCTGAGATTAGGTACTTGGAACATTGGGAGCCTAATTGGGAAACTTATGGAAGTGGTGGATACAAAGGAAAGGAGATGAATCACAATTGCCTGCTTGCAAGAAATAAGGTGGGTGGGACAGAAAGCTAAAGAGATTGAAAGGACTGGTTATAAGTTATGGTAAACAGGACTTAATAGATCGAGGAATGGGGTCGGCATAGTGGTAAGCAAGGACTTAAAGGAAAATATAGTTAATGTAAAGCGCTCTGGAGATAGGATTATTGCAATTAAGTTCATGTCAGGAGAAGAGATAGTGAACGTTATTAGTGCTTATGCTCCCCAGGTGGGCTTAGGAGATGAACATAAGGAGAAATATTGGGAAGACTTGGAAGGAGTACTACTAGAGATACCCTAAGGCGAGATGGTCTTCATAGGAGGAGATTTGAACGGTCATGTAGGACGCGACGTAGATGGATATATAGGAGTACATGGGGGACATGGATACGGTAATAGAAATGAAGGGAAGGATATTTTGGAGTTTGCAGTGGCTTATGATCTCATGGTAACTAAGACCTATTTTAGGAAGAGAGAGGAGCATTTGGTGACTTATAAGAGTGGCTCCTCAAGGACACAGATTGACTTCTTTTTAACTAGGAAAAGAGACCGCTTAGCTTGTAAAGATTGTAAGGTTATACCGGGGGAAAGCTTGACTTCCCAACATAGGTTGTTGATCATAGATGTTCAGCTACAAAGGTGGACTAGAAAAAAGTTGTATAGATGCTCAAGGACTAAATGGTGGAACTTGAAAGGTGATAAGCAACTAGCATTAAGGGAAAGAGTACTAGAGGAAGACGTTTGGGCGGTAAATGAGAGTGCAAATATTATGTGGGGTAAGGTAGCAGAGTGTACTTAGGAGAATCTAAAGGGCGTGCTCCGGCACAGAAAGAGGTATGGTGGTGGAGCAAGGCTGTCCAAGAAAAGATAAGAGTTAAAAGAGAGTACTTTAAAACTTGGCAAAATGATCGAAATGGAGCGAACTTGGAGAGGTATAAAGAAGCAAAAAGAGAAACCAAAAAGGCAGTTAGTGAGGCCAAGGCAAAGGCATAAGGAGCTATATAGGCGACTTGATACTAAGGAAGGCGAAAGAGAGTTATTCAAGCTCGCTAAAGCTAGAGATAGGCGAACCAAGGACTTAAACCAAGTTAAATGCATTAGGGATGAGAATGAAAAAGTATTAGTAAAGGAAGAGGAGATAAAGGAGCGTTGGAAGAGCTACTTCTACAAGTTATTTAATGAAAGCAGCAGTAGTGACATACAACTGGGTAGCTTACCATTTCTAGGGAAGAATCGAATCATATATTCTATAGGAGAATCAGTAGGGAAGAAGTTAAAGAAGTATTGAAAAGGATGAAGAATGGGAAAGAGGTTGGGCTAGATGGTATCCCTATTGAGGTCTGGAGGTGCTTGGGGGAGGATGGCATAAGTTGGTTGACAAAGCTTTTTAATGTAGTGCTAAAGAGCAAGAAGATGCCTGATGCATGGAGGAAAAGTATTCTTATACCCATATACAAGAACAAAGGAGATATTTAGAACTGTGCGAACTACTGCGGGATTAAATTGATGAGCCATACGATGAAATTATGGGAGAGAGTTATTGAGAGAAGACTAAGAAGAACAACAAACGTTTCAGAAAATCAATTTGATTTCATGCCTGGGAGATCAACCATGGAGGCTATCTTTCTCCTGAGAAGGTTAATGGAACAGTATAGAGAAGATCAGAGAGATTTACATATGGTGTTCATTGACTTGGAGAAGGCCTATGACCGGATTCCTAGGGAGATTCTATGGAGAGTACTGGAAAAGAAAAGAGTGTGTCGCATATATTGAGGCGATAAAGGATATATATGATAGAGTTGTGACATCAATAAGAACGACTGACGGAGAGACTAAAGAGTTTCCTATCACGATTGGTCTACACCAAGGCTCAGCGTTAAGCCCGTACTTGTTTGCCCTAGTTATGGATGAGATTACAAGACATATCCAGGATGAGGTGCCGTGGTGTATGCTATTTGCAGATGACATTGTTTTAGTGGATGGGATGAGAGAAGGAGTAAATGCTAAGCTAGAATTGTCGCGAAAAACGTTAGAGACTAAAGGGTTTATGCTAAGTCGATGTAAGACGGAATATATGGAATGCAAGTTTAGTCAAAGTAGGACACCTGGTAACATAGAAGTAAGTTTGGGCACACAAAATATTGTAGAGAAAAAAAACTTTAAATACCTTCGATCTATGGTGCAACATGATAGAGAGATTGATAATGATGTAAGTCACAGGATTCAGGCCGGGTGGACCAAATGGAGGAGTGCTTCGAGCGTCTTGTGTGATCGGAAAGTCCCCCTCAAGGTTAAAGGAAAGTATTATAAGGTGGCGATACGCCCAGCGTTGTTATATGGATCAGAGTGTTGGGTAGTAAAGCATAATCATGTTAAGAAGATGGAAGTTGCGGAGATGAGAATGCTAAGATGGATGTGTGGGATCACAAGGAGAGATAGGATTAGGAATGAAGAGATTAGGGGCAAAGTGGGAATAGCACCGATTGAAGATAAAATGAGAGAAAATCGACTGAGATGGTTTAACCATGTTAGAAGGTGTCCAACGGAGGCACCTGTTAAAAGGTGTGAAAGCATGGAGATTGCCAGGAGTAGGAGAGGGAGAGAGAGAGGGAGACCCAAGAGAAGTTGGAAAGAAACTATTAAACATGACCTTGCTTAAACAAATTTGATTGGCGGCGTCAAATCCATATAGCCGACCCCACGTAGTAGGAAAAGGCTTGGTTTGGTTTGGTTTGGTTTTATTAGTGGTGCTGCATGCATCATGGGGACATTATTTATATGTGGACACAACCCTTTTTGGAGATATTCTCCAATTGACAGCCCCAAAACTCTCCAACTCTCCATTGACATTCTCTCCCAAGAGTTTGGTTATGAAGGTTGATGGCCACCAAAAGGGGAAGGGTAGGCCAAAGAGGAAATGGATGGAGGTAGTAAAAATAGATCCGAAGAAATGCAACTTATATGAGGATTTGGCTCAAGATAGATCGGAATAGAGAAACACAATTCATGTAGCCGACCCTAACATAGTTGGGACAAGGCTTTGATGACGATGACGGACAAACAATAAGATACGATGACTTAGTTATTTGGAGGAACCCTTTGGACACCCTTACACCACTAGCCCTGTATGGGATGATGTCCCCAAATAAATGGCCAATTTTGGGAGGTTTGTTGACTTTGGACATTTTTGGGAAGTATCTATTTTGTTGTACTATTTTGATAGTTTTGGACCTTGCGGTCAATTTTTCTTTGGAAAGAAATGAATTATTCTGTGATGTGCAGAAAAGAGTTTTGAGAATATTTTGTTATATGTCACATCTTTGTGGAGCATGAACTTTGGGCCTGCGCTATTTAGTCGTAAGGAGGTTGCATTAGCTTGACCAATATATACCTTGCCTTGAACCTAAGAAAGATCTTTGATTGTTATTTGTGGTGTAATTTTATTTAGTCAATTGTTTTATGCTGAAGTAGATTAAATTATTTATTCACTAAGTTGTACCGATATCTTGTGGATTTGCCTCAATCCAGGTAACCAGAACTTAGAGACCTAGGAATACCGTGAGGATCAAGACATAGACTTTGGGATGTGCACTTGAGTGACAGAGTCACCTAGATATAAAAGAGAATTAGATTCATTATTTTGATCAGTTCATTTTATTTATTTACTGCAGTTGAAACATTTTGTATTGTATAGGTTTTATTTGAGAATAGTTGGAATTATTAGTGATTTATTTGGATTCTCAGACCTTAATATATATGCAAATTTAATTTAATAAGATTGCTTAATTCCTTATTTTGCTTAATTATTTGATTCATAAATGAGAATGTGATTCAATATGATTGCGACATGGAATTCGAAGAGTTCTGGGTTCCAGGTCATAACATTTATTTTCATAATCACTATTGATCGGATGGTTAAGTTAATCTGTCAAAAGTTGTTTTTGAGAGGCATGGATTCACATGATGATTGGACATTTGTTTTACGATTAATCCACACTAGCCAGTTTGATTACTCTTGAAAAAATAGATGCAAATGAACATAGTTGTTATAGTTGATCTAGAATCTACATTGTTTGCAATTGATTGTATTTGTAGGTGATAGAATCTACGAGTAGGGAAAATCCATGGTCCCCATGTCCATTCAGAATTAAACCACAGATCAAATCTATTTGTAGGCTTCAAGGTCAGATTTTTGGGTTTTCTGCATTGTTCCTTGCTTAGATTTTAATTCTGAATTTTCTGTTAATTATCTGTGACATCTCTATTTGCTGGGTTTTGTGGATTTGATTTATTTGGGCTTTAGACAGTCCAATCGTGTCAAATCGAGACTGCGCCAGTCTTTTCTTTCAATATATATTGTGTATTGGTCTTGACTGAAAGGTTCAGTTCTGATATTGATATTCGACAGCTTTAAAACAAAGAGCAAGAGTGCCCTGTTTGCTATTTTCTACTTTCTCCCATGGTCGTGAGTGCTATTGGTGATTGAGGAGGGCTTCAAGGTCAGATTTTTTTTTTTGGTTTTTTGCATTGTTCCTTGCTTAGATTTTAATTCTGATTTTTCTCTCAATTGTCCGTGACATCTCTATTTGCTGGATTTTTCTGAATTTGATTTATTTGGGCCCTAGACAGTCCGATTGTGTCAAATCGGGACTGTGTCAGCACTCAATCTGATTAGTTCTGGTTACCATTCCACATGGACCGAACACAAAGCAATGCATTCTCCATTCTTTAAAATAGTAAAGAAGTAACTAAAGGCTATAACGCAACGTGATCCCTTAGGGCGTGTTTGGATGTGTGGTGAAGTGAGGTGAGGTGAGGTAAAGCCTCCATTATCCAGACAAGAAAAGACAATGGGTCATATCAAAAGTACATAATTTCAAAATTCCCCCCATCTTTTTCAAAAAAAAAGTAAAAAAAGCGACCTCTTTTCTCCACTAAAAGACAAAAAAGTTTCACTTTTCTATACAAAAAGTCAAAAAGATTCCATACCAAACAATTAAAAAACAAAACACCATCATAACACCTTATATTTTATTCTCTCTTGATTTGATGCTTCAATTCACCATACATCCAAACAGGCCCTTAGGAAGTAAACTGAGAAGATTAAGCAAAAGCAAGACAAATCAATTGCCAAGATTATAATGACAGGAGAGAAATACCTTAAGAGCAATCAAAAGACTTTCAGAGACACGGCCGAGTTCTTTTTCACAGGAGACAGAAGTGCAACTCACTATGTCAGTTATGTAAGACTTGCAAATCAATGATTTCTCCACAATCTTTTGTACCATATCTCTTTCTTCAATCCTGCTAAAAAAACCATACCCATTTTGAAACAGAAAGAAATGAAAAGCTACAGATAAAAGATGACAATTTTATTACCTCATGTTCAACATTTTATCAGCTCAAAGCTCAAATGCGCAGTACCAACGGAACTTCGTGAAAAATAACACAGTAAACACGCCAGAATTTCCCAAGCAAAACAAAATCACGATTTATTGTTGTGACAGACAAAAAAAAGAAAAAGAACCACCGCAGCATCCAAGAATGATAATAAATACAGGTTAGGATTTTTTTTTCTTATAAAAGAATGTAAAGGGACACACTGACAGCATATATGCTATGCTTTCCTATAAAAAAGTAAAGGTTTTGGAAGTGAAATGAGCGGATTGCCAGATTTTAGAAGATAGCACCTTAGTTGGCCAGATTGGACAGATTCCAATCCGGTAACCCAGACCTAGAGTACAAGTCCAAGCAGCTAGCTGGTTTCGCTGGATCAGGGGTGGGCCACATCCCCTAGATATTTGACGTAGCGTGGTAGGGGAAGAGTAGCCACCAATGACTACTGGATAGGGAACCATAGGGATCGAAATTCTCTTGGTCTCACGCCACAGACACACAACGAGAAACTCTCACCAAAGAAATTTTAAAAATCAATCAACTTCTCTCCCAAAAGGGAATTACAATGTATTTATATGCTAGGATCATCTCCCTCTATAGTCTTGTGGAGAAAGTCAAATTTTTAATATATCTCTACTTTAAAATTAAATCTAATTAACCAAATCTTTCGGTGATTATTTGACTTTCTAAATTGGTGAGGACTGTTAGATTAGAAGATTTGCTTTCTTATTTATATGGCATTGTAGGAGGTAGACAAACAATTCAGAACATTAATAAGATTTTCTTTGTAAGTTTTATCTTTTGAGGATTGCCTCACGTGTGATAGTCTCTGTGGAGAGCCGGCCCTCTTATTTTGTTTTTGCACCAACAATCCAAATCCTAACCTTAGGATTTGCACCAAATTGGTATCAGAGCAAGTTCACTTAGAGCTTCAGGTTTGTCTGGCAAGCAACAAACTTCAAAAAAAAATAAAATAAAATAAAATAAATAAATAAATAAAATTCTGTCGCTGCTGGAAAGATAAGAAAGAAGCAAGACCACACTTGGGCAGAGCACCTGGACTGCAGAGAGAGAGAGAGAGAGAGAGAGAGAGAGAGAGAGAGAGAGTCTCGGGCTTTTCTGCTTTTGTGTGGAGATATCCGTTTGCTGTTGATTATAAAAGGAGATTAGGGTACGAGTAGTGAAGAATTCATTAACAGAAAAAAAAAGTCAGAGGCCACATTGAAGGAGAAAGACAGGAGTAGCAACAGAACACGGAAGAGAAATTTAAGAAAGTAAAAAAGAGCCTAGAACAGTAGGTTAGTATCGTTTAAATTTTGGATAATATCCTTCTTCCTATCCTATTCTTCCTTTTTTCCCTTTTTCAACAAAATTCTAAAGTCCCAATTACAGCCAAAACTCTGCCGAAATTTCTTCAGAATGACCGTCAAGATTTTTCCTAAAATTAGCCCAACCAAAATTTATTTATTACCCCAAATCCTAAAAATCCCACACATCCTTGAAAGAATCAGTCTTAAGACAAATTATTAACCTAGTTTGACTTTGGTTACCGAGTAACAATCATACATCACAATATGCCTCCAAAAGCAGCTACACAGGAGGTCTTGGAACAAAACCCTGAGGGGTAGCTCAGTTGGCTTAGGACTATGGTTTGAACCTAGAGGTTGTGTGTTCGATACTGCAGTACCACACTGGGGCCACGGGAATTTTACCCGGCTTTCTCTCCGGAGCCCGTGGGGATTATTTTGGCCCAAAGGGCTAGAACCTGAGTTATAATAAAAAAAGGAGGTGTTGGAACAACTTCAAGAAAGAGTCCAAACATTAACCCAAAGGGTGATGCAGTTGTCATAGAATGTTTAGGCCCTCACGAAAAAGACTAACCAGTGATGCAGGACAGACCTGTGGTCCCCATGGGTTGACCGGCCAATGGGCCCGGCCCATCTACCTCAACTAAGCTCTTTAGGCCCGACCCATCTATTTTCATGTTTTAGGTCATTAGAGTCTTATTTTATGTTATTTTAATGGTTATGTTTAATGTTTTAATCATGGCCGTCATTGCATCTGGATGGTCTAGATTAGTTTTGGGGTAAGTCTTTTCTCTATTTAAACATTATAATGCCTCATTTGGCTCTAGATTGGATTGATACAAAAAATGTTGAGTGCACTTTATTACTCTCTTCTTCTCTCCTGCGATGGGAGATCTTTCCGCCCGTGAAGGGGAGTTTGGTGGGAAGGCAATTTTCAGGTTTGAAGCCTGACCTATCCCTCCACCCTCCATCTCTAGTCTCTCCGTCTCTATTTGCCCGACACTCGGTACGCCGCTCCACATCAATTGGTATCAGAGCCAAGGATCGATCCACCTGGATCTGATAATCGGCACTCCATCGTCAAGAAATCCACTTCTTTTCCCTTGTTCGTTCATTCCTTAAGCAGTTCCCCACAGGTGCAGAATCCACATCCTTCATTTGTTTGACACCACCCAGGCACCAACTGATACCAGCATAACCCATCACAAGGCCTTCTTTTCAACTGAAACACAAAACCCTATATCCCATCTCCTTGAATTAACCCAATCATAACCGAACCAGTTTTGGCCAATTCCAACCAGCCGCACCAGCATCTGACCCCGCCAAACCCTAATTGATACCAAAATACCATCCCCATCCCAAAATCCCAAAACCCCAAACCCAGAACCCCCATATCCCAGCCAAATCCAAAGTCCCTCTCAGAAAACCCGAACCCACCTCTACCGAGAACCCATCCCTCGAAACCCTGCAGCTCAAAACATTAAACCACAGACCCTTCAAAACCCAAAAAAAAAAAAAAAAAAAAAAAAAAAAAAAAAAAAAAAAACCTCAAAGGCATATAAGAAGTCAAGTTTTTCCATCTTAGGTCAGCCCAAATAGAATTTCAATGATGGTCAATTTTGTAAGATCCTGAACCTTAATTACTGCGATTAACATTAATTAATTACAGTTAACAGTTAATGATGCATGTTTATGCCTTAAACGAGTTGGTCTACGGGTTAGAAACGTGTTTGGGTAGTTTTGGAGAAGTTTCGAGAGGTTTCACACCAAGTTTGATACTTGGAAGGGTCTAGATCGGATTTTGGGAAAATCAAGGGTATTTTGGGAATTTAAAAAAATTTACAGTTTTGGGTACAGAAAATAGGTCTCGTCATGCCCCAAAACTTTCATGTTCAGCCTGTGTTCTTTTGAGATCCCAAAAACCCGCATTTCTGGATGTCACCTTTTCTAGGGACGTTTTTGTCATTTCTGAAAAATCGAGTTTAAGCAAACGACCTCCAAAAATTCTGATTCTTGGTTTGTTGGACATATTTTTTTAATTTCCAGCAACTTTTGTTCTTCGCTTGAGTGCATCTGAAGTCCGGAAGACCCTCATTTGATTGTCAGAAGTCAAACAACTTACTAGGGGCATGGTTGTAATTTCCTGGGTTCCATTTTATATATAAACCTCAGCCCAGCCTTTCTTTCCTCTTCTTGCACGAACCACAACCTCTGCAACTCTATTCTTCTTCTTCCTTCAAGAAAGGACCCAAAATTCTCCTTTCCACAGCGGACAACCGGCCAAAGGCCAGATTTCTGTGTTTCTGCGTACAATAACTTGGTGTCCCCAGCTAGCCGTGGAACACCCGGTTCTCACTGTTGAACAGCTGGTTGTCCCACACAGGCTCCTGGCAGTCCCTATTTCTGGACTGTTTTGGTCCCTTTTTCATGAATTTTGAGCTCAAAACTTCCCTAACCCTTATGTACACTCAGAAACATATTAAGTGGGCCCCAAGTGTGATCAAATTTCAACCTTTTTACACTAAAATTATACCCCCAACAGTTCGGATTTCTTCATGATTGACCGACTGATGGAATGACCAGCTTGATCCCACCGGGTGTCCACTTCTAGAATGAGTAGTGGACGTCCAGGAGACCTTGTTTAGGGTCTTTGAGATTCTTAAACTCATTCCAACCAATTGTAATTGGTTACCCTTGGTTTAGGGGACCGAAAACCTAGAAATTGGTGGAACCTAGTACCTGAACTTGGCCCAACACTTTTTACTCGAAAAAAGCGGAAATCTTGAGCTAACAAACACTTTCTGGATTGCCCGGAGACATGTGGAACACAGTGACGATCATTTGTATCCAAACTTAGAATCTAGAATGTCCCCACCTTCTGAATGCACCAACGGTATTTATAAACATGACATCTGGACTCTCGGTGCATATAGACTCAAATATCATAGTACTTGCATGTCCAAGGCAATCCTTGACCTAAGATGATGTTGTAATAGATCCGTGGTTGTTATTTAGGCTTGGAAGAAGTATTTAATTAGTGTTTGCGTTATTCATATGCATGGTGCATGCTTCCTCTTATTTATGGGTTTTATGTGTTTCATCATAACCCGGACTAACCCGGCTTTAGTGACTTGTCTTGTTGGTCTCCTTGGGATTAGCGTGCAGTTATTGACCTGCTTTGACCTTGGATGCATCCGGATCCTTAGGGGGTTTATTGGGATGGTTTGTGAGCACTCGATGTCCTGCACCTCCCAAGTTACTCAGATAACATTGCCTTTTTCTATCCATTCGGGGCCACCATTTCTAGCCAAAAAGCTGCTCCTTTGTACTTTGAATTTTCGGACCTAGTCTAGTTCGTTTTCTACCCTGTAACCGCAATGTCTGATTTTCTGAATTTGTTTATGCCTGCCCGACCTGTTTGCTTTTCTGTACCTGTTCATTTAACTTCGTGAGTACCGGGAACTACTCTTGAAATCTGAATTGTATACTGAACTGCCCTGAACCCCTGGATCGGTTTAGTTTCTGAATTCCTGAGTCAGCACCACCCAGCTGTTATTATTACTACTATTATTATTCTGTATGAGTAAAATCACTGCAGTGTAGTCCTGCCGAGTGGCACGGTGTCACTTCAGCACCCACCCTGCCAAGGACAAGTAGTTGCACCTGTGGCAGGGCCAATTATTTTGACGGCCATAAACTCTAGGAGAGTTCTATGGTACTGCCTGCCCGCCTACTCGCTATGGGACAGGTAGATGCACCCATCCCGACGATTTATGAAAGTGGTTGCCATTTAGAATGTAGCCTATTACCTATTATTTATGATTTTGTAATATAATGCACTAACTTGCCTAGTCTTACTGTTATTTGAACTCATGTAAACAGCCTGATATATCTATATATATATATATTGGTTTGGGGGGGCGGGGGGGGGGTGGATTTGGATATTCATGGGCATCGTGAGGGAAAAACTAAATGGGCCCACGTAGGGCCCCACTGATCATGGGACTTGAGGGGATGGAAAAAGACATCTTGGATGGGCCCATATATCAAGTTTGGGGTCAGCCCCATGTCTCTAACCCCTTCATTTGTGGCCCACAAGTTTAACGACTTCATATTAAAGAAGGAAAAAAATTGACCTTTGATCCAACGGTCCAATCCATTTTGATAGGTAGAAAGCTTAATGGATCTAGTGTACTTAAGGAGGTCCCATGGACGTAGATTGTTCGGATGTATCATAAAGTCTGCCCCACTATGTTGTCCCTCAACATAATATGGCGAGGGATGGATGCGCATGAATATTTCCATATATATATATATTGGATACTTGCCAGGCAATCATGTCTGATCTACACTTGGTGTTGTAGGTAATGAACTCTACGCCACTGAACTAGTCATTGAGGTAGTCCAACAGGATCCGCCATTTGTAAGAGTGGACAGTTGACGTTGTAGTCTAAAGCAACTGAAGCACCAGAGTTCGACACACCATCTTTTGGGGTTTTGTTTTGGGAATTATGTCTTTTGTTCTTTTGGCCAGTGTTTTTGTAAGGCCACTATTCTTGGGATGTAACTAAACTTACTTATGTTTATTTTGTTAAACTTGAATGCTAATGTGTCGAAATGCATTTCATTTTACTATCAGTCGACTTGTGATGCCATGGATGATTTTATTTATGCATGTGTACTTGAAATGACTTGCAGAAGCTTCTGCCATGAATCCTTCGTGGATCTGAGGGCCTGTCATCCTCACATATCATAATTCTGTGGGTAAATGCGCATGGGAAATTTATTTAGTAGCTTCCGTGCGTGTTGCGATCCCTCACTTAAATTTGGGGTCATGACAAATTTCTAGAATAATTGGAACATTTTCGTTCAATACTTTTAACAACCGGAATTCTTCAAATGCATCTTTAGGGTAGGAGTCCCATGAGGAACATTATGCTAGTGAAGAAAGCTGTAATTGATTGATGTTGTTGTTAACACTAGTTGACACACAAAGCCCACCAGGACCATTCAATGTACAAACCAACCCATCACGTGGGATAATTTAGGATTGACCCAAATCACTGTAAACATATCCTCTTTCCATATACACAAGATTGTAACAGCTTTACTTTCCATATACATAGATTGTATTAGGTTGTAATTGCCTTGATTAAGGCTGAAAGATATTACAAAAGGGAGAAAGGATCGACCAAGGAAAGGATCCAAGTTTTCCACAAATATCCATTGTCTATTCACCTTCGTGACATGGTATCAGAGCCTGTGACATTGTCTGTTGCTACCTCTGCTTCTACATGCTGCTTCATCTGCATCTCAGCCACTCAATAGAGTTCACCACAGCATCTGATCTCTATTTCTAGAAATTCTCAGCCAACCAGGAGGAAGAAAAGCACTGTCGTCAGGCGTATTCACTCCAATCAATCAGTGGCCCACCTGCGATGATCAAGACACCTTCACCAACTCTATCTGTGATGGTCGACTAATTATTCTAGACATTCTGGAGATTTTTTCCAGAATTTTTGGCTGCCTCGAGGTAGGATCTTTGTTTGTTTTTCTGGATTTTCGAAATCTTGAACCAGTTTTCATCTCCACCATCCAGTTTCTTGGATTCTCATCCGATTTGGGTGAAATTTGGTTTATTGGACACGAAAAGGAATTCCCCTACTTCCCATGTGATCTGATCCCACCATTGATCAACCTGTGGGCCCCCAGATCAGATCCTGTGCAGAATTTCAGGTCGTCTGACCCAATTCTGGCATCCGATCATCCCTCGTCCACCATAGATCCTTCTGGCACCTCCAGAAATAACTTCCTCAGGGTTCTCTGATATTTCTGGGAGTTATAGAGGTTTTTTCCAGATTTTTTGATAACCAGACCTGTTTTTTTTTTTAATCTGCTTGCAGTTTCTAAGAATTTTCACTCAACACCCTTCTCATCTATCAAAAGAGGCCTGCTGATCTAGTAATTCTGAGTTACACTACAGGCTTGAGACAAATACTAGAGTGTTCATCATGGACAAAAGTGAAACTTCCTTGATTAAGTTCAATGGGACAAATTATTCATCATGGGCATTCCAATTTCAAATATACCTTAAAGGAAAAGAGTTATGGGGACATGTTGATGGGATTGATCCTAAACCTTTAGAGGATGTAAATGCAGTATCCAAATGGGAAATCAAGGATGCTCAAATAATGACTTGGCTTCTAGAGTCAGTGGATCCACAATACATTCTGAATCTCAGGCCCTATAAAACAGCAAAAGGAATGTGGGACTATCTCAGACAGGTTTATCAACAGAATAACTCCGCCCGACGATTCCATTTAGAACATGAGCTATCTCAGTTTAATCAAGGGACAATGTCCATTCAAGAATACTACTCACTTTTTTTTCTCTTACGAACGGACTATACTGAGATTATTTACTCCAGTCTACCTGATGCCCAATTGCGGTGGTTCAAAGGATTCATTCCACTAGTCAAAGGGATCAATTCTTGATGAAACTTAGATCTGAGTTTGAACAAGTACGTTCAAATCTGATGAGCAGGGTCCTCCCCCATCTATTGATTCTTGCTTAGGAGAGCTTCTTCGTGAGGAACAACGTCTTACAACCCAGGCTACTCTTCAACAAGCAATTTCTACAGGTCCACTGACTGCTGCCTATCTTGCTCATCCCAAACAGCAAAACAGAGACATGACCAAAGTACAGTGTTATTATTGTCAGAAGTATGGACATGTCGCCACTTAATGCAATAAAAAATTCCGCTCTTACTGCTAACGCAAAGGCCATGTTCTTCCAGAATGCCGGTGCCGTGCTCAGGTTTCCTCTCACAAGGCTAATCTGGCAACCCTGGATGCGTCTTCTTCTGCATTGATTACTGCTGCTACTAAAGTGATGCCTGCTCAGCCTCTTTCTTTATCCTCTCGTACCTCTGAAATGGTTCAACAGATGATTGTAAATGCCTTGTCTGCTCTTGGTCTCTCAGGTAAAACCAAACATTCAAACCCTACCTGGTATATGGATTCGGGAGCTTCTAATCATATGACCCACTCTTCTGATAATTTATCTCAATTAAAGCCTTATGATGGAAATCTTCGAATCAATACAGCAGATGGTGACAGTATACACATTACTGCCATAGGTGAGATCTCATATCCCTTACCTTTGAGTCATGTTTTTCTTTCTCCTCAATTATTTACAAATTTATTATCTGTTGGACAACTCATTAATAACCATTGTTATGTCTCTTTTTCGCGTTTTGGTCATGTTATACAGGATCAAGCATTGAGGAAGGAGATAGCAAAGGGACCTAAGTGTGGCCGTCTTTTTCCACTACAACTCTCTACACAAGATAGAAATTTGATTGCATCTGCCTTGTTTTCTGCTTCTAGTTCAAATAAGAGCCAATTATGGCACAATAGATTAGGCCATCCTCATTCTCATACTTTGTTGTCTTTGTTTCAATCTGGTTTGCTTCATGATAATAAAATTTCTCTTAAAGATGTTTCTTTTGATTGTTCAAGTTGTAAAATGAGCAAGAGCAAGACTCTTCCTTTCCCCATCAGTACCTCATTATCATTAAAATGCTTTGATCTTGTTCATAGTGATGTATGAGGTATAGCACTTGTCATATCCCATTCTGATTTTAAGTATTTTGTTACATTTATTGATGATTATAGACGCTTTACATGGATTTATTTCTTGCATTCAAAATCTGAGGTGTTTGTTACTTATAAAATTTTCTTAGCTTATGTGGAAAATCACTTCTCCATGTCCTTTAAAACACTTCGCACAGATTCTAGTGGTGAATATGTTTCTAATGAGTTTCATAATTTTTTGCAACACAAATGGATAATTTCTAAAAAATCATGTCGTTATACACCCCAACAAAATGGTGTTCGAGAGGAAAAACAGACACCTTTTGGACATTGTTCGTTCGGTCACTTCTCTTAGAATCATCTGTTCCGCAAAAGTTTTGGCCCAAAGCTCTGTCCACAACAGTTCATGTTATTATTAGACTACCCTCCCCTCATATAAAGAATGAACCCCTTATTTTCGTTTATTTCATAAGCATCCTACTTTTTCTCATTCCATACTTTTGTGTGTGTGTTTTGTTCTTCTTCCCCCAGTTGAACGAACAAAACTATCTGCTCAATCCTCTAAGTGCGCTTTTCTCGACTATGCGACTGACCAAAAAGGATTTTTCTATTATGATCCAAAGGTGAAACGTATTAGGACCTCTCATACTGTTGTGTTTTTCGAAAATCAATATGTTTTCCAACATCATCTAGATCATGATACATCACCTGTGATTTCACTTGTTCCTGATTTTTGTGATACTCCTGTTCCTTCTACGAAAAATGTCAAGCTTATACTTGTGTATGAAAGTGTCGATGGGAAAATACAACTGCACCCGAGCCTCCTGATTTGTCAGCTTCCTCGGCACTTAACCCAGCTCCTGCTCCAGACATCTCCCAGTAAGTTCCTCTTCGTCAATCGTCTAGGATTTCCCGCCCCCCTAATCAGTTTGGCTTTACCCATACATCCTTACTTGCTACTTTGTATTCTGTTCATATACCTAATCATTTTTCCCAAGCAGTGCAACACAAGTGTTGGTAGCAGGCCATACAGGAAGAACTTGACGCACTCTAAGTGAATCACACATGAAATGTTGTTCAATGTCCTCCGTCAATCATACCCATTATCTGTAAGTGGGTTTACTCTATCAAGCTATATCCTGATGGTACTTTGGCACGTTGTAAGGCTTGGTTAGTGGCACTTGGCAACCGTCAGGAGTATAGTATGACTATGATGAGACATTTGCTTTGGTCGCCAAGATGACAACTATACGTACTATTCTAGCTATTTCAGCATCACGCTCATGGCCTCTTTATCAGATGGATGTGAAGAATGCCTTCCCCCACAGAGATCTTAAAAAGGAAGTGTACATGCGTCTTCCTCAAGGATATGATTCTACTTCTAAAAAGAGGTGGCGCGGCACCGTCGCTCGCTGTATGGATTCAAATAAGCACCCAAAGCATGGTTTGAGAATTTCGTTCTACTCTGCTTCATCTTGAATTTGCTCAAAGTCCCTATGATCCTTCATTGTTCCTGCATAACACCGCTCAACCTACCACCATACTTCTCATATATGTGGATGATATCATCATCACAGGCACTCACAGTAACATGATCCATAGTCTTCAATCCTCATTTCAGGCTGCATTCCATATGAAAGACCTGGGTCCATTAACATATTTCTTGGGTCTTGAGGTACAACAGTCTAGGAAGGGACTTTTTTTACATCAACATAAGTATGCTACTGATCTCATTATCTTGCTGGCCAAAAGGGTGCAAGACCTGTGGACACTCCATTAGAAGTCAATGTGAAACTTCGGAAAGATGATAGGGACCTCTTCGACCCCACCTCCTACAGACGCTTAGTCGGGAATCTGGTCTACTTGACCATCACTCGGCCCGACATCTTATATGCTGTGAATGTTGTTAGTCAATTCAAGACAGCTCTGCGGCATCATCATCTGGTTGCTGTCAAAAGGATCATTCGGTACATTCTTGGTTCTTCGACACGAGGCTTGTTTTTCCTGGTTGGCACACCACTTACATTTAATGCTTATTCCAATGCCCACTGGGCCGAATGCCCGGATGCTCGTAGATCCACCACAGGCTGGTGTATGTATTTGGGTGAATCGCTCATTTCTTGGAAATGCAAAAAGCAAGAAAGGGAATCCAAATCTTCCACTGAATCAGAATATCATGCTATGTCCTCTGCCTGTTCCGAGATCCTTTGGCTTCATGGCTTTCTTGTAGATCTTGGTTTTCCTCAGACCTCAGCTACCCCACTTCATACAGACAATACTAGTTCCATCCGTATCACTGAGAATCCGGTTTTTCATGAACGCACAAAACATATCGAGGTGGATTGTCATTTTATTCAAGATGAATATGATCGCAAGGTCATTAGTCTTCCACATGTTTCCAGTGAACTCTAACTTGTAGACATCTTCACAAAATAACTGCCTAGGCCACGCCATGAGTTCTTGATTCGCAAATTTGACCATCATCAATTTCGGGGGAGTGGGGGTGGTGTTAACACCAGTACAAAGCCCACCAGGCCCATTCAATGTACAAACCAACCCATCACCTGGGATAATTTAGGATTGACTCAAATCACTGAAAACATATCCTCTTTCCATATACATAAGATTGTAACAGCTTTACTTTCCATATACATAGATTGTATTAGGTTGTAATTGCCTTGATTAAGGCTGAAAGATATTATAAAAGGGAGAAAGTATCGACCAAGGAAAGGAAAGAATCCAAGTTTTCCACAAATATCCATTGGCTATTCACCTTCATGACAGTTGTGCAGGACTAAGAGCTAGAAGTAACTGGTGAGAATAGTTGGCACTCCTGAAGTTTACTATAAATTATACTATCCGTCTAACCATCAGAATATTAAAATGGAATAAGAGAGAATTAGCAAATGATTCAGTGCCCCAATAGGGTCGACTGATTGTATATTTATAATTGGGGATTTGTAATCTAATCCCTGATGTACCTCCTTTCTTTACATTTCCTATTTACAATTATAATAACATCTAATCTAATCAATGATTGAAAGTTTGACTATTTACAATTGCACATGTGCTCAGTAACAGTAACCCACGTTTCACACCTGGAGGAGGGCCCACTTAGTTGTGACGGTCCCCACTGTCTCTACACCATCTGTTTTAATGCCTGTAGATTAACTGTCTTAAGGCCTTCTGGAAGTGTTTAGAAAAACCTACATTCTAAGACATGTCGATGAAGCGAAGTCCAACTAGACCCAAACCCAGACAAGTAACTACTACAATATCTGTATCTAAATAACATACATTGCAGCAATACCAAAGTCCAGATAAATAGTATGTGGAGCCAAAAAAGAACTTAATTACACAACAGCATGATTAACTTAAAATATGGGGATGATTCATGACATGCTAAACAAAAAACTAAAACATTGGCAATATAACAATGAATTTTGAGATGTGTTTTTTAGTACCTTGCATAGAAATGCTTGGCATCATACATGATTAACATTAAATATGAGGATGATTCATGACATTAAAAACAACAAAAAACTAAAACTCTGGAAATATATCAATGAAGTTTGAGAAGCGTCATTTAGTACCATGCACAGAAATTCTTGCCATCATGCATAAGTTCAACAAACATCTCTAGTGTGGGCCGCTTTCTTCTAGATAACTGTAACAAGTGGTGCCACAATGTTAAATTTAACCATGGAACTTAGACATGCTAAAAGGCATTTAAAAATATTGACATACCAGAGGCCAGTTTCCATTTTCGGAAATAATACTGCTCTCTATACAAAGACAAAAAGCACATTTTTGTGCCTTTCCCACGCCCGCATTGCAAAATACTGGTCCTACGCATGACAAATGGTACCTATTCATAATAGCTAATGGTCAATAGGAACTAAAAAAAACTATGTATGGAAACCAACAATAACAAAATGAAGGAGCACAGCACCATAATCAGTAACACTTTCAGCATTTCAACAATTGCATTAGTAACCCAGTCATCAAATGTCACACCCATCATTCCTTGTACTTCTAAAGTGATATCATGGAATGAAAATGAAAGAGAAGCTTGTTCATCATAAGAAATAATAGAAATGATGTATAAGAACGATTGTTTGTAGAATAGGGGGAGAAAATGAATGAGACTAACGTAGCAGAATTAAATGTGTATGCACTGCTGATTTCTTATGAAAAAAGTAAAAAAGTTCTGGAAAAAAGAAACAAAAATAGAAAAAGTAAAAACAAAAAGAAAGAAAAAAAGAAAAAATAGAGAAGACTGAGAAAGGAATAAGGGATTGCTGGTTGTTCCACCTAGGGTTGGGCACATGGTTTTAAGTATCGACTGATACTGGTATAAGTGGAGACCAAACTGATATTTTGTTGTTTTGTTTGTATTGGTCTCTGCCTCCCAAAAAACCATTAAATTATCACTTGTCTCAGGCGGTTTTTGAAAATATCAGCCAATACCGATATATCGACCGATATTTTAAAAATATCAGCTGACTACTTTAAAAGTTGTTCTCCTTTTTTTTTTCATTTCTCTTCCATTCTGCCACAACTGAGGCAACAAGGGAGGATTTCTATCTTTCTATCCACTTCAATTCTTACTAATCTCTTGCCTTTAGTGGATTTCATCCCAAGAGAAATTGAAGAACTCAACCAAGACCTTAAAGGTAAACATTTTGAATTTGTTTTTCGATATATTTTTCTTTTTCAAGATTCTTGCTCAAAATAGCTTAGAATGATGGAAACATGTTATATCTAGAGTTTTGGAGTAAAACTTTAAATATTTGAGCACTTCTTGTATGGTTTCTCAAATTTTCATTATTTTACCCGAGTTTTGATTTTTTATTTTTTTAAACAAATTGTTACATGCAACCAAGCTTTCACATTTAGCTAAATGCGGTTGTACACTTAAACCTTTTCTTAGATCTGGCGATTTTGAGCCCAGATCTAGAAATTTTTGAGTATTAAAATTTGTGGACTTTCGTGAAACCATGTGGATTTATTTTTTCAAATTAATTAGTCAAGATGGTTTAAAATATGTTAGATTTGTTGGTGGGTTCTTTGTTTGTCATGGATTTAGATAGTGTTTAGCATCTCTACCTTTTGCCTCTACTTCTTTTAAAACTGTCTCAAAAAGGATTTATACAATTTGGGAATCATTTTTCCCACCCCTCTTTCA
Organism: Camphora micrantha; assembly: GCA_003546025.1. Taxonomy (NCBI): domain Eukaryota; kingdom Viridiplantae; phylum Streptophyta; class Magnoliopsida; order Laurales; family Lauraceae; genus Camphora; species Camphora micrantha. The sequence continues at coordinate 35,775,792 of QPKB01000012.1, read as the reverse complement.
ATACTGATAAAGTGGTAATAACTCTATTTTGGAAGTCTTCAGAAGCCCAAACACTTTCAATGAGTTAAATTTGAGCCCTGGATTTGTCACGGATCTCAATATATTTTTGAAAGTAGAAAACCTTATCTGCATTAATGGACTTCTGTGGGCCCCCAAATCATAATCCGAACCGTTGCTCCTCTTTGGAATGGGGAAAATAGCTAAGACGTTAAAATTCAGTCCTGGATTCATTTTGGATCTCGTAACTAATGAAAAAAGGTCAAACTCTGGATATTTATACATTAAATGGTCTCTCTTTTACATGATATATACTCAGTGTTTTTTTTTTTTTTCTTGTTTCAAATTTTTTTTTTAATTTTGGGCCACTAAATCATAATTCAAATTGTTGGCAATCATGGCCAATGGGTCAAATCTGTGATGGGTTGGCGAAGCTTGATCCGGTCATTTTATTTATTTACATGGGTAAATATGTAACCCGGCGGTTAAATCCACGGTATAAAATATCGGGTACATATCGGCTGATACGTACGAGTATCAGCCAAGACTGAAATGATAAGTGCATGGGAATCGGTCCACGGAAAAAATCGCATAGATATCAGTCCCGGCCGATATTTTCAAAATATCGGTCGGACCGATATCTCGGCTGATATTATGAAAATATCAGTTGTAGAATGCCGTGTAGAAGATAACTCATCAAATAAAAGGTCTAGGCCCATGTATAATATCCCACGTGTGGGACTGAGTCAAACACTGTACAGCATATTTTGTGCATTTATTTCCATGTATAGAGATTAGGATATATTATTCTTTATTCTGATTGTAATTACTGCTTGATTACAGCCTGTGATTAGGCACAATAATAGTATAAAACTGGATAGTCGATCCACCATTGAGGCACGACAATTTCCTCCAAATATTTTCTATATCTTCTTTTCATGCTGTTTCATGGTATCAGAGCTAAGTTCTACGAGTTGGCTCTTCTTAGTTTGAGAAATCCCCCACCTCTCATCGATCAAGTACTTCTCCCTGGTGTGATTCATCTCTTTATTGCTGCTGATATTGTCTGGAGTGCCCCTGATCAAAGGTGGCCCACTGCCGATCAATCACTTGTCGCCAGCAGCTTCCTTGATTATGATCGACAATCCTTCAGGGTTATTTTGAAGATTTTTCTGGATTTTTTCATCACCGTTTGAGGTAGTTTCCAAGCACTTCTTCATTTGTCGATTTTGGGTGTTATTTCTCAAAAGGATTCATCAAGGCCGTCCAGATTTGTGGATCTGTATCCAATTCCCATCAAACTTGGACTAGAGGAAATACAATTGATCTCTTCCAAGAAGATCATCCCTGATCTGTGATTGGACCACTGTGTGGGGCTCATGCACAGATTCTGTCCAGAAAATCATGGTTGCCCGGCACTGTTTCTTCTTAAACTGGACTGTTCTGTTTTATATTCTGTTGGATGAATATATCAGCCACTAAATCTGCATTTTTTCTGCTTGGTTAGTGAAATCATCGCAGATCAGATCACTTTTCTATGCTGTTTCATTACCTGTTGACTGTTTATTGCTTGTCTGAGGGCGAAATTCGCAAAACATGGGGCTCTGGTTATAGGTTGCTTGCTGATTTGCGTATTGATTTGGTTTATCAAACACCTCTCTCTCTCTTATTCTGCTGTATTTGGAGATAATGGACAAATTTGATGTTATTCCAATTAAATTTATTAGGAATAATTATATGGCGTGGTCTTTCCATCTGAAGAATTTTGTAGAAGGCCAAGGGTTGTTTGGTTATCTTGATGGATCAATAACTAAACCTACTACTACAAGTACTACAGACACAAAAGCATTATCCACCTGGTAAAAAAAAAAAAAAAAAGCCGAAAGTAGTAACTTGGGTACTTAACTCTATCGATCCTTCTCTTGCCATTGCTCTTCAAGCATATACTGCAGCAGCTGATATGTGGGCTGATCTCAAGGTCTATCATCAAACTAATAAAGCCCGAAAGTTTCACTTAGATAGTGAAATTGCTAAATACAGTCAAGGGAATAAATCTGTGCAGGAGTACTTTAACGGTTTTCTCACTTTATGGATTGAAAGGGATTCTATGCTGATTCAAACCGTCTCTTCTGGAATTCTGTCTGAGGCTCTTAAATTACAAGAGAAAACTCACATTAGCCAGTTTCTTATGAATCTAAGACCAGAATTTGAATTTGTTTGGTTTGTTCTCATGAATAGAGAAGTCTCTGCTAATCTTCATACATGTTTTCAATAAGTCCTTCGAGAAGAACTTCGACTAACCTCACAGCGTGCCATTCTTAAAGAACCAAATGCCTTCCTAGCTCCTCTTCCTGCTGATTCTGCTCTTCTGGCAACCCTAAATCAGAAGCCTACTCAATGTTGTGAATGCAAAGGCTTCGATCATATTGCCAAGACTGTCGTAAGAAATTGGTTTGCAGATATTGCAAACGCTCAGGTCATCTTATTGATGACTATCGCAGCCTACAGCGAAAGAATGGGCCACAACAGAAGCAGACTTCTTCCAACCTGCCAAGACAAAATGTTCCAGCTGTGTTTCAGGCTCAAGCACCTTCATCTGATACGGGATGCACCTTTTTCGAGGCTGTATCCATGACTCCAGCCCAGATTCAAGAACTGATTTAAAACACGACGACCTCAGCATATGCATCTATAGGCTTTAATGGTGGTCGGTATCAAACTCATTCTCCTATAGCATGTCCCGCCTTTCATTCTTCAGCCTCTCTTTCTTCCTCTATCACCCTATCCACATGGTTGAGATTCAAGAGACTCGAACCACATGACATCTGTAGAAAATAACTTTACAGACTCTCACCCTTACCTTGGAAAAGAAAAAATAACCATTGCTAATGGAGATCAATTACTCATTTATGGGGTGAGTACCATTACTTTATCCAGTGTCTCTGGCCAGTCTATCCTCCTTCCTAATGTATACTTTGTTCCAAAATTGTTAGCCAATTTACTTTCTGGAGGACAACTTATTGATGATGGATATAGTGTTAACTTTTCTTCCTTAGGTTGTGTCATACAGGGGCGGCAAACTCGGAAGGTGATTGCGACGGGGAGTATACATGGTCTTCTATTTCTGGTGGACAAAGGACATCATTCCTTATTTGTTTCTTGTAATAAATTCAATAAATTGTGGGCCGTGTGGCATCGACGTCTTGGTCATGTGAACAATGCTCATTTAATTTCTTTGCTTAAGATTGGTTTTTTAGAATCTACTATCGATAATGAAATGATGTCCTCTTTACTTCAATCAAAGTGTGAAACGTATTGCTTAAGAATCATATTTTGCGTTTTCCTATTCATCGTTCTCGTGCAATGGCATCTTTTGACATCATTCACACTGATGTTTGGGGAATTGCACCTAACTTGAGTAGGGCATGGCTTAAATATTATGTGACCTTTATTGATGATCATTCTCGTTATACTTGGATTTATTTCATGCACTTTAATCTAAAGTATTTTCTATTTTCCAAAAGTTTTACAATATGGTCCGAACTCAATTTAAGAAAGCAATGAAAATTCTTAGATCAGACATCGGTGGAGAATACATGTCCCATGATTTTTCTGCATTCCTTTCTGATAAAGGCATTCTTCACCAAAAATCCTATCCGTATACTCAGCAAAATGGAGCTGCGGAAAGGAAGAACAGACACATTCTTGAAACTATTCGTACGCTTCTAATTGCATCCTTATTTCCTCCCAATTTTTGGTGTGATGCTGTACAGACTGCTGTGTTGTAGAAGATAACATAGGCCCATTTAGGCCCAAGAAGAATATCCCACGTGTGGGACTGTATTGAGTAGTGTACAGCTTGTCTAAAGATAACTCATAGATTTACTTAGATTTACTTCCATGTATAGAGATTCACATTCTTTATTTCTTTACATTATGATTGTAATCCTGTTAATTGATAATGTAATCCTGCTGATTGATAGCATGTGATTAGGGATAATATGATTATAAAATAGTGAGTCGATCCTCTATTGAGGCATTACTTTTCCTCCAAACCTCTCTCTCTCTCTCTCTCTCTCTCTCTCTCTCTCTCTCGTTTTGCTCTTCACATTATAACATGTGTATCTCCTCAATCGTCATCCTAGTTCTGTTCTAGGAAAGAGTACTCCTTATGAAGCTCTCTTTGGTCATGCCCCTTCATACTCTCACTTGCGTGTTTTTGGTTGCTTGTGCTTTGTTCATCTTCCACCTCTTGAGCGCACTAAGTTATCATCACAGGCTGTCAAATGCATCTTTCTGGGTAATGAACACAAGGGGTTTCTGTGTTATGATTAGTCCGAAAAACGCATGAGAATTCTTGTAATGTGATCTTCTTGGAACATATTCCTTTCTTTTCTTTGCGTTTGGATAATCATCGTGTTGCTGTGTCCTATCTGCCACAATTCCTTGAGACTGCTTCTCCATAAACTATTACCAAGTCTATGTTCGGCGTAACACGGTTCCTCCTGTGAAGCCTCCTTGTCCTGATCATCTCCCAATGCTGCCTACTGCACCTTCATGTATTAATCCTTCTTCTGATAGTATCATACCTCTGCGACGCTCTAGTCATCCTTCAGTTGCCCCTGACCGATACGGATTTCCTGCTGTTTTCACTTCTTTGGATAGTACTCCTATACCGACCTCATATTCACATGTCTCGAAGATTGCATACAGGCAGGATGTTATGAATGAGGAGTTGCTCGCTCTTGAAGCAAACAATTGGGAATTGGTACTGGCCCCTGCAGGAGCATCTGTAATTGGTAGTAAATGGATCAATTCCATAAAAGTTCACTCTGATGGGAGTCTTGATCGCTACAAAGCCAGATTGGATGCGCAGGGTTATAAGCAGGAACATGGGATTGACTATGAGGAGACCTTCGCACCAGTAGCTAAAATGACCACAGTTCGCACCCTTCTTTGTGTAGCTGCAGCCAGCAACTGGCCTCTATGGAAAATGGATATAAAAAATGCATTTCTTCATGAAAACTTGCAAGAGACTGTTTAATTAAAGCCACCTCCGGGTTATGCTTCTCCTCCAAAGCATATTTGTAAATTACGGAAAGCTCTTTATGGACTTAAGTAGGCTCCCAGGGCTTGGGTTTGATAAATTTTGGGCAGCAATCCTTCAAGTTGGATTTTGTCAGAGTCATTCTGATAGTTCCCTCTTTCTTAGATGGGCACCGAAGGGCTGCACATTTCTTTTAGTTTATGTTGATGATATGATTATCAGTGACAATGATGTTGCCGGCATTACTGCCCTCAAACATCATCTTACTCGCCACTTCCGAATGAAGGATCTTTGCCCTCTCACTTACTTCTTGGGGCTTGAGTTTGTTCATAACAAATCCGGCATTAGGGTTCATCAACGTAAGTATGCTACATATTTGATCACTTTGGCTAGGCTTGATGATGCTAACATCTTTGATACGCCTATGGAATTGAACATCAAAATCATTATGGATGATGGCCCTCCCCTGGATGATCCTTCCATTTTTCCAACGGATTATTGGCAGTTTGCTATACTTAACTATGACTAGGCCAGATATTTCTCATGCGGTTCATATTGTTAGGGTATGAAAACAATGATGATGATAACAATGATGATGGACTTGAGGAAGAGGTTGTGCCTGTAATACATATAGGATTTGACGTCTGTGGGAGTGATTAGAATAAACGAGATGAACTATTATATTTCAGTTTTGTTTAGTTAGTTTGTTAAATATTCTAGTGTTGCAATTAAGAAACTAATTGTCAATGTTTTGTAATAAATTAGGTGGTTTTGATAACTTTAGATTTATGGTTTGGTTTAGGTAATTAAATGGTTTGAATTAGTTTTATATAACTTTTGCTTTGGTATCAGTGTTACGAAATTCGGTTGACTTCATCTGAAATTTCTGAATAAACTTGGTTCGGCCCCTCTAGCGAAACGAAACCACCCACCACCACCCCTCCTGCTCTCTATAAAAATTCGTTCCAAAATTAGTAACGATTCGGCTGAATTTCCGAAATTCGGAATAAAATGAAGGATTTTGGCTGCATTGAGGGAAATTCTAAAATTCGGCCAAACTATGTAGAATGACTTCAAAATAGAAAAAAAAAAAAAAAAAAGCAAAGGGGGCAAAATGTAATTTTTCCAGCCGTTTCTAATGGTAATTTTTTAGATTTCTTAGAAAAAGAAAAACCCTAACCCAAAGCCTCTTTCGTTTGCCCCCACCATTCGACAGAGTAAAAATGAAAAAGAAAAGAAAAACAGAATAAGAAGAAGAAGAAGCAAAGAAGTGTCAAATCCGCTCTGTTGGCCTGCTGCTGCTCAACTCATTTGACCAGAAGAAAAGTGAAATAAAAAAAAAGAGAAGAAGAGGAAAAGTAAAAAGAAAAAGAAGAGGAAGTAGAGAACATCTGCACAAGTGCTGTTTGACCCAGCTCCTGCTGCTGCTCAGCTCGCCAGGTTTGTCTTTCCCCTTTTTTTTTCTCTTCCTTGGCATATCTGCCTCCGTTTCCTCTTCTTTTCCTGTTCCTCTTTGACAACCGCCTTTTCAACTTTGCTCCTTCTTATTTAAATATTTTCCTTCTCTCCTTTTTGCTTTTTTTTTCCTCAGCTGCTGAGCTGCTGTCTGTATGACTGCTGGGCTGCTATCTCTTATGATTATGGACATATAATACATATGCCATGTTATGAGTTGCTCTAGTAGAATAAACTATGTCTGACATGGGGTTTGAAACAAATTTCTCAACTATGTCCAACATCAGATGAATGCTATAAAATAATTCCCATTACAAATGTGATTGACCAAACTAACAGTTGTGGATTATACTGAACCTCATAGGCCAAATAGCAGATTTGGATTTTCTGGATCTGGGCGGTGATAGAAAGCCTGAGTCTTGCAACAAAATTATGGTCCACAGTGACTCACATATTCCATGAGCCATTGTTGGGTACTCTGCTTCAAAGCTTGACCAATAGTTGTAGAAATTCATTAGTGCACATTACAAATAAAAATATTGGTCCCTCCAAGTTATATATATTGTTGTTTTATCTTTACATGTAAAACATGTTAATATTTAGTGTTTAGTCTCAAAGCCCATCCATAGAAATCCATCAATGTAGTCCATTTCTAAAACCAACCACTTAAAAATAACTAGCATCCCTAATACTAGCTTCAGGAATTTTTTTACTCCAATAAGAGCCGGGCCCATCGTCAAATTGATCATGCCACATGATTTAAATCAGTAGTCCACAGATATAGGACTTCAGGTCTTAGTCATTTATAAGAATCATGTTTATCAAACACAGCAAGCATCTGATCAAAGATCCATAATTGGACAACAAAAAAAAAAACTTCTCTTATGTCAATTTAATAATCTTAGATGGTGATGCACGAGCAAAGTGCCAGATTTTAGAGGATCCAGCGTTAGATCAGGCCCTAAAATCTTTAGATCGACTTGATAGATTAAATGGGGTCTCGATCCGACTTACAATGGCCCTATCAAGAGTAAAGGCCTAAAGAAGAAATGGGATGGTCAAGGTGGCCGAAAATAGGCCCCAATTTTTAGTAAAAAAGTGCTAAAATTGATGTAGATCCAAATCAACCACTTAATGTTCTAATTAAACAATCTAATCATTCATGCCCGACATGGCCCAAATAGGCCAAGCCACCCAGCAGTTTTATTCGACTGGACAACAAACAGTTTGATTTGACCAAGCTGAACCCAGGCAAAAATGATGCCTGTGACTGGGACAACAACTTATTTTCAGTCTTGTCCACGTACATTACCCACGTAAGCAACAGCAGTATCTTTGTAAGCGTATAGATAAAGAGAATCCTCTTTATTGTTGTGCCCTGTTATCTAAAGAATTACAGCAAATTATCCACCCATTTGTTCCCCTCTTTAGATACAACTGCAGATTTAGGTTTCTTTGTTCTCAAAATGGGCCTAAAACAATAGGAACATAGTAAACTGAATATAATGCATTAAAGAAAAGGTATCTTACCGGTCTTTGCATTTCACACAAGTAAACATTTCATCTTCACAATCACCAAAACAAAATATACAGCAATCCCTGACTGCACAATTCTTTAAACTGAGATGAGTAGATACTGCTCTGTCCAGGGTATCTCTTATCTGTAAAAGAAAGACAACGGAATTACAAGCATCCAATGGGACATAAAAATAACAAATCATCATCATCTACAGAGCAGAAAGACAATCAAAATCGCCTACCATAACAAGAGCGCTGGACAAAGAACATAAATCACCAACTGAAGATCCCACAATATCCTTGCAACGCACAATCCACTTCTCAACCTTTTCAATTTCAGACTCAACCATATCCAACTCTGGACAGTCCAGTGCATTAGATAAGCCTTGCTTCTGAAATTATGGAATTACAAAGATGAAGTTCCTTGCAGAATTATGTATGCAGGCTGTCTTATACTAAATTAAGTAGAAAGAGAGTGAAGTACATGATTAAGCTAAACCATCGAGAAAGGCCTTTCAATCATATTCTTTGACAATTAGCAAAATGAAGACACAATATATGTGTCTGTATGTGTATGTGGGGAGGATAGGCAAGGATTATCTAGTCAAATTGAAAATTGTTTAGCATCCATTGCCAGGCCCTGGTTGGATAAACCTGAATAGAAATCTGGCTAAATTAGGTAAACCTCGAACCCCGACTGGACCATTTCATTATTTTTAAGGGGGGAAAAGGATTTAAGACTTGCATCAAACAGGATATGGGAAGGAAGTTAGTAGAGACATGCCACTGAAGTGCTGCCTAATGCAATAATGAGATAGTTTAGTAACATAGCAGTCTGCTGAATGCTTGAAACTAAAGAAACAACAAAAAAGTAAGTACAAGTGCCTGAGATGTGCACATTAAGATGGATGGACAGTTCTTAATCCTATCAAATCTGTTGAGAAGCAGCTAGCAACTTGTTTGAAAATTTTCTAGTAATAATGGTCTCATAAGATATTACAGAAAAGATTGGGGTCATGGGGTTTTTGTAATTTCCAAAGATAGTAAATAATGTAAATAAATGTTAGTGCTGGTCATAATTAGATTCGACAACCAGTCCTCATTGTTTTCCAAAATTCTATCTCTGCTTTACTCGTGTTTCAACTTGGTATCAGACCAAACAATCTGGTTTTTCCTTCAATTTTTCATCCTAGAAAAGAACATCTATAGCAGTTCCTAGAAGCCCCACTCAATTCTATGAATCCCTCTGCTTTCCCATTAAACTTACACCTATTTTAACCCTAAATCGTCTCTAATAACTAACCCCAATGTTACTGTCACGCCACTGCTGATGAGCATGGGATTATGCGTGAGATTAGGGGCCGATTAAAAATTTTCTCAATAAACCACACAATGTGGCCCCCAATCACGGTACCATAGGATTGAAGTCCGCAGTGAGGTATAAACATTTCCTCGTTTCACCGAAACAATAGCGGAAGCTTCATAATAAACAGATGATAGCAAATAGAACATTTAAGAGCAGAGCACATAACTTACTTTCTAAAGTTGGAGTTTCACAAAATATAACAAAAGTATTTTTAATTACATGACCATCTATAAAAAACGTAAGCCAACAAAATGATAAACAAAAAGACTATCCAAAAAGAATTGTGGAGGCGCTCGTGTGCAGGTCAAGATGACTAAAACAATGTCGTCAGCACACCCTTCGTGCTCATCAGACTGATCCGCCTAAAAAGTCTCCTCCTCGAGGAATGTGGGCTCGGTGATAAGTCCATGAAATTGCATCTAATTATCATCATTCCATGTATATTATGAAATTATTGAGATTAATTTCTCTGAATTTTATAAAATCATGCATCATGACTTTCTAAGTGGATTTCATGTGAAAATTGCCTTAATTTCATAAAATTACATGTTTTTATTGAAATTATTCTTTCGGATTATCAAAATATCATTTTGAATAAGTTTTGATTGACACTTAAAAGTCACGAATTTTCGTTGAACAGCTGAATTAAACAAAAAAATCCGAGTCGAACGGTGTACTTGCATACTCATTAATACGTGTTTAATTGGGTCTCATGCACTGCATGATAGTTTTCTACATAAAGTTATTCTTTTTAATACAATTAATTTCATTTTGTAGGAAAATCATTTCAAGAGGGGACCCACATGAGGAGAAATTCAAGAGGAAATCAAGGAGAAATGAAGAGAATGAAAAACAATAAAGAAATTGAAGAAGACACATTTGGGGTCCACCTTGGGCATCAATCCCAAGGTGGCAGGCCCATGTGGGCTCCACACACCTTTTTGTTGCAAGTCCATGAACTTTCTTAATTTTTTAGGAAATTCAAGTTTGAAATTTGAAATTCAAATTTGAAATGAAGAATCCAAGATTGGAAGGAACTTAACGAGTCTAAGCAAGCCAAGAAGGAAAGGAAGAAAAGAAAGAAAGAAGACAAGCCAAACTCACACGGGACACCCATGAAGGACCCACCAGCCCCTTGCACGCCCCAAGTGGGGCATAATTCCCCTTTGAAGAAAATTCAATTGGAGAGGAAGCACTATCCGCCCAATCAAACCAAAAACAGGAAAAATTCCAGCAACTACTACTGATTGCAAAGAATAATAGAAATCCCAGAATTAATAAAGCAAGTTATGCAAAAAAAAAAAAACCCAAAATCTGACCTTATAGAGCCTTCTCAATCGCCTAGCATCCACATGATACCGGGGGGGGGGGGGGGGGGGGGGGGGGGTGAGAGAGCAAAACTTTGCTTTTGGAAAAAGTTTATTTTCGGGTACTGTAGCATGCTACATTGATGACGACCCTGTACTGTTTAAATAACACTCAAAACCTACATAAAACCCTAAAATCTGCCCCTAAATTAATTTCCTTTTTTAGTTCTTAACAAGAGTTTCCTACTAAAACATGCATGAAAATAGAATGAAATAAAGAGAAATTTGCAGGATTTATAGAATCTGGACGTCTTTTTGATATCTTGCAGTAGAATTGCCGTGGGACCCACATGGCCCATCCTTTGATGGAATGCCCTCCTTTCGTGAATTGGGTCAGTTTGACCCACCAAACTGTAGGCCCAAAACAGCTACTTGAATCCTCTATTTGTGTAATGGACGTCTCTGGATAATGCAAAACAGCCCTTGATATTTACTGTTAAATTTAAACAGCCCCTGGCAACTGATTTTTTAAAATACTTGGGTACTGTTTGAGGCCAAATTGATCCTTTCGCCTACCTACAATTGTGTCTGCATCCCGTAGGTTCGATCACAAGCGTGCAATCATTGGGTCTTTATCCTTGTCAATTTATGGAAATTGATCCACATCATTCTCCCCCACTTGAAAAGAATTCATCCTCGAATTCGGATGCCATCTTGACCGCAGAGAAGAACCAACTGCTGTTCCAGGAGTCTCGCGTGAGATCGTTGTTGTTGAATGGTATACTTGCACCATCCATGAGTCATATCCATCCAATCTGCCCAATGTGTTTTGATCCTATAATGCACGATCAAATCATGAAGCAGTGTAGGGTGAGATCTGCTTGCGTAGATTTCCACGAATGGATCTTCAAAGTGGTGCATCTGGATGTGTCCATCTTCCTTGAATGAAAGATCTGGGTAATCTTTCATTATTTTAGTGTTTAATTCTTGATCACTGTATGAAGACATTCACTTGTGCATATCAAAGCTTTTGTCATCATGGTATACATCAAAGGTTGGCATCTTAAAATTTAAGTATCTTCACATTCATCAAAGATTGGATGATCAATGACGTCACTATCTTGATCTGCATCATCTGAGCAGTCATCAAATACCGGAGGCTCAGACCAATCAGGTTTCTAGGATGTCTAAGATCAGTCACCATCACTGTAGAACTCATCGTCAATACCAATGTCCGATTCATCATCATAAATCGAATCTTCATCACCATCATATATGACTTCATCCTTATCAAACTCACCATCCTCCAATTTGTCGATAAAATCATCACAAGCACCATTATTTTTACGACGTTCCATATGCTGTCGTCTTCTCACCAGAGACCAACTATGGAATGGACTGATAAATTCTTCAGCATCCGATTCATCATTAAAATCCTCACGATGATTCGAACACTCCAGATGCTCCAGGCATTGGGTCAGCCATTCAACTTGCTGACTGAAATTTTAAATCTCCATTTTTCTCTGTTCTGGTTCATGACCCACATCGTTCTCAACCTTCGGCCTACAACCATGAGCTCTTCGGGGAGACATTATCAGGGAGACAAATTCATAACACAAATCTTAGGATTGATATGCACTCTGATACCAACTAATGCAGTACGCGGAAGCACTATCCGCCCAATCAAACAAAAAACAGGAAAAATTCGAGCAACTACTACTAATTGCAAGGAATAATAGAAATCCTAGAATTAATAAAGCAAGGAATGATGCATAAAAAAAACCCCAAAATCTGACCTTAAAGAGCCTTCTCAATCTCCTAGGATCCACATGATACAAAAGAGGAAAAGCCAAGGCAAAATTGTGCTTTTGGAAAAAGTTTATTTTCGGGTACTGTAGCATTCTACAGTGATGGCGACCTTATAGTGTTTAAATAACATTCAAAACCTACATAAAACCCTAAAATCTGCTCCTAAATTAATTTCCTACTTTCAATAGTAATCTTAACGAGAGTTTCCTACTCAAATATGAATGAAAATAGAAAGAAATAAAGAGAAATCTGCAGGATTTCTAGAATCTGGACATCTTTGATATCTTGCAGTAGAATTGTCGTGGGACCCACATGGCCCATCCTTTGGCGGAAACAAACTCTACGATGTTGAAGTGGACTCATGGGTGAACCTGCTGGTGCACTTCTTTAGTGAATTGGGTCAGTTTGATCCATGAAATTGTAGGCCCAAAAACAGCTACTCGAATCCTCTGTGTAATGGATGTCTCTGGATATTGCAAAACAGCCATTGATATTTACTGTTATATTTAAACATCCCCTGTCAACTGATTTTCTTAAATACATGGGTACTGTTTGAGGCCAAATTGATCCTTTCGCCTACCTACAATTGTGTCCGCATCCTGTAGGTTCGATCAAAAGCGTGCAATTGTTGGTTTTCTTTATCCTTGTCAATTTATGGAAATTGATCCGCATCAGAGATGGGGCCCGTGGTGGAAAATTCCGAAGGAAGCAACAATAGGACACAGAATTAGAAAGTTCTTGCACAACAAGGAATCAAGTAAGGAACGACTTTCTAAATCCCTAACAAAAATCTTGTTGTTTCTCTCCAAAACCTTCCTAATTTCATTTAAACTTAGAGGCTAAGCAAGAGACCTTTCCTAATCTCTCCATCATAGCTTGGAATCCAAGCAAACAAAAACTATAAAAGAGAAGGCTAGACATCCAAGGAGGCAATCCCCTCTCCTTGGGGACGTCCCCCACTCTCTCTCTCATTCTCTCTCTTCCCCCTTTCTCTTCTCTTATCCCTTTCTTTTTCTAGCAATAAACTAGTATTTTTGTGATGAAGAAGGAGATGGAGGGGTATAATTCTTTTTCTAATCTAAGGAGAAAGGAGAAGTTGTCTATTCTTTGACTAATTCTATGCATAGACATGTTCATTGAAAGGTGTGATTTTCTTTATTGTTGATTTGATTTTCATTATTTAAGTTCTTTTGATTCTTTATTTTTTTCGGGATATATTGAATGCTTAAGGACCTCTACGTAATGAAAATATGAATGTTGGAGCCTTGGTGAGTGTGACCTCTCTCATAATATTAACAATTTATAATTTTCATCTAGGCTCATCCTCATGGGAGGATTTAACTAAGACATTTGTATTTTTAGGGCTTAGAAAGCAACTAATCCTCATCCTTAAATTGCAAATTCCACTTTATAATCTGTGATTTTTCTATTTTAAATTGGTTTTTTTAATTCTTTTTATGGTGGATGCAGTCTTTACTTTTCTAGATTAGGTTTATAGCATAGGGTTTTCAGTTAAGGTTTTTTAATGGTTTGTAAAGACTTGTAATTAATTTACTTTTCGGTTTAGTAGCGGTTGGCCGTATAGATTTTCTTAGGTTAGTTTTAGATTTTTCTAGGACAGGTACAAACTAGTTGCATACCGCTCCATGTGGATTGACCCCATGCTCATCAGGTTATTACAACATTGTGACACTACAATTGATCACTTGGTACCTATGCACTAAGAGTAGCATCATCAGACTACGAATAGTCGGCATGAGGATATACCATCTACATATTAACAATAGTTATGCAATATCAAAGCGAAGTAAAGACATGTGATCATGTGAAGTTCAATAAAAGAAGTCTAAGAATAAATGCTTGAATAACAATATACAATGAATCAGATAATACAATGTCCTATCACAATACTCTAACAATTAGGGGGTCCACATAGGCTAATTACCACGAGATATTATCACTGCTCTCCCATCTCGAACCGAGTGTGGTAGAGAATATGCAATGGGAGAATAGCCCTGCCAATCAATCAATCAATGTGCCACCCAAGGTGGCAAACAATAGATCCTCTGCCTTGTACACAATGGTGCACATCCATCCAGTATCGATCTACAATCGCAATCAATCAATGATCCTCCCACAGAGATGCCCCAGCTATGTCGCACATTACAAATGAGTGGTGTCTTACTTAAGAATCCTATGACAACTAGTGAGGGGTTAGGCTCATCTTACATGAACAAGATTCATCAAATGAAAGAGGAACTACCTTCCATTGATCGATCAATCCGTGTTCAATCCAATACAGTCCTCAATACAAGTAGTCCTCCCTAAGCCTTTACAATCAAAGCCACCAAATCATAACACCTTGATCAATATCAAGCAATACATATACACAATTCCACGAGAGGGGATCTAAGGTCCAATCCATCTATGTTCTCAATGTGATCTCAACAATACAATATCATTACAAAGCTATGGAACATGCACAAGGCATGTGGACGTCAATACTAAATCTATATAGTTCAATTTCAATTATCCAATAGACAAGGAAGGACAATCCAATCCTAGGTCAATGATTGCCTTCTTCATACGATAAATCACTAATTGGTCCAAGGAGGAAATGAGGTCCTCGATGTCCTATCAATTTACCTTGGCGCAAAATAATAATAGTAGATATCCTCTTCCCTCACTTCGTCCCAACTCCCAATCCACTATATGTTGTACCTTGCACATTATTCGGACAGTTCATAAGGGTACGTTAGCTCAAACATCCCTCACTCTTAGTCTCCCAATTAGTCCTGAAAATGGGGTGCCAGGGGTCCCAAAACTAAGTCCACAATGCCTAAGGTGAAGTCCCTTTCAAAAAGAAACCAAGTATCCACGGTTAGTCGTGGGGGTCTTTAGCCGTGGTGGACATTGCGGTTAGCCGTGGGCTAAACGTAGCTCAACCGGGGTTGACGGTCCGAATTTTTTGCAGCTTATGTCTTTGTAACTGCGAACAATCACAGTTAGCTGTGGTTACATACTGCTTAGCTCACGTCTAGCCGTGAGGCTCACCATGGTGCAAATCCTCGCAGTCGATGTTTCAGGCTCTTGTCCCACATCAGGCCCACTGGGGTCTCACGGTTAGTCATAGGAGGTCCCACGGTTAACCGCGAGGCTCCAGAAACTGCAATCCCGAACCTGATCATTTCAAAATCAGGGGATTCAATCTCTTCTTAAATACCTGAAAAACAACAAATAAACAAGGCGGAGCCCTACTCCAATATACAACAAACAACCTCCAATCCACCTCCATTCCATACAAATAAACCCACATTAAAGGTCAATTCCAACATTAATAGTAAATGAGCACCATGGGTATCTAAGATCAACTTCAATACTATAATCAACAATAAAAACACATAAGTCTCACACGTAATACATATATTCACTACTTGCTTTGGTTGAAACGAAGCACTCAAAAGGGGAAACCCTAGCTCAAACCATTCAAAGGCTCAAATCCTTGGAAACCCCAAATCAACTGCAAAAGCCTACAATAAAGCAAAATAGAAGCAGCTTAAGAGCAAGGAAATGGCATTTCTAACCTACTTAACAACGAACCCTAACTATTCCAAGGAAAACAACTTACCTACGGTTGAAGGAGATGGGGAGAATCCGTGAAAACTATATGGATGGACTAAGGAGAGCTTGAAGAATAGTGTTGATGACTCTTGGACCTTCACTTTGCAAAAATAGAAATGTAAAAGGAGAGGAGAAAAGGAAAGAGGGGAAAGTTGCGGTAGAAAAGTGAATTAGAAGTGAAGGGCCGCGTTCAGAAAAGGGGCTGGGTTGGTGTTTTGATTAATTTCAGTTTAGTCCCTGGATATTTGGGATGGGATTTTGAAGGATTCCGACATTTGGAATCGTTACGCGATAGTAAAGAAAAGTTCGTGAAATTATGTCTACCCAATGAGCCCAACATCTCAAAAATCAGAAATTACAGAAAAACCCCTCAAACTTTCCCAAAATTACAAACTATCCCCCTACTATACTCAAGCGAACTCGAAACACAACAAAACTTCACGCACACGATCCTAATAGTAAACTGGAGTTGCTTAGCCTGTAATCACACTTAGTTAACTAAAATATAGTCAACTAATACTAATCACGCTATTTGGGTCGGGACCTCACTGTTACCCAATTGTTATACCTGAAAAGGTTTTTTTTTTGTTTTTTTTCATCAAAACCCACATTCAACTTTGGGCTTGTACTAGTGCTTTCACTGATCAATTTAGATCAAAGTAAACCCAGCCCATCTCCTTAAATCAGAGGTATTTTGGCCAGAATTATATGGGAAAAAATGAAGAGCTGCTGATTAACTGCAAGAGGAAGTGCTATTTTGCATGAGGAATAAGTCTTTTCTCTACAATTCCCCGGCCTGACCATTACAGAAATGTTGTTGTCCCTGTAATGGCACCCAGTTATCCAGAGCATTGTTGATGTCGTGGAGATCCAGAAGAGATGAACTCATCATAGCATAGTTGCTAGTTCTGCAGTGCAGTGAGGATGGTCAGGTACGAAGATTTTATTGGTATCCCTCTAAGATGGAGTTGTTTAATTATTACTTTAATTCCGATCGCTGGAAGGTTTTGTTGCTTTCCTGCAACATGACAAGCAATTTTGTAATGAAAACCAGCAGATCCAATTAGCAAAGCACAGTCAATATGGTATTCTGCGCTTTGGGATCAGAGGACCACAGGAAGTTGTTTTTCCAGGATCTATAGTAGTAAAGATGGCATGCAGATATTTTGTTTAAGTATTCAAATTCAGAATGTGGAAGTTTTGTTCAAATCAGCCTTTTCCTAGGTGTTTGTATATTCATCCAACCTGTTTATCCTGTGAACTAGTAGAGTATTCATCCATGATGGTGCATTGTAAGTTGTTCCAAGTGTAGTTAAACAGCTGATTTGTGACCAAAAGGGGATGTTTTCATCATCACAGTCAAGTTAATCATACTAGGGTTTTGATGGAGTTCAAATCAGGGGTAGAAAGTTCTGAGTAACCCACACTAATTTAGGGCATGTTTGGCAATCGGAGAGGAATCCTCTATCCAGAGGATACCTCCATTCTTCTTATACTCGGTGGATTTACATATGATACATCAATGGTCACAAGTTTTTTGCCACTCTCTCGAAATCTATGATGAATCAAGCCTTAAAATTTAAACCCCTGGCCGTTTTTGACCTTATAGATGATGGATGGGTCAGATTTTCCTTGTGGGTCTCACTGAAATTAAAAAAAAAAAAAAATTGGCTGTGGACTTTCTTGCAGATATCTTAAAAACTATGACGAATCAACAGCTGAAAATTGACCCCATGGTCTTTTTGGACCTTATTAACAAGATTAATGGTTCAGATCTTGCAAGTGGGACCCGTAAGGTAAGGCTCCACAGCGAAAACCGGTACCCTGATGTTAACGCCCATGTCACTATTCATGTGGTCCATTTCATGGAAAGGGCTTGCATATGAAATGGGCCTATTGTACATGGGCCTTGTGGGCCAGTTATATATGTTACAATGCTATAAACATGGAAAGGGAATAATTTTACAATAAGATTAGGTAACTAAGATATCCCGTGTGATGAGTCAATTTGCATATGTAATGGGCCTATTGTACATGGGCCTTGTTGCCCAGCTGGTGTTAACAATCCAAACCCTAGAAACTAATAAGAATTGGGGATTTTCCATTATTGTTTTTAAAATAAGGAAAGTGGACCCCACTTGGCATTGTACCATTCGTGGAGATCCCACCATAGCCGAAACATGTTTGATCTTGGCAGAACATGGTTGGGCCATGGGATCATCATGTGAAGTCAATGTTGATATGGTTTTGGGGTTTTAAAAACATATGAATAGCTAGGGTTTGCTGTAACATATGTATTTTGCATTGATTCTTGAGTTCCCTAATGACAAATTAGGGTTTCAGATCTGTACGAAAAGTAGGTTGTTGTTTGGAGTTTAGTTTAACATGCTATTTGTGTAAGAAAGTGAGTAATGATAGGAATTCCATAATTAATGGTAATAAGGAACCTTAAAGACATGTTATATGTAATAAAGTGAGCGTGGGACACTTGGCCATGGCCCACATTGGTGGGACCCATAGTAGCCGAATGTACAAAGACGGATTTCTAGGGTTCTTTTGAAACTAGGGAACTATGGATCATTGATTTGTGGAACTTGCAGAATTTAGATATGGAAGTAGGTTCTATTACTTGTTTAATGACTATGGAATATGAGACCAGTTGTCGGTGATGTTTGGGGTTGATCCCTGGGAAATGTGTAGAAATTGTGCCAAACTGAGGGTATGATGTTATAGGATTTCTACACCCCAATTAGCATTGGAAGTATCAATAGTAGTAGACCTAGACTTAATTTGAAGGTCTGAGATATTTCAAATATGGTTTGAGATAAAGTAGAGGTGTCCTGGGCTGTACAACATCATAAGCTTATAATGGCATGACATGACAACTTATACGTAGAAGGTGATCCAAGACCTAAGTTGAACATACTTGTGATTGTTTTATGAATCGCAACTAATCTTGACGTGGTTTAGATAATTAGATGATCTCTTCTCTGCATGTCTTATGTACATGTATCGTTTGTGTCTAGAAGCATCTATTTGGAAGTTGTCTTATTTTGTGGAACTTGGCTTGAAACTGTAGAATGGAGTTGGAAACCCTGGTTTTTGGTAGGATCGTTGTCTCTTACATAATTAGGGATTAGATCGGATAGATGAGAGGCAACATGGGGTAAAACCATAATTCCCAGAGAAAAGCCAGCACCTGTTGGGCCTAGAGTTTTGAAGGGACAAAAGATGTTGGAATTCAAAGTTCTTTGATCCTATGATTGCATCTCGTCGAATAGTACGAGATCAATACCTATAACAGCGAATTCGTACATCGGACGCAAAAGTTATAAGCATCGTAAGGTAGCCAAAAAAATCTACCAATTATGTAAATTTACATTTTAATCCTTGCCCACTTATCTATAATTTGTAAATGGGATGAATTTATGAAATCTAATACTATGAATTAAACCAAGTACCCCTAGCTAATTCTAAGTTGTGAATGAAGTCACAATGGACGAAAGCTAGATACCCCACTTTTCTTTTCTAAGTCAAGATGGTGATGAAGCATAAGGGACTTGAAAATGGCTGCTCAAACTAGAACATGAAACTTGATGGAACTAGCTTGATCGAAGGGCAGTTTTCCCTTAATGAATCTCGCTTGTCTAGAATGATGTCAAGTTAGACCTTTCCTTGGAATCTCGCGTTGGCACCACTCAGCTGTTTATTAAATCTATTACAGCTGAGATGTCACCATCTAAAGACTCTTGATGAATTATATAACTAACTGCAATTTAGAAATGATGGAAGAGACCATTTTCATTTCATTACCATAGAATAGCTTGTCTTGATGGCCATAAAATAAGTTCCTATGAGGAATCTTGGCCACAAGTGTTCTTATCTTGCCTTGCTATTCGCCACAATTTTATACAAGGACTGATAGTTGTCTGGTAGATTAGCTTACGTGGACCACCACACCGTGTTTAGGAAGTTTGTATTTGTATTTTAGACTGTCTTCATGCTTCATGTTGATGTATCATTATTCTTGCATAACTGTGCATCGCCAGACTTATCCTCGAAACTCTAATGAATTATTCCTGCCATGTAATAAACTTGAGATTATATGAAAGTATTTATACGATGCTTAATTGCTGAGGTTTATGGAACCTGACTTACTACAATCAGCACCTGTAGGTGAAGAACGATTAATCGATACTCGGAGTGAATACAGTTGAACAGGAACTGCAGAGTTATCAAGCGCAGAGCGCTGACGATGTAGTTTAGAAACGTTAAGATCACTTCATGAGAACATTAATTTTGATTTACTTTATTATATGTTCAGACATTTTGAAGTTGATAATAAATTACGGTTTATCATTACTTGTGCTTTGTTATGAATTTTTTTATGGTTGATGATTGAAAACGATTCTACTACAAAGTTTTGATTTGACCTAATTTCATAAACATGGATAAACTTAAATTCAAGGCTCTGAAGGCAGACTTATTTGAGAATTCGGTTTTAAGTTGTGACAGATGAACAGTACCCTCATTGCCAATCCTACTTGAGATTGGGTTAATAATAACTGCATCCTTTAGACCATAAGAAATCCACATCACCAAAATATCTATGATTTGATTATCAAAGAACACCATAATGACATTTCTCAACTTACTCATCATTGTGATTTCTTCTCTATAATATAGCAAAACAAGTTTCTCTTCATCCTTCTCACCAATTGAAAAGTTGAATAGTTAGGAAGTTAATGGAATCTTGAGACCCTGACAATAATAACAGGACCTTTCTACACCAAGAGAAGTCCACACCACCAGCATATCTATAATTTATTTTTCAAACACCATAATGACGTCTCTCCACTTACTCCTCCATCATAATTTCTTCTCCATGATAAATGAAACAAGTCACTTTATTCTTGTCACCAATTGAAGTTGAATAGCTTATTAGGAAATTAATGGAGTCTTAGCCTTAAGAAATGAATATTTTTCTAGAGGGATAAATTCATAGATGTTTGACCTGAGGTTACCAAATGCATTGCAATATTAATGGAGGACCACTCATCAACATTACCAAAGCCTTGACCTAACCATATTGAGGTCAGCTACATTAATTATGTTTCTCCATTCTGATCTACACCTAGCAAAATCCTCGGATACGTTCTACATTTTTAGATCTATTGTTACTATTTCCATCCACATCCCCTTCCCATTGGTGGGCCATCAACCTGCATATAGAAACACTTCCTCACCGGCACCATCACTGGCCGGCATTGGACATGTCCAAACCATCTCAAACAAGTTTTGCTTACTTTATCATCTATGGATGCTACCCCTGAATGCTCTTGAAAGCGCTCATTTATGTATCTATTCCTACTTTTACCACACATCAGCCTCAACATTCTCATCTTTGCTACACTCATTTTGTGCATGCGTTGCTTCTTGATTGGCTAACATTCTACCGTAGGCCATGGCTGGTCTAATTGTTGGCTTGCAAAATTATCCCTTCAATCTTGTTGGCATGCATTGACCACAAAGCACTTCAAAACCAAGTCTCCATTTCAACCATCCTACTTTTAACATATGTTCGAAATCTTTTGCAATTTCCATCCTTAGTAATTGTCAAGCCAAGGTATCCGAATGAATCTCTGTGGTATCTCGTCTTAATTTTCACGATAGTTTCAGCTCTTTATATACGCCAATGGAAATTGCAATCCATATATTATATCTTTGTACGACTTATTTTAAAACCCTTGGATTCAAAAGCCTCCTGCCATATCTCAAGTTTTGCATTCAAACCATCTCACGATTCATCTGCAAACAACATACAATGAGGTCCCTCCTCTTGAATATGAGCAATTATATCATCCATAATAAGTGAAAAGAGATAAGGGCTTAAGGCTGATCCCAAATGCAAACCTATGGTCACTAATATCAAGGGCGGACCTAGGTACATGCACGTGGGTGCAGTTGCACCCGTCAAACCGCGGTGCACTTCTAAAACCTATATGACAAGTCTACATCCACTTCAAGAAACTCAATAAAAATCATGAGTCCACCGTCAAAATCCACATGAAAATCCTGGCTTTGCCCCTAAAACCAAGCTACCTATTAGGGTCCGCACCCCTCCGGCAAAAACCCTGGATCCGCCACTAACTAATATCCCACCACATGTAGTTCTTACATAATCACACTCGTTACCATTCCCTCGTACATGTCTTTAATGATTTCAAGTTAACCTTATAACACTTCTATAATGTAAAACCCACTAAATTAAGTCTTTAGGTACCCTGTTATATGCTTGTTCTAGATCGATGAAGACGATATGCAAATTTTTCCTTTTCGCTCGGTATTTTTCAATTAATTTCCTAAGTGAGAAGATAGTTCCCATAGTTGACATCCCTGGCAAGAAACCAAATTGATTTTCAAATATCTTGGGATTTTGTCTATGTCTATGCTCCATTACTCTCTCCTAGTTTCATAGTGTGACTCTTAAGTTTAATCTCATATACTTGGTACAGTTTTGTATGCTCCTTTGTTCTTGTATATATGTAATACAACATTTTCTTCTTTATTAATATCTTATTGAAAACCCTAGGTAACCAAATCCAAAAATTCACCCAATTTCTCCTAAGAATTTCCAAACTTCTATTTGAATGTCATCCAGTCCCATAGCCTTTTTCGTCTCCATTTGTCCCAATGTTTTTGTTATTTCTACTACCCTAATTCTTAGGTAAAATGTGTGCCATTGACGCGGTGCAGTTAGAGAAGAGTAGCCAATGGACTATTCCCCAAGCCAAACGCTAAGGATAGGGATCCTTAGGAATATAAGATCCAAATCATCTTGGTCTCTCACCACGGACATGTTGGGAAGTCCCACATCGCCTAAGTCCTAAGTTGGACATGGCCTCATGTACCTGTTTGGGCCTTCCACCTATGAGCTTAAGCTTTTGGGTTGGTACATGGCTTCTTAAATGGTATCAAAGCGGGTTTTGATCCCGTCCATGAAATATGTTGGGCCTGCACGTGAGGGGGAGTGTTGGGAAGTCTGAGAAGTCCCACAATGCCTAAGTCCTAAGTTGGACATGGCTTCATATACTTGTTTGGGCCTTCCACCTATGAGCTTAAGCTTTTGGGTTGGTACATGGTTTCTTACAGGACAAACCAACAAGAGAGATTCTCAAGGAAAGAAATTTTTATTAATCAATAAACAACTTCTAAATGAGAGAAATTACATCTATTTATTAAGACAAAACCCTAATCTAATCTTGGAAACAATTCTAATTAAAATAAACTCTAAATAAAAAAAGATAAAACTTTCTAATTATAAATATCTCTAGAGTTTAGCTAAAATTTCAATGCAAGATCTGCAAGTCTCCACTTTTTTTGGGCCTTTTGCTGAAACTTTAAGGCTGGCTGGGCCCAATTGGCGGGCCCATCATGGATCTGGCCTGCGTCAGTCACGCTAATGAAGTATCCTTTCTTGTTCGTATGCCTCCCATAGAATACCCAACGAAAGTTTATGCCATTGACCTCCAAATGTAACTGAAAATAGTCCAAAATTTGTGGACATACATAATTTTCAACCTTCTATTTAGTACATAGATATCATCCTTACAAAAATTTGAAAATAGATTCATAGGAAAAAAGTTAATAACTTGAAAATAGGTTCATAAAAAAAAAAAAGGGAAAACAAACATTCTAGCTTTGTTAGCTTCAACAGGTTTGAAAATAAGAAACTTTAACATACACAATGAAATTATAAATTCAAATAATAGGAACTATCTAGTACAACATATTTCCTAGGTGATTCCATGACAGCGATTCCTGTTAATTGAAATGGAACTACACCACCACCCCAACCCAAAAAAAAAAAACACTCAATCGCAAATCAATATATTATTGTTGAAACATATAAGCATTCACGGTGGAGAAATGGAAAGAACTACATAACACGGGTTGGTTTGGTTTGGATACGATGCTTAGCTAGGAGTCCCAAATTCCAAGAGAGGTCTCCATCAAGCTTGGAGTCGGCACATGGGAAACAAGAAACCAAGCTTAAAAATAGTTCAATAGGTTCACCTGGAGCAGTAACAATGAGGACCAAGAATTTTCACCCTGCTTAGAATTGAAAAATTCATGCACTTGCTTTTGCCATAGCCTGCATTTTTAAATGTATCATCCAAGTACAAGCATCAGAGTGGGGAAAGAAGGTTACTACTATTAATGCCTTCAAATGATGCATACAAAAAGTAAGTTATACGAAGTACATGCTTAATGCAATCACCAAACACAGTAATGGGAATTAATAACAACTGGAACCATAGTTACAGACTCGTAATTAAAGTGATTCAAATTCAAGTTTGAGGATCACAAATTGACATTTACTGATTTACACAAATTCGAAAGGTCATCAATATGGTAGGTTTACTTAATTTAATTTTCAACTCGATTGATTCACAATTTAATTTGGAATATTTCAATGTGTTAGTTTGTAAATCAAATTCAACATATATCTATATATATATATATACACACACACACACATATTTCACTAGAAACTTAAGAGATTTCGTAAATGTATAAATAATGATATTCCATAAAGAACATAGTTGTTAAAATCGTATGATTCACTATACGAATTGTACGATTCGTACCCTATCGGACACTCTCCAATTCGTATCGTACATCTAAAGAGCAAACAGAAATAAATCGTGCGATTTATTGCCAAATCGTTCGCATCGAACGATTTGTAAAGACTGGAAGTCGAGGGGTCTCAAATTAAATATAAGAAAAGGTCTAATCCAACAGCTGTTTTTTCGTGCCTTTTTACGGTATCCGTTTGGAGGCTAAAAGGATATTTGGAAGCAATCCGTGTTTATGGTCTCACATGCGAAAATCTAGATCTCCAGAAGGAAAATCTCAGAATATAACAGAAGCGCATGTTGAGCAATCCACGGAAGAAAACATCAAAATTGACATTGAAATGCAAGAACCAGAAAACAAAGGGACTGACAATGTTGATTAAACACCGATCAGCTAATTAGCTTTAAAGTGAAAAAGCTTTTGATTAGGAGATTGCAAAAGAATGTCCACTCAAAGAGGCTCCCCATATTGATTTCATTCTCGGGAATAGACCAATAGTGCTTGAAGTTTGTGTGCAGAGAACCGAAATTCAAAAATTGAAGCATCTAATGATTATTTCTCACATCCAAGCAGATTTCAGATTTAGGAAGTAGCAGTACCCCCATTATACTTCTATTATACTTCTAAGTGGAAGACCAATTTGAGGTTGAGAATATTAAATCAAGCTTCCAAGCCAAGCAAAGGAAATGATGATCAAGCGGCAAATCAGGAGTTTGTAAGTTGGATTTCCGATCCTGGAGGACATTAACAGAACCCGAGGTTGAGTTCTCTCCAAGAGGTGGAGTTTTAAAGTAGGAGAGACCCATGGTCCCCCATGGGTTAACCAACATGTGGGCCAACCAATCTATATCGACCAAGCTGTTTGGACCCACACCCAGCCCATTTATTTTCATGTTTTAGCTAATTTAGAGTTTTATTTATGGTATTTTTTATTTATTTTTTTTGTTTACGTTGGATGTTGTAGGACAGACCCATGGTCCCCCATGGGTCAACCAACACATGGACCCAACCAATCTATCTCAACCAAGTTGTTTGGGCCCAGCCCACCCATTTTCAAGTTTGCTATGTTTTTTGTTTATGTTAGATGTTTTAATCATGTCCATCAATGTATTAGAATGGTCTACATTAAGGTTTATTATTATCCTATATATTGGTGTAAAGCCTTCTGGTTAGGGTAGAAAAGACTTTGATTACTGAAAAAAAAAAATTTGAGTGCTTTCTCTCTATTCTTCTCTCCTCAATAAGAAGCTTTTCATCGCCTGTGATAGGAAGTATGGCGTGAGGCCAAGAATTTTCAAGGTTTTCCCCTGACCTACCCCCTCTATCTTCCATCTCAATCTTGCCTGCCCCGCATCTCAATCTGTCGACCGCATCACCAAAGTACATTTACAATTAATCATGACAGCAACCTCAGGATTTAGGACAGGTTAGCGTTTTGTTTTAAATCCAGGGGGCACAGCCAAGATCCGCGATCACAATGGTAGTTCAATCTCACAAAGGATTGATCAAATCCAAAGATGGATTCCAACCACTAGGGCACAAACATAACCATAACACAATTCATAACTCACATGAGAAATCTGTTGATTAGTAGAAAGCATGCCTAAATACCATGAGAGGCTCTTCTATATATAAGAGCAATATTCTCGCTATTAAGGAAAACTACTAATCCTAATTAACAATAAAATTAGAATTAAACAATTCCTAATCAAATAATCCTATGATAAAAATAGTATCCACAGTAGGTTCTCAGCCAATTTGGGCCTGTGGGCTGCACCCAAAGGACTGGGTTGGATGGTTGCGTCCATTATGTGGGCCCAGGTCCTCTTATGGGCTTCCGTACTGCATCAACTCTCCCCACCTTGGAAGAACTGGATTCAGACGATAGAAATCGGTAGCAGTAATTCAGGTAGCATCAGAGACGGGCCGGTTTTGCCAATAAACAAGGAACTTTTGAAATCCTCCGCGACAAGTAGAAACAATTTGAACATCAAGAACACTAAACCCAGGAGGTGGGAGACGATGGTCCGCGCCAACTCCTACCTTGTGGCGTTGCAGGGTTCGTCCACTCGGCCCGGTCCCTTCGGACGGTCGGTTCGGTGCTCGACGTCCCATTTCATCAATCTCGGACATTAATACATTTCCGTACTGTGGCGTGGCCATTCATTTTTCGAAGCGCCAAGTGCCATTTACGGCCTTTCCGAAGTGTGGCGTGCCCGTTCATTTCTCCAAGTGCCAAGTGCTAAGTACTAAGTGCTAAAGCGTGGTGCCGTCATCACGCGCGTCAAGATATATTCTCTAATACAGTAGGACATGTTGCCGAATATACTCTTCCACCTCCTGGGTATAAATGTCCAAGACTGAGGAAACGGACCGTCGGTCCGGTCCATCCGTGCGCGTTGCAGTTGGCAGGTGCACAAACAGTCATTCGTCAGATTTGGGTATAGGGGCGAAAGACTAATCGAACCGTCTAGTAGCTTGTTCCCTCCGAAGTTTCCCTCAGAATAGTTGGAGCTCACGGGCCTAATCTATCTGGTAAAGCCAATGATTAGAGGCATCGAGGGCGCAACGCCCTCGACCTATTCTCAAACTTTAAATAGGTAGGATGGCGCGACTGCTCCATTGAGCCGCACCACAGAATCAAAAGCTCCAAGTGGGCCACTTTTTATAGGCAAAACCGGCGATGCCGAATGAACCGAAAGCCGGGTTACAATGCCCAACTGCTCGCTAAACCGGAACCCACAAAGGGTGTTGGTCGATTAAGACAGCAGGACGGTGGTCATGGAAATTGAAATCCGCTAAGGAGTTTGTAACAACTCACCTGCCGAATCAACTAGCCCCGAAATTGGATGGCACCGAAGCGTGCGACCCATACCCGGCCATCGGGGTGATTGCCATGCCCTAATGAGTAGGAGGGCGCGAAGGCTGCTGTAAAACCTGGGGCGCGGGCCGGGCGGAGCGGCAGTCAGTGCGAATGTTGGTGGCAATAGCAAATATTCAAATGAGAACTTCAAAGGCCGAAGAGGGGAAAGTTTCCATGTGAATGGCACTCGCACATGGGTTAGTTGATCCTAACCCTGTGTTTGGGAAAGGAGGAGGGGGAGGGGAGGGGAGGGACCCTCCTCTTGTTTGTTAAAGTTTGAGGGGGAAGGAAAATTCCCTCTTTCCTCCTCTTTCCCCCCTAGTTTTGAAGGGAAAATTTGGGCCCAAATTCTCCTCCCCCACTTTTCCTTGCCCCTTCCCAAACACCCTTTTCACTTTCCCTCCATTTTCCCCTCTTTTTTTTCCTTCCCCTCATTTTACTCCCTTCCCAAACATAGTGTAAGGGACGAGGGACGCCCGTCAGAGTGCATGGAACACACGAGGCCCCGAAAGGGAATCAGGTTAAAATTCCTGAACCAGAACGTGGTGGCTGACGGCATGATTTTATCAGGCATTTGCAAAGCAGCTGGTAACGTAATGATTTGCTCGTCAAAATCTTCTGCATTATCATGCCCACAAGACACTGAGATCGGCAACATTGAATGTGGGACTGATAACCATATTTGATGGCAACTCGAGAGTATAGGCATTGGAACTAAGCTTCTTCAACACTTTGAATGGACCAGTATTTCTCGGATGCAACTTCTTATTATCTCTTGGCCGTAACCTTTCCGGATGAATACGGACCATAACCATGTCTCCTTTCGAAAACTCTAGGTTTTGGGATTGATGATTCGAATTAAGGTTTAGGGTTTAAGATTGTGGGTTTCTATTGGTCGATGAGGTTTTAGGGGTTACAAGGTGACAAGGTGGGTTTCTGTTTAGATAATGTTTTCTGTGACAAGCTGGAGAGGGTTACATGGGTGTCGGGGTTGGGTTTGGTTCGGCTGGGATAGGGTTTTCTAGGTTCAGTTTGGCATTTTGGGAATTGAAAGGGTGGTTAGGGGACGGATGGCGATGATGATGGAATGGCCAGGGGATAGAATCCGAAAGGGACAGTTGTTCTTGATGGGTTGGTGAAGCCTGATCTAGACTTTATTCTATTACAGGGGTTTATCTGTAATTTGTCGATTTAATCTGGACCATCTGTTATAAGGTCAGATCCGACGGTTATGGGTGTCTAAAGGTTTAGGGCTTCATATATTTATACTGGGTGGTGAGAGAATTGTACTCATGGTGAGATTGAGAGAAAGTAAGAGAGACAGTGAGGGTTTGTACTCTTGTGGGAATCTCCAACAATAGTGAACGGCGTGAATCTCCCATGGACGTAGGCAATCTTGCCGAACCACGTAAATCTGTGTCTCATAGATTGATTGTCTCGTACATCGTGCGTGTTTTCGATTCCTAACAACTGGTATTAGAGCTTAGGGTTTCACGCACGATCCGCAATCGAGATTGGGATTAATCCCGGAGATGAGATCGTCTGGATCTCTTGATTTTGCCACACAGTAGATCGGAGTTCTGATTAGGGCTAGTAGAAGTCGCACGCTGAAATAGATTCATTAAAGGTAGGCCACTGTAGGGGGAATCTGTTGCAAACGTCTAGGAAGGATACTTGTTGCTGGACCCGGAGAAGATAGAGAATACCAGAGTCTCCTAGTGCGCCGTCTCCGGAACTGGAAGGGTGAGAAAATCGCGGTCGCCGCCCTCTGTCGTTGCCACCTGAGTAGGAAAAGCAGAGGCAGCCGTCACAGATTTTAGATAGAGAAGAAGGTTCTGTTACGCCCATCGTCGCCAGAGTTTCTCTTCGCCGTCGTCGCTGCCTCTCCAGTCCGGCAGCCCGCCCGCCCAACGTCGTCAAAGAAGACAATCGCAGGAAGGGTCTGCAGTCTCTGTTCTGTAACATAAATCGAAGCGAATAAGAACTCTTCCAAGTTGGCTCAGCTCCAGGTCAGGTATGAAAAACCTTATGGATGCCCTGTCACGAATGTATGAAAAACCTTCAGCCTCAAATAAAGTTTTCTTGATGAAAAAGTTGGTTAACATGAAGATGGTTGACGGTGGAGTTGTTGCAAAACACCTAAACAAGTTTAACACGGTCATGAGCCAGTTATCATCGGTTACTGTACAATTCGAGGATGAAATTTGGGCTTTGTTGGTTTTATCTTCTTTACCAGACAACTGGAATTGTATGGTTACATCATTAAGTAATTCTTCAAAATCAACCAAACTGAAATTTGATGATGTTGTGAGTTCTATCATCGATGAGGAAATTCACAGGAAACCTTCAGGTGAATCATTAGGAAGTGCATTGAATGTGGAAAACAGAGGCAGTTTATCTGACAAAGAGCAAAGTCGTGGAAGATCAAAATCCAGAAGCAAGTCTAGATTGTCAAAAGGCAAGATCGAGTGCTGGAATTATTGCAAGAAAGGACATTTGAAAAAGGAATGTAGAGCTCCACTAAAGAAAAACAAGTAAAATAACGGTAATAAGGACAACGAAGCTTCCTCAAATGTCGTAGGTGATACTGTTCAAGATGCTTTAATTCTTGCTTTTGATTATAAATCTGAATCTTGGGTTATAGATTTTGGTGCGTCCTTTCATGCGACTATACATATAAAGTATCTCAAAAATTATGTACGAGGTGACTTTGGTAAAGTTTATCTTGGTGATGATGAACCTTGTGACATAATTGGCAACGGAGATGTTCAGGTTAAATTGCCAAACGGCAGTATATGGCAATTGAATGATGTCAGGCATATACCCAGCCTGAAGAGAATCCTCATATCAGTTGGTCAACTTGCAAGCTCTGGTCACGTAACTGTTTTTGCAAATGATTTCTGGAAAGTTACAAAAGGGAGTATGTTGTTGCTCGTGGTAAGAAAAAATGAACTTTTTACTTGACTAGCAACTCTACAAGTTCCATTACAATTGCAGATAAAGGCACTGACTCAAACACATGGCATTATAGACTCGGACACATGAGTGAGAAAGGGATGAAGATTCTTCATTCTAAAGGTAAGCTGGAAGGACTTAAGTCCTTGGACTTAGAGTTCTGTGAAGACTGTTTTTTCGGAAAGCAGAAGAAAATTACCTTCTCTAAAGTAGGCAGGCCACCGAAGTCAGAAAGATTGAAACTCGAGCTAGGTGGGAACAAGATATGGAAGATGAGATGCAAATTTTATCAACAAACTAGACATGGGACTTTCTCTAAAGTAGGCAGGCCACCGAAGTTAGAAAGATTGAAACTCGAGCTAGGTGGGAATAAGATATGGAAGATGAGATGCAAATTTTATCAACAAACCAGACATGGGACTTAGGTCAATTGCTGGAGGGAAAGAAAGCATTGCACAACAAGTGGGTGTACAAATTGAAGGAAGAACATGACGGTAGCAAGCGATACAAAGCCAGATTAGTTGTAAAAGGCTTCCAGCAGAAGGCAGGTATTGATTACTCTGAATTATTTTCTCCTGTTGTTAAATTGAACACAATCAGAAGTATTTTGAGCATTGTGGTAGTAGAAGATTTACATCTTGAGCAATTAGATGTGAAAACTGCGTTTCTCCATGGTGATTTGGAAGAAGACATCTATATGCATCAGCCACAGGGATATGCTGTAGCAGGAAAGGAGGAAATAATGTGTAAGGTCAAAAAGAGTTTATACGGTTTGAAGCAAGCCTCAAGACAATGGTACATTAAATTTGACAGGTTTATGTGCAACACAGGTTACAAACGGTGTCATACAAACCATTGTTATTATTTCAAAAGTTTTGATGACTGTTACGTTATTCTACTCTTGTACGTAGATGATATGCTTGTTGTAGGTTCAAATATACATGAAATAAATAATTTAAAGAAACAGTTGTCATAGGAATTTGAACTGAAGGATTTGGGTGCTGCAAATCAAATTCTCAGCATGAGAATTAGTGCTGAGAATTTGCAGAGACAGGAACAATCGCACATTAAAGGTGTCTCAGGCAGAATATGTTGAAAAGGCTCTAAACAGGTTCAACATGCAGAGTGCTAAGCCAATTACACTCCCCTGGCCAGCCACTTCAAACTCTCAAAAGAGTTGTCTCCGAAGACAGAACAGGAGAAGGAGAACATGTCCAAGGTCTCATATGAAATAATATGAAGAGCAAAACGAGAGAGAAGTTTGGAGGAAAAGTGATGCCTCAATAGGAGGATCGATTGTATATTTATAATTACATTATACCCTAATCAAGGGCCCTAATCAATACAATCAGAATAATAATCAATCTCCTAATCTATACAAGGAAGTAAATAAGAGATAAATCAGCAATATAATCCAAGAAGATCCCACACGTGGGATTTTATATTACAGCTATGTAACCCCTTGATGGGCTGGGCCTAGTGGGACTAGGCCACATTATCTTCTACACTCCCCCTCAAATTGATGTGGTAATGCAGAAAACAACAATTTGCCAGTGAGATCATGATGGCGTGGTTTGGGAAGTGCTTTGGTGAATATATCCGCCAACTGGTCATGAGTAGAGACGTGAGGCAAGGTTATCTTTTTAGTGACAACATGCTGACGGATGAAATGACAATCAATCTCAATGTGCTTTGTCCGTTCATGAAAGACTGCATTATTAGCAATTTTGGTAGCACTGGTATTGTCCTCATGAAGAGGTGTAGAACTACTAATAATGACACCGAATTCACATAGAAGGCGGCAGAGCCAAATGATTTCAGCACTCGCGGACGACATAGCCCGATATTCGGCCTCAGCAAAAGACTTTGACACAGTGGTTTGCTTCTTGCACTTCCACGAAATCAGAGAGTCGCCAAGAAACATACACCAGCCAGTGGTAGATCGCTGAAAATCAGGGCAACCAACCCAGTCGGCATCTGCATACGCTGATAATCGCAGAGAAGTGTCAGAAGGGTAGAAGAGACCATGAGTAAGAGTGCCTTTAACATAGCAGAGTATGCGCAAAGCAACAAGAAGGTGGGGTTTGTGAGGATTGCTCACAAATTGGCTAACTGTATAAACTGCATGAGAAATATCAGGTCGAGTCATAGTTAAGTAGAGCAAACTACCAACTATCCGCCGAAAAATAGAGGGATTATCCAGGGGAGGGCCATTCGCCGTACTAAGTTTGCTGTTTAATTCCATCGGTGTATCAAAAATGTGAGCATCATCAAATCTTGCTGAGGTGATCAAATCAGTAGCATATTTACGCTGATGGACCCGAATGCCTGATTTGGTACGCGAAAACTCAAGCCCTAGAAAGTAGGTGAGAGGACCAAGATGCTTCATTCTGAAGTGTCATTCTGAAGTGGCGAGTGAGATGGTGCTTAAGATCCGTAATGCCGAAAATATCATTGTCACTGATAATCATATCATCAACATAGACTAAAAGGAATGTGTAACCCTTCGGTGTCCATCTAAGAAATAGTGAACTGTCAGAATGACTGATGAAACCCAGCTTGAAGAATTGCTGCCCGGAATTTATCAAACCAAGCCCTCGGAGCCTGCTTAAGTCCATAAAGAGATTTTCGCAACTTGCAAACATGCTGAGGACACGCATATCCCGGAGGAGGTTTTAAGTAGACAGTCTCTTTCAAATCGCCATGAAGAAAAGCATTTTTGACATCCATTTGCCATAGAGGCCAGTTGCGGGCTGCAGCGACACAGAAGAGTTCGAATGGTGGTCATTCTAGCCACGGGTGCAAATGTCTCCTTATAGTCAATGCCATACTCCTGCTTGTAACCCTGCGCTACCAATCTGGCTTTGTAGCGATCAAGACTCCCATCAGAGTTAACTTTTACAGAGTAGATCCATTTACTGCCAATCACAGAAGCTCGTTCAGGAGTCGGTACCAAGTCCCATGTGTTGTTCGCTTCAAGAGCAAGCAACTCCTCAGTCATGGCATCCTGCTAGTATGCAATCTTCGAAGCCTGTGAATAAGAGGTTGGTATAGGAGCACTATCCAAAGAAGTGAAAAGAACAGGAAAGCCATGTCTATCAGGAGCAACAGAAGGACGACTAGAGCTTCGCAGAGATATGACACTATCAGTAGAGGAAGTATTAATACATGAGGATGCAGTAGGCAGCATTGGGGTAGGATCAGGAGAAGGAGGCCCCACAGGAGGAATTGTGTTACGCCGGACATAGACATTGGTAATAGGTGGTGGAGAAGTAGTCGCAGGGAATTGTGGCAGACAAGACACAGCAACAGGATGAGTATCCAAACGCAAAGAGAAGGAATGTGTTCCAAGAATATCACATTACAAGATATTCGCATGCGTTTCTCGGAGTGGTCATAACACATAAATCCCTTGTGTTCAGTACTGTAACCTAGGAAGATACATTTGGCAGCTTGTGGTGACAGCTTAGTGCGCTCTGTAGGTGGAAGATGGACAAAGCACAAGCAATCAAAAACACTTGTGAGAATATGAAGGAGTATGACCAAAGAGAGTTTCATATGGAGTAGTCTTTCCTAGAACAGAGCTAGGATGACGATTGAGGAGATACACAGCAATCTGTGCAGCATCACACCAAAAATTTGGAGGAACTAAGGATGCAAGTAGGAGAGTACGAACAGTTTCAAGAATACGCATGTTCTTCCTCTCCGCAACACCATTTTGCTGGGGAGTATGTGGGAAGGATTTTTGGTGAAGAAAACCTTCATCAGAAAAAAATAAGGCAGAAAAATCATGGGACATGTATTCTCCATCGGAGTCAGACCTAAGAATTTTTATATCTTTCTTAAATTGTGTGTGAACCATATTGTAAAACTTTTGGAAAAGAGAAAATACTTCAGATTTGAAGCGCATGAAGTAAATCCAAGTGAATCGAGAATGATCATCAATAAAGGTCACATAATACTTAAACCTTGTCCTACTCAATGTGGGTGCAATTCCCCAAACATCAGTGTGAATAATATCAAAAGATGATAACGCACGAGAACGATGAATAGGAAACGGCAAAATATGACTCTTACTCAAATAACACGTTTCACACTTTGATTGAAGGAAAGAGGACATCATTTTATTATCAATAGTGGGTTCTAAACAACCAATTTTAAACAAAGAAAGTAAATAAGCATTGTTCACATGACCAAGACAACAATGCCACATAGTCCACATTTTATTGAAATTAGGAGAAGAAGAAGAAAATAAAGAACGATGTCCAATGTCCAGCAGAAACAGTCGACCATGTTTACTCCCCGTCACGATCACCTTCCCAGTTTGCTGCCCCTGTATGACACAACCAGTGGAAGAAAAGTTAATATGGTACCCATCATCAATAAGTTGCCCGACAGAAAGTAAATTGGCTGATAATTTGGGAACAAAGTAGACATTGGAAAGGTGGAGGGACTGGCCATAGACACTAGATAAAGTAATGGTACCAATTCCAGAAATGATTAATTGGTCTCCATTAGCAGTGGTGATTTTGTCTTTGCCAAGGTAAGGGTGAGAGGCTGTAAAGCTACTTTCCACAGAAGTCATGTGCTTTGATGCTCCTGAATCTAGAAACCAGGTAGATGGGGTGATGGAGGAAGACAGAGAGATTGAAGAATGAAAAGCAAGAAATGCTAGAGGAGAATGAGTTTGATACTGACCACCATTAAAGCCCATAGATGCATATGGGGAGGTCAACGTGTTCTGAATCAGTTCTTCAATCTGGGTTGGAGTCATGGATACAGCCCCGGAAGAAGTGCTTTTCGTATCAGGGAGAGGTGCTTGAACTTGGAACGCAGCCGGAACATTTTGTCTGGGCACTTTTCTTTCAACAGTTCTTGGCTATATGACCGAATCCTTTGCACTTATAACATTGAGTAGGCTTCTGATTGGGGGCTGCCAGGAGAGCAAAATCAGCAGGGAGAGGAGCTAGGAAGGCCTTTGGTTCTTCAAGAATGGCACGCTGAGAGTTGAGGTGAAGTTCTTCTCGAAGGACTTCTTAGAAGCATGTATCCAAGTTCGCAGAGACTTCTCTATTCATGAGAACAGACCGAACAGATTCGAATTCGGGTCTGAGATTCATCAAGAACTGGCCGATGTGGGTTTCCTCTTGTAATTTAAGAGCCTCAGAGAGAAACCCAGCAAACACAGTCTGAATAATCATAGCATCCCTCTCAGTCCATAAGGTGAGAAATCCATTGAAATATACCTGCACAGATTTATCGCCTTGACTGAATTTTGCAATTTCACTATCTAATTGAAATTTGCAAGCTTTATTTGTTTGATGATAAATATTCTTGAGATGACCCCACATATCAGATGCGGCAGTATATGCTTGAAGAGCAATGGCAAGAGAAGGGTCAATGGAGTTAAGAATCCAAGTGATGACCTTAGCATTTTCTTTAGACCAGGTGGGTAATGCTTTTGTGTCAATTGTATTTGTAGTGGGTTTAGTTATAGATCTATCAAGATAACCAAACAGGCCTTGTCCTTCTACAAAATTCTTTAGATGAAACGACTATGTCATAAAATTAGTCTCATTGAATTTCACAGGAATAACATCATACTTGTCCATAGTAGAAAGGAAGCAACAGCACTAACAGCAACAAAGAGCAACCAAGGACAGCAAACAATAACAGCAACAACAAATATGCACACAGCAACAATGCCAGCAGCAAGTAGTACCAAAGAAATCAAATAAACAGCGAAGCAGAAGGCAGCTAACAAGATGAAGTCTGCTAAAATAGCAGAGGTGTCTGATGAGCAATCCAGCAGCAGACAGCACAAACAGTGCAAAGAAAGTACCCAGGCGACCTTGATTGTGGAGGCAGGAGCTGTGCGTGGGCCCCACAAAATGATCTAATCACAGATCAGGTTGGAATCTCTGGAATGAGTCCAAAAGTACTTCCTCTAGTTCAAAGGTGATGAGGATTGGATATAGATCCACAAATCTGGACGGCTGTGATAAAATCTATTTGATACAGGAATATCAAAATCGACAGAGGAAGAAGGGGATGAAACCTACCTCAAATGGTGAGAAAAAAATCCATAAAAATCCTTAGAATACTCCTTAAGAACTGGCGATTCCAACTGTGGAGGCTGCTTGGTGATCCAAAGTTGATCAGTGGTGGGCCACAGTTGATCAGAGGCACGTCAGGTACTATTTAGCAGCAATAGTAGCAGTAAAGAAGAGAGAATGATGCATGCCAATAAGAGGAGGAGAGATTCAATAAGGGATGAGAGATTGATCACAACCTGGTTCTCTGATACCATGAAATAATATGAAGAGCAAAACGAGAGAGAAGTTTGGAGGAAAAGTGATGCCTCAATAGGAGGATCGATTATATATTTATAATTACATTATACCCTAATCAAGGGCCCTAATCAATACAATCAGAATAATAATCGATCTCCTAATCTATACAAGGAAGTAAATAAGAGATAAATCAGCAATATAATCCAAGAAGATCCCACACGTTGGATTTTATATTACAGCTTTGTACAACCCCTTGATGGGCTGGGCCTAGTGGGACTGGGCCACATTATCTTCTACATCATATACTTCAGCTGTTGGCAGCTTGATATATGCTATGGTTTGCACTAGACCGGACATTGCTCATATAGTGGGAGTTGTAAGCAAATTTATGAATAATCCAAGAAAAGCTCATTGAGAGGCAGTTAAGTGGATTCTCAGATAACTGAGAGCCACCACTAATGCATCATTGTGTTTTGAAGGATCAGAGATCAAATTGTATGGCTATGTTGATTCGGACTTGGAAGGAGATCTTGATAAAAGCATAAGCACTGCAGGATGTCTTCACATCGGATAGTGCAGCAATCAGTTGGAAGTCACAACTACAGGATGTTGCACTTTCAACCACAGAAGCAAAGTATGTTGCTACTACAGAAGCTAGTAAGGAAATGATTTGGTTACAGGAGTTAATAAAAGAGTTGATTAAGAAGCAAGAGTCTAGCAGGCTTTACAGTGACAGTAAGAGTGCCATTCATCTTGCAAAGAATTCAGCCTTTCATCCAAAAACCAAACACATTCGGATCAGATATCACTTCATACGGTGGCTTTTGGAAGAAAAAGTGTTGAAATTGGAGAAGATATTATCAAGTGAGAATCCTGCAGATATGTTCACAAAGGTGGTGACTACAAAGAAACTGCAGCTGTGCTCAACTTTAGTTAGTATTCAAGCATACAGATGAGAAATCGAGATTCTTAGCCGTGTTTTGTTATTGTTAAAGCCATTCAGTATGTTCAGTCTTCAAGTGGGAGATTGATGGGTTGGTGAAGCCTGATCTAGACTTTAATCTATTACAGGGGTTTATCTGTAATTTGTCGGTTTAATCTGAACCATCTGTTATAAAGCTAGATCCGATGGTTGTGGGTGTCTAGAGATTTAGGGCTTCATATATTTATACTGGGTGGTGAGAGAATTGTACTCATGGTGAGATTGAGAAAAAGCAAGAGAGACAGTGAGTGCTTGTACTCTTGTGGGAATTTCCAATAATAGTGAATGGCGTGAATCTCTCATGGATGTAGGCAATCTTGCCGAACCACGTAAATCTGTGTCTCATAGATTGATTGTCTCGTAGAACGTGCATTTGTTTCCGATCCCTAACAGTTCTCCCGGCAATCACTCTTCGGCTCTGATACCAATTAACGCAACCAAGATCCGCGATAGAGATGATAGATCATCTCCCAAAGGATTGATGGAATCCAAAGATGGATTCCAGCCACTAGGGCAACCTCACAAGAGGAGAAAACACCATAACCAGAGGGAAAACTCTCATAACTCAAAAGATTAATTAATAATAAGCATTCTAAATACAATGAGGCTTAACATCCTTATATAGAGGAGTTGGCTTAGTCCCTAAGCAACAATATTTCCTAATATTTGACTAATGCCTAAAATGAAAAGGAAACTAACTAATATTAGTCATAACCAAACCAAATTACTAAATAATACTCCTAACTAAATAGATGTCTAGTTGGGCCTATAGATTGGACCCAATGGGTTGGCCGACCTATTGTCTGGCCTACATCACAGGGGTCGTGACACTCCTTGTCGTACAAAATTGATCATATGTCCTCCTCAGGTAAGTCCCACATCCCATTTTCACTTTTACGGGGTTGCAAATTGAGTACAATTTGTGTTTAATGCAGCTTTAGGTTTGGGAGTAAACCCATCAATATGTCCCAAGAGTTCCTTCCCAAACATAGGAAACAGAAGTTCCCATGAAAAATAATTCTTTCCATTAAATCGGATAGGCAACAACTATAAACAGGAGTTCTGAAATTCCAAAAAATAATCCTTTCCATTAAATTGGATAGGCAACAACTTAGATTTATCACCCCCTATTCACTGTATAGCCCAAAACACTATAAATAGGAGTTTCGAAATTCCAAAAAAATCAATCAGAAAACTATGGTCTGGACAACTCCTCCTGAAAAAAGAATCTCTAATAAAGGCAAAGACCTCTAGATAATATAAATTGAGACTTATCAACAAACACTTAGTCCTTTTGTCTTCCTCTATGAACTAATAGAATTAGATTTGGAACTCAGGTGCGAGAGAGAAATGAAATTGATGAACGTATATACTTCAAACTGCCGAGCCGAACATGAAGATCAGGGGAAAAAATATACCTGCTGAAGTCCAAAAAATCTAGAAAAACACAGAAAAGTACAATAAGCCTGGGTTAATCACCCCTGAAAATCTCAGACCAATTTGGCATTACAAGTGGGCCTGAATACGGATCTGCAACTATAATGCTGTGTGGTTCTGCGGCTAGAGAGACAGATCATTAATAGAACTGTGATTGTTCAAGATCAATCCTCCATGATGATATAAGCCTTCAAAGCAACCCAATCTTGAGCAAGATTATCATAGGTGGGCCACTCAGAATAAAGAACACCATCAAAACAGTGTCGACAACACCAAACACTGTGGACAGATCAACACAGTGTCGGCAACACTAATTTCACCAAAAAATACTTCTCCATATGAGAAGCATTATTAACTTCTAGAATAGAGGAGGATGAACCTCCTCTGCATCAGAAAGGGAATTGAACCTTAGTCCGTAAAGAAAGAAGGCATCATCGAAAACTAATCTCTCCAAAAAAATACTTCCTGAGAAGTATTCTTAACTTAGATTATAAGAAAAAGAAGAATCCCAAAGACTTTCTTGAATCAGACATGCTCTGGTACCACAAAAAGACCAAGAGATTGGAAGAAATATGAATTTCTGTAATTGTGTGTGTCAGTCCCTTCAGAAGACCTTTGAATTTATAAGATTGCGTGTGCTATACAAGGAAGTTTTATGGCAATTGTTTGCCCTTTAATTGTGGTGATCACAATCAAAGATACCCACTAATTGGGTGATCACTATTAAGTCACCTATCAACTAAACTATACAGATCTGCCTTACAAAAGATTTTAGCTGAGATTTGTCGGGTCACGAGGACCTCTGGGGTCCACAACTTGGTTAGCTCTAACAGTTTCTAGGTATGATGGAAAGGGGTAAACAAAATTAAGGGGCGAGATGGGTTCTGACAGAGTTCCTTAATAAATTGGATGATATTCTCTATAATTGGGATGCATCCGTGAGGTGTAGAATTGTTAAAGAGGTTAAAGCAAGGAGGATGGTTTTGTGGTCCCTCCTCCCAAGGTTTTTTACCATGAGGTTAGATCCGCAAATGATTCGGCATATGTATTAGCAAAACAGTTCTCTTTTTATTGTTGGGTTCCCCTGTATTGTGTACGGGCTTCTTCCTTAAATAAAATTTTACCCATTACTGATTAATAAAAAAAAGAACACATCCAGTACGTGACATTCAGAGCCATACTCTTCTACCCTAAAGTCATTTGGCAAAGAAACTGAATTGATTATAACAACATTTAAGAAAGCAATTCAGGTATTCTAGCTTAATGAACTAAAGTGAGGGATTGGAGGGGTGGGGCAAGCATTTGTTATCAAAAAAGATAGAAGAATGGAACTACAGAAAATAAAAAACGACGATAAAAGTTTCACCATACAATCAGAACACTCACATATGTTTCTCAATAGCATTTTCAAGTCGTGCTACCATCGAAGGAATTGGAATTTTAATTTTCTGCAATTAGCAAGTATAAAAGAATTAAGAATTGACAAAAAGTGTGAAGGAATTCATCATTAGTTAATAAAAATAATAAAGACAGCATAAGTTTCTCATTTTCATGGCAGTTCACAAACCAGAAAATTTCATCTGAATACAATGACAACCATTATAATGTGTATCGCGATGATTGCGAAAAGCCGAAAACTGAATACATACCTGAGCTTCCTCCAACACTTCTTTAACATCCTTCAACTTGGGATTTCTTGAATTGCAGGAATCCGGAATTACCATGAGAGCCTGCCTAAGCCATCTTAATCCATCAACCAATGCACCTTTAAATGATTTTAAGGAAGGTAAGGGAGGAAGACTGTCTCCACTCTTTATCAAACAATCAACCTCCTGATGACCAAATAACATATTAGCCATCTAACAAACATACCAACTGTGATATTAATCAAAAGTGGAAATAGACTTAGCTTAAGCTACAAAGCAAACCTCTTCCCACTCATTCATACACCAATGCATCACACAGATTTGGTTCTCTTCTAATGCATAAAACTCAAATGGAAACCACAAAATTTGATACAA
This sequence comes from Camphora micrantha, assembly GCA_003546025.1. Taxonomy (NCBI): domain Eukaryota; kingdom Viridiplantae; phylum Streptophyta; class Magnoliopsida; order Laurales; family Lauraceae; genus Camphora; species Camphora micrantha. The sequence continues at coordinate 35,734,481 of QPKB01000012.1, read as the reverse complement.
TTACCATGGACATATAGTTTTCCACAGTGATAGTATTTTTTAATTACTTCATTAAATATGACAGCTCAGCGAGGTCAACTACGTAAGTATCTTCTCACATATGCAATCAAAAAATATCAAGCAAAAGAGAAAAAATCTGCTTTTCGTCTTCATCGATCTAGTAAAATCTTACGAGAGGGAACCTAAAGATTAAATTTGGTGGGTTTAAAATAAAATGAATGTTCAAAAATATAAATATTTAAATTATTAAAGACATGTATGAAGGAGCATTAATGAGTATGAGAACTACCTGTGGAGAGACAAATGAGTTCCTAGAGACTGTAGGTTTGCATCAGGGGTCAGCCCTAAGCCCTTATGGATATGTCTACACTTCAACCTAGATGGTCTGGACATGTCCAACATAGGTTAGCAACGACACCGATATGGAAAAGTTTGGCTATGAAGGTGGAAAGCCCACAAAGGGGAAAGGGTAGGCTGAAGAGAATGTGGATGGATGTAATAAAAGTATATTTGAAGACATGCAACTTATCTAAGGGTTTTCCTCAAGATAGAATGGAATGGAGAAATAGAATTCATGTAGCCGACCCTAACATAGGTGGGCCAAGGCTTTGATGATGATGATGATGATGATGATGATGATGATGCAATGCAAGACAAACCGATGGTTCAATTATTGCAACCCAAGCTGCTATTCAACAAGTAATTCCCAACGGTTCAATGACTGCTGCCAATGTTGCACGACCCAAACAACAGAACAGCGATATGACCAAAGTACAGTGTTATTGTTGTCAGAAGTTAGGACATGTAGCCACTCAATGTAATTAGGAGTAATGTACTTACGGCAAACGCAAAGGTCATGTCCTTCCAAAATATTGGCGATGTCCCCAGGGTCCATCTCAGAAAGCTCAGATGACGACTTTGGATGATTCCTCTTCTGCTAACACAGTGGTGCCTACAATGCCTAATGCCAATGCAATGAAGCCTACCATACATGCTTCCTCCTCTTCATCTCTTACCCCATAAATGGTCCAACAAATGATAGTAAATGCTTTCTCCGCACTCAGACTCTCAGGTAACACCAAAAATTCAACCACCATATGGTATCTGGATTCCAGGACTTCTAATCATACGACAAACTCTTCCAAACGATTGTCTAAACTCAAACCCTATGATGGAAATCTCTGAATCGACACTGCAGATGGTGGCAGTATACCCATTACTGCCATCGGCGAAATCTCTCACCCATTACCTTTGAATCATGTGATTCTTTCTCCACAATTATCTACAAATTTATTATTTGTTGGACAACTAGTGGTTCTGTCTCCTTTTCTCGTTCCGGTTGTGTTGTGCAAGATCAAGCGCCGGGGAAGGTGATAGCGAAGGCACCTAAGCATGGACATCTGTTTCCATTGTAGCTGAAGATAGGCATTTAGTTGCTTTTTCTTTGTTTTCATATTCTACTTTTAATAAATGTCAAATGTGGCATAATAGATTAGGCCATCCTAATTCACGAACTTTGCTTTTTTTACTTAAATTTGGTTTGTTACTTGACAATAAAGTTTCTCTTTAAGATGTTTCCTTTAATTGTTCTAGTTGTAGGTAAAATGGACAAAAGTAAGACTTTTCCATTTTCCATTCATGCATCCTTAGCATTCAAGTGCTTTGATCTTGTTCACAGTTATGTATGGGGAATAGCACCGGTGGCATTGCATTCTCATTTTAAGTATTTTATCACATGTATAGATGATTATAGTCGTTTTACGTGCATTTATTTTTTACATTCCAAATCTGAAGTGTTTACTACTTTTAAAGTTTTTGTAGCATATGTTGAGAATCAATTTTCCACTTCCATTAAAACACTTCGCACAGATTCTGGGGGTGAATATATCTCAAAAGATATTCAAAATTTATTACAACACAAAGGGATAATTTCTCAAAAAAACATGTCCTTATAAACCTCAACAAAATGGGGTGTCCAAGCAAAAAAATAGACACCTCCTGGTCATTGTTCGTTCACTCCTCTTAGAGTCATCGGCTCCGGCAAAATTTTTGCCTAAGGCTCTCTCCACAGCTGTACATGTTATCAATAGATTACCCTCACCAAGAATTCAAAATGAAACACCTTATTTTTGTTTGTTTCAACAGCCTACCACATATTCTCATCTACATACATTTGGTTGTATATGTTTTGTTCTTCTACCTTTGGCAGAACGAAAAAAACTCTCTGCCCAATCCTCCAATGCGCATTTTTAGGTTATGCAAATGACCAAAAAGGTTACTTATGTTATGATCCCAAAGTAAATCGCATCAGGGTGTTTTTTCAAAATCAATATTTTTTCCAACATCATCCTGACAAAGATCAATCTCCTTTGATATCATTTGTTCCTAACTTTGATGAGAATCATGTTTCTCCTCTGGATAATACTAAGCCTATTCTTGTGTATGAAAGACGTAGATGGGAAAATATTACTGTGCCCGTGCCTCCCGACAACATCATTCGCCCAAACCCTAATCATGCTCCTGCACCGAATATATCACAGTCTGTTCAACTTCGCCGATCTTCTCGCATTTCTCGGCCTCCTGATAGGTTTGGTTTCACCCACACATCATTACTCACTACTCTTTCGTCTGTTCAAATACCCACTCATTTTTCACAAGCAGTGCAACATGAGTGTTGGTGTAAAGCTATGCAGGAAGAACTTGACGCACTAGAAGGAAATCATACATGTGATATTGTTCACTATCCTCCATCACTCAAACCCCTTGGATGTAAATGGGTTCACTCTATCAAGTTAAGTCTTGATGGGACCTTAGCTCGTTATAAAGCTCGTTTACTAGCTCCAGGCAACCGTCAAGAATATGGCATTGATTACGATGAGACAATTGCTCCAGTTTCCAAAATGACAACAGTACGAGTCATCCTTGCTAGGCTACGTCGATCCTTATATAGTCTCAAACAAGAACCTGGGGCTTGGTTCGAGAATTTTCTATCTACCATGCTTCAACTTGGCTTTGCTCAAAGCCCTTATGATCCTTCGTTGTTCACAAATATTAGTCCTCAAGATACTACATTACTTCTAAGTACATGGATGATATCATCAGCACAGGCATTCATAGTAACATGATTCGTGATCTGCAGAGGTCACTTCAGTCAGTCTGCATTCCATATGAGGATCTTGTCCCATTAACATATTCCTTGGGTCTTGATGTACCACAATCCCGAAAAGGACTCTTTCTCCATCAACATAAATATGTTACTGATCTTATTTAACTTCCTAGACAACATAGAGCCACACCAGTGGACACTCCATTAGAGATAAACTTGAAGCTCCGACAAGATGATGGTGATCTCCTCTCTGACCCAACATCTTACAAATGCTTAGTCGGAAGTCTTGTCTACTTGACTATAACTCGGCCTGACATCGCTTATGCCTTAAATGTGGTAAGTCAATTCATGAGGGCACCACACCATCACCATCTGGTGGCTGTCAAACAGATCATAAGATACATTCTTGTAACTACTCGCGAATTATTTTTTCCAGCCGGTACACCGCTTATATTGAGTGATTATTCTGATGCAAACTGGACAAGTTGCCCAGATGCTTGCAAATCTACTACCGGCTGGTGTGTCTATTTGGGAGAAGCACTTATTTCTTGAAAATGCAAAAAGCAACATAAAGTCTCAAAATCTTCCACAGAATCTGAAACAGAATCTGAATATCGCGCTGTCTTCCATGGCTTCTAGGTTTACTTTCAGATCTTGGCTTTTCTCAGACATCAGCTACACCTCTCCATACTGACAGTACGAGTGCCATTCAGATCATGGAGAATCCACTTTTTCATTAACATACAAAACATATAGAGGTGGATTGTCACTTTATTCGAGATGAATATGATCGTCAAGTCGTTAGTCTTCCACATGTTTTAAGGGAACTCCAACTTGCAGATGTCTTCACAAAAGGGTTACATCGGCCTCGTTATGAGTTCCTGGTTCGCAAATTGCTACTGTTTGATCAACATCAATTTGAGGGGGGTCTTAACAATAGCTGGCCCACGTGGCCCGTGTACAATAGGCCCAATTCAGAAACTGACCCATTATAAGAGATATTAGTTGACTCAATATCCTTGCACATATGTAATTAGGATTCTGAGTTGTAAACTTTACAGATATAACGACTGTAATTGCCTTGATTGAAGGCTGAATGTATTTATAAATGAAAGGAGGATTGATCATAGGATCCATCCAAGTTTTCCACAAGTTTTTATTTGTCTCTTCATGGTCGTATCACGGCCGACATCCCTTCTGATGACACAACAAATCCTAGGAAGATGACCCTATTAGACAAAAACAAACAATTTTTCAGATTAGCATAGAGCTTCTCTCTCCTAAGAACCTCAAAAATGACCCGCAAATGGTTTAGGTGTTATTCCTCGGTAGAGATATAGATAAGGATATCATCAAAATAAACTACAAGGAACTTACCCATAAAGGGTCTCAACACTTGAGTCATGACCCTCATGAAGGTGCTAATGGCATTGGTCAACCCAAACGGTATGACTAACCATTCATATAAACCATCTATCGTCTTGAAGGCGGTCTTCCACTCATCCCCAGGGCAAATTCAGATCTAACGGTACCCACTCTTCAGATCTATCTTAGAAAACAAACTGGCAACAGCCATCATATCCAACATATCATCAAGTCTCGGTATATAAAACGGTACCTGACGGTGATCCTGTTAATGGCCCTACTATCTACACACATCCACCAAGATCCATCCTTCTTGGGGGTAAGTAAAGTGGGCACAACGCAAGGACAAAGACTTTTTCTAATGAAACCTCTTTCCAAAAGTTCATCAACTTGCCTTTTCAACTCTGCATCTTCCGTAAGGTTGATACGGTAGTGAGGAAGATTGGGTAGAGTAGCGCCTGGAACAAGATCGACCGCATGTAGGATGTCACGCATCGGACGGCGCTCTTTCGGTAAATCCTCAGGAAACATGTCCTGAAACTCCTGAAATATCAAATCAGATCAGGTGGAATCTCCAGAGTTTGTCCAGGTAGAACCTCTCTTGCGACAATGGTATAGAACATGGCTTCTTTCTTGGCTTCCTTCTGTATTGCTTTCACACCCAAGAGGTGAAGGGCTTTTGGTTCCTTTGCTTGACTACCCACACTATTGTCGATGCCCTTCTTAGTCTCATTAGTGTCCTCGGGTGGAAGAGGATTCAGCTGGATCCTCTTGCCCTCATGAATGAAGGCACAAATGTTAGACTGCCTGCAGGTAGTAACATCCAAATCATAAAGCGAGGGCCGGCCTAGAATAATGTGGCCCGCCTCCATGGGCACCACATCTGGTCCTTATATGATGAGAACTAAAGTGGAGTCAACTCAAGACACTTGGTAAGGTTGCAGATGCGCAACTGGCGATAGCCCTAAGCGGGAGATAGTCTTGGTCGAGACTGCATGAGTGCAACTCCCATTGTCAATGATGGCCTTACAACTTTTCTCCCCACTTGACGTAGGTATTTAAGATGGAGGTTCTAGTTAGGCCCACAGGGATGCATGATGATCATGGAGATCCATTGGCTGGAAAGATCCATCCAAGGCCTACCTATATGCAAACTCATCCTAACCTTTTGATCCATGACCCTAAAATTTAATGGTTTAGAGGCGTCATTTTATTATGATTTCAATCCAATGGTGAGGAAAATGTTGGATGAGAATTATGACATTGATGGGGGGGGGGCGCTGCTGGGGGCTAGGGTAGTGTGTAGAAAGACTAGATTGACTTGACATGGGCCCCATGACCAAAAAAAAAGGGAGGAAGAAAAAGGGGCATTATATATATATATATATATATATATCTATGTGTGGAAATTATAAAAAGACGCCCCACTTTACATGGCTTTCCCTCTATGCAAATAAACATTATTTTTTTGCATATGACCATATATGGTTTTTCCACTTTTGCACATGAATATTTCCATTAATGTAATTGTCCCTCACCCAATGGTGAGATGTGGATGCACATCAATATTCTCCTATATATATATATATATGTATATACATATATATATATGTAGATATGTATATATACAAGTGTGTGTATATATATAAATATATATATCTATGGGCAAGGCTCTCCTAAGCTCAAGCTTAGGATAAAATTCCGTAAGCTCACGTTTGTGGGGCGCACCCATGGTCCATCCAAATAGCCCAAACAAACAACCCCCTGAAGTGTACATGTCCTCCAACTTTCGGTTAGATCAGAATTTATTGGACCGTTGGATCGACTGTGTACCGATCCAAACGAACTGTTGACCAATAAACTTTTGGGGCCCAGATGGAGATGATAGAAATCATCGTTAGGGCTGATTTTTTACAGAAAAGATTTTTTACAACCTTGGCAGATTTACATGTTAGGGATTTTGTGTATTGCAATTTGATAGATGCAATATCATTTTAGCATCATTTGAATTTTCACACGTGCATTGATTTGGAAATACTTGAATTCTTATTTTACACATGCATTGTTCTTAAGACTTCTAGAAATAATGTTTCATGCATGTTTTACTTTTAAACTTGGATGCATTTATTTTTTAAAAGAAGATTTCTGAATCAAGCATGTCTATGAGTTTAAACCTTTCAAATAAATTTAGGCATTTTAGGTTTCATGTTTTTAAAACTCTTAGATTGATTTAAAACATGTTTCCAGGCTTGATTCCATGGCCCAGAACTCCCACTAGCAAAATACTTTGGAGTAGCTTTTTTTAAGAAGACAACTTTTTTGGTGCTACAGTATTTTGTTACAGCTGTCGGTCAACCGAACTCAAGATGTCGGTTAACCGAGCATTGACCGAACCAACTTCGGTCAGCTTTCGGTCCCGAATCCAGAATGTGAAATCTATGATTTTAGGGAACTTCGGTCAATGTCGGTCGACCGAACTTCTGTTCAGTGAACCGACAAGTGCTTTTCAGTCAGCAAACTTTCATAAAATATGAGCGTTGGGAGTTCGGTTAACCAACTAACTAGCCGTTGGTTAACTTTTTCTATAAAATGTAGTTCATTCTAAAGCCAAATTTGAGGATCCAAGGGATACTCCTTGAGGTGTTTAGAGGCCAAACAAAGGGGAATGAGCTGAGGAAGGCTAGGGGGTCAAAAGGGAAGCCAAAGCTTGGAATCATAAGTAAATCTTCTATGTAAGCTTAGTTTTCTTTTTCATATATTTTCATGCTTTGCTTAAATTATTAGTAAATCTATTTAGGCATGTTAACTATAATTTGTTGTGTCTTTAACATGTATATGTGTTGAATTGATTTATTGCTTTGGATGCAGCACCTTGATTCAAACCAAGTAGGACTCGAATTAGTATATGTAAGTGAATCATGTTTCGGAATCATCTTTGAAATTATATGTAACATGATTCCTATACTTGGTTGACTCTTTGGTGGTTGTTTTTCATCATAAGAAAATCACTTTCAAATCTATCTTATATTTTGGATTCAACAACTTCACAAATTACATGTATTTGGTTTTAAAGTTTCACAAAACTTGCTTAGCATTGATATACATCTTTTTCAAGCTGGTTTTTAAATTACATGTGATTTAAATTACATGTGATTTGTTCCTTAACTTCAATCAAATGTATTTTTGTGTTTTACACTTTCAAAAGCTTTAAGCTTACATTCATTGAGCTATCTTTGTTAAACTTGATTGAAGTTTCTCATGCATACACATAGAGCATTTATCTTTGCATTCATAGAGTTTGTGTGTTGAGTTAGATTTACACTTTTATATCCGCCTATTTAGAGGCATTGTATTGAGCCAAAATTGTATCTCCATCAAGTGTATTCTAGACACTACTTAGAGAGAGAACCAACTTTTTGGTTGCATAGGCTATTGCTTAGCCTTAGAAAAGTATAAGTGTAAGGTTAGAGGTGAACCATAAAACCCAAGAGGTTATTGCTAAACCTTGGAAAGCATAATGTAAAGGTTATTTCTTAGCCTATTGAAAAGCATAGATAGTGGAAATCCGGTGGGGAGTTGGATCACAAGCTGGCGGTGGATGTAGGCATCGAGGCCGAACCACTATAAACCATTGTGTGATGGTGCATGCTTTGTGGTGATTAATTTTGTAGGCTTCCGCATTAAGTTTCTATATCATCACTACTAGTGACTAGTTGTAATAGAGAAGTTAAAATTGGGCATAATTGGTCACTAATTAATAGCTCACCCTATTCACCACACACCACCCCACCCCCCCTTTCATTAATTGATCACTAATTGATCCCGAACTTTCATTACAATCTATTCTTAACAAAAAATATTGGTTAAGGAGTTCGCTTTGGAATTTTAAAATACATGTGACTATAGCCAAACTTCTTTTTTTATTGTAAATTAATTTTGTTGTGTCTGGTTACAAGTCCCAGAAGTGAATCGGACTAATATTCCTCCAAATCCTATTTCAGAAGCATCAGTTTGAACAATTTTAAAGAATTAAATATTTCAAATAGAAACGTAGGGCAAGTTTTGAACTTTTGCTTTAATTGTTTGTACTGCTTTAATGTGATTGCCAGACCATTCTTTAGGATGTGTAGAGAGAATATTTTGAAGAAGCTTTCTTTCTTTTACTAAGTCCTTAATATGTATTCCACTACAATTCAATTTGACTTTCTCATTGTTATGTGAATCCCACGAATCATATGCAAAATCCGAAGGAAAACGATTCATATCTATCCAATGAGTCCCATTTACATATGAATCTTAGGATCTAGGAGTGAATCTTACAATTCGATACTCATTTCAAAAAATCTTATGATTCAAGCAATTCGTCTAAGTGAGAATATATACAACCAATAAGTTAATATTAATAGTCTTTTACTTTTTTTCGTTTTTAAGCTTTCTTTCATTTTTTATTTTTTTTCCTTTTAAAATGCTACTTTACTAATTAACAAAAGCCCTTAAGAATTTTTGAAGCTTTGGGGAGGTTTTACAAATGAACAAAGCACATGCATTTGATTTAAACGTTTGAATGTACAAATAGGATTTGTCTATATCCTCTTTTTTAAATCTTTTTTATTTATTTTTAGTTATGAATGCTTTCTTAACTTCAACAAAAATCTTATTGCGTCAGATCGATGGTTTGGATTTTATTTTAACTTTTATAATTTCTTTGATGATAATAAAATATAAATATATATATATTAATACCTTAATCTTAATTAACTATTAACACATCTCATTTATTATGTATTAAGATTTCCTGATGTTCTTGATATGACAGAATGATAGACTTATTTGTCATTATATTTAAATTGCTTTTTTTTTTTTTTTTTTTTTTGAATGGTAATGCAAATTTATTAGAAGCAAAACAGCATAGGAGACATATACTGAGAAGCAAGAAAGGGAAGCAAAAGGAAAAAGAAAGCCAAACCCCAAAGCCGGTGCTTACTCAGCAAATGTCATTATATTTATATTGCTATGAATAGGGAAATGGATGAATTCTGAATAACTATTCTCTTTTTCTTTTTTAATTTTTTATTATCTTTTATTTTTATTGAAAAAATTAAAAAAATTATACGACAGCGATGCGATTCACAATTCGATTCAATTCATTTCACAGATATGAACGATTTGCGATACAAGTCCGATTTTCGGAACTATGCCTATTCTTACAATTGCGGAAATTACATTCGCAGCACAAAATACGGACTTCCAAGAAATTCGGATTTCTGGTCATGACAATTCCAGCCTTATCCCATCCATCTAGGTTTGTCTAAAACACCTATACTATTTATTTATCAAAAGCAGTAAATTACTTTTTCAAATCCTTTTAAACATTCCCCTGCATATTGACATTCACAAATATCGTCTTCCCTAAAAGATGCTGACTTGGTTCAACGAAATTTGAATTACAGATTCATGAACGATCACATGCTAACATACAGCATATCCATTGCATGGTTTAGCCATATGTTTCATACCAAGCAGTACAATGGCACCAGACTTTTTGTTCCAAACCTAAAGAAAAAATAGAGATAAGATAAAAATTCTGCAGCCTTTAGGTTGTCTGTTCAAGTCATGTTACCAATCAAAAAGAAGAAAATTTTCCAAAGATCATATGCAATCACGAAAATATTACTCTTGTACAATGGCAATCTGATCCAGCAGCAGCACACATAAATTGCAACTGAGACACAAGCATCTAAATCACGTGAGAGTAATTTCAGAATTTAACATGTAGAGAAAATGGAAGTAAATACCTTGAGGAAAGGAGCACTGGAACAGTAGAGAACCTCTAAACTCCAGTGCAATATAGAAGATACATTTTGTAGCTTCGACAACGCACATAACTCAAATCCTAAGGATATCCCAGCTTGAACAGCACAATCAATTCTAGAAAGAGAATCCTTGATACTGAAAGTAAGCCTGTCATCTATTATTGTGTCAACATTATACAAAGAATCTGCATGCTCAAGCAAAGAAGCAGCACCGTGCTCCCACGCCTCAACATTCTTGAGAATTCTCAGCAGCATATCTGGTGCCCTCAAAGATACTTTCATACACTTTGACTGAGTAACTAACTCCTGCAAATGTACCATAAAAGCTTATAAATGACTTTCCACTTTTCGCAAAGAAACTCAATCATAGACAAGCAATAACCTTCAGAGCATCAACTTTCAGCAAAGGAATCGAAGAAAGCCCAGAAGAAACTGTGGACATTAAAAATGGCTGGGATCTCCTTAACCATGTTTCAGCCATTGATAATGCATCCCTGACATCGTGCAGGGACGGCAGAATTGCAAAAATGTTCTGTGATGCCCTGAAATATTCAAAATTCAATATCATGCTCCATAGTAAAAAGAAATGAAAAGGAAAATGAAATAACCATAATTTCATGCAATAAACAACAAAAAAGAGGCAGAAATAGCAGACTATACCTCATAGCCTCTTCAAAGTCCAACATCTGACCCCCATTCGTAAGAATATGCTTGGCTCTTTCTTCCCAAGAATAAGATGACAGAAGTACTTCAGAAACATCACAGAATAGCTTTTCGTTCTCAATTTGTAACCTGTGCGATAATTTCATTAAAGCGACAATGCCAGAAAAAACTAAAGCATAAATAGTGGTCATTAAAAATAAACAAATGGTTGCATGGTCAAAAAAGTGAACATACGAAGCAGCCTCTGTCATCAATTGCTCAATCAACTCCAGTGCCATTCGACTAGCAAGTACCTATGCATGCAATTTCATACAGTAAATGACACAAAATTATAAATCAGTAAAATGATTGCTAAAATATATATATATATATATATGAGAGCAGCTCCCCTAAGCTCAAGCTCAGGGGAATATAAGCTCAAATGTGCGACCTTCACGTGTGTGCGTTTGAAGAATGAAAACCCAAATTTTTTGAACAGCCCTCCAAGCCCAAAATTTTTCCCCATTTCATACTAATGCCCTAACCAAAACATTCCTCTCTCTCTCTCTCTCTCTCTCTCTCTCTCTCTCTCTCTCTCAGGAACGGCAATCTCTCTCTCTCCACTGCACTGCTCTTCCTCTTTCACAGATCTGCGCCACTTTCAGTCCGTCGACAGCCCTTTCCAGAATCAATTTTCGCCCATCTCTGTCGTTTGAAATTTGAAAACTCTCCACCCACGTCCGGGCCAGCACATCCTCCACATCTCCGGCGATCGAATGCCAGCCCGGTAAGTGAGTTGCATTCTTTCCCATTTCCTTTCAAATCTGTTTTCTTGTTCTTTCCATTTCACCCATTTCATTTGAAATCTCTGTGTTTTTTTTTTTTTTTTTTCTTTTTTGAAATCTGATTTCATCTCACCGAGTTTCTTTTTTTACTGGAACCAGGAGCTGTTTGTAGATCAGATTTTCTCACTTCTCCCACAAATCTGTTGGAAGAATCACTAGATTTCTCTTCATTGAGTTTTGGAAAGATCTGATTTTTTTATTTTATTTTATTTTTTTTTGGGTTTCTGATGCAATTTCTTGATTCGGAAGGTGGGTCTTTGGCTGATTCAATGTCTGATTTTGTGGTTTTGTGGTTCATCTGATCGGATATTTGTGAGGATTTTTAAATTGCATCACAAGTGGTTTTTCCGGAACTTCTCTGCGATCTTATCTTGAGCTTTGGTTGGCAACAGAAAAGGAAAATAGAGATTAGGCCCAAATGAAGTTCTTGGGCAGAAATAAAAAAGAGAGAGAGAAGGAAATCTGTGTTTTTCCATTTCATTTAATTTCACCCATATGAGATGAAATCTGGCGTTTAATCTTCTTGGACTGGATAGATCCGGATGAGGGAGATTTGAAGATGGAGCTACTTATTTTGATGTTTTTCCTTTGGATTCCTTTCTTTATTGATTTGGTCATGGATTGATATCCGATTGTTGTGTACATAAAAGCAGAGGAAATTATGAGGGGGAGAAAGGGGAGGAAGGAGAAGAGAGCAGTTGATGTTTTCATTCATTGAGTTTTTTGGTTTCTTATTATTTTTTTAATTTTTATTGTTGATGACAGTAAAGAGATGATGAACAATGAGGCTCCAATAGTGAAATTGTCTCTGCAAGTGCATAGTGCCCAGCCAACAGATGGAAAAAGTGCATAGTTCAAATGCATTGAAAAATGTAGAGGTTGCCATGTAAAACCCAGATCATAGCTGATACAAGGGTGATCTAATCTGGGGCTTACACATTATAGCTGATTGCACATTCATAGGAGACATTTCAAACAATTTGCTCTATTTAAATGGCTCACCCATTTGATTAGAAATCTTTTTTTTTTTCAGCCCAGTCAACCCTTTGTTTGTCCATTCATTTGAAATCTATTTTTCATATTCCATTCAAAGGATTCTCCTCTTTTGCTATTGGCATGTAGGCTTTTTCACTGCTACCCACATGTCATCTGATGATGTGAAGCAGGTGTTTCATTATATTACCATATAAGGAAGAGAGGAAGATTAACACTTCACTGCTACCCACGTGCCCTATTTTTCTTTATATGATGATGTGAAGGCGGGGAGTTTTGGAGAAGTGTTACCTTTGAATCTGTATGTGGGTTCTCATTTCCCACTGGTTTCATTTGAACTCTGTTTGAAAGGTTTCTTATTTCCAATATTCTTTGCACATATTTTGATTAGGGCTGTAGAACCAAATTCATTGCACATATTTTATTTATTTGTGGTCCAGATTGCAAATGGATATGATCTCCTCATCGTCACAGTGTCAGTAACCATCCGTGCACTATCCGGTTGTAGACGAAAACATGAGCTTATATTCCCCTGAGCTTGAGCTGAGGGGAACTGCTCTCTCTCTCTCTCTCTCTCTCTCTCTCTCTCTCTATATATATATATATATATAGGGAGACGGTCCTCCCTTACAGTGATTTTTAAGGACTCATCTAGTCCGTCGAATCCTGCTCCTACTCATCATCCTACGCTCCTTTAAAAGCCAATGTAGGGAAATGGAAAAAAAAAAAAAAAAAAAAAAGAAAAGAAGCACACTCTCCAAAAGCAAACCCAATTCAGAATCGTCTTCCCCTTACCAAGATTGAGGGGGGGGGGGGGGGGGGGGGGGGGGGGGTGGTGGTCGAGGGGGTTTGGAGACTCCCTTTTGGGTTCTTTCCGTTTATTGCCGCAAGCCAAAGAGGACTCGAAGACAAAGCAGAATTGGTTAAGGGGAAGACAATTCTGAATTGGGTTTGCTTTTCGAGAGTGTGCCTTTTTTTTTTCCCCATTGGCTTTTAAAGGAATGATGAGGAGCGTAGGATGATGAGCCGGATTCGACGGACTGGATGAGTCCTCATAGGACCATCTCCCATATATATATTTATTATATATATGGGAGATGGTCCTATGAGAGATATCTTTCACCTAAAATGAAAGATTGAGTGGGGCCCTCACATCCATATCCAATGCCAACTACTTAAATGCGAGGGCCCCCACCCTAATCTCTCATAGCAAGGTGAGAGATACTCTCATAGGAGCACCTCCCTCTATAAATATATATATATATATATGTATGTATGTATGTATTTAAGTATGTATGTCATTAATACATCACACTCAAACAGATTCAGATCTTTAAAATTTGGTTAAGCAAATGTAGCTCCTACTCATTTGGAAACTTGGAAATTATAAGACCAAACTAAAAGTAATCATGTCACAAAAGACCATAATGGCACTTAACTCAAGAAGTGTGCAGCACATGAAGGAAGACAGTCTGAACCACCGTATGAGATCATATGGAAGATTACTGAAGATTTTATAATAATAAAAATTGAAATTTAATATTCAATTTAATACCTTCGATGCTTTCTCTCTGCAACATGACTTCCTCAACTCAGCCTTAATTAGAGGTAGCTCATCGACTATTCACAAAAGAAAGCAGAATCTCAGGATTGTAACAAGAAAATTAAATAGAAACAACCCTCAAAATGGTTAAACTATTAAATAGTAGTGCAAAAAAAAATAAATTGATTTTAACGTCAAGTGATCAAACCCTGTACTCTCAACAATTCTCCATCTTTCAAAATGCAAGTTAGCTCATTAACAACTTTACTGTAGTCCTTCCGTTCCTGAATGTTTACAAGCAGTTCATGGAAACGACAGATCAACGACAGAGCATCTGAATGATACTGTCTTAGCAGATTAAACTCCGGAACTCGGACAGTAAAAGTGTCGACATCTTGAAGAAAAACTTCAATTTCCTGCACAAGTGAATAGGTCAATTCCATCATTCACAAGTTGTGACTCAAACAGCTATTTCATTGAGAAAGAAAAAGGAATAACTTATTGAAACCTTCTAGAGGACCACACCTTCAGAGTGATAGGACCTTCCAAGAACTTGCAACATCGAATTTTCCATGATTCAGCCTTTCTTGTAAGCGCTGACAGCATCTCCAATTCGGGAAGCTGAAGACAAAGCTCTGACATCTGTTAAATAAAAAGAAAGACAACCAAAAGAAAGCAGTGAGCATCTCCAGAGGGGGAAAAACAAACAAAAGAGCATTGATCTTACATACCATAAAATCAGCTCCACAGAAAAGATAAATTTTCAAGTTATGAAATCTGCTTTAGAGAATGACTCGAGGGAAAAAAGAACTTAAAACCAACCTCTGACGTCAGCTTGTTAAGAACATCAAGCTCAATTGAAGGAGGAGGCTGTACTGAGAAGCATCGATTTGCACTCTCTATCAAAACCTAGAGCATCATGATAAAACACAAATAAGTGGACATCAAGCACAGAAGAAATTGTAAACAACAAGAGAAAAAGAAAGGAACTGCATCTATAAATGCCATTGTAGAACACTCAAAGCAATAAAGATATGTAGTGTTTAAATATTTGGTTTCTCTCTAAGATCTACACACTTACACTATTTACTGATACTCCTTATTCTCTTACAACCATGTTAAACTGCATTTTTCTTGAAGAGATAGAAAAAATTATTCATATTATGTAATTTTCTATCATTACGATGCCTTAATTCGTATTGTATTTCACAATGCCACCAAGATGTGAGTATGATATCGATTTGTAACCACCCAGCACCACACTTGTATGTGAAATGATTAAATACAATAGAAAAGAGTAGAAATAAGTTTTTTAAAAACCAAAGAAAACAAAAACAAAAACAAAAAAGGGCAAAAAGTCTGATCCTTCTTTACAATTGAACAAAAGCACAAATTCGAAAAAATAATGCTTATCTAATACTTCTTTACAAGCCCAACCAAAGCACAAATTGGAAAACATAATGCTATCCCGCTTAGAAGCCAAGATGTGAGACAATTTTAATGGCCTTTATTAAAGAGAGAGACGATTACAATACAACTAAAACAACCAGAAGAACAACTTTCAAAGTATTACCGGTACAAGAGAAATGTACCAGCCACAAATTACAAAATAGAGGCACACAAATTAAAAGATCTATCTGCCCCTTGCATAGCTAAACAATCAGCCATCCCATTTGCAGATCTACTAATCTGCTGAAACATGACCAGCATGTTGGAAATAAGATGACGAATCTAGTTGAAAATGAATTCCATTTTTCATGGTCCCCTCAAGGATTTCACCCACAATATAGCATTAGCCGAGTCACTCTCCACAATAAGATAACGATGTAATGAGGTGTGATAAAAGCGTAGAAATTCCAAAATTGCCATAACTTCTGCTTCATTAGAGTCTTTGATCCCTACATGTTTAGAGAACATATACAAAACTTCCCCCTGGTTTCCCTTAGAACACCTCCAATGCCGGCCAACCCTGGTTTCCCTTTTGCCGCTCCATCCACGTTGAATTTTAGAACTCAACATGGTGGATAACACCAAGATAGAACCTTTTTCTTCTTCATAGCACACGTCTTCAAACAAGCACCCCAATTTTGCATAATCTAATCCTCAACAAATTCTTTTCTGGCACAAGCCCATTTAGCGATCCTCAACAAAGTAGCTGAAATCAAATCCTCCCAAGATGATTCTTTACTATTTAAAATTCTGTCATTCCTTTCTTTCCATATTGACCAAAGAATAGAAAGAGGAATGATCCACCATAAGATCAAACCATTTCCAACCATCGGGGTTCCGTCGAAGCTTCAAAGACCATCTCTAATGAACCAGGAAAACACCAACACACTCCGCATTCTTTGAGGAAGAAACCCCAAAGAAAGCTACACCGCAATGAAAGAACAAGTGAACAATCGTCTCCATCTCTGGCGCAAGCCCGGATCTATGATCGGATAATAGATCAATCTCCGAAGGATTGATCGAATCCAAGGATGGATTCAGCCACTAGAGCACCCTCACAAGAGGAGAAAACACCATAAGAGATAAACCTCAAAGAAAATTTTTAATTTTTTGAAAAAAAAGCATTGCATTACAATGAGGCATGTCCTCTATATATAGGACTGAACATCCTTTTTAACCACTCAAACTTTCCTAATAATTAAAGAAACTAATTAAAAGAGGAAACTAAATAACAATCCAAATCAAATAAACTCCCAAGTTAAAGACTTCTAAATAAATATAACTTGGTAAATATTATTTCTAATTACATCGATGTCCCCTTGGGCCTATAGACTAGACACAAATATCTGAAATGGAATCTGACACCAACTCCCTTCTTCTCAAAACATCTGTTGTCTTCCAATGATTCATATTTTCCACGATGTCTACCTGCAAGCCTTTGACATAACGACATAAATAATGTGACTCACCTTCCTCCAGTTCACATGTCTTGCAATTCCCGAAATTGGCGGGTATATTCATCAATCGTCAAGTTTTCTTCCTTCAAATTAAGATATTGCTCAAAGTAGAACTCATTCTCAAGATACCAATCTCCACAGTCAAGTTGATATATAATTCTTTGAAATTCAATGGATTTTTAAAAAATTCTCATGAAGACTTCCGTCAAGATGAACCGTAAAATAAGTGTCTGGTCAATCTCAGAGTGGATCTGGCTGACGTGACTCGAGAATGAAGATAAATCCCCATCCTCCCCCCACAACCAATTTTTATTTTAATTCTGTTGCTAGTGGGCTACGTCGGCTTCGAACTCAAATCAGGCACAGACTGCACTGCAGGTCAGGCACAAAGTGGGAGACTTGTGGGAGAGTTCTGCCTTAACTTTTTTTTTTTTTTTTTTGTTCTATCTCAAGACTTGTGTAGGAAGTAAATAAAAGAGACTTCTTACTTGCTTATTGAACTTGAAGAAAATGAAGGAGGCTCTTGGCGGTAGAGGCAGCAAACGATGGAGACAATGGCGTTGAAGCAGAGGCAAGGCTGCAACTATTAATGGCTGGAGGAGATCGATTGGTGCCAGGTGTCTCAAACTCAGTCTCCTTCTCTCTTCCTCTTCTCTATATTTTTTTCTGGGTTTGCGTTTCATACAAATGGTTGTTGGGGTTTGGACGGTGACGACATGGGATGGATCATGGTTCTGGAACTACGGTTTCGGTAAGATGGAGGATGGCGTCGATGGACTCGGAAGGGTTGGTTTCGAGAGGGGAGGTTTGCCGAGGTTTTGGTAGATTAGGATTTTGGTCTGAGTAGGTTCGGCTGACCTGGGATATAGGAAGGTTTGGGGTTCGGTCAATGATCGGATAGGGTTGGGTGGTTTCGGGATTAGGTTTTGTCTAAGATGGGTTGGGCTAGGGTCAAGCAAAGATGGTTATGGGTTGGCCGGTTTTTTTTTTTTTTTTTTTTTTTTTTTTAAATTATAGTGGGTGGTGGATAACGAGATTGTGGATGGTGGATGTCAACAGTGGGTTGATTGGAATTCGTGAGATGGGTTGTGATGGATGGACGGGTATTCGGGAAGGGCAGACGTCTCCCCAGCGAGCGCTCTTCAACTCCAACACCAAATTGGTGCAGCGCCGGATTCGCGATCAGATAATAGATCAATCTCCAAAGGATTGATCGAATCCAAGGATGCATTATGACACTAGGGCACCCTCACGAGAGGAGTACACACCATAAGAGATAAATCTCAAAGAAAACTTTTCATTGTTTGAAAATAAGCATTGCATTACAATGAGGCATGTCCCCTATATATAGGACTGAACATACTTCTTACCCACTAAGACTTTCTGAATAATTGAAGAAACCTAATTAAAAGAGAAAACTAAATAAGAATCCAAACCAAATGAACTCCCAATTTAAAGACTTCTAAATAAATATAACTCTATAAATAATATTCCTAATTAAATCGATGTCCCCTTCGGCCTATAGATTGGACACAAATATCTAAAATGGAATCTGACACCAACTCCCTTCTTCTCAAAACATTTGTTGTCGAAATTTTGCCCACCACTGCCAACCAACAAAAAGCCTATATTCTAGGTGGAATAAGCCCGTCCATACAGCTGCAGAAGGACATGAAATGGAACTGAAAGGATCAATCACCGTGTAGAAGGACCCTGAAAAAAACCAATCCCGTAGAATGAGGCTTCCAAATACGAAAGTCGGTTGCGTCTCTGCGCAAAAAATAATAATAATAATTAGAAAAAAGACTGGACAATGACACTCATCATTAACTCTGACTAACGAAGGGCCCTCCTGACACTAATATTCCAAGACACCATATTTCCATCCCAAACAAAACACTTTTTGACAAAAGACCAAGGATGAAAATAGCGGTAGCGACGGGCGTAAAGGCCCGCCACCAAAACACTACGTAGTGAGCGCTACATAGCAGCATAGTGGTGCGATTTAAAAAAATCGTCAAAAAATCTGAAAAAATTTGTAGAAAATCTAGAAAATTGGAAAATGAGAGAAATTGTATTCTTTTGCAATAGTAACTAAGATAAGGGGGTGTAGCGGTCCCCTCATTGTATGAGGTCCTATATCGCTATATAGATAGAAAATAACAGTAATGATCATTTTTTCACAATTATTCGTGTTGCTTAGTTATGCTAACTTAGAAACTAATGAAAGGCTCATAAAATATATATATATATATATATATATGTCGTAAAGTTATGACTTAAAGACTTAAGAGTACCTAGAGAAAAGAATACACCTACCAAAGTGGGTGTCCAATAGGATGTACTTAGAGAAGAATCCTTGAGAAGAACTCTTTGTATCGACCATAATTCGGTGAGGTCATGTGCTTTTTGGTGTCCTTTTAAACATAAAAGGGCAGAAGAGTTGAGTGGAAGTGTTATTTGAAGAGAACAAGAAAAGAAATAAGTCTTATTACACATTTTGAAAAGTAGGAAGCTGTCCCACTCCCTAGTGGCCCGTAGTAGTCTCGGAGCGGGCGTAGCGACCCCGTAGCAGTTTCATAGCGGGCGTAGCGACCCCGTAGCGGTTGTAACGGACCATCGCAGCTGCTACAGATGTGAACGGTGATAAATACCATTTAGTGTAATGGTCTTCACCGCTACACCCGATATAGTGGCCGCTACGCTTGATCCATGTGAAAGACTTTTTCTCGGACACAAAAAGGCGTACGTAACCAACTCCCACCGAATCATCATACCCAAAAAAGAAACACCACCCCCCCCCCAAACCACCACCACACAGAAGCCCAAGCCTTTAACAAAGACCTCACCCTGACATTTGACTCATCCCCACAACTAGAAATCACAACCCAAAAACCTGACAATCTATACTTAGGCCCTGTTTCTTTAGTGGAATTTCTGCCAGGAATTCACCATGTCCAGAAATTCATGGACATGATGTGACAGGCTGTCCCTTGGAATTTCTGAATTCCATGTTTCTTTACTAGCTTTTCCTGGATTCCAACCACATGAAAGGTCTCTTTTGACTTTTGAGAATCCAGGAATTTCACTCCCCATGCATTTTGGTGGAATTCCTGGATACTCAAGCCCAAAGGAGCATATAAGAATTCCACTTTGTCTGGAAATTCAGGAATTCCCCATGCAGGAGTTACTAGAGTTCCAGCAAAGAAACATGCCCTTAGGGACTCTTTTCGGAACCCACCCAGTACTCTCCTCCACGATGCGTCGTTTTCTTCTTCATAAATCCACCACCATTTTGCTAATAAAGACAAATTTTTTAATCCAAATTTCCCAAGCCCAACCACCCCACTGATTTGGGCCTACCTCACTCCACTTCATTAAGAGAATTTTCCTTCTATGACAACATCCATCTCATAAAAAAATTCTAAGAATCCGATCCCTCTTCTTGATAACCACCTTTGGCATCCTACAGAACGACATGTAATATACTAGTAAGTTGGACAAAGAAGATTTAATAAGAATAATTCTCCCACCAAAGGAGATATATATTGTCTTCCAAGTCGATAGTTTCTTTTCAAACTTATCCACCACCGGATCCCAAAAGCCCAACGACCTAAGCCTTGCCCTGATAGGCAAACCAAGATACTCAAAATGGAAGAGTCCCCTTTCTACAATAAAATCAATCCGCCAGAATTTGTATATCCACCTCCGAGCAACATACCCACACCATTAAGCTTTTTGATAAATTAACCTTAAGTTGAAGTATAATAATAAAAAAAAAAAAAAAAACCAAGTAAACAAAAAACAAATCAACAGCAATAAATTGTACACTGGCTAAAGTCTGATATGCCATCAAAATGTACCTTAGCTGAAGAGATCTCCTTCCCTAAGCGTTCACATTCTTCAAGAAATATTGGGAAGTTAATAGCTTTTGAGTATAATGACTCCAGTCCAGCAATCTGGATTACAACGTGCAAAATAAAGTGAAAATAGCATTAGATGTAAATACTTCATTCAAGGTCCACGGTCAAAAGGATATCTAGCATTAGAGGAAAATACTTCATTTAAGGTCCATGGTCAAAAAGATATCTATGCGGTCTAAAAAAGCATACATTATGCATAAACCAGCTCTGGCACAACCCCTCACAGTAAAAAGAACAAAGAGAATTTTAGAACACAAAGTTGACATCTACAAAACAGTCCAAGATCCTCAGGAATGTGTCCAGTTAAATGAGTAGCACAGTTGCACATTAAAAAGGAAGAATCCTTCTAATTTGAACTTCATTACCGTGACACAAGAAGAAGATGAAAGCGCAGATTTAATTTCAGAAACCAAAACCCTTGCTTCATCTGCAAGTGCCTGCAGATTAATTTGGAAGAGAGATCATTGGAGGACTAAATGCAAGGCTAATTGCAAGAGGAGAACAATGACTGGAAACAGCATAAATTCTATATTTGTTAACCTTTAATCTTAGATAACCAGGCTCGTTACATGGTGGAGGGTCAAAGCTAAGCAAGTTCTCGACGTGATTCAGTGACACCTTTTCTATCTCACTGTCCTGAAGGTGCACCCAAGTATCAACTTTAGACAAACAATTCCTTACATCAGCTGACCACTTCTTAGCTTTAACCAAGTCATGTGCAACAACACGCACCTGCATAAGATATATACTCATAGATATAAGACTACAATAATGTGTGGCCGTAACATAGAAAAGGGCACAAAGTTTCATAAGTAAAACAACAAAACTATAGTCCTCACTCCCCAGCTGTAGCTCAGCCGATTAGGGACATGTTTTGGAGGGGTGGGGGTTGTGACAGTGCATGAGTTCAAATCGCACCATGTTATAAATAAAAATATAACTTTAATAAAAAATTAAAGAAAAATAACACTATACCATATCCATTTCATGACCAGCCCAAAGAAAATGCTGAGCCCCTTTTAAGGCACTAATATATGCACTATTAGAACAAGGAGTCTGAAGAAGTTTACGCGAACTTAAAATCCAATCTTCTGCAAGTTGCAGATGACTAACCTGCGCACCTTTCACCTGAAAATGTTGGCCCAGCTCCAATAGTTGATAAAAAAAAATAGTAATAACAATGATAAATATGAAACATTTGCAATATAATAGGGGGAAAATGTCCACCTCATTACCACAAAAAGAAGGGTATCTGTAAGGACCCGACCCAAATTTAGAATATTTAATAATATCTAACTGATTTTGAGACTTAGTTGATGAAACTAAATCGATAGGGGAAATCGAGCAACATTGGGAAATTAGGGTACAATTCTGATTTGGGTGCAATTAGGCCATAATTGAACCATTAATTAATTAGAAAAATTAAAGAATTAATGTGGCTTAGTACTGTAACTCAAAGAGGGTCGTGCGAACCTTAACTCTCTCTCTCTCTCTCTCTCTCTCATATTCATTTGTCTAAGGGTAATTCATTATGTTTTAGTTTGTAAGCAAGTGGGTTTACAAATTAGATTAGCGGTTTAATCGATGCTGAAACTTTTAGACAGTGTTTAGTACTTGCAGCACCCTTTTGTAATTTTGGTAAATTTAGAAGTAATAAGTCAATATTGGGCTCATTGGGTAGGAGTTATTTGGTGAATCTTTCGATAAGCATGCATTGCCTTCAATGGACAGAAAACTCCAGATTCTCATTAGAGTGTTCATCAAGTCTTAAAAAAGAATGGCATTACCATTCAAAAAATAAATAAAAAAAAGAATGGCGTTCTTGTAATTTCGCCAAACTCCAATCTATGTGAGGAACCCCGGCCCCATTTATTCTTCTTCTTTCTCCTCATGTTCTTTCTTCCTGCACATGACAGAGCCAAAACAACTTTTGGCTACTGCAGTTCTCCTTTTTCCCCTTCCTCCTCCATCTCCTAGCCAAGCTCTCTCTCATCACTCTCAGTATCATCTCACTAAATGGGCAGCCCTGTCTGCCTTACCCCCGCAAGCGGAGAGGCTGTTTCCGCATTTCAAACCCATGACGCCTAGGACGCAATGGAGAAACCATACCGTTGCGCCAAGGTCTACCCTCCATCTCTCTCTCTCTTTCTTTTAATTTCCCACTAATCCCCCTTGGCCGGCAAGAGCTTTGCCTCCTCCTTGACTCTTCTTACTCTGTGCAAATTTAGGTGAGTTTTTGTAACATCCCAGAACCCACGAGAAGAAATTTGGAAATTCTAGTTTTTGGGCATTATGCTATTATATCCTTGATTTTATTAAATTATTTGAACTTCTCGAAATTAATTGGAACAGTTACTATACATTTAATTATTTATTTATTTAATTGCCTTTGTGACTTGAATATTGTTCAATTAGATTTATTAATATATTAGTAAGAATTGTTAGTATATACGTTTTTCTTAGTTCTTGAATTTTAGATAATTTACATAAATAACTTA
The DNA here is from genome assembly GCA_003546025.1 of Camphora micrantha. Taxonomy (NCBI): domain Eukaryota; kingdom Viridiplantae; phylum Streptophyta; class Magnoliopsida; order Laurales; family Lauraceae; genus Camphora; species Camphora micrantha. The sequence continues at coordinate 35,710,847 of QPKB01000012.1, read as the reverse complement.
TATATTATGATTATCTATGATGTTTAATTCTTTATGTGTTTATCTCATCAATTGTGCATATCAAAATTACTATTATTAGGATTTTCATAATTGGAATGTAGGGACCCCTAACTAAAGTGGGCCCATGAATTTTGGGCTACACAATTAATGAAAGTAAGATTGTGCTAGTGGGTACCATATCCTTGGGTTGGCCCTGTGGCCAAATCCATGTTTTTTTAGGTTCAGATAAGAAAACCAGAGAGACCCTACATGGCTTAAATTTATGTTTTAATTAGGTAATGGCGGGTTTTGGGTAAGGCCCGGTGGCTAAACCCATATTTATCAAATCCAAGAAGGAACCGGACCTAGTGGGACCTTTACGTTCCAATGGGATAACCTCATACTGGTAGGACCCATTAGGCTTTACCCTCATGGCAAGAGATAAATGGGATCCATGACTAACATTATAAGGAAGACTAGTTTTAAATAATAAAGGGGCCCGCGACTAATAATGAAAGAGAGCACAATTCCCCGAGGTCTTTTAGCCCTTGTGCACAAATCCTGTTTGAATCCTAACACTAACCGTTGGAACTATTTAAAGACTTGAGTTATCCTTTGGGCCTATTCTTGCTTTCCTATCAACTAGAACCTAGAAAGAACTAGTAGAAAACTAAGAGAGAAGGATAAACCAGCAAGGTTAAGTCTCAATGATGACATATTCTCTTCCCACAAGTCAATCGCGCTATATAGTGCCTTAATCTAGATATGTAGGTTTCCAATTCTACTTATGATTATGGATCTTTTCTTCAAGATTATAGTATGTAGTGCCTTAATCTAGACATGTAATGATACCCTAAGATATTACATGGCTGTTTTTATGATTCATGTTGACTGATTGTTGTGCTGGATGAGAAACCCACGGTCGACAGTTATATGCGGGGGTTTGGATTGGCCTAACCCTTAATAAGGACTTCGAAGGTCGGGTGACTACAGGGGAACATGTTGGTTGTTGACTGATGTATGACTTTAGCGGAGGTTCTAAAAGCTGATTGGAAGTAAGGTGTAATTTCATTGAATTACTGATGACACAATGATCATGTTGCTATCAGCTTTCATTAAGAGCTGGGATAAGCATGTCAACGTAGGTTTTTTATGTAAACCTGATTCAAAGAGAAGATGTTCATGTTGGCTGGATACCAAGATGAGGTTTCAGGTTGACTGAGACTCAATTCAGTTTTAGGGAAAAACAGGTTGAACCCTGTTTTGAGATTGTTTGGAGAATTCATTGTTTACGTACAATTTCCGATGGGTACCTCTTGAATACTTGATGTCTACCTAGTTTTAATGATTCGGTCCATGTAAGGTATAATGGTGATGGTTTGGTTAGTTATGATTTATCATTTGAATTTATGAGTAGTTGATGCATGCTAAGTGCTTGACGAATTTCCAAAGTGGAAATTATGGATTAGCCGAACCTCATATAAAGAGAATTGGGCTTGGCCAACCGTATAAGTAGGTTTCAGATGTGGACAGACTGGGATTTTGGGTTGGACGGTGGTCGAAATCCATGTTTGGGTTTTGGGACGACGATCGAATCCTCATGGAGGGTTGTTGTTGGGTCGATCACTTAGAACCCTATTATTTTGCTATTTGATAAACGCTTAAATAATTAAGGGGTCATGGGTGTATGCATTATACAGTTGGATTAAATTAGAGTAACACCATAGCTGAATTGTTATGCATGATATCAGACTAGACACATAGCATTTAGGATTTAATTTAGGCTTTCATTGATCTATGACTATTGTTAATGCGTATAAGAATTCGACATAATGAGATACATGGCTATTCCAATATGAATTTCTGTGTAACTAAGGCCTTTGTGATGCCTGTTAGGTGTTTGATAGAATTACTAAATCATGCCAATGAATTTTCAGTGCTTTATGAAATTGGAAGTTCCTACATGACTTCATATGTGATGAATGGGTTCAATTCTCTTAGACCTCAATATGAACAGCACTGATCACATGGCTGGTAAGATCACACCTTGAAAAATCTGAATTTCTATTTATACTGCTGAGTTGTGGGACTATTTATGCCCATTGCTGAACATTATCTCTTTCATAATGTTAAGATAGGCGTATAGATTCTATGTGGTTTTGTTGGTTTTCTTACGATGCATGTGGAACATGATAATACTTTCTAAATTTTCGGAAACATCTTCAAATAATTAGTATGAAATCGACTTTACACGATCGGGATACCTATAATGAGTCAGTGTGGGGCATAAAAAATCCAAATTCCGTGCAAAGGGCTGATTTCCAACTGCCTCGTTATGAGTATTAAGAATGACAAGAAATTTGTAATTGGAAAAGGTTGGACCCACACATTGGACACCCCTAGATCGCTAACACGAGAGGCTAAGAGCTCGGGACTAAGTGGCTTTAGGCTATCTGCGTAATTTCTGACTTTTAGGTCAGTTGCATGGACTATAGTTCAGCCGTTCAACTGATTATAGTTCACCCCTTACATTGCCGGAGGCACACTTGACGTGTACGTTTTTGAAAGGCTGTGCACACAGTGCTTAGGTGGTGGACCAAAGGTTAGAATTAGAAACCTTAACCAGACTTAACAAATAAAACTCATCGTTGTTATATATTATGATGAATCTTCCTTCTATTATATTATTGCTTAAGCACATTCACAGAGTCTTTTATAGAAATCTATTCACTCAGTTTCACTGATTTGTGCATTTTCACCCCAATGAGAACGAGCTTGTGAAGTTCAAGATGTGGACGTTTGGCATGCGGATTGTGAGGGGGAACGATAGCATGACAAATAGAACTACTTGATACTCATTATTTATTTCCATTGATGTAAATAATAAAGGTTGTCTTCTCTTGCTTTAGCTTATTTATAATTTCAAGATTTAATCATTTATGCCCATGAATTTGAATTATTTATTTGACTCATTAATGTGGGAAAATGAATACTCATAGTAGCGACACGGAGTTCGAAAGGCCTCGGGTTGCGGATCGTTACAGTCTTCTTCTTCCCCTTGTCTAAGAAGTTGGTTGTGATGCAATCCTAGGATTAGGATCGAAAGTGCCGGAGCACAATTAGGGTTCCCACATGAACAATCACACATGGAAGATCACTCTCCAACGATAAACCCATAACGGAAAATTCTATTAACTCCAATCGGATCATGGATCTCTACAATGCCATATTTCTAATAAAAGATAAAAATCAGAAACTATTTAACAATAAAAATCAATTCCTTGGGTCCCACATGTGGCCCACAGTATCCCCCCCCCCACAAAAAAAAAAAAAAAGGGTTGGAAAAGAGTTTCACCTCGAACTCAGCTCTTCTTGATGTTGCTTTTGTAGACATTGTGCACTTGAAGCACCTCCTTGGTGATACGAGAACGTGAACCTTTCTTTGGTGGTGTTGGCTTCATAGGATGGAGTGTGACTTGCTTTTCACCATGCATGAATGTGTTTGTGTTGTCGTGCATGCCATTAGTTCCATTCTTGTCATACATCCATGGCGACCCAACAAGATATCACCACAAACCATGGGTACCACATTACACCAAACTGGATCTGTATAATCTTCACTAATAGAAAAGGTAACCGGACATTCATACCTCACTTGCACTTCATCACCCGTCATTAGCCATCTAGCAAAATAGCAACAATGATGCTCTCGAAGCTTCAGCTGCAATCTATCCACAAGAGCTTGTGATACTATGTTTTCACAACTGCCTCCATCAATTACAATTGTGCATGCTTGGCCATTGACAGTTCCCGTTGAGTGAAAAATATTATTCCGCAACCTTCTCAGTAGTTGATGTAGTCTCTTCGATGGCCATGAGAGATTCACCTTCAACTACATCGTAGATCTCTAATTCTTCTGTCTCAGCTTCAGCTTCTTTCTCTTTAGGATCATCGGGTGTATCTTTCACGTCACTTTCATTTTCAATGAGGTGGATGCGTTTAGGACATTCCATTGCACGGTGCCCTTGTTGTTTACAATGAAAGCATGTGCTCCTATTTTGGCCTTCGGGCTTGGTGAAAACTTTCGCCAATGAATCACTTGGTTTAGAATCTTGCATTGATGAATTCTTTTGAATAGTCCATTTAGATGCATTAAATTTTATGTCCTGATAATTTGCAATATCCTTGGTCTTGATAGCATGCTAGACAATCTCATCAACATTATCAAAATGTTTAAATGTAAGGATATGTTGGATGTCCACTCGCAACCCATGAAAATATCAGTCAACTAACACATCATCATCCTCATTCAAGCCACAATGACCCTGCATGGTCATGAACTTCTCAAAATACTCAATAACTGTTTTGGACCATTGTTTCAAGTCTTGAAAGCTTGAACACATGTCTCTGGAGTAATTAACAAGAAGGAATTTTTGCTTCAACGAATTTTTCATCTCAGTCTATGTGTCAACAGGGTCAATGTTTTGATTTCCCCTCTTCTTTTGCAACTCAACCCACCAAATTGCAGCATAATTGCGAAATTGAGTTGGCACTAGGGTGACTTTATGACCATCCATCATTGGCTTGTGTGCAAAAATATTTTCAACACACTAACCAATCCATGAATTCATCTGGCTTTAATTTTCCATTATACTCCAGAATCACGAGTTTAATTCCTAAATCTCGATCAACATTAACGCCCTATGGATCTCGTTGATTCCGATTATGTCCTCCATCATCTCGGTTATTATCCTCATGCCAATTATTTTCCAAATTGACTAATCAGGTTTCCATCCTTACAAAAGTCTCCTGGATTTCAACCATCGTTGCAGATGGTTGATTAACATTTTTTGATAATTCCGCGACTGTTCCCCTCAAATCCTCATCATTTGTGGAGGAAGACTCCACTTCTACATGCTTCTTGGTAGGCATTTTTTTAATGCAAATTTCAAAATTTTTGACTGACCTTATGTGTAGATCTACCTTCCACAAGAGTGTAGGTGAAAATAGATTTGAAATCCGATGCCGGATGGCACCGCAATTGCGAAAACAACTCTCGGTTGTCGATCCGGTCAAATATGACCTTGACTGGTCAGCACTATAGATTGTACTGGGTCGGAACTGCAAGGTATTTTTCTCTGTTGGGTTGTGCTCCACAAGTCGGATATGGGATCTGCTAGGTTTCCTGCTGGCTTTAACTATGACGTGCACAAGTCACGGAAGGCACGTGAAGTTCCATTAGTTGCTACCTTTGTGCTGGCAAAAGTACCCTTTTTTGCCTCTTACTTCTAATTGTTCGCCCCCAGAGAAACTGAAGAGTCCTCGTGCCCTCGAACATCGATGAAAGCGATGGAAGAAGGGCACTGCTGGGAATTGCTGCGCAGCGTTGTTCACTGGTACACTGGTGACTCCAATGATGTGATGCGGAAAGGATGGTGTCGGGTACCTTTTCGACTCAAATATTCTTCTTTCTTCTTCTTCTTTTTGGTCTTCAGGATTGGGTGGATTGTGACAGGTGGTAGGGGGTGTCTGTTGGCAGGGGGCTTTGTGTTTTTTTTTTTTTTTTTTTTTTTTTTTTTTTTTTTTTTTTTTTTTTTTAAGAGGGCTGGGGTGGGGATTTGCGGTAATGGGTTTCAGCATTGGTGTGTGGGATTGTTAGGTGTCAGTCATGAACTCTGGGCAGCAGGAGGATGGGGTAGGGCAGGTGACGTGGGAAAGAAAAGAGGATTGGCGATTCCCCAGGAAAGGATGGTGAAAGACCCCGACCCCTAATTCTCATGATTACTGTGTTTTTTAGCTATGGGTTAGTCCTCTACGTGAGATTTGAGTGTAATCGGGTGGGTTTGTAGATTAGAATAGTTTTTCCATAACTTTAGGGAATTTTGAGAGCCGTCTGACCTAGTCTGGTAGCCTAGGGACGCCTTGGGATGCACGTGTCAGCGTGGGGGGATTTTTCTTGATTTTGAAAATTTTCCAATTTTTATTTCTTTTGATTGGTCAAATTAGCCCCAATGACTTTTGTGTTCACATCGACCCATTCGAAGCCCAGAAAATCAGTTTTTCAGCCCTAGGGGCAAAACAGCCTTTTCACGTTGAAGTCTGACCCTAAATTTCAAGATTTCAGAACCATGTCAAGAATATACTTTTTGAAAACTTGATTTTATGAGGAACATTTTAGTCTTCTTCGTCGAGTCCATCCGAGGCCCAGAAAGCCCATCTCCGAGCCCATGAAGAGTTTTAAGTTGTGGGCCCCATCATCATCAACTTATTTAAGCCCATTTTCTTTCTTTTCTCTCCAACTTCTACCCCAAACGGGACTTGTTGCAGAACTCCCAGCTGAGCCCCATTCTTCTCCTTCCTCTTGCCTTTTTCTCTCTCAAAACTAACCAAACTCTACCAAAATGAGGAGTGACCACCACCATTCTCCATGCATTGAGAGCTTCCTATTGGCGCCATCTTCTCGTCGTTTTGTCGCCAACAACCTCTCCATCAGCCAATAGAGTTGCTGAAGGGCTATCCTAGAGGAAGCCTCTTGCTCCCATCTGTTAGTATGTTGTTCTAGACCTCAAATAACTCCATGATTTCAACATGCAAGATCTAGTTCATCTTCTTTGTTTATTTTCCTATTTTTGAGCCATTTTCGGTTGTTTCCTTTGGGGTTTTGTCCTATAGGTGTGTGAAGGTCTTATTGGTGAGATTAGAAAGTGATCTTGGAGTGCTAGAGGCCAAGGCAAGTGACTGATTTAGCCTATTTAGTGCATGCTATCGATTTTGGGTACTTTAATTTCTAAAGCATGTCTTTTAACTATAACATGGTGGGTTTTCTTGTCCCTTATCTAAGCTTGAAATTAACATTAGTTATATAATTGCATGCCCCGATCTCATTGTTATTTCCATGGATTTTCTCATTAATCTTGCTGAATTCTTGTTTAAATTCATGATCTATGTTTTTAAATCAATGTTTTATAGAAATGGGTGTTTATGGAAGAATGGTGGTTTTGTTTTGAAATGTTGGAATTGGAAATGGAGAGCATGTAGGCTCTGGGAATGCAAGAAAATATTTAGTGTACTGTCTCTTTTGAAAAACACCTTAATTCTGAAATTACTATTATTTGGTATCAATTTTCTATGTTAAATTGTAAAAGGAATGGTTTAGAAAGTGTGTGGTTGAATGGAGGGTTGTTGGAGCTAAGGGAAGCTCAGGTTGTGCATGAATTGAGGTAGAGACGATTGAAGGAGAAAGGGGAACTGAATGTATGAAAGAAGGGTAGAAACTTCTGTAATGGACGAGCTCACCGCTGTCAGGCGTGGAGCAGGCCAAAAGCTTCGCTCGCTCGAGTGAGCTTGGGTCCGCTCGAGCACGCGAGCCTCTTTGCAGTCCGCTCGAGTGGATAGTTACACGCTCAAGCAGACCCGGGTTCTCTCCCGGGGCTGTTTCCACTTTCCAGCACACTGTTTCTCTCATATTTTCTTGTGCAGACCCCTAAGGACTCATTTATGCTTGGGGATGGAATTGGTGGATCCAAAAACAATTCGTAAGGAAACCAAAAGGGGAACCTTTGTAATTACCAAGGAAATACCATAACTTTATCGACATCTCGAGGTGCACTCAAAAACAAGGATGAAAATAGCGGCTACGCCCGCCGCCAAAATGCTACGAAGCGGGCGCTACGTAGTGGCGCTACGATGCGTTTTGAAAAAAAGGTCCAAAAATTCTGAAAAAAATTCAGAAAATCCAAAATATTGGAAAATGAAAGAAAATGTATTTTTTTTTTTTTTTTTTTTTTTTTTTTTTTTTTTTTGCAAAAGTAACTAAGATAAGGGGGCGTAGTGGTCCCCTCATTGTATGAGGTCTTTTATCGCTGTATGGATAGAAAATAGTAGTAATAATAATTTTTTTCACATGTATTCAATTTTGTAATCAAACAGTGTCATCCAAATATTATCACCATCTTTGTTTAGAAAATCACATTTCTTAGTTTTATTTTGAAATTTATATATATAGTTTAAAATTTTCTGTAAAAAAAAAAATTAATAAAAAATAAATAAATAAATAAATAAATTGATCAGGGCCTATTTCCTATTATAGTGTAATTCGGTTAGGGTCCTATTTTCTATTAAAACGAAATTTGGTTGAGCCCTATTTCCTGTTAGAGTAAAATTTTGCTAGAGCCTATCTTCAATTAGTGTGAAATTTTATTAGACTTTATTTTCAATTAGTGTGAAAGTTGGCCATGGCCCTCTTTCCAATTAGAGTGAAATTTGATTGGTCCCTATTTCTAATTAGAGTGAAATTTGATTGAGCTCTATTTTCAAGTAGAGTGGAATTTGGTTAAGGTCTTGATTTCAATTAAGTAATATTTGGCTAAAGCAAGGCTTTTTATTTTTATATTTAGGCCCCATTGTGGAGCCTACCAATGGTTAAAGGAATTAGGTGGTTCAGGTTTTATTTTTCTAGAGGGCTCATTTAAATTTTATTTATACTTTTCAAAGTGCCCATAAGTGGCCTATAATGAAATAAAAGAGGGGCTCCATTTAATTTTTATTTATGCCTTTCAAACTGTCCATAAGTGCCCTCCAATGATTCAATAAAAGAGGGTTTAACACACACAAATCGAAAAATAAAAGGGGCTCCATCTAATTTTTGTTCAGAACTTAAATAAGGCCCATTAAGTGCCCCTTAATGAATTAAAATCAGGGCCAAAATTAATTAGGTTTAGGGGGTTGACACACACAAATCGAGAAATGAAAGAGGTGCTCCATTTAATTTTTGTTTACAACTTCAATAGGGCCCCATTAAGTGCCCCCAAATGAATTTAATTTCTGTTTAGAACTTCAATAGGGCCCATTAAGTGCTCCCAAATGAATTCAATTTTTGTTTAGAACTTCAATAGGGCCCATTAAGTGCTCCCAAATGAACTTAATTTTTGTTTAGAACTTCAATAGGGCCCTTCTAGTGCCCCCAGATGAATTTAATTTTTGTTTAGAGCCCCCCCTCTCAGTGAATTAAAACCGAGGCCCCACACACACCAGTGAATTAAAACGAGGCTTAAATTGAATAGGGCTCGGTGCCTCTTGCCTTTCCCAACACAACGATAAACAAAAATCAAGAATTGGAGAGGAAGAGAAGAAAGAAGAAAAGAGAAGCAAAGAAAAGGGGAGAAGGAGAAGGAGAAGAACAGCAGGCGGCAACGGCAGCGGCGGCAGAGAAGGGGAAAGAAGAAAAGAAAAGAGGAGAAGGAGAAGAAGAAGAAGAAGAGCAGGCGGCGGCGGCAGCAGAGAAGGGGAGAGGAAGAGAAGAAAGAAGAAAAGAAAAGAACAGAAAAGAAGAGAAGGAGAAGGAGCAGGAGAAGAAGAAGAAGAGCATGTCGCTGCTTGCTGCGTCCGTCCTTTGCTGCCGCCCGTTGCTGCCTCTGCTGCAGCGCCCGTCCACTGCTGCCGCCGCCATCCGCTGCCGCTGCAGTTGCCTGCGGGACAGGTACGTTTCCTTCATCTCCTCTGTAATTTTTTTGTTCTTCCTTTTTTTTTTTATCTTCTTCCTCCAGTAAACAGAAAATTTGTATTTCTTTTACTTTCATACCCCAGTTGCGCCCGATACGCAACGTATCGGTGCATATCGGCAACGGCCGATACACACCGATACGGTTGTCAATGATGATATTTCATGTTTAGCGTAGCGATCATGGCCGCTACGCCCATCATCCGACATTTGGATTCTAAAGGCTCATTGAGACAACCTGGGTAAGCCACTTAACCACAGTTAACAATCCCATTCAAGATTCGAAAACTCGCATTTTTTCTCATAGAATTTTTGAGGAAATTCCAAGTGGTTCGCCACGTCGTGGAAAATCTTTTAAAAGGTTTGGATTTGTAAAGGTTTTTATTCGTAAAAGTATTGGTTTGCAAAGGTTTGGATTTGCAAAGGTTCAGATTCGTAAGGGCATTGGTATGTAAAGGTTTGGTTTAAAAGGGATTTGACCTAGTGTCGAGTATGGATCTTATGTGGCTCGCCACGTTTTATGCGTCTTGAAAGGACTACTCTTTCCGTTTGCTCTCGTACGTGTGATTTGTTCAGTTTGTAGAGTAGTCCTTTATCAAGTCGGAATATGGTTTGTAAAATGGTAGCGTTTTCGTGGATTTTTGGTCGGCACCACTCAGCTTGGGTAGTCGGGTAGGTCTGATCATCCGGCCTGGGATCCTTAATTATTTTGCAAACTGCAGCTTGGAAACTTTGTTTGTTTGCCATCCGTTCCGCAGCGGATTCCGTTTAATACCCATCTATTTAGGGTTATATATGTTTGTTCCGGCCATTTCTTATGGTGACGGTTTGTTCCTTGATTGCTCTTATTACTTCGGTAATAGGAAGATATAGCTCAATGTGGTTGCCATTAGTTTTATCCGATTTGTCTGTGTAATCAGTTTGATTCAGCATGTTTTCTATTGCACACAAATGGTTTCGGTATTTAACTCTTGTTACTTCATTACTACTTCTATTTAGATATTTAAATGTGTTTTGGTATTGAAAAATGGATTTTTATAAATAATCATCATGTTATTATGTGTATCAGTCACCTGCCAAACTGTCGTGTCTAATATACTATGCTCTGGTGCTTTAGGTAACAGGTTCTCGTCTTGTGCTAGTACATGTGCAGTTGGCAGTAGAGCCACGAGTTTTGCAGGTTCGTCTTACCAATGATGTCATGTAGACGTCGTGCTTTGACTCCGGAGTTACGTTACACACCTGGGTAGTATTTTTTCTTAGTTCGTTATTTTGTACAGCTCTTGGTAGCCTTTTTCTTTGGGATGTTAACTAATGCACTTGTATAATTTGTAACTTGAACATGTTTGGGTAATGATCAACCTGTTACTGTCGGCTCTGTATATTTTGATATCGTTATTTGTTCCAGTCTGAGTATGAGTATTGCTATGACAGCTTTATGCTATCAGGTTGAGTGCGACACGGAATGTAATGGCCATGGGCTCCGAGTCGCAACGCCACGTAAGCTTCCGTGAAATGTTCCTGATGTGTTTGGAAATTTTGTCTTCCTCACACAAACAGATCCTAGGGAAAGCAAAAAATTTAATTATTCCCAAAATCACACTCCCCGAGAACGAACCGCTGTAGGAGTCCGGTTTTGGGGCGTGACAGATAGTGAGGGATAGAAGGTAATTACGTCCATCGATCGAGGGATCGTTCGGCTCTAATACCAATTGATGCAATTCTAGGGTTAGGATCGCAAGTGTCGAAGCACAATTAGGGTTCCCACAGGAACAATCACACATAGAAGATCACTCTCCAACGATAAACTCAGAAGGGAAAATTCTATTAACTCCAATATGAGATCATGGATCTCTACAATGCCATATTTATAATAAAAGAAACTTAAACCCTAAGAAACAATACTAATCAAACTAGGAAACTATACAGGATCTTATAGAATTTAGAAAATCTACCTACTTACAATTCTTTACTACAACTAGGCGCTAGTAAAAATCAGAAACTAATAACAATAAAAATTAATTCCTAGGGACCCACATGTGGCCCACAATAGATCTCCCGTGGAATTGTGGTGCGGCTGCATCAGGTTGGCACCAAGGATCCCTGCATGCAAGCTTAGATTTCCTTTTTTCTTTTGGGTTTTGTTTAAAGATTTCTAATTGAGTTGAAATTTGGGGAAGAGAAAAAAGTTGTAGAAAAGAGGATAGGCTGAAGCTTTGTGGATTTTAAAGGATTTTTCTCTTTTTTTTAAATTTGGAAACAAAAGCAAGTGCACAATCTATATTTGCATTTGCATGCATGTTACGGTTGTTGGTGCTTGCTAGTATTCTACTCTAGACATTTCCCCCAAGTTCTCTTTTGGTTTTAGGCCATGGCATGTCAGTATGGAACCCATAAAGAGCCTCAGACCTTAGAGAAAAGAGGCCACAGGTAACTCGGCTAGTGGCCAGCTGGGCACTGTTTGATCAGCAGTGGGCCATTCGGCCCTGTATGTTTTAAGTTCCTTTATGTGCAGACCCTTATGCATGTTAATGGAGATAACAAAAATCCCAGATTTGTAAAAATAGGCAGTGTCACAGTCAATGGGCTGTGGCCATAAGGTCCCAGACCATTCGGACGGTGCCCTTCAGGCAACAAGTTGATCAGCCACTGGCTACTCAGCATTAGCCGACCAGTGATTCCCCCCAACCCCCATTTTGGCTCTTGACGTTTAGACCCTGCCCTTCTCACCTCTTTTTAAGTCAATCAACCACTGCATCCTTGCACCAGTCGATTGGCTGTTGACCCTTAGGTTCGTACCACTTTGGTTCCTGGCCTTTAGGTTTTCACATTTAGGTTCCCTGCCTTGTCGGCTTTGCCACTTAGGCTTTAGACTCTTGCCCCCTTCAGCCTGATACTCAGGATTCTTGCCTCTCCTAGTCTTGTGCCACTCAGCTACTCGCCATAAGGTATAGGTCAACCAGCTACTGACCCCAAACCTCCCGGCCAAAGGCCCAGTCAGTCAAATACTGCATTTTGGCCTTAACCTTAGATCCCTGACCATTCAGATGCTAACCGTGATGCTATCTGAAGGCCCGGAAGTTAGGAGTTTTTTGGTAGAACTGAGACATTTGGACCCGTATGATGATGTTAAATGCGGGACCAAGACTAGGTGATGGTTGAGCTTGACTTTACCTATGAACAGTCCCGTGCGCATGTATAGGTGCAATACCCGGTGCGTATGAGCATGGACTTAGGATGTCGACTACCATCAGAAGCACCAAACAAAATAACCCAACGCAGACATCTAGGATTCTGTGATCACATAGGGTTCAATTGCTTTGTTGCTTGCATGTGGATGGCAATCACAGACTTAGGCCAGTATTTGTGTACACTCCTGAATGTGTAATCAGTTTTGGTGTAAATGTACCGTAGTTCTTTTGTATTGCATGACATGGGCATGTACCCTTCCCTGTATAGCTTATTGTCAACTGTTTGTCGTGCTATGTACCTTGCACGGCACCTAGAACAAACTTAGGAAACCCTAGTTTTGTTAATAATTGAGATAGGTATGACCTATATAATTAAGAACTAGAAGGGATAGGCGAGTATTGTCCAAGGGGTGAAACAATACTTTTGATAAATGGGAAACTATGAATAAAACCCGTTGTTCCTAACTAATTATAAGTTATGTAGGAAGTCATGTTTCATCTGTCATGTCCTGTTTGAGTCTAGAAGGTTGAGACATGAAAGGGATACTCATTATGAAATGTGAAACTTGTTGGTTTATGCATGTATGTAGAATAGTTCCTTAACAAGTTATCGCCTGCACAAGGGACAGTCTAGATACAACCTATCCCCTGAATTCTCAAGTCGGCACCACTTTGCTGCTTAAATCCAGCACTAATGGGATGCTGTTGTGCGAGGATTCATGTTGCTTTTACTAATTGCAGTCTAGCCATGCCTGGAAGGGACTAAAATATTGTAAGACCCCAACCAGAGTGACCTCGACTAGCACTAGTGAAGTCGCATGATAACTTTAAGTGAGATTAATAGATTTTGTTTAAGTTTGGGATTAGAATAGCTTTTATATAGCTTTGGGGATTTTTGGAGAGCCCTTTTGATTTAATAGGACTCATGGAGAGTCTTTTAGTGACTTCGCGTGAGCATAGGGGATTATCCGCGACTCCAAAAATTGGTGTTTTAGCTCCGTTTCATTTATCTCGTTGATCCCTACAACTTTCATGTTGACTCCATTCCCATTCGAGACCCCGAAACCTGACTTTTGTAACTTTGAGGACAAAACTGTCTTTTTACACCAAACCTGGACACAAATTTTGATATCTCCAAAGCCTGCTAAATATATACTTTTTGGAAACTAGATTTTTTGACACTTTTCCCTTCTTTGTCAAACTCATCCAAGGCCCGGAAACCCATGTTTTTAGCTCGACAAGTTTGATAAGTTGTGGGACCCATCTCCACTTTGTATATAAAGTAAGCTCATTTCTCCTTATCCTCTCTTGTCATGCTTTTGTGGAAGGAATAGATCCAGCCCACTCTAGGGTTTCTTCCCTAGGTTCTTATTCTTCTTGCTTCTCTCTCCTCCAATCCACTACCAACCCTTGTCTAATGGGAAAAATGGACCTCACCTTCTTCTTCCTCACCATGAGAGCTTCCTTTTGACCATGGATGAAAATAGCGGCCGCTACGCGCCGCCACGCTACGGCTGATTTATCGGCCGTCGCACCCATAACGGCCGCTACGTCCGCTACGGGGCCGCTACGAGGTGAGAAAAATTCCTACTTTCCAAATTTTTTTAAAATGCATAATATGACTTATTTCTTTTCTTCTTCTCTCCAAATAACATTTCAACAAAACTCTTCTACCCTTTTATGTTTAAAAGAACACCAAAAAGCACATGATCTCGCCAAATTACAGTCGATACAGAGAGTTCTTCTCAATGATTCTTCTCTAAGTACATCCTATTAGACACTCCTTTTGGTAGATGCATTTTTTTCTCTAGGTACTCTTAAGTCTTGACTTCATGACATAGTTTTTTCTTTTATAAGCCTTTCATTAGTTTCTAAGTTAGCATAACTACATGTGAAAAAAATGATCATTACTATTATTTTATATTTATACAGCGATACAGGACCTCATACAGTGAGGGGACCGCTACGCCCCCTTACCTTAGTTACTTTTGCAAAAAAATATATATATATACATTTTCTCTCATTTTCCAATATTCTAGATTTTCTATAATTTTTTTCATATTTTTTTAACGATTTTTCCAAATCGCACCGCTACGCCGCTATATAGCGCCCGCTACGTAGTGTTTTAGCGACAGGCCGCTACGCCCACCGCTACTGCTATTTTCATCCTTGCTTTTGACACCATTTGGAGGAAAGTCCAGCCATCCTAAGGTTCCCTTTGAAGTAGCCCTGTTCATTTGAAGACCTTACAAGTAAGCAATCTTCTCAATCTTCTAGTTCCTAGCCCTAGAGAGGCTCCATCTTCATTATTGGGAGCTCTCTTTCTCATTCCTTGTATTGACCATTTAGGGTTCCAAATGAGTCTATTTTTGGAGGTTTTGTGTAGCTTGGAGACTTTTGGCTTGGAGAGTGTGATTAGGAGCGTGATTAGCTATTTTGGAGGCCAAGACAAGTGGATGAATGGATGTTTGAATGTTTACATGTTTTATGAGAAATGTGGCTTTCCATTACATGCTTTTGGTGATTTAACATTGCTTTACATATGCTTCTTTCTTATGATTTTTATTGATTTTGAAATATGCATATTGATGGGACTATGTCTCTTGTTTAATCTCTTGGAAATGGTTGCATTATATTTTGGTTAAAGCAGTGTTTTGAAAAGCAAGAGGCGCATCAAAGCGCTAAGGTCTCCTGGGGCCTAAGCGCTAAGGCGTGAGGCGAGGCGCGGGCTTCATTGAAGCGAGGTGCACATTATAGATAAAAAATATATATTTTGGTATAGATAGATAATTCACAAATTAGAGCAAAAAAGAAGAGGAATATTAGAAGAACTCTAAAAGTCATAAAGCACCCATCACTCTAAATGCTAAACATTCAACAAAAGTACCAACAAAAGTACAAAAGTGTGACACCTTACATAAAACCACCACACAAAAATACATCAAAGTCACTCAAAGCAACAACACAAATGCTCCTAAGGAGGACCTAACAGTCATCCTCAACATCTACACCAAGTAAGCCATAATCTTGCCCTTCATCATTGGATTTATATCCATCCACGTCTTCCTCATCCGTCTCCTCTGACTCTTCCTCATCTACCAATTGAAGAACACTTGATGATCTAGTCACTCTTGGTGTTGCCCTTGCCCTTGAAGTTGATGTTGCTCTAGTTCTTTGACTACTTTCTCCAACTCCAGAAGCTGTAGCAACATCACCCCATGTCAAAATATCATCATCAAACACAAACTCATCATCTTCATCCAATTCTCTATCCATCCTCCCAAGCAACCACTCATTGCTTTCATCAATATTCTTCAAAGAAATGGGATCAAGTATGTCACGCATATCATATCGACGTTTCAGTGCTCTGTTGTACTTAACAAATACTAGATCATTGAGACGTTTTTGATCCAACCTATTTCTTTTTTTGCTATGAATCTGCAACAATTAAAAAAGATATTAAAATTTATATGTAGAGAAGAAAAATATTTTAAATTCATTAGACTTGAGAAAAATACTCACATGCTCAAATACACTCCAATTCCGCTCACAACCAGATGAACAACACGTCAGGCTAAGAACTTTTATCGCAAATTTTTGCAAATTTGGGGTCTTGGAACCATATGCAGCCCACCATGCAGCTGTTTATTATAGGTAATTAGCATAAATTTATGGGATAAATGTAAAAAATTAATTTTATAATATAATGGAATAAAGTTATGGGATAAAATAGTTTACCCGGTGCCGTTGTCGCCCTTTGCCTAATCGCCATAGGCAACCCAAATAAATTTTCAGCTTGCTTCTAAATAGACAACTCTTGACTGATCTTATCTTGCACATCAATATTTGGGACCAACTTTGATATGCAATTATACAACCCTGTCATGACTTCATTATCGTGCTCAATATTGGGATTCGAATAAAAGTACTCTGGGTTCAAAAAATATCCAGCTGCATGCAAAGGACGATGCAATTGAACATCCCACCTTCTATCAATGATTTCAAAGATATTATTATATCTTTCTTCTTTTCCGCCAAAAGCATTTGAAATGGCTTCTTTAGCCCGATCCATAGCTTCATAAATGTATCCCATGGGAGGCTTTTTCTCACCATCAACCAATCTAAGTACACAAAGAAGTGGACCTGAGACCTTAAGGGCATAGACAACAGTGTTCCAAAATGAAGGCATTAACATAATTTGTGCAACCCTTTTACCCTGTTGCTCCTTTGCCCATTTGCTTGTTGTCCATTCTTCTGAAGTGAACATCTTCCTCAAGTTGTTTTTTTGTTGATGAATCCTAGCTAAAGTGAGAAAGGCAGTTGCAAATCGGGTTTTTGCAGGCTTGATCAACTCTTTCATTTGTGTAAACGGCCTCATCATATTTAGCAAAGTTGGGCGGTTATAAATGAACCCATGTACCACAATAGCCCTTTCAAATGCTCTCTTGAGACTTGGTATCTTAAAAATGTCTTCCAACATCAAGTCCAAACAATGGGCAGCACATGGTGTCCAATACAAGTGTGCAAACTTTGCCTCCAAAAACTTTCCTGTTAGAACCAAAACAAAGAAAGAGATAAAAAAAGAGTTTTAGATAACTGATTCTTTTAATACTACTAAATAAAAAACTTTTTTCCAATAACCACTAATTCTTACCCGCCAACACATTAGCTGCAGCACTGTCTGTGACAATTTGGACCACATTAGCTTCTCCAATACGCTCCACAAACTTTTCAATTAGTTGAAACATTTTTTCAGCATCCTTTGAGTAGCTAGAAGCGTCAATTGACTCCACAAACATGGTTCCTTTGGGACAATTCACTAAAAAATTAAGTAATGTCCTCCCTTTCTTGTCAGTCCACCCATCCATCATTATAGAACATCCATACTTTACCCAATCATCCCGATGACCCTTCATCAAATTATTAGTATGCTCTATCTCTTTTTTGAGGAGAGGAACTCGCACCTCATGGTAACTTGGTGGTTTCATACCAGGACCATATTGCCCAATAGCTTCAATCATAGGTCCAAAACTGTCACAATTAACTGCATTAAAAGGAATTCCAGCATCATACATCCACCTTGCAAATCTTATACATGCCCGCTCTCTTAATTCTTTTCTATACGGATCATTTGCATCAATTCTTGTTTGTTTTCCTTGGGCTTTTCGATTTTGCACAACAACGTCCGGATTGGGAGTGAAGAATACATCAATAGGCCCTTTTTGCTTTGGCTTTTTAGTTTTGGACACAGTGGAGATAATAGTACTTCCACGAGCACTAGAAACTTCACTACCATGAGCCAAGGGTCTTTTACCACGTTCAATGACCTCTATATCATCATCTTCTTCATCCTCTTCATATGCATTAGCCAATTCATCAAAATGAGGCAACATATTCATTTCTTCTTTTTCTTTCTTTTTCTTTGTCATGTACTCTCTAATCTCTTCTCTAACTTCAGCTGGACATTTTGGACAAGCAGTAATATTCCTAAAACCCCCAGCAAGGTGTTGCTTGACCCGATAAACACCTCCATTTGATATTTTTCCACAAAAATTACATTTGAACCTATTAATATTTTGTGGATTTTCCAAATGTGCATACTGCCATGCTGGGTCCTTTCTACTACTACCTTCCGATGGCGTTGACATCTATAAATAGCTGCAGAAGTAGCAGCAGAGATCACCAAAAAAAAAAAAAAAAAACTAGAATGCAACAGCAGAACAAAAAAAAAAAAAAAGAAACAGCTGCAGGAAATAAAAATAGCAGCAGAACAAAAAAAAAAAATGAACAAGCAGATTTACAGCAGCCAAAAAGAAAGGAGAAAAAAAAAAAAAAACACAGCATGATCTGTGCAGATAGTGGTCAATAGGAAAAAAAAAAAAAAGATTTACAAGCAGATTTACAGCATGATCTGATTGATGAACAGGGAAACAAAAAAAGAAATTAGTGGCAGCAACAGCAACAGAAAGAAAAAAAACACACATGGATAACAGCATGATCTGTGCAGATAGTGGTCAATAGGAAAAAAAAAAAGATTTACAAGCAGATTTACAGCATGATCTGATTGATGAACAGGGAAAAAAAAAAAGGAAATCAGTGGCAGCAACAGCAACAGAAAGAAAAAAAAACACAAACAGCAACAGCAGCAGCAACAGAACAAGAAAACAAATAAAAAAAATAGCAGCAGAAAAAAAAAAAAAAAGCAGCAGCAGAAAAAAAAGAGCAGCAACAAGAACACAAACAGCAACAGCAGCAACAGAACAACAAGAAAACAAATAAAAAAAAATAGCAGCAGAAAAAAAAAAAAAAAAGCAGCAGCAAAAAAAAAAAAAAAAGAGCAGCAGCAGTAGGGGAAAAAAAAAAAAAACAAACAGCAACAGTAGCAGCAACAGTAGCAGCAACAAAAAAAAAAAAAGCAGCAACAGAGATCACCAAAACAAAAAAAAAAAAAAGGAAAAAAAAAAAGAAAGAAAACAGAAAAGACGTGAAGAAGCAGTAACAGTAGCAGCGAAGTGCAGCGGTGAAGACATACCTGCGCAGTGAAGACGTACCAGGCTACCAGCGATGTTGGTTCGCAGGTTCTTCTCCTCCTTCCTCTTCTTCGTCGTCTTCTTCTTCCTCTTCTTCTTCTTCTTCTTCTTCTTCTTCTTCCGTTTCTCTCTCTTCTCTTTTTTTTCGTTTCGTTTCTGTCCTCCTCCTGCTCCTTCTTCTCGTTTCGTTTCTGTCTTTCTTTCTTCTTCTTCTTCTTCTTCTTCTTTTTCTTCCGTTCGTTTCTGTCTTGCCGTTTCTCTCTTCTTCCGTTTCTCTCTTCGTTTTTTCTCTTCTGTTTTTTTTCCTTTCGTTTGACCTAGGGCAGGGCAGATATACCTCATGGGCTGTTGGGCTGACTTAAGCCCATTGACCTGTTGGGCTGGAAATCTGTTTTTTTTTATTTTATTTTAAAGTTTAAGTTTTGGGCCTCTATGAGAGAAGCCCAAAAGGCGTGTGCCTTGCGCCTTGTGCCTCGTTGCAAGGCGCGTGCCTCATGCGCCTTAGTCGCGCCTCACTCATGTCGCCTCGCCCGAAGGGCTTCGAGGCGCTACATGGGCGCCCAGAGGCGACTTGGGCCTAGGCGCGCGCCTAGGCGCGCCTTTAACAACGCTGGGTTAAAGCTTGTTTATGCTACATATGGATTTCCATGGATGATGGATTTTTCCCTTGTGATGAATGTGGATGAGAAAGAGATAATTTGATACATTTGTGGAATGTTAGAATGCAGGGTTTGGTGTATGTTTAGTTGGGGTTTTGAGAAGGCAGGGAGACCCCCTATGTTTGGTGATAAATGCGTGACAAATTGGGGTTGCAAGAGGAAGGAAGAGGGGGCTCGAAACTGTCCAAAAACAGGTTCTGGAGGAGTTCGCTCAAGCAAACCTGAGTCCACTCTAGCGAACCTGAGTCCGCTCGAGCGAACCCCATCCAGAAGGTTGTTGGCTCGAGTCAACCACCAGGTCCGCTCGAGCCAACCTGACAGTGCCAAGTTCGCTCGAGCAAACCTGGGTCCGCTCCAGCGAACCCCTCCTAGAGAACTCATGGCCCAAGCAAACCTTTGGTTCCGCTCGAGCCATATATGCTGCAGGTCAAGGTTTATTTTTGGGAGGTCCGAAAACTGTATTTTAAAGCTTAGGGAGGTCTGTTTAGAGCCCCAATGCAATGGAAAGACCAAGGGAGTGGTGTGTAGAGCTCAGTTGAGCGAGAAACCCCATCATGGAGAATTATTGAGGATTTTGGACTTGTCAATGTGTATAGGGAGCCTAGAATGTCCTAGATCTTCTGGGGTACCAATCCAATAACTAAACCGACATACAAGACCCTAATCCACATCGATCTAAATCTCGAATTCTCAATGCATGGTCCGGTAATTACAGAAATCCATTTATGTTCTATTTTACTCGATTTTCACATGTACTCTTCAAACTTCATGATATATGACTAGCCATGCCCCGGAAATACCGAAATTGCATTTTTAGCATTTTGCTAGACCCATTTATGCATGACCCGATATAAATGTGATATCCGTGATTATGGCACCCTGTCCAACTTGTTTAGGTGCTATGCACCATTTAGATATATGCACATGTCCCAATTTCTTTCTTGTGACCCATGCGTCGGCACCACTAAGTTTGGACAACCTTGTCGGCCTGATCCACCGTCTCGTTACCCGGTCCGCGGCTGTGGTCCCGTATAGCTATATATATTTATATATTTCGTTGACTCTCATCACTTCGTGTGTCTAAGATCAGCACCCCGATGTGCTCTCATCACATTAGTGATAGAGGATTTAGCTCTGTGTGGTTGTCATCTTGCTAGTTCCTTATCCTTTGGTACCTTTACATGTTTTTATATTACACATGTTTTCTAATAAATGATTAATTTTCTTCATGAAAATTATTATTGTAGCAAGTTTCAATGTTTTCTAAGGTAACATATACTTTACTTTATTGTTTATATATTTTCACCCGCCTGCCAGACCGTCGTGTCTGCCCCACTCTTTTGGTACTGAGGTCCAGAGTTCTTTGTCCCCGAGGAGGAGCCGGCGGAGGCGGCCGAAGAGCCGCAACGCGTAGGCGAGTGGCAGGCTAACGATGTCATTTAGACATTGGGCTATGCCTTGAGTTGCGAAATACATTTGGGATTGTGACTGATACTTTTGGGATTTTATTGGTTGTATTGGCCTATGTTGGCCTTTATTTTGGGGAGTGGTTAATTAATTGAACTTTCATATGAACTTTAACTATACGCTTTGGGGATGCCTTATGATCATTGCTCACTCTAATATTATGTTTTATATGTGTTATCACTTATTAGTCTTGTATTATAGAATGGATTTACCAATTTGATTTGCTACACGCTTCAACATCTTAGTTGTGAATGAGTGAATGTGATATCCTCACCGTGGAAACCTATAGGAAATCACATGCACGGATGATACTATGTCCTTTCTAAATCCGTGTACGTAGCAGCCATATGAACAAATGCACTTGGCATCATTATTCATTACCATTATGTATCTATCATCGTCCCGATCCCGGATTTCGTTGGTGACCGGGTCCGGGGTCGCGACAAATGTCAATTCGGTACCACACCAGACACATGTCCATTGCCGCCCACTACATTCCATGACTAACTCCCACGTACCCATGTTATTATGATTATCATGCGCGCTCTCTGCTACGATCAAGCGTAAGCTGACCGTGAAGTGAGGAGAATATAGCTACATGGATTGCCAATTTTTGCTTAGCATGTAATGCTTGTACAAATAGAGCTAGTCGTTCATGCCTCTACTTATAGTCAAGATTCTTGCATAATATTATATTGTTAGCCTTACAATTACCCTCCTGCTCATAGGTAGAGACTCCGTTACCATTGGAATTCTATTAATCATGTCTATCTTTTAAATTCTATATTGTTCTTGCAAGAGTTATGCAAGTAGGAAATGTCTACTTGTTGGTTTGTCATAAACCTAATGCTACAATTGGCGCAGTAGGTAACGGAGCCACTACCCATGAGCAAGAGGGTATGGTGGTCAATGAGGAACTGCAAGGCTACACTAAGTGGAGCGAAGACAATGTAGTCAAAGGCATAATGTTGGCACTAGAAAATACGTCATCTTTTGTTTAGAACTTTGTTTGTACTTTTGTATTGGCCTTTGTTGGCCTTGGTTTTGTAACTAACGCAATTGTGTAATTATCTTTAACCTTAACATAAATGGAATGAATCTTGGAATATTGTTGTGCCCCGTTATCCTGTCTAATGTTGTGATTAAATGTCAATCTGATGGTTTACTATTTGGGCATGTAAACAAGAAGAGTTACATTAACGTCACGACGTGGAATTCGAGGACCATGGACTTCGAGTTATGACGTGCAACCTCTGGCAAGAAGTTTTGGAAGTCGAGGAATTTGACAAACCTCACATTCATGGATCATGTGGAAAAATATTTTTATATAAAATCACATTTGCAGCTCAAAAAGCAGGGGCGTGACTCTCTCTCTCGCTCTCTCTCTCTCTCTCTCTAGGACCATACCATTCTCTCTCTAGTTCCCTCTCTTCAACGACCATCTCGTGTTTCCCACTCTAGGACCATACCATTCTCTCTCTAGTTCCCACTCTTCAATGACCAATACCACCCCCTTTCTTCTAGGGTTTGCAATTTTAAACACTAAATTCGCACGGGTTTGGGGAAAAATCAAGAGAAAGAAGGGATCGATTTAGGGCTTCAACCAAATGCAATGATATTCATTAAGCTAACATTAACTTCTGTCGATATATGATTTTTATTTATTGATTCTGGTTTATTCTATTCTAAAAACCCTAAAAAAGCAATGCATGAGAATAATATAATAAGCATGTGTAATTGGCTTTGGAAAACCCAAGAACTCAAGAGGTAGGAACTTGAAAGTATGAAAATTTGAAGGAGATGAGATCTCCACTATGGCCGTGGACCACTAATGGAGAGAACGCCATTGGCTGAACCTATGGGGATCGGATTTTGAGGCCAATGACATCATACAACCTAGGGTTTGGGGATTTTTGAGGAAAACTACACATGTATTATTAGGATTTCTTATGCAATGATAATTTTACTTGATTTGAGTATATTAGATTATTAGTTCTTCCAAATTAGGGTTTCTATGTGGAAAAAGAAATCAAAACCCTAGAGCCCAAAGGTTATTCTTAAATAGGAGTTTAAACCAGCCAGAAAGCCTAACATTTGTTCAATTTCAGTTATCTTCAAATGCTACGCTGTACTTTTTTGACAATGGAACTCAGTTATTATTAAATAGACCAATTCCAGCAAGTAAAACCTTAGTTTCATATAGTATGTGACCACTGATATTTCACCTTTCCAATGACTTGCAATAGCTTGTTTGATCCAATATATGCAAGCGGATTATTTATAAGATTAGAACTCAAAGACAGAAACTCAAAGTCTCATGGTTGTGACTCATATAATTCTTTACTTACACATGAGGCTTCATTGAATTCGAAAACAAGTCATGTAGCATTATTGTATACCTCCCACTCAACATGCTAAGGAGAATCCATAGTACGTTTCTGGATACTCCAATCCATATATTCAAACATGAACTTCCCTAAAGGAACATCCTAACAGCTGCAGACCAATAAATACATTGTGATAACGGTATGTAAATTTTTGGATCTGGGCTTTCCGTCTATTTGACACAAAACAATTTTATCCAAGCTCTTGGCCAATAAAACAAGAGAGCACAATGATTGAGCCATTGCTACAAGAACCCACCAAAACCACCTTTAACAACAACTCATGAATGATACCTACACAAATTGATCAAACAATCAACAACTACCAATTATAATCCAATTTTCATACCACTGCCATTCTCAATCAACATAAACTACAATTCAAAATAGATCACAATAACCTTTAATATGATAAGCATCTCTAACCATAGTTATCCGAATCCTACGATTCGTATCCCGAATCCCGATTCGTATCTAGAATCTTAAGGAAAACGATTCTCATTTACAGATGAATCTTAGGATTCAGTTGTGAATCCTACGATTCGATACTCCTTTCATCAAATCTAACGATTCAAGAGATCCACCTAAGCGAGAATAGGTACAACCAATAAGCTAATATTGAGATTCTTTCTTCTTTTTTCTTTCTTTCTTTTAGCGCTTTTATTTTGAAAAGGTTATTTATTAGTTAATGAAACATCCTAAGAATTTTGTGTCGTTGATGACGTTTCAAAGATGAATAAGGAACATGCATTTACTTAAAGCGTTAGATTGTACGAATGGTACATGTCTATTTCTTCTTTTATTTTTTAATCTAATAAGGCTTTTTTCTTCATGAACACTTTCTTAACTTTAAGAGATATCCTACCATGTAAGATTGATGGTTTGGATTTTATTTAAATTTTTATATTTAGATTTAAAGATAATAAAAATATATATTGATACGTTAAACTTATTTAACTATGTACACATCATTTATTTCATATATATGTATATATATATGTCATGATGGTCTTGATATGATTGTATGATAGACTCGTTATTGTATGGAAAATGGATGGTTATGAATAATTACTTTTTTCATTTTTCTTTTAATTTTTAATTATTTTTTATTTTTATTTAAAAACATAAAAAAATCCTACGATTCGTGATTCGATTCGATTTATGGGTAAGAACGATTTGCAAATTGCAATACGACTCCGAGTTTGAAAACTATGTCTCTAACAATCTCAGCAAGGCAGTGACAACACATTCAAACTATATGTTTAAGGGAACCGTAGACAGACACTGCAAGATTACCACATAAATGGAGAAACAGAAATCTTTATTAGACAGACACTGCAAGATTACCACATAAACGGAGAAACAGAAATCTTTACCGCCCCACACACACCACAAAAAAACCATCACACTACTTTACTAAATACAAAACCGTCTTTACAAGGCTTCACTGCATTAGATCAGGCCGTGGAATCATACCCGGACCCAACTGTGCTCAGGCCTGCACATGAATTTTGCAGACCTGCAGTCTCTTCTGGAACTGGTAACAACTAACAAGGCCCCCTTTCCCGTTGTTGAAAAGGATAGAAGAAAGGAGAAAGAAGAGAAGAATAAAGTGGGGCAAAGAAAGAAAGGGAGGAGGTCGGGGCAAAAATAGAGAGGAGGGCTGACGAAGACGGATGAGTCGCTAGAGAGAAACATGTACTTGGGCACAGCTTTGATACCAAGTTAAGTTGCACAAAAATCAACTACAACCCCAATCTTGGGTTCTGTGTCTATATTAAAAACCAGAATAGAACACTATGATACCCGGCTATACTTAAAATGAATAGAACATCCTTAACAGCTACTGACATCAAAAAATAAAATAAAAAATAAAAAAGTCCCACCCCACAGGATCGCAAAGATAAAGCCCACTAATACATGTGTTTCTAACTTCTAACCAAAAAAAAAATACTGCCCCTCATGACTAAAAGACAAATCACATCTTCACAAAAACCAGGAGTGAAAGTGAGTGAATAATACATATGTTTCTAACTTCAAACAAAAATAAAATAAAAAAAAAAAAACTGCCCCTCATAGCTAAAAGACAATCACATCTTCACAAAAACCAGGAGAGTGAAAGTGAGTGAATGAGTTAGTCAGCATACCATTGCCCAATAATCCTCAACTAACAAATTTTTTCACACTTCTAGGTCTGCCCTACAACTCCAGAGAAAGTAATTCCAGCCTCACATGTATAACATAAAAACTACCAGCAATATTCCCAATTTTCAATTCCAATAATAATTTCAAGGTCATCTACAGTGGGTGAAAATTCTTCCTCACATTAGCTATGAAAATAACCGTTCCAGTGCTTCCCAATTCAAAAGCACACCAATCAAAAGCATAAAAACCAATTTATGGTGTATCCAACATAGTAGACAGAGATTATTTTTAAACATCTTTTTTTTTAATTAGCAATCTCAAGTGCACAATGTTCAATATCTTTTTGGTTATAGCTATGAAAACTTCTTTTCCATAGACAATTGATGGCAGACGAGATTACATAAACAAGAAATGCACAAGCAAACAACACATTTCAAAGTTTAATTAATAATATCATCTCATTATCATTTGTAATGAAAAACAAAATATAATTAAAAATGTTGATCACAAAAGAAGAAACAGAGGGAACAAAACCTTTTTCATTAAACCATTTGATTCATAACAAGAAAGTTGGCCGCAATGAATCCTCCTTTGAACCGTTTCCTCCAAGGTCCATGCAGTCATAGATGCAGGATTAACCATGAGGACCAAGTCATACAGTTCTGCGAGTGTGTGCCGATAAAGTAGGCAATGTTTGCTCAGATTGCATTCACAGAGGTGTTCCCAATGCTGCATCAGAAATCACAGTAGTAAGTGAATCTAGAGCAACGTCATCCTAGAGTAGCATAAAATATTTTCACAACAAATTTTTAAGCATGAGAATTTAATGAACAAGTGAATCTAGAATGATATCTTCCTAATTCAGTGTTAAATATCTTTCCATGACAAATTATGGAAAAACAAGATTACACGTGCTCCTGGGGTTAGTTGAAGTGCACAATGTGGACTATTTTGATCTTAAAAAGAATAGAAGACCACGACCAACAAAAAAGTTTACACATTTAGATATATAAATATAGGAATATAAACAGCAAATATGAATAAGACATTAAATGAATGCCAATGGGAACTAAATAGATACTCACTACACTTCCCTGTTGGGAATGGGAAAGAAGATTACCACTATGACATTCTACAAACTTTAACAGAAGTCCAAAAGAAGGAAACCAATTATCACGATTATTGTGCTAGCCATTTTGGAAGCGCTTCGGTTGTTTTCTGGTAGTGGTAGGTATCATGGTAGCCTTGTGGTGGAAAGAGACTCTTCTAACGTGATCGCCTGAGTGTCTAACCGGATAAAGAATCCTTGGAAATTTCAATTTCACCTTAATGAAGTCAGGGAGCCATCCTCTAGTATCTCAGTTTCTTTCCGTCATGAGGTTAGATCCGCCAACTCTATGGCGGATGCTTTAGCCAAGCAATGGGTTCAGAGGTTGTATCCTTGGGTGGGAGTGGGAGTGGTTATGTAATCCAGCTTGAGTGGTACATCACTCTTGTACCATCTTTTTCTTGCTCTTTGTATTGTTCCTTCTTTTTTAATGAATTTACGTTACCGATAAAATTTAAAAAAAAAAAATAGCAGATTATGATATAATTTTTTTCTAAACTTGTTAAAAAATTGCAAATCTATATTACTAAGGGAATGTATCTCCCTCGACAGGGCTCCAGGTGTCACCATCTCCTCTCCCTCTCCACTCTCCTCTCTCTCCACTCTCACTAACCGACCCATAAAACTTCCTAAAAAAAACCACTATGTAACTTATCTTCTTAACTGTTTCCTAAAACACGTACTCTCTCTCTTCGATCAGGATAGAGGGCCAAACAGGGCCCACATCGCACGGGTCAGCCACATAATGGGTCTCCGGTGGGTCCTCCTTCAGATCCACGAATCGGATGGGTCATCGGGTGGCCCACTGGGATCCCAGTATCAACGCAAGAAACTGAATGGCCCAAACAATAACTGAAACTTTAAAAAAAAAAATCCCCGCTTCCTAACTGCTTCCTAAATCACGTACTCTCCGTTTCTCTGATCGGACGTTTGATGGTGGGCCAAACAGGGCCCACCTTGCACGGGTCCACCACCTACTAGGTCTCCCATGGGTCCTCCTTCGGATCCACGGATTAAATGGGTTATCGGGTGGTCCACCTGGGTTCTGGTATCAACGCAAGAAACTGAATGGCCCAAACAATGACTGAAACTTAAAAAAAGAAAAAAGAAAAAAAAAATCCCCAAATCTTAATTGTTTCCTAAAATACGTACACTCCCTCTCTCTGATCAGACGCAGGATGGTGAACCAAATAAGGCACACATTGCATGGGTCCACCACATAATGGGTCCCCTGTGGGTCCTCCTTCGGATCCACGGATCAAATGGGTCATCGGGTGGCCTGCCTGGATCCCGGTATCAACGCAAGAAACTGAATGGCCTAAACAATGACTGAAACTTAAATAAAAAAACAAACAAAAACAAATTCCCAATTCTTAACTGTTTCCTAAAACGCGTTCTCTCCTCTCTGATCAGATGCTGGATGGTGGGCCAAACAGGGCCACCTTGCATGAGTTCACCACCTAATGGGTCTCCGGTGGGTCCTCCTTCGGATCCACAGATCGGATGGGTCATCGGGTGGCTCACCTGGGTCCCGGTATCAACACAAGAAACTGAATAGCCCAAATAATGACCGAAACTTAAAATAAAATAAAATAAAAAACAAATTCTCACTTCTTAACTACTTCCTAAAATGCGTCATCTCCCTCTCTCTGATTAGACGATGGATGGTGGGCCAAACAAGGCCCACCTCGCATGGGTCCACCACCTAATGGGTCGCCGGTGCGTCCTCTTTTGGATCCACGGATCACATGGGTCATCCAATGGCCCACCTGGATCCCGGTATCAACTCAAGAAACTGAATGGCCCAAACAACGACTGAAACTTTAAAGAAAATTAAAATTACCGCTTCTGAATGGCCCAAACAATGACTGAAACTTAAACAATGACTGAAACTTAAAAAACAATAAAATAAAATTCTCACTTCTTAACTTCTTCCTAAAACACGTACTCTCCCTCTCCCTGATCAAACGCTAGGTGGTGGGTCAAACAGGGCCCACCTCGCACGGGTCCACCACCTAATGGGTCGCCAGTGGATCCTCCTTCGAATCCACGGATCGGATGGGTCATCCGGTGGCCCACCTGCGTCCCGGTATCAATGCAAAAAAATCAAGCGGGACAGCTGTATGGCCCAAACAATGACTGAAACTTAAATAAAAAATAAATAAATTCCCACTTCTCAATTGCTTTTTAAAATAAGTCTTCTCCCTCTTTCTGATCAGACACTGGATGGTGGGCCAACTCGCACGGGTCCACCACATAATGTGTCTCCGCTGGGTCCTCCATTGGATCCACGGATTGAATGGATCATCCGATGGCCCACCTGGATCCCGGTATCAACGTAAGAAAATCAAGGTGGACCGTGCATAGCACTGCTAGTATATCAAAGAAAGAAAGAAAATACGAAAAAGAAAAATACAGAATTACATAGATGAGAGAGCATATAACTGCTGACGCAGAAATATTGCTGACCAGGGCCAAATTTCTTGGTAGCAGCTATGGCTTGAGTGACCTATTGAAGAAATGAAGCCCAAAATGGTCAGTTTCCCACCTAAGGCTTGGACTGACATATTGAAAAGATGACGGCCAAAATGGCCAATAATCCAACAAAGCTAAGGCAACTGATTGAACAAATGAAGACCAAAATGGCCAGTCACCTAGCCAAGGCTTGGGTGACTTGCCTTAAGATATTGAAAGTCACCAATCCAAGGGTTTGGCAACTACAGCCATTGACTGGTTTTCAAGCTACATGTTAATCCATTTTGAATTCGGCCATACTCAAAGAAAACCCCAGTCATACTCAGAGAATCCCAGTGACAATGGGAGAAATATGTTAAGCCAAACAAAGGTATAGAAAATCTATAAAGGCAGTCATGAGGAGATGGAGAAACTTATAACATAAGTGCTATAATCTACTGTCACAGGAGGCCAAACCGACCACAAAACATTACATTGCATGTCACGGACATTATCACTCAACCAAAGCCAATTGAGGCCTCGGATATTTGCTGAGGCCTCGGTATTTGCCAATTGTGTGCCCAGAACGAGGCCTTTATAACAAATTTTGCCTGGTTCAATATCAGCAACCCAAATCAGCTCTGTGCCAAAGTTCTAATACAAAAATACCTGCATGGCAAGAATTACTTTTAAGGATATAAATACAGCAAATGACTCAAATCCTATGGAAAACTCTTTTACATATGTACAACCATATCACAGCCTCCCAGTCATGGCTAATGAGTGATGGGCTGAAAATTAATATCCCAGAGAAACAAATGGGTTCCAAATTTAGAAACAGTCAAACACTACCCCACCTAGACACCTCTTCATAATTTCCATATGCTAATACAAGGAGGCAAAGATTAACTACAGCTACTGCAGGAGTGAGGTGGGATAATCGCGTTCTTCAAGCTATCTGGTCACCTTCAAATGCTAAAAAAATTACCAACATTCCTTAGGATGGCCAAACATTAGGTGTTAGAACAACAACCAATTCCCTTCATGACTACTAAACATATTTACAAATCAATAGCTCCCCGAACTACTGGCCCTCATAGTAACTGGAATTGGCTCTGCCATCTTCAAGTCCCATAAAAAAAAATAAAAAATAAAAAATAAAATAAAATAAAATAAAAATTCAACCTTTTAATGCAGAAAGTTCCAAATTATAAACATCTGTGTCCAGAGTTATTTCCACAATAGATCCTCAAATTTGGCATTTGTGGACAATCATCTGAAGACAATCGCAAATTGATCACCAATTCTTCAGTTGCCCATGCTTTAAAGATATTTGGAATAAATCGTCAAGTGCTATTAGAAGACTGCATCCTCTTTTTTTCGTCACTAAATGGTTTTGGAGTCTATTCTCTGTAACACCGGAGATACCTACTACATACTAGTATCTGTAGGAAATGCACAATAATTATATAAATTAAGATTTAGTATTTAAATAAACCATCCTTGGTATTTAAGAAAGGATGATAGTGTAAGGATTGGTCGGATTGATAATAAGGCAATTAGATTCCAACACACATGATAACATGAATGTCATTAAATTAAATTGATTACTTAAACTTGCATAAGAACTAAATTGTAATTTTTTGTTTATGACTAGCACTGGGATTGATAGGTCCAGTTTACAATACCCACAAATTGGCCAAGAAAATACATAGTATAGAAAAATTATTAAGAAGAACAAGGATAGCCAAGATTTAATTAAACTTGAGATGGGCCCTCTAGTAACTAGGTAACGGGCACCACTATGAATATAATTGTCCAGTTGGTCGTGTATGGTACAAGTGGAAGTGTGGGTTGGGTATTGTGGTGTTATGGGATCTTTTTTAAAGAAGAGGAAAGTTTCCAAACAAAAGGGGAGTCGTCTGGCTCATACTTCCAATAGGAAAGAAAGGTGCAGGAACTAATATAAAGCAACCTATCGTCACCGCATAACACTTCTCAAGCACAAATTAGCATCCGAATTGGAGAAAGAGGAAAAGGGAAAGAAAGAAAAGAAAGAGAAAGGAAAGGAGCAGAAGACAATGGCTAGGGTTCTTGGCTTCTCCATCACCTAGAGACAGACAACCTTTACAGAATTTCCTTGCATTCGAACGTCTTAAACCACAATCCACTACTTGTCTCCCACTCTACACATCAAACATCATCAAAATCCATCAAATAGCAGTTGTATGGGATGCTATAACAAGAAAGATGCTAAACAATGGGTAATTGGTGATGACCAAACCCCAATTTGAGTTCCCATCACAGCCACAGGGGTCAAGGGGCCCATGACACTTGACGAAACCATTCGCCATCACTGTTGGTTGGGTTCTGGTTGAATATAGAGCAGGGTTTGGGATTTTCATTGTTCACTGAGTATCAATGGTAAGATTCAAGCCCTAGAAAGGATCTAAGGTTTATTCTTTGTACACTAGCATAAGATATATGTTTCAAACAACTTTATGACGTGGAAATAAAAATCCTACTTGGCCATGTGATATGCCAGGACTGACTTTTCTTGTTGAGATCATTAAGTCCTTAAAAATGTGCATTTTCATCATTAATTCTTAGTAATTAATGACTTAATCATCAAAACATGCTTGATTTTAAAGAAAATTCATAATTTGAATTTTTCTATTTTTATCATGGAAAATTAGAAATCGAGCATAACTTTTAAATCACACGTGAAATGATGATAATTCTTTTTACCATTGGTTTAATTAAAGAAAATTAGATAAAATGGTGACATCTCATGCATTCATTTAGTGTGAATTGGGTCCCACATATTGCATAGTTCCTTTCCGACATGAAATGATAATTTCCATGATCATTGTTTTATTTTTGTAGGGAGTTTCTGATTTTGGGACCTACAGAAGAGAAATTAAGAGAAGAAATTAAGAGGAGAATTTTCATGAAAGATACACCATGGGGACCCACACTAACTTGGGCGTGAATTCCAAGGAAGGGGGCGGCCATTGTGGGACCCTTTAGAAGTTGCAAATATTCAGAAAAGTCCAAAGCTATTGTTGGAGATCTTTTGAAAATTTAAATTTTGAAGCCAAGGAAAGAAGATATATGGAACTTGGGAAGCAAGCAAGTCAAAGAATGAAGGAGGGAGGAAACTTCTTGCACAATTATTCTCATTTTTCTCAGCGCAGCAAACTTGAAACAATCATAACTTTCAAACCAAGTGTCGGATCGGAGCAATCAACCCACCATTGGAAAGCTCTTTTCAAGTGGATGTCCGTAGAGCCCAAGATTGCCTCGATCGAAGCTGTATTGAGGGCGATATGACCTCGGGAAGTTGACAGCTGCACTTTTAGGCGGGACAACACTACAAATTGGAAGAAATCCCAATCCCTTTGTAGGGCCCATGTGCGAACATTTGCAAGAGATAAGGAGAGTCCAACTTTAGAAGATCTTGGTAACCAAGCAAGTCAAGTCAAATTCAAGTTTGAAAGTTCCAAGATTGTTGTACACTAGTTTCCAGAAATTATCTACAACTTGGATCCCAATCAAGATAGCATTCCAAGATTCAAATTTTTGCAAGCCAATAATTATCCAAGAAGAATAAGAGATCCAAGCCAAGGCATTCCATCCATATTACACGTCCAAAATGGGTACCCAATTCATCCCAAGTTTTGCAACAAATCTGATTTTTCATATTTGAATTCTTTCGTAGCCAAAGTGGGTCCCTTTTATAGAAAAGCAAGAAGCAAGAGAGGATCAAATCAAGAAGGACATTAGAAGGCAAGCCAATCAAGATAAGGACTCCAAGATTTTTAGCACAATCTTATCCCAACTTGGAGCCCCCAAAGATAGAATTTGTTCCAAACCCAAACTCGCCCATTCAAAAAGTATAAATAGAGGGCAGGACATCCCATGGAGAGATACAATTTTGGACGTCCAACCCCATCTACTCACCTCAATTTCCACACTTCTTCTCCTCCCATTCTTCCATTATTTTTGGTATGCCTCGGGCCATGTCCGGGTAATTTTCTTACTGAGAAGGAGTGTTTGTAAAGATGATGATCTTAATGAAAATTGAAGTTGTTTTCCCAAACTTAATAATCCTTACCGTGGTGTAGGCATTGCATCCCTTCCCCTTTACTAGGGAGTGAGGTGTTCCTTGAGGCGCCAAACGAGGGGCCTTGCAAGTGGGGCGCAGGTGACATAGCTTAGAGTCACCTTGGTTGATCAGGAGTGTCGGATCAGATGGAGAGGCTTTGTTTCAGTTCTTTATATTGTTTTTTTTTTTTTAATGGTTACTTTCATTAATAGAAGCAAGCAGTACAAGAGATGTTTGCTGACAAGCTAAGAGAAAACAAAAGCCCTTGAAAGATACAAGATAGGGCCCCTAACAGAAACTAAGGTGGCCCTGCAAATGAAAAGGCTAGCTCCTTTCAGTGGAACATAATCGGATCCATAGAGTATCCTTGAAAGGACAGAGACACCCAAAGCGCAACTAAGAGCTTTACTTTCTCCACCAGACAGCCGCCACTGGTAGCAACCCCTTCAAAGCAACTTGATATTGTATTGCACAGTTCTTTATATTGTTATTTTCCCCCTGTGGCTGGACTGTAATAAGAAGACTTCTGTTCTTTTGAAACTTGAACTATAGGTAGCTGATGACTTGCTTTACTCTATTTGACCCATGGACTGATACCTATGTTTGAAATGTGTTATAGCTTCCACATATTGTTTCTACCACATAAAAGTTGTCTATCGAATGTGAAATGTTAAAATATCCCCACATGCGGACTATGATCATGGTCGTCGCCACTCGTCACCGCCCGGGATTCAAGCTTCCGCATTGTTCTAGGGAATCCGGGTTTCAGGGCATTACAGATGGTTTCATGATAGCTGCTCTTGACAAACTACAGAGAGTGCTATTCCCATTCAAGAATTTAGACCCTCTCCATGGGATGGCAAACTAGAAAACAAATGGGAATTTCTAAAATCATTAATGAGGGGGCAATCTTATTATCATAAAAAAAATTAAGCATGCATTTTATCTGACCTGGGAACTCATCCTCTACTGGAAGAACAATGATTTTTCCATTGGCTACCTCCCCTAATTGCAGTAGACTAGTAGTTTCTATCGATGCACTTCTAAGTATAAGGCAGCTCTGCTGTCCCTTACGAAGCCAACTTATTTAACCATCTTTCTCAAGGATTGTTGAAACCGATCTAGATTGATTATCTCAATTATCATAATGTGGCAGGAGCGAGAGTAGATGGATGTCAGCAGAACTAAGGAGAACTCCCTCTTTGGCAGTGCTCAACAGAATTTATAGTTCTGTGGCCAGACATCTTGACATATCAGGACCTTCGCACACATGTGCAGGCACACGCAAACACACGTCACTTTTGTTGATGTATATTTAGTTTTGTGGCCTCTCTCTCTCTCTCTCTCTCTCTCTCTCTCTCTCTCTCTCTCTCTCATACACACGTTAGATAGGTTAGGTTGCTTTATTTGCTGTACTGCACACCCTTCATAATGTAATGCCCCGCTCTAGCCAAAATATAAACTAGAAGCAGGCCTAATTGATGGGATTAATCACTTTATTTCCCATCCTTATCCCGGCCCCCCTACTTATTTTGCCATACCGAGTCTGTTAAGGAAGCTAACTCATTAATGATAATGTTACCAATCAAAAAAATTCAAATTAAAAACATCTCTGCTGAAAGGTTCTTCAAGAATTCATTTTTGTACTTTCTAACAATTGTCTCTTAATAGATACTGTGACTTTTAAGATGAATAAGTATAAAAAAACCAAAAATATAAGCAGTCCAGGAATCAAATCATCAGCAAATAAACTTTTAACATAACAAGCATTCACTCTGCATACCTCTAAACAAACAAAAGCAGATGGTTGACAGCTACAAGAAACAGCTGAAAGATACAAATATTGCCGACAAATGATGCATGTTGGATCCTACAAGAGTTGTAAGTATTCAATACCATCAGCAAAGGAAATCACAAGATGATTCTCAGCTCAAAAGAAGTGAGGGCAAGAGTGTACCTCTTCAGTGCCAACATACTCAGGATGTATACGAGGAGACATTAGCGAAGACTTGACAATGCCATTTCTCCAAAGATTCTCCCTGTAAGTTTTCTCTTTCTCATATATTCTCCGCAACTCTTCTTCCAAATAAGGTGTCACTTTGCTATTGCAACTGCCCTGCCAGATTAGAAAGGAAGAAAGAGATCAAGAAAAGCAAGGTACCCAACTGTATGGGTAAATACAGTACATCACATGAAAGTCGTGCAGTAGTTTCTAAGAAACAGTGTAAAAAAAATGAAACCAAAGACCATTTAGAGAGAGAGAGAGAGAGAGAGAGAGAGCATTCAATGCAAACAGTAAGAATTTGCTTACACTCCATTCTAACAGTAAGTAGGCCAAGATAAACTATCCATAACACCCTCGTTTATAACTACATAGGCCTCAATTTGATCATTGTTCCACCAGTATTGTTTAGGATTTGATAGAACAACAGAACCACAACTCATGTAACGGAAACAGCCTTCACAGCATTCAAGAATTTGTACTCACTCAACATTTGGGGTACTGAAGAAATGAGAGAATCAACAGCCTATGTTAGTATAAAATCTATTGAAAGTGATCTCTGCATTAGATCCATAAAGCTTGTTCGATGAAGTGATGGTAGTTAGTGATGCTTTATTTCCAAAGAGTAGAAACTACAGAAATTTAAAGGGCATGGTCCTAAGGTATGGGGTTGAAGTGGATCAGCCCATCATCCAAAGAAGATTTTGATGTGCTAGGTAATGGCAGTTAAATTTTTATTGAAGGCCCACTGCATAAAGCCGATAGGTAGATGGAGGTTTCTATGCCCCTAAAGCCACTTCGGATTCGATTGGTATTGCTGCTTTTGCATGTTCGTACGAATGAAATAATGGAGTATTAGGGCTCATGCCTTTTGGTTTTTGTAGAAGTTGATGACAGTACCACTTCTACGTTGGTAGCACAGTATGCTTGATTAGGAATCCTATGTTGCATACATTTTTTAACAGTTTCATAAGATGATCACAACAATATTTGCTGGTACCATTGAAGTTTTGAGATCCGAAAATGGAGGGTAATACATGGCAAAAAGAGTTCAAACCTATTTGGTAGACAATGTGATTGAAAGTCACCCATCTTCTGCCTACTCTACAACAAATGGGTTGCAGACTGCAAATATAGACATCTTTTAGAAGTGACTTGTTCTCTTTTGCTAGATATGAAAGTTCCTAAGCCTTTCTTTTATGAAGCAGTATTGACAGATTAATATCTCGTGAACTGTCAGACAATAAAAGTGTTGAATGGAAAAGGTCCCAGCCAGTTACTTCATCCAGTACACCATCGTTCCCATCACACTAAAATTGTTTTGCTTGTTAATACTACGTTCATAAGGCAACAAAGAGATAAACTTGATTTTTAGTTGGATATCCAAGTTCACAAAAAGAGAGTCACTGCTTTGGTGCAATGGTAAAACTGTAAAAAGTCTCGGGTGCCATGCGCGATAACGTAGGTTCGAGACTTAGGAGCAGCCACTTTGTGCAAATTGCCAAAGGTTAGATCTGTCTCCAGTCTAGACCCTCCCAAGACCAAAGGATACAACTAGTTTGTTCTAGAAAGGGCAAGGAAAGAATTTGATGTAGGAC
The DNA here is from genome assembly GCA_003546025.1 of Camphora micrantha. NCBI lineage: Eukaryota > Viridiplantae > Streptophyta > Magnoliopsida > Laurales > Lauraceae > Camphora > Camphora micrantha. The sequence continues at coordinate 35,673,723 of QPKB01000012.1, read as the reverse complement.
AAACCCATGGTCCCCATGGGTCGACCAGCCTATGGACCGAACACATCTATCCCGACCAGCTGTTGGGCCCAACCCACCTATTTCTAGTTTATTTATGTTTTAAGTTGTTTTTTAAGTTAAGAAGTTTTAATCTTAGCCATCAATATGTTTGAATGGTCCATATTAGATTTAGGTTATTTCTTTTCCTATATTGGTGATGTAAAGCCTTTTTGGCTCCTTAGACAAGATTATGATTAATGAAATTGAAGCTTTTGGCGTCTTCCCCAAGTTATCCTTCGAGTTCTAGATCTCTTTGCCTCCTAGATTGGAGTTCGGCATGAGGGCAATTTTTAGGTGAAAGCCTGACCCCATCCCCTCGATTTCTTCCATCTCTATCCTACCCGCCTCGCAATCTCCCCTCCATTCCGCATTACAATTCATTTCCATAGATGTAACGATCTTCGAAAACATTCCATGGTATTCATATTGAAGTGATTGGGTAATTCATTCATATCATCAGCACAGGGAGTACTTACCTTTGATTCAGTCAGTACCTCCAATTTCATAAGAGAATGGACTCCATAAATCCTACCACTACCAGAAAGCTCCTTCGCAAATTTATTCACATAGAGAAGAGAAAACGAGACCATTATTTTCATCAGCTCCAACATCATCAGAAGCTCCTACCTTAGCTAGTTCTTGTGTAACAAGACACCTACAGAATTTTGGTTCCTACATTCCTTGTCTTCTACCTATCGTGATTTGTTTCTCAAATTTCACCTAAAGCTATACCCGTATTTGTTATTGTTGATCTACCTCATCCGCAAATAAGAAGCAAATTAGAGAAAAATGGAACATAAAAATCGACAACTTCCATGTGGTAAGAAGACAGTAAGATGTAAATGGATCAATTCAACAATGCAAAGCAAGGATAGTAAAAAAACTGCTTACAAAATGTTATGGTACTGACTATTGATTATCTTGAGACTTCCTCTCTAGAAGCTGACTTTTTGTTTGGACGATACTCTCATATGAAAAATACATTTCTTCACAGGGTTTTATAGGAAGCATATATGATTCCTCCACCTGGGCTTCATCCAGAAAATCAAAATGGGAAGGTTCATAGACTCGAGAAAAACTTTGTATGGGTTGAAGCAGTCACCAAGCACAAGGTTTGAGAGCTTCAGTCAAGCCATGGTGCAATATATGACTATCAATGGTGTCAAGCAAGGATGAATATAGCGGTACCGGCGGGTGTAGCGGCCCGCTGTCAAAACGCTACGTAGCAGCGTAGCTGTGCGAATTGAAAACATCGTCAAAAAAATCTAAAAAATTTTGTAAAAAATCTAAAATATTGGAAAATGAGAAAAAAAAAATTTTTTTTTTTTGCAAAAGTAACTAAAATTTTGTAAAACATCGTCATGCAACATTGTATGAGGTCCTCTATCGCTGTATAAATAGAAAATAATAGTAATGATCATTTTTTTCACATGTATTCATATTGCTTAGTTATGCTAACTTAGAAACTAATGAAAGGCTCATAAAAAATAAAAAAAAATAAAAATAAAAATAAAAAACTATGTCATGAAGTCAAGACTTAAGACTTGAGTACCTAGAGAAAAGAATACCTCTACCAAAGGGGGTGTCTAATAGGATGTACTCAGAGAAGAACTCTCTGTATCGACTGTAATTCGGCAAGATCAAGTGCCTTTTGGTGTTTTTTTAAACATAAAAGGATAGAAGAGTCGCATAGAAATGTTATTTGGAGAGAAGAAGAAAAGAAATAAGTCTAAAAATGCATTTTAAAAAATTTTGGAAAGTTGGAATCAGTCTCACTCCGTAGTGGGCGTAGCGGCCATGGTTTAAAAAATCGGCCGATACCGGTTCATATCGACCGATATGAACTAGTATCGGCCCATACCGGTACGAGATTTTGCCGTGATACCAGTATCAGTATCGCAGGCCACAAAATCACCAAAATCTCGGTATTTCTCGGCCCATTTGGCCAAAATATAGGTTTGACCGACATCTCAGCCGATATTTCAAAATATTGGCCGAGATGGTGCATAGGTCAAAAACCCTCGTTTTTTTTTTTAATTTTCCCCATCTTCTTATCCTCTCCTCTCATCTCCTTAGAGCAGCCATACTCCATAGCTCATTCCTCTTGCATATTTCCAAATTCCAACACTATTTCTTAAAGAAAACATTTTATTTGGTAAGAGAAAATCAACTTAACTCCCTTATTTTTACTATTATGTGTTTTTTATTTTTTATTTTTAGATAAAGCATAGAAATGATTGAAAAGATCATTGGGTTTGTCACTTGTGTTGTGTTCTTCACTTAGAAGTTAGATCTACACGCTTTCATGCTAGATCTACTCATATAATATGATTTGGGTGTAGAAAAATGGTCTTTTTTTTTTAGATCTTCTCCGTTTTTAAAAGATAATTGTTGGAATATTTATGATACTAAATAGTATATACTAAATACTAATGGATTATTAATAGTATATAGATGATAGATCTACTCGTACACATGATTTTGATTATTTTTTTTTTTTTTTCAATTCTTTTTTTTCAGATTTTTTAATATTTGAATTATAATATATCATTTTTTTGGGATTTCATCGTAAATATGTTATTTTAATGATTCTTGATCATTGTATAGTGTGTAAGTGATTGATCTATGTAATTTTATGCTAGATCTATATATTTAGGATTTTGAAAATGATTTTATTAAATCTTTATTTTTTCTAAAAATAATTGTTTTTACTTGTTGAGAGTATTTATAATACCAAAGGCTTATTAATAATGTGTAGATGATAGATCTACATCTACTCATAGTCATACACATGATTTCAAATTGTTTTTAATTATTTTATTTTCAGATTTTCTAATATTTGAATTATAATATATCATTTTTTGGGGATTTCATCATAAATATGTTCTTTTAATGAGTCATGATCATTGTGTGGTGTGTAAATGATTGATTTACTTACAAATATTATAATATATCATTTTTTGGGGATTTCATCATAAATATGTTCTTTTAATGATTCATGATCATTGTGTCGTGTGTAAATGATTGATTTACATACTTTTATGCTAGATCTATATATTTAGGACTTTGAAAATGATTTTATTAAATATATATTTTTTGTTAGAGTATTACCATTACATGAATTTCTTATTTTATAGGAACAATGGTGTGTGAGATAAATTCGGCATGGAGCCACGGTGAAGCAGTCGAAAGCAAAAGTAAAGTAAAATATAATTATTGCGGACGAGTGCTCAATGGGGGGATTACTCGATTGAAACAACATTTGGCACATGTAACAAGACAGGTGGCAAAGTTTCATAAAGTGCCACCAAATGTGAGAGCTCAAATGCAGGAGCTCCTTAATGCATCTTCAAAAAAAAAAAAAAAAAAAAAGTTGTACAAGAAAGAAGAACTGAGGAACTTGATGCATGCAGAGAAGAAGTATTTGGTTCTAGGGAGGAGGAATTAGTTTCCTCCAATGATGACAGTGAAGACCCGGGAATGAGGAGGGCTAGGAGAGAGAGTGTGAGGTCACTTCAAGAGGAGGAAGAAAGGAGAAGAATGCAATATGAAGCAGCCGCTAGAGGTAGCCAATATGTGTAGGGTGGGTCATCCTGACCGAGGGGTGCGAGTTTGCGTCGGGCATTTAGTAAAAAACAACCCCGTCAAGATCCAAACATTGAGGAGGTTGAAAGACTTCCTACACATGCACCTCGTAGGCCGGATGTTGTGGGGCTAACTAACCCATTTGCTTATAGAAAACCAACATTAAAGCAGCCCAGCATCATGAAAGCACTAAAGGGCAAGTTTGGTAAAGCAAGAGAACATCTAGTGAGAGCTACTGGAAATTTTTTTTGGATGGAGGCATTGCACCCAACAAAGCATATTCTCCGTATTTCACCACCATGTTAGATGCAGTTGCAGAACATAGTTCAGGTATAAAGGCACCCACCCCTTATGAGATTGAGCATGTCTGTGTTGAGAAAGAGTATGAGGAGTTGTAGGCTTGGATGCAAACTTTCAAATGGGCATGGAGGGAAAGAGGTTGCACACTAATGTGCGATGGGTGGATGACCATCACACACCGTCATCTCTTGAATTTTCTAGTCTACTCGTCTATGGGCACGGTGTTTATCAAATCAGTAGATGCAACTGATTACATCCAAAATGCAAAATATATTAATAGATTATTGAATGAGGTGATTGAAGAAATTAGGGCAGATTGTATAGTACAGGTTGTGACCGACAATGCTGCAAACATGAAGGCTGTAGGAATGATGCTTATGAAACAAAGGCCATGGATTTTCTAGTCTCCATGTGCAGCACATTGCCTGGATTTAATGCTTGAAGCTATTGCAAAAGGAAAAGTCATGCTGGAAGTGATTGATCAGATAAAGAAGATCACCAATTTTTCTTATCAGTCATATAGACTCATTTCCATGATGAAAACGTATACAAACAACCATGAACTACTGTGGCCTAGCATCACTAGATTTGCCACCCACATCATTGCCATCGAAAGTGTTTACAAGTATAGAGAAGGACTTCTCCAATTGATAAATTCACAGGAGTTCATGAATTCAAAATGGGAAAAGAAGCCAAGTTCAATTACACAAGAAGTATGTAAAGTAATTGCTTCTAACAAATTTTGGCCTCATGTGAAGGGTGTTTTGAATGTTTTTTATCCCCTAATAAAGGTTCTTCGATTGGTTGATGGCGATGATAAGCCAACAATGGGCTTCTTACATGAGGCGCCACGGAGAGATCAAAGTTGGCTATTCAAGCAAATTGTAGATATTACAAAAAGTTTTGGAAGATCATCAACGATCGTTGGGGATGACAATTCAAAAATGATTTACACACTACTAGTAAAATAAGGCTTTTTTCCTATAATACTTGAATTGTCGTATTCAATTCTCCTTACTGTATTAATTTATCATTGACTAAATTTCATTGGTTTTACAGGATACTTCTTTAATCCACAATTTACGGATGGACACAAATCTAATGAAATCCATTTGGGACTAAAAAATGTAATTGAAAGACTAGCAGAGAGTATAGATGAAGCAATTTGGGCTACTAATCAGGTAGGCTAATTAAGGAAAAAGTATATAACATTGTAATTTCTCCAATTTATGTTTCTACGTTAATGTCTTCAGAATGACATATACAATGTACGTGATGGAAGCTTTGGAACGACGATTGCGCGGAGAGCTATCACACAGACCAATCCTGGTACTGTTTGTAATGTCATCTCTATATTATACAAGGACTTATTATTATTTTTTTTACTCTAATACCATTTCTATTTTTATTTTCAATTGAATGGTGGTTGAATTATGGAGAGCGCGCTCCTGCACTAAACACGATTGCTATTAAAGTCCTTAGTCAAACTACATCATCTTCCAATTGTGAAAGAAATTGGAGCACATTTTCATTTATCCATACAAGACCAAGAAATAGATTAAAAATGCAAAAGCTAAATAAATTAGTCTACATCCACTACAACCTCAAGCTCCAAAGTTGATATAGAAAGAGAAGATAGTTTCAGGATCAACGGGATTATTTTTGTCCAATTAATTTGGACTATATCTTTTCAGAAGAGGATACTGTGTTAGGTGAATGGCTGGAGGAGCAAGAAGAACCGGTGTTAGACCAAGACCCAGCATTTCAGGAGTTGATAGAGGAATTGACTGGGGATAGGCCTGAGCCAATGAGGGCCTCAGAAAGGGTAGAAGAAATAAACCTGACAATGCAACAGGAGCGTGCACCTGATAGAAGTGAGCCAAGGGGAAAGGAGGTGGACGAGGAGAGTGAGTCGAGTATTTCTACTTCTTCATCATCAACAAGAATTCCACCTGACTCGCCCTAGGATGGTAGTCATTATGGAGATGATGAGCCTGTCACTTATGAGATAGTTGAGCATTTTCATGGTGCTACCGAGTTAGATCCTCGCCGTGGCTATGTCAGACATGTTGGACAGACCGAGGCAGGGAGTAGTAGTGGCGCCACTGGGCAAGGAGTGGGGGAAGGTACTCATGGTCATCATGGGGGTAACGTTGGCCAACAAGGTGCTACGTATGGACAGCATGGAGGTTATTCATATGACCCTAAAATAGGGTACCCCCTTCACCAACACTACTACTTTCTATCGAACAGATATTAATTGAGTAAGGGAGGTTCCCCCCACCACCATATCCCCAACGACCTTGTCATGCCCCTCATACCTATTTCATGCCATTTGAGTACTACGAGCCATCTCAATGTACAGGAGATCAAGATAGTTCATGATCTTATCAAGAACAATCTAAATATGGTCATGGGTATGGTAGTGGAGCGCAACGGTATGGAGCATATCTTTTTAACCAATACCAAAGAAATGATGATGATGATGATGATGATGATATCAAGCCTGGGCGACACTCTACTTGGAATTAGGCTCTCTCTCTCTCTCTCTCTCTCTCTCTCTCTCTCTCTCTCTCTCATGCCCGAGTGCTTTATGATTTATCTCTCACTATCATGTTTCAGCAATATGTTATCTTCATGGTCTTGAATTTCACAACTTATTTGATGATTGAGTTAGTATTAAATGATAATTAATATGTTATCTTTATTTTCTTATATTTTATACTAATAAATTGATCATGAGCCAAAATAATGGCTGCATTATATGAAATACTGGAAAAGACAGCGAACTGCGACATAGACAGAACTCGTAACTTAAGTTGACCGATATTTTGATTTATTGTTGTTACTAATGGAAAAAAAAAATATTGCTTTACAACATTTTCTAATATTCTGGATTTTTTGGATATTTTTGTGAATTTTTTTGGATTAAAAAAAAAATCACACCGCACCGACCGCGACAAACCGAGAACCGCGACCGATACCGATATCATATCAGTTTTTCATCCCAACCGATACCGCGACAAAAAGCCGCAATTTTAAACCATGGTAGCGGCCGCTACAGATGTGAACAACGCTAAATGCTATTTAGCATAGCGGTCTTCACTGCTATGCCCGATATAGCGGCCACTACGCTACATAGCAGCCGCCATTTTTTATCCATGGTCTCCAGCTCAAGCTCCGAGGCCCGAGGCTATATGGAAAATGGTTGGAAATCTAGAAGCAAGAGTTTCCTCCACCAGCCATTTATCCATCTAAAAGCAAATAAGGGGTCATTGACCTATCATTTTATCATGGTGGGTTTATGGTGTACTAGCAAAAAGAATAGTTGAAATGTTTCTTGTTAATTGTTTAAAACCCCTCACTCAGCATTGCCAAGCTAACTGCAAAGGTTTTGTTTGAAGCATCGTTTAAAAAGGCCGACTCGGGACCCGACTTGGCTCGGGCATAGTCTGAGTCGACTCGGTCGAGTCGCACGGGACTCACGGGACTCGGCCGAGTTGGGTGATCCATCTTGTGCGGAAAAAAAAACAGGAAAAAGGGAATCCAGCCAAGTGATAAAGAAAATAGGGGAAAAGATAAATGAAGAAGAAGAGAGGTGAGTTCGGAGTGGTTGGAAAATAGGGAGAGAGGTGGGTTGACTGCGCAAAGGAAAGGAAAACGGAGGAGGACAACGTACCAGGTACCAAAACTAGCAACAGCCAAGCATCATTAGGACAGCAGTCTGTAGCAGACAGTAGTAGCACTGTAGCAGCTACAGCAGTAGTAGCAGCAAGTGCAGTAGGCAATAGGCAGTAGCTGTAGCAGGCTAGCAACAACAGCTATAGCCTACAACATAGCTACGACAGTCAACATCACAACTTTTTGGGAAAATGGCAGCTACTGCACAAGCTACAACAGCATAGTGTGCTTTTTTTTTTTTTTTTTCAGGGATGCCCCCACTCCCCTCTTCTCTCTCTTCATTTTCTCTTCTTTTTTTCAATGTTTCAAGCTGAGTGTGTGTGGACTCACCATGGGACTCGCCCAAGTCGCATGTGACTCGCCCGAGTCGCACTTCCCCGATACCGAGTCGACTCGGACTCGGCCGATTTTTTAAACCATGGTTTGAAGGATGGAAAGGTAATAATTCTGGTAGTGTATGTCAATAATATTGTTGTAGGTTGTAACTGGTAATGAGAAAGATGAGATTAATCATCTGAAAACATATCGAGGAAAGGAGTTCGAAAATAAAATGTTCAGGTGATTTGAACTACTTCGAAGGTATTGAGATTGCTAAATCCAAGAAGGGCATAGTGATTGCTAGGCAGAATTATACCTCAGTTTAATAGAAAGAAGCAAGTAAACTAGGTGTAAAACCAATGGAAATCCTATAGAGTAGAATCACGGTCTTGTACATAAGAGTGATTATTTGTTGAAAAATCCAAGAATATATCAAAATTACTTGGAAAGTTCATTTATCTGACAACGATAGGCCGAATATTTCCAATACTAAAGTTAGTATCATGGTTCAAAATAGCGGCCGCATTATCGGCCATAGTTGTTAAGGCCACTACGCTATTTTGAAAATAGTGATGCTAGGATCTAAAACCTAGTAGAGCCAATCAACTTTAATTTAAAACATTATTTTTCCTATTGTTTCTCCTCAATAGTCGTTCCTGAAGTTGTCTCTACGCTTTTATGGTTCCAAATCATTTAAAAAACACAAGATTAGCTGCTATAGAATATTTGAATTCTTTTGACCATTTAAAAAATTCACACCGCTACACTGCTACATATCCCTACAACAACTACGTATCACCCTCTACGTAGCATTTTGACCACTACCTCCTACACCCGCCGCAACAATTATTTAAATCCTTAGTTAGTATAGTTTGTCAAACTGCATGCATCAAGAACAAGTCATTAAAATGATGCTTGAAAGGTTCATAAAGATAGGGAACTCTCTGCACAGGTCAAGAACAACTACAATTGGAGGGAAGTCACTTCTGTTTGATCTGGATCTCTCTTTCCCTCCTTGTTTTTGTTTCCCCTCCTCTTGGGAGGTGGCTGTTTTTTGGGGTTTCTGCCCGGCCGCTTCTCAATATAACTCATTTATATTGTAAAGCTCTTTTCTAAATTTTCTTTCTTCTTTCAATATAAGTTACCATTTCAAAAAAAAAAAAAAAGAGGCAGCATACACCATGCATATTAGGCAAGCTCCAAATCAAACAAAATGTCAACCACTGGATATTGTGCCTTAGTTGGAGGTCACCTAGTACTATGGAAAAGTAAAAACCACCAGTGGTTGCTGGATCAAGCTGCAAAGCAAAATATAGAGCTATGGAATATGGTACTTGTGAGTTGCTGTGGTTGATAATTGACATATAGAAGATAGGTCCTTCTCACAAAAACCTATGGATCGACATAATGACAATACATGAGTGGCAAACAATCCGGTTCATCATGATAGAACCAAACAAATTAAAGTTTATTGTCGATGTGTCATTTTGTTCATGAGCAAATTGTTGAAAAAGATATCCAACTTATTTACGCACCTCTTTGAACATCATTGGCAGATTTTCTCACAAAAGCTATCAATAAAAGGCAATTGTCATGTGTTGTCTAAGCTGAGCATCATAAATATATATGCACCAGCTTGAGGGGGAGTGCTGGAAATTAGTTCTAGAGGGGTTCATGCAATTATGAAATCTGGGACTTATTTGTACATACCAGAAACTACAGGGCTTTTCTATAAATATTGAAAATAACAATTTTTTTTACTGTTCACCCAACCCACTCCCCTCCCTCTTCTCAATTCTCTCCTTTTTTTTCTATTTTATTTTTATTTTTCTTTTCAAATACTGTTAAGAACTTCTGGATTTTAATGAAAAACTGCTGTACATCCAGAAATTTATTTCCAATTCACATCATGGATAATGAATATTACCACCGGTTCCAAAGAGCTGCATTCATCCAGTGCACTTTGATATCATTGACTCCCTCGTTTATCTATTGACTCCCTCGTTTATCCTTGATCAGAAGACGGGGAGAAATCCTATCAGATGTGAGTATGAAGGAAATGATGTGAGCGACAACTTGAGGCAACAAGGAAATGGCTTCAAAATTAGGATGGATTAGAGATTGTTGGTCATTATTCATTTCTGATCTCACTTCCTCGATGACAAATAGGGATTTGTATGCACTTTTTCGTGAAGCTGGACCTGTATTCGATGAGTTCTAGAGGCTTTGGTTTGGTTCGTTACAAAACGGTTGAATGGAAGATTGTTTGGTGGTAGGTGTATTTCAGTTCAGAAGGCAAAACATATAAGACAGAAATGTGCGAAATCCTGTCAGAGTTGCTCCTACAAAAGGGAAGGAGTCTTTATCCCTTGCTGTTCTAAATAGTCACACTAAATGTGATGTCCAAACCTGGGTTGAGGAAGAAGGAAATCTAAAGGTGGTAAAATTAGCTTCGTCTTTCATAATGTCCTTGAAAAAACAAGTGTACAATTCGTTTGTTGCTACTATCAGACGCTTTGATGTTTCTGAAAAGGAGGTTCAGACATGGCTGTTTAAGGAAAAAGAAATTGATGTAGAAGTCAAAAGGCTTAGTTCCATGTTGTTCTGGATTCGGCCATTGTCCTTGGAAGGTTACTCTCGGATGCTTGAATTGTGGTCTATTCCGTTTGATCCTTTTCCGAAGGATCGATAGATGGTCTGAAGTGCTGGGCCGTAATCTAAAACCTATTTTGGTTAGATTGGAGGGTATTCCTTTGCATGCCTGGGATGCCATGGTATTCCATCGATTGGGATGCCATGGTATTCCATCGATTGGGAGATTGTTTGGGTGTGGTGTTAGAAACAGATGAAGAAGCTAATAGAAAACAGAGTTGATCAGGTTAGGCTTCTTAAATTGAGGGATCCTCAGTTGCCTTTGCCTGCAACTCTTGCGATGGATGTAGAAGGGTCTGTTTTTTTCATCTCCATCTGTGTGGAAAAGATTCAGAGAAGGCCGGAGAAGACTGGTTCGCCGGAAAACTATCATCGGAGCTCTGATGCAGCCAGGGAGACTTTCTCGTCAGTTGATTACGGCACGATTTCAGGGGATTTGGGATTTAAATTTCAAGATTCCTTCAATTGTGTCAATGATAAAGGGAAAGGGGATATAGATGATAACGGCAATGTGGAATCGCCTAAGGGAAAGGAGCAGGAGAGAGATTTTGGCAAGGACTGGCAACGTTAGGCAGGGAAGTTCGCAATCCATGGCTGCATATCAGGGCTTGACTGCAATTCAAGACTCCTCGTTTCAAAGAACTCCTGGGAGGAAAGCAATCTCGCAAAGCTGTCCGACAATTAAAGATATTTTTGGGAAGCTACGAAATGACCTTTCTGCCCCTAACCAAACTTCAGTTTGTCAAGATTTACCACTGCCTCAAGTGGGCTTTCTGATAAGGCCCAAATTACTAATGCTGTGATTCTAAGTAATTCTGATCATGGGAAGGATAAGTCTGGTGGTACTGTTTGCGAAGAAGAATAACATGCAGATACAGACCCTCTTGTTGGTGGATTGGAGATGATGGGCGATACTGCTAAATTGCTAATCCCCTTCTTTTGGATTCTAGCATCAAATATGTTGGCAGACGGGGAGAATTATCTTCAAATGAAGATGTTCACTCTGTTGAAGACGACCAGATAAGTGCCGACCCTGAGGACCAGGCTAAGCCTTTGGTGATAGTAGAAAATGCTTTTGAGATTTTAGTTCAACCTACAGATTGCGTCGGTCTCCTTCCAGTAGAACATGAAGCGGATAGAATTATTGAAGGTAAAATGATTGAAATTGCTCAGATCCTGGGGATTTCTATGGAGGGTAACTTAGGGGAAATGAGGAGGTTTATCCAGGAGATGCTACACTAAGAGAAGGGGAAATGTCAACACCAAATGATTACTAAAAGTAGGAAAAAACAAAGACTCAAAGGGAGTTGGAGAAATTGGCTACCTCTATTAACTATGATCGTCAGGTTGGTGATGGGAAAATGGGTGTGCAGTTGGGTGCAATTTGCAGCTGGTCTCTTGGACTATTCGTGGCTTGCACTCTGTTAAGAGGAGAGCCATTATGAAAGGGGTTTTTCAATCAGTTAAAGGAGTGTTTTTTTATTCAAGAGACTAAAATGGGATTTATCGATGCTCAATTTTTTAAATCGATTTGTCCTTGCCCTGATGGTCTGCTTCTGCTGAGTCCTTCAGTTGGTACAGCTGGAGGAATTTTATTATTTTGGAACTCTTCTTTGTGGCAGAAGCTTGATGAGTTTGTGGGGTGTTTTTCTACATCGGTGTTGCTTAAAGAAGTTAGAAGAAACATGGAATGGGTCGCTACTTCAGTTTATGGGCCTAACAATGCTAGTGATAGGGCTTCTTTTGGCTGGAATTAAGTGAGGTGGCTATGAAGTGGAATACACCTTGGGTGTTGAGGGGAGATTTCAATGTTATTAGATTTCCTCATGAGAAAAAGGGTGGTTGTGTAATGAGTAAAACTATGAGGGATTTTTCCGACCGGATTCGGCAACATGATCTTGTTGATGTGCCTTTGGAAGGAGCAAAGTTAACTTCGACTAACAATCAGGAAGATCCAGTGATGAGTCGTCTGGATCGATTCTTAGTTTCTACAAGTTGGTTGGATTTATTTCTTGATTGTGTTCACAGAGCTTTGGCCAAGCCGGTTTCAGATCATTGTCCTGTTCTTCTTGAAACAGGTTTGGAAGATTGGAGTCCCCCTCCATTTCAATTCGAGCTAATGTGGCTTCTTGAGAATGATTTTTCTAAGTGTGTGAATGAATGGTCCGTTGAAAGGAAAGTTGGTGGATGGTTGGGTTGTTAATTACCTCAAAAGCTAAAAAAATTTAAGCATAAATTGATATGTTGGCGGAAGGAAGTTTTTGGTAACCTTCAAGAAAAGAGAAATCATTTGCTTGATGAGATTCAATCTATTGATATGAAAGCAAAAGCTGGGCAAGTAACCGAGGTGGATGAGGATTATAGATTAATGCTTAAAGAGGAATTTAGGAGGTTGACTCTCCAAGAAGAAATTAAATGGAAGCAGCGCTCTAAAAATAAACGGTTGAAAGAAGGAGATCGTAACACTGGCTTCTTCCATGTCATCGCTAATGCTCGTCGGCAGGTGAATCGAATTACATCGATTGTTTCTAGAGGAAGAGTCTGGGATTCTAGAAATGATATAGAGAAAGAGATTGTTCAGTTTTTTAAGCATCTCTATACGGGCAGTAAGAGGTTGAGGCCAAGGTTAGATGGAATTGCTTTCAAGTGTTTATCTTTTGTTAGTGTTTCTTCTTTGGAAGCTTCTTTTTCTAAAGATGAGATAAAGGCTGCTGTGCTTATTCTTGGAGGGGATCGTGCCCTGGGTCCAGATGGGCTTCCCATTGCTTTTTTCCAACACTTTTGGACTCTCCTACAAGATGAGTTCCAAATTTTCTATAATGAATTTCTTGAGAATGGTGTCATCTCTAAGGAATTGGGTGCCTCGTTTATTTCTTTGATTCCTAAGAAAAGAAGGTGTTATTTTGTGGAAGGACTTCAGACCTATTAGTTTGATTGGGAGTCTCTATAAGATTTTGGCTAAGGTTTTGGCCAATCGTTTACAAAGAGTCTTACCTGAGAGCATTTCAGACATCCAAGGGTGTTTGTTGATGGTTGACAGATTTTGCATAGTGTGCTTATTATAGCCCATGAGTGTATAGATTCAAGGTCCAAGCACGATCGTCCCGGTTTGGTTTGTAAGTTGGATTTTCAGAAGGCCAATATTATGGCGGATTGGGGGTTTTTTGCAATATGTGATGGCTCGTATGGGGTTTGGTCTTAAATGGCGTCGTTGGATTCATAGTTGCATTTCCTCTGCTCATTTTTCTGTTTTAGTGAATGGTTCACCCAAACGTTTTTTCAGTAGCTCTAGAGGATTGTGCCAAGGCGATCCTCTTTCTCCTATGCTTTTTGTTATTGTTGCAGAAGCTCTCAATGCATTAATGAATAGTGCAAATCAAGCTAGGTTGATCTCCAGTTTTTCTATTGAAAATGCTGATTATGAGGTTACTCACTTGCAATTTGTGGATGATACAATCATTTTTTGTGATGCTTCTTAGGAACAAGTGGAGTGTATGAAGCTTATTCTGAGGTGGTTTGAGATGTTATCAGGTCTTAAGATCAACTATGGGAAATGTGAGTTGATTGGCATACGTATGGAGGACAATCATGTTAATTACTTGGCAAATACTTTTGGTTGTAAGTAGGTAGGCAGGCTTCCTTCCAAACATTTGGGTTTACTTTTGTGTTTAGGGCTTTCAAAGAAAAGCAAATATATGGGATCCAGTTGTGGAGAGATTGGACAAAAGACTTAGTTCGTGGAAGTGTAAGTGTAAGTATCTGTCTTTGGGTGGTCGTCTAACTCTTCTTAAATTAGTTCTTTCAAGTATCCCTATATATTTTGTCTTGCTTTAGATGCCCTAAAAGTGGCATGCGAAGAACAGAGAAAATTCAACGTGATTTCCTTTAGAATGATACTGTTAAGAGGAAATATCACTTGGTAAGATGGGAGATTATTTGCAAACCTATTGCCCAATGAGGTTTGGGCATCCGCTCTATTGAAAATATTATCTAGTGTTCATATTTTCCAAGCAATGCTTTGTTCATATTATCTAATGCTTGGAAAATGTATATCATTACCCTGCCAACCACAAATATACCTCGCACTCGTGAACAAGTATATTTGTGGTTGGCAGGGTAATGATATACATTTTAAATTAATACCACTCTTATACTGAATATCACTTAAAGTACTTTTTTTCATTTCTGGAATAAATAGTACATTCTTTTTCTATAATTGAAAACTTGAAGCAGATAAAATAACAATAAAAAGGTGAAAAGAACCAAAAAAAAAAAAAGGCAAGAAACTTCACAAAAATGCAACCTTGGCCACCACACAAAGAAGTTCCTCATGAGATATAACAGCAGGCTTGTGGTACAACCGATACAGCTCTGCTCCAGATCCACCATGAGGCAGCCAGTCTGCAGGGGCAAAATTGACAGCCTCGGCACAATTTAATCCTGAAAATTCCATCAAGAATTCAGGTACTCATTACCATTTTATGTATGATTTATAACTCCTTACTATATGCAGAATTTCAGTTACCCTTTTTCATTGATGGCAGTAATTCATATAAATGCTTACCAAAATTGAATCCCCCATGGAAAGACCTAGGGAAAGTGATGACAAAGTTTCCAGGCTCCTGGAAAGGAGAATTCCATGATCAGAACCATCAGTGAAATTCTGACAACAAAAAACTCATTGTTGACAGAATAGTAAAATATTTGGGAAGTTCAAAATGGAAAATGTATAAAGTAATTAAGAGGAAATGTGAATCTGCAACGCAAATGTTGTCTTCTTTTCTTATTAATATATTTCCTTTACCTCTTAAAAAAAACAGATTCTGATGGATGCTATAAATTAAACTTAAAATGAAGAAAGAAAAGCAAGATTGTTCACATTTATGAATATTCAGAACTAAATTACACCGAACCTGCAACACACCATAGACTGAAACACCATTTTCTTGCAAAACAGATGGGTTCAGCATAGTGACAAGCTGAAATAGCAAATCTGGTTGTGTCTCAAATAAATCTGGCAGCGTCTTTCGCATGACCTACAAAAATATGAACCTAGGCTTGTCATCACAACAATAAACACAGTTAATTGTAGTACTCAGAAGTAGCACAATTGCAGAAGTGATGTTCAGGACATAAAAAATGGCAAAACACAGAAATGAAAGAACCTTCAACTGTAACAGTAAAAAAGTTCATATGAAAGTTGAAAAGAAAAATGTATAAGCACTTATTGTGACCTGAAGAAAACAGTCAGTCTATTTATGATGTATATCCAAAAGCCATTACACAAGAATCAGCTGTGTTCTCTACTTAGTAGCTCAGCCAGAAAGTCGATAATGAACCTCAAAGTTTTGCATCATGTTCCTAAGAATCTCTAGAAAACTTGTACTGCGCCCGATGATTGATCCTTATTGTACCCCAAAAAATAAGAACCGGAAAAAACAACTGCACTCTTGACACCATTTGATGCAAACTATATCCACATTCTCAGGTGCAACCCAAAATTCATCTAATACCACTTTCTGCAAAATTTCAGACTGCCAACAAATCCTAAGGAAGACCTATACTAAATAAAGTAAAATTAGAAAATTGAATCCTCAAATAACACCCATGTTGTAGTTGTAAAGATACCTCCCACTGTCAAAACTGCTTGCAGCTAATAATAATCTCCCCTTTCTTACCCCCCGACATAAGCAATAGTTCTGAAATAAATGGCGTTTATCAGCGGCAAGAGTGAAATTTGGCCAGGGCCCATAAAAGTGGTGGGCATTTGTTTTGGGCGGTTTAGATTGTTAAAAAAGTGGGCCTCAATGCGGAGGCTGCAAAGTTTCCGAATATCCAAACATTTTTTTCTTTTAATTGTGCCTCTCTAATGAGGCCTACTTGTGAAAAATCAAACCATTCAAAATATATGCCCACTCTTGAATGGGCCCTAGCAGTTTGATTGATCACTTAAAAATATGTGAATGAAATATTAAGAAAAATTCAACTTTTTTTATAGCGGAAGGTAATTGGACAATAGGCAAAAGTCCATTGAGTATATTAAATTTTTGTCACTTGCCCCACTCTGACAGGCCACTTGTGAAAATTTTAAATCACTCAAAATAAATGCCTCTTCTTGAACAAACCCTCAAACAAATTTAGGTGAAATGAAGTTGAGCCCACTATAAGATCGATAACTTGTAAAACATGTGAATAAATTGAGAAAAATTCAAGTGTTTTATAAAGTAGCTATTTTGAGCAGTTTAGATTTTAGATATGAGCTACATTGATAATTTTATAAATAACGACGAGGGGCCCAATGATTAAAACGTAAAACTAATAATATTTAATAGTTAAAAAAACTAATAACATTTAATAGTTAAAAGTCAACCAGAGATTTAGTTAGACTTAGGGGGACCAACATTCTGGATTATAGTGTGTAAAAATAAAAAATAAAAAATAAATTGATTTACACAGCGATTTAGTGTGTTATAACTTAGGGGGTCCAATATTTTGGTTTATAATGTGTACAAATTAAATATATAGATATATATATATATATATATATAATTTTCTAGTAATTTCTAATATTCTGTTTTTTTTTTCAGGAGTTTTTTGCTTCAAAAAAAAATCTTCTTGCTACAACGGTCTCGTCTTGCTATGTATCACCATGACATTTTGCTTTTTGGGCTCGGTTGCGAAGGTGACCACAACCACTTTTAAACCACGACACCAACACCTTAGTCATCTAGATTCGTGAAACATAGATCTTCACCATCATAAAATGGAAAACCATCACTGACCCAATCCAACTGTTAAGGATGATTATGCGATTCAGAAGGTAGAGTTCTTAATATTCTACTTTGAACTTACAAATGAAAGTTCCTCTATATGACCACAGACCCCAACACTCACCGAATTGGCCCACCAAAGTTGTCTCACCAGCATCGACCAAATAGTAGCCATATATCCGGCAAAGTGGCCAAGACAGCTGCACGAAATTCAATTTATCGGCGCTCTAACCGTAGCAGCCACTACGAGCCACTACGGAGTGAGATGACAAGTACTTTCCATAATTTTTTAAAACACATAGTAAGGGTTCCTTCTGTACTTCTCTACGAACAACATTTCTATGCAACTCTTCTACCCTTCTAGCCAATACATAGAGTTCTTCTCAATGGCTCTTCTCTAAGTATATCCTAGCAAACATCCCCTTTGGTATATGTAAAGGTATTCGTTTTTCAACTCTCAACAAAAGTACATTGTTTGCCCAGATGAAAGTTAATTTTTTATTTGTTTTGAACTTCAAACGTTATTTAATTATTACTTTATACTTTATATATTCTTTGTTTTGTACACTTATTGGCACAACCCCAGATCCGCAATCGGATAGTAGATCAATCTCCAAAAGGATTGATCTTGGATTCAGCCACTAGGGCACCCTCACAAGAGGAGAAACACCATAACCATAAGAAATAAATCTCAAAGAAAACTTTTAATTGATAAAAAATAAGCACTGCATTACAATGAGGCCTAACATCTGTATATAGGGGAGTTGGAATAATCCCTAAGCAACAATATTTCCTAATATTAGAATAATGCCTAAAATAGGAAACACACTAATATTTTATTTTATTTTATTTTGAATGGCTACTTTTATTAAAAAAACAAGCAGTACAAGAGATGAGTACTGACAAGCTAACTAGGAAAACAGGAAAACAGGGGACAATAAGAAAAACAAAGCCCCAAACTAAACACTTAGGGCCCGTTTGGTAGTTTTACTTTTAAAATCAAGAGAAATGAAGTGAAGTAAAGCATCAAATCAAGAGGGAATAAAATATAAGTGGGTTATGATGGTATTTGTTTTTAGTTATTTGGTATGGAATCTTTTTGACTTTTTGTATAGAAAAGTATAGGGTTTTTTTTTTTCTTTTAGTGGATAAAAGTCGTTGCTTTTTTACTTTTTTTGAAAAAAGATGGAGGGAGTTTTGAATTAAAGTGTTTTGATGTAACCTCTTGTCTGAAAAATGGAGGCTTTACTTGACTTTTACTATTCTAGTAAAGTTCCAAACAGGCCCTTAAGGTCTTTCCGAGGAGAAGGCCAACTCCTTCCAATTTAACATTATTTGATCGATGGAGTATCCCCTGAAGGACGGACTAATGGACACCCAAAGGGCTACTGAAGACTTATTTCTCTCCACCAAGGAACTAACGCTTTTTTCCACCCCTTCAAAGCATCCTGAATTCCTTTCCTTCCATAATGCCCAGATCACCGCAAGAAGTGTCAATCTCCACATTTCCTTCCCTCTCGGGAACCCCATTGGAGCCTTCCAAGCCTAGAAGAGCTCTAAGAGAGCCTCATGGAAGACCCAAGAGCAGTCAAACCACCAAAGCACCGACCTCCATAAGGACTGAGCAACTTTACAATTGAGCATAAGATGGTCGACCGATTCCTCCTCTATTAAGCACATAAGACAGCCATTAACAACTGTTATCCCCCTTCTCCTCGGTTATCCATGGTAAGAATTCTTCTCCTGAGAACTAACTAGCCAAAAAGTACCACCCTTGGGGGGGTGGAGGGTGGGGGGGGGGGGGGGGGCAGGGGTGGTTGGTTTGCCTTCAATTTCCAAATGCTTTGCACCACTCCTTTCCCTCGAACTACTAAATATAGTCGAGACAAAAGAGGAGACTGAGAAGGTCCCATCTTTTGAGCCAGTCCACACCCTTGCATACTCCCCTCATTCCGACATGAACATACCGTTCAGAAGGTTAAGGAGAGAGATAATTGAGATTTGAGACTCTTCATTATCCTTTAGGTTCCTCCATAAAGTAGGGCTCCAGACCACCTGGCCACCAACTCTTGTCATGTAAGAATTAACCTTACCTTCCTTGTCCTTCGCACAATTTAATTGCAAGGGTATCTCTAGCCACTTTAAAACCTTCAAACAAACCCGCGTTCACTGCACCTTTAATCATTCTACTCAGAGCTTCTGCCACTATTAGAAAATGGAAAGGAGAAAGAGGGTTCCCTTGTCTCAGCCCCCATGCAGCCGGGAAGAAGCCCTTTGGGGTCCCATTTATCAAAATTGAGAACCAAGAAGACGATATGCATTCCTTGATTCATTTCCTTCACCTTTCCCCAAACCCCATTCTTTTGAGCATGTATTGAAGGAACTTCTAGTCCACCCTATCATAGGCCTTTTCCAAGTCCAGTCTACATATGATTCCCGGGACCTTCTCTTTGTACCTGGAATGCACACACTCATTAGCCACCAAAATATCGTCCAGTATCTGCCTCCCCTTTACGAAAGCTCCTTGTTCGTTGGATATTATATTCGGCAAGACCTTTTAGATTCTCTGTGCTAACACTTTGGCTAGGATTTTGTAAATGCTTCCAAGTAGACTTATGGGCATGTAGTCCTTAATACCAATTTCTCCTAATTTCTTCAGGACAAGCGGAATAAAAGAAGCCCCTATGCCTTTAGAGAGCCTACCCCTCTGGTGGAATCCCTCCATGAATTCTGAGATATCCCTCTTGAGCATCACCCAAAAACGCTGAAAGAAGGACATCGGAATCCATCTAGGCCCGGAGCCTTATCTCCTACAAGATCAAAGAACGCCTGGCACACTTCTTCCTCTTCAAACTCCCTCTCCAACCATTGAGCTTCCTGAGTTATAGCATCAAATGCTAAATTATCCAAGGAAGGTCTCTCCTAACCGTTGTCGGCATATAAAGAGGAAAAATACTCCTCTATGTGCTTAATAATCTCCTCTTTCTTCTCCAGCCTTTTCTGCCCTTCAATCATGATGGAAATCTTGTTTGTCCTCCTCAAAGAAATCAACCCACGAAAAAATTTTGTATTTTTATCCCCTTCCTTTAACCAATTGCATCTCAATCTTGTCTCCACCTTATCTCCTCTCTCAGCTTTTTTATGGAATTCTTCTTTCAAGTCTAACCTTCTCCTTCCTTCTTCAAGGGATAGCAGGTCACTCTCTTCCTTTCTATCTATAGCTTGAATCTTTGCTAGAATATTAGACTTTTAGATCGCCACGTCCCCAAAGTTCTCTTTATTTTGTTCTTCAACACCTTAAGTTTAATAGCCAAATTGTGTCCCGCCCAACCCTCCACCTTAATCTCCTCCCACCAGCTTTTAATCAAGCCTAGAAATTGCTTTTCCTTGAGCCACATTAATTCGAAGTGAAAAGGTGTAGGTACCCATCTTTCATAATCCGAATCAATCATAATAGGGCAATGGTCAGATGCAAGCTTCGGAAAAGCTAGTTGAAGAACCTCTAGATAAACCTCCATCGAGTCTGAAGAAACCAGGAATCTATCGAGTCTAGACATTACAGGATGGCTTTGGTGGCTGGATCAAGTGAAGGATGCTCCACCAAGCTCTAGATCCACCAGAGAATGGGAATTTATCCAGTCTGAAAAGCACCTCATTTTTGCTGTAAATTTACTCCCGCCCAATTTCTCACTTGGGAACCTAACAGTAATCCAATCCCCACCAATACACCAAGCCCCAGGCCATCTCCCCCTAACCATGTCCAATTCTTTCTAGAATTCCTCCATCCTCTGACCGCTATTCAGGCCATAAACTGACGTGAGCATCCATTTTGTGTTATTCTACAAATTCTCCATTTTGTGTAGAAAATAACTCAACTCCTCAATATAAGGCCTAGGCTAAACTCAACTAGGCTCATGTACGATATCCCACGTGTGGGATTTAGTCAAACAGTGTACAACAAATTTTCTATTCTTATTTCCTTGTATAGAAGATTAGGATATATTCTTAATTCATTGTATAGAAGAATAGGTTATTCTTTCATTATTCTGATTGTAATTATAGCCTTTGATTAGGCACAATGATGTTATAAAATTGGATAGTCGATCCTCTATTGGGACACGACCATTTCCTCCAAAACTTCTTCTCTTTCTTCTATCTCTTAGATACCGTTACATGGTATCAGAGCGGGTTCCAATCCTGTCATTCTTGTATAGCCCACGTGGCCGTCGTTCTTGTTTAGCCCATGTGACAGGCCCATCCATGAAATCTGTTGGGCCTGCAAGTGAGGCGGAGTGCTGGGAAGTCCCACATCCTGCACCGCCTAAGTAATAGTCTTGACATATCTTAATATACCTGTATGGGCCTTCCACCTGTCAGCTTAAGCTTGTGGGTTGGTATATGGTTTCTTACACTATTTACCACCGAAACTGACCTTGTGTCCCACAGCAACATTTGTCCACCCGCAGCTCCTATAGCGTCAACAGCCACCCACTAAATATTTCTACTTTCCCAAATTTCTTTTACTAAACTGTCGGACACTCTTAACTTTGTTTCCTAAAGCATCACTATCTGAACCTTAACTGTAACCATTTCTTTCACCACCAGCCTTCGAGAGGCTCCTCCCAACCCGCGAACATTCCATGAAAGGACCTTCATTTAGGACTTGAACAAGCCCCTCTATGTATTTCCAACATCGTTGTTAAGGTCCTTTCACACAGCCTCCTTCGCTTTGGATCTGTCGTAGTTAATAGAACAACTTAGGCAGCGTTAAGTTCTCTTTCCCCATTCCTCGTGAACTTCCTATTTCTCCTCTTTAAGATTTTCTCTACCTTGCTCTGCGCAAACTCAACCAGTAAATTCCATCCTCCACTTGTGCCCTCAATGGTCACAACAATTGCCTTGGAACATTGGATTACCCAGTGTGGCATCCAGTGTATAGCACCCCCCTCGTTCTGACTAGTTAAGGTCACTATTCTCCCTATCACCCTTTTTGGCATGCGCCTCCCATGGCTTTTGTCGCCAGGCACCCCTCTATCTAGAGTGGATAAAGAAAAACAAAACTCACCCCTGTTGCTTCTGGTTGATGGCTTCTTGGAGTATCGTCCCTAGGGAGGGGCAGACCTAGAATACCTCTTTGCTGGGGGGACTGACCGCCTCGGCAACTTTTCTAGGCTAAGATCCACCCTAGCAAATCCCTATGAGGGGATTTGTAAGGACTTCGGCTCTTGCCGTCCAGTCCTATAGTCGCTCAACTTTGAAGATCAGGCTCCTTTTTTTCTTTTTCATCACTGTTGTGTCCGTCTCCCAGCACAATTCCACTCCCGAAAAGGAAATTCAACTAGAAGTCTTCCCCCGCCTGAGCATACCTTGTCCAAAGAACACTTGACAACCTCTTCCATGCCTGTCAAATTCTCTCCCAAACTTCCGTTTTCATCTCCATTGATGAGGTTTCCCCTACTGCTACTCGACTCTTCTTCTGATGGCAGCTTCTCATCCAGGACCGAGCTGTTTAGCATTCTCGGTTATTGAGGAACGATGCTTGCCTCTTCTTCTAATTCTCCTCGCTTCGACTATTTAAACTGCTAATATCCCCGACCTGATCCCTAACTTCTTTATTTTATCTGCTTTCATATCGAATCTTCTGGACCCGTCTCAACCTGGTCCATTTCGCTTTAAAGGAGTTCGGCCAACTAACCCAAAAGCTAAACCAGGTTGACCCAAAGCCTCCTCGGAACCCACCAACCCATTCCATTGCAGAAAATACGGGTAATTTGAATTTTGAACCTAATTGGGTGACGTCATCATCTTCTTCCCTCCTCCCCTGGTTGTTCCTCTAGTTGCAGCCTCCATCTTCATTCTTCTTCTCCACCTTCGTTGCACCACTCCCCTCCCTTCCTTCCCAGCACCTAGCTTCTTTCCTTTGCTCTCTCCACATTCACTGTAAACCTCAAATCCTCCACTCAGACAGGCATTGACGGAGGCAAAGTGACTGAGTTATAGAGTAGAACCTTGATTCTGCCTTCCTTGAGGGCCTCCTTCTTCAGGGTTCTTTCATCCACCTCCACTATTCTACCAAGACACTCCCCTATTAGCCTGAACACTCCCACATGCCATACCTATAGAAGGAGTCCTTTAATCATAACCCAGGTGGGGTTTGGAGGGGAGCCCAAAACCTCCATCCATCTTTCCATTATTGAGAAGGGAAAAAGGCATCCTCCTAACATTGTTATAGAGAGAACCTCTTCTACCTCACGCGGTGAAGAGAATTGCAGCCAAACCACCTATTCATCCAACATCTGTATATTTTGGGGCAGTTTCCCCCGGCATGTCTCTAGCCAAGTTTCTACCTCTTCAAGGCCCTCTGCATTTGATTTCAAAAATCCCACCAGACTGTTATAAAGAGATTTTTTCTGCTCCTTGACCACCCATGG
Source organism: Camphora micrantha (assembly GCA_003546025.1). NCBI lineage: Eukaryota > Viridiplantae > Streptophyta > Magnoliopsida > Laurales > Lauraceae > Camphora > Camphora micrantha. Next base: position 35,649,947 of record QPKB01000012.1, on the reverse strand, counting down.
TGCCACCCTAATCCCTCTTCTGATCCTTCCTCCATTATCCATCCTGCTACTTCTAAATGCCTTCTGTCAATCATGGCCTCTGTAGATTGCATTATCACCTTCTCTGGCGCTTCTCCTATAGGAACCACTGCTGGTGATGAGGCATACTGAGGGTTTTCATTCCTTCCCCTTGCCTGCCGGCCTCACTTGTTTCTTGCTCACTATTCTGTTGGAGGTGAACTAAGGCAGGTTGACCTGTACTTTCCTGCCACCCAAAGATCTGGCTTCTCCTAGTTCAGATGCCTTCTCTGCTTCTCTGAGGGTTGAAATCTGACAAATGCAAATGGGTTGGCCGACCTATCGTCCAGCCTGCATCAATTCTCCCCCACTTAGGAAAACTCAACTCCAGCAAGTTGACAACTTGATAATATGGGAGAGAATCCGACTACAAGTTCAGGAAGGGTCCACCGGGGTCGAAAATCAATCCCACAAACATCTGTCTTTTCTTTTGATTTGCATTGGCATGGCATGGCATGGCTTGGAAGTTTGACGCAATCTTTTCCTCCATCTAAAAGGAAATCGAAAGTGTCACTTCTTTTGATGAATGCATTTAGCTGGAATGTACGCTTTTCCCATGAGAGACTGCAACCGTAGAATCTACCATATTTTAGTGCAACCTTCAAGCTTCCATTGTCGATCCTTGAAGATAGAGTCAATGTGAGGGATTGTCAACAACTTGGAACTTCTTGTGAAGCCTCTGAAACAATTGATTTGATTTCCGATGACCCCAATTGAAGTTTCTAGAACTGGCATGACAATCGGATCCACCGGATGTTCAATCTTTTTGCTAACCTGATCAGAGTCTTCAATGTTTGCTTCTCTTTGTTCTTCCTCAACCCTGTGCAGCTCTGGATTAGCATTGCCTTGATCGACATATTGTTTGAACTCACGAAATCATCTTTGCCATGAACGTTCTCTTCGATGTCATCATTGATGTGTTCTATCTTCTCTTTTGGTGCAAGCATGACTTCTCTTTCAACTTCTTGCTCTTTCTGTGGCTCATCTGTTAAAGGTGATGATGTAGACAAAGACGGGGTAGTGGATTTCATTGGAATGAGCGTAATCCTTTTTCCATTGCACAAAAGGGTATACGTGTTCGCCTGTTTATTATTTTGCACGTTCCGATCAAAAAGCCATGAACACCCAAAAATAATGAGCAATGTCCATATGGATCACATCACACCAAATTTTGTCCTCATAACTACGAATCTTAAAGGATACCAAATATCTATTAGTCACCGGGATGACATGACCATTAGACCATTGATAGGGCTTAGAAAACTTCTCAGTTGGCAAATTAAGCTTGTCATTAACCTCTTGTGCGACAAAATTTATTGCACTACAATTGTCAATAATCACATTAACAAACCTATCTTTAACACTTACCCACATGTGATATTTCGTAGCCCATCTCCATTCTTCTTCTTCCTTCTCATTTGTATTGAGGAGTTGACGAATGACAAGTGTGAGATTATCTTCTCCTGTGAAAAGTCTCTCCACAACATGAGCTCTTTGTCGAAATTGTTGCATGCGAGACCATCTAAGCATATACTCAACACGAAGGGCTTCTAAGTATGCCTCTTGAATGGTTTTGCAACAATTCATATTTTCCACGATGTCTGGTATCAAGCCTCTGACATAACGAGCTAAATCATGTATCGCATCTTCTTCCAATTCGCATATGTCATGTAACTCTCGAAATTGGCGGGTAAATTCATCAACCGTCAAGTCTTCTTGCTTCAAATTAAGAAATTGCTCAAAGTAGAACTCATTTTCAAAATACGAGTCTCCATATGTAAGTTTATACCAAATTATTTGAATTTCAATTGAGTTCCCAAAAATTTTCATATTGACTTGAGGCAATAAGAACTTAAAAATAAGTGCTTGGGTAGTCTCAGGTCAGGTCAAATAGGATGGCTCACAGCTGAAAACCCCTTTTTATTAGTGGGCTGGGTTCGGGTTCGGGCTCAGGTTGGACCTGGACTCAGGCCAAGTCCAAACTGCCAAAGACGAAGCTCAATTCTGCCACACGATAGCACGTGTGAAGGAGAAAAAAAAGGTCTTTTCTTCTCTTCCTCGGGCTTTGTGCGCAGAGAATAAAAAAATAGAAAAGGGCTTGGACATGGAAGGCTTACTGCAACGAAGGAGAAAGCATTGCAAAGGAACTGCATGGAGGGTGTGACGCTGCTGGAGGCTAGAGACGATGAGGCAGAGGCGCGATACTTCGGTACTGTTGATTGCTGGAGACAAGTAGTAGAGGCGTCCTGGGCAGCAGTGGTGTTGTAGAAGGCTACTGGGAAGGTGAAGATCGATGGCGCCAGGTACCTCGTCAACTCAAACTCCTTCTGTCTTTTTTTTTCTCTCTGTTGCGTTTTGGGATTCTCCGATTAGGGTTTTCAGAAAGGGATTAGGGCTTACATGTTTCGGTTGAAGGGAATGGATTAGTGTTGAAGATGTTTTTTTTTTTCTTTTCTTTTCTTTTCTTTTTTGTTTCGAGATTTCTGAGGTTGGGGATGGGAGATGCAGTTGGGTCGGCTATGTTAGGTTGGTTGGACTACTTGGTTCGTCTGGATTTTTTTTTTTTAACGGGTTTGGGTTTTTTTTTTTTTTTTTTTTTACTCGATTTGAGGTTTGGGATAAGTTTTTGGATGGGTATCAGTGATGGGATTAGGCCAAAGGGTTGGATGGGGGTGACAATGGAGGATGGGTTAGGGATTGCTTGGTTTCAGTGAACTGGTAAGGGGTTTTGGTGTTGCTTGGAGATGGTGGGTGGGTTTCGATGAATGTTGGGTTGGGATGAGGCAGTGGGTGAAGGGCTTAGATGAGGTGGTGTTTGGTGATGGATAGGGCTTTAGTGGGGTGGAGAGAAAGGGCGATAGGGAATTCCGGGAAGGACGAAGTCTCCCCGGCGACCGGAATTTAGCTCTGATACCAATTGGCGCAGCCCCGGATCCGCAATCAAACAATAGATCAATCTCCCGAAAGATTGATCGAATCCTTGGATTCAACCACTAGGGCACCCTCACAAGGGAAGAAACACCATAACCATAATTGATAATTCTCAAAGAAGACTTTTAATTGATCAAAAATAAGCATTGCATTACAATGAGGCCTAACATCCTCATATAGGGGAGTTAGGCTTAATCCCTAAGCAACAATATTTCCAAATATATGAATAATGCCTAAAATAGGAAACATGCTAATATTAATCATAAACAAACCAAACTACTTAATAATACTCTTAACTAAATGGATGTCCCATTGGGCTAATGGGCTAGGCCCAATGGGTTGCGCCGCGCCCCCCCCCCCCCCCCCCCCAAAGTCGCTTCAGGGAAAAGGCATCTAATTCTAACATTTTCCAATATTCTCAATTTTTTGGATGTTTAAAAAAAAATAATTGACCGCTTCTTCGATTCACACCACTACATATCGCCTGCTACAACTATTGCAACCGCTATTTTGATCCTTGCTCACTTCAACTCTAGGAATTCAAGCCGATCATCTTGGAGAAGCTACTCGAGTGCACAGCAAGATAAATGCCTACGAAATTTATTAGGAAGTTACAGAAATTAAAACAAAGATCTAATTTGCAATGTAAGGTGTGATTTCAAAGAGTACCTTCTCAAAAGCACGGGCTTCACCACCAGGGACACTATACCAACACTTTGGTTCTCCCCTAGAAATGTGTGAGAAACAATTTCAATGGTCAGTAATCTATGTATAATGAAATATTATTATTACAAAGGCACAAAATTTTGGAAGTTGGAGAGTTAACAACTCAAGATCAACCATGTGAAGAGTAAAAACAAAAGAAAACTATTACAAGCCATGTTATCGAAAAATCATATTGACATGATTGCATAATCAATAATAGAAAAACGTGACACAAATTACCACTAAAGACCAAACCATTGAATTCTAGTTCCAAACAATATTTTGTGCAACAAAGAGAAGACCCAAGGAAATAGAATGATTGTATGAGATGTACATACTAAGAAACCAGCATGCAGACCTCTGTCTATAGATACTGCAAAAAATAGCCTGGGCACTAACCAAATGGGCCATGGATCCAATGGGTCCTGTGGGCCTGAATGATGGGTCATGCAACCCATAAATCTACGAACCATGTGCTAGCACCTTCTTGGCCAATCAATCAGGAAGGATTCAAACGGTTTAAGATGGATGACTTCTTGAGAGTTTCAAAGCAGTGAAGTTTGTGGGAAAGAGGAAAGAGAGAAGGGAAATTTGGTAACATCCTCCATACTGATAGTCAAACTGTAATATGAATGGGTTTGGATAAGCCCAAGAAAAGTCACCACAAGACAAAGGTACCTCCCCCACATGGACAGACCTAAGTTTGACATAGGTGGGGTAGATAGAGCAAACGAAAGTCACCATAGGAGAAATGAGAAGAAGAAGAGGGAACCATTGAGCCAGGAAGATACCTTAGTGAAAGGCTATGCTCGACGATACTCTAGCACAAGGGGTCACTAGAGATTCATTGTCCGACGTTTTCATTTTCCTTTGTCTTCCATAACCGATACCAACAGGTGTTTTAAGGACATTTTTTCTTGAAAAGTGTTTTAAGGCCATTTTTATTGAAAATTAATTTAAGTAAAAGTCGGAATCAAAATGTTGAATTCAAATTGTCTATGCTAACATGGACCATATGACGCAGAACAGGGACTCTGGCTTCATCTCATCTAGGTCTTCCACTTTGCAATGGCAAAGCCTAAAAGGCCCTTTGGGTAGGCACTAGGCAGGGCAACGGGGTAACAAACCTATCTACATGGATGAGAGATCACTGAAGATGTTATACTTGCAATACTTTTTTAAACTCATCCAGTAGATTTTAGTTGCCCGCCCCCAAATAAATGGGACAAAGATTGTAATTGTCCCAAATAAGGGATTTTACTCATAACTATTCTCTCACAATAATATATAAGGTGTAGCCCACAAAAAGATTGGCACCCAATTAATTCCCAATCATCTCTACTTCCAATCATGTACTTTGTCAAGGTATTAGGGCATCAAGGAGCCTCTCTTTATTTGTATTGATCTTGTCAAATAATCTTTCTGATCGCATATTTGCAGCAAGATAATCACTCAGAATCTGGAACTCTACTACTAATCAATCATAAGGATCTTTGCATCTAGGACCTACACATATCACTTCAGAAGATTAAAGGTGTTTTTTCATCAAACTCATTCCCAGATCATGTGTGGGATTATCATCATCATATCTTCCAAATGCTTTTTCAAGACTTCACCAATCAAACCATTGGGTCCACTTCGGATCCCTTTTTTTCTCTGGTGATCTCTAGGGCTCTGGGCCTGGTCACCCAAGCTAGGAGAGAATTATGCACATTTTTTCAAAATTTTAAGCGATCAGATGTCTTTCCCCAATCCACAATTTCATTGTTTTCCTGTTGTGAGATCCTGATTTTTAGTTGTGTGCATATCATTTAATTAATCTTGTTTAGTAGTTAATTTTTTAGTTTTGTGTTCTATTAATAATAGGATAGATTTGGTGAGTTTTGACTTTAGCAAGGACCTATCTATAATTGGAAGGCTAGGGGGCTATATGTAAATATCAGATTTTTGTGTTCTTTGCTTCACTGATTAGAAGATGTTATTCTGAACCACTTTTGTTCTTCCACTGTGATGATCCAATTATATAATATGAAGCGAAGTAATTTCAAATTGAAATCGGTTCTAATTCGCTCCAATTGATTTTAACTTATCCAATTGTTTGACCCTAGCAAACGGGTTGGGTCAGGGTAAATTAGGTCGGGCCAGAGACAAAGCACACTTTCTGGACCCAACCTGACCCATGTATTTTTAATGACATGGTAAAAATTAATCATGGTATGTGCCAAGACTCAAACTCAAGACAATATGAATTTCAAAAATGCAACCCTACCACTACACCACAAAGTATCTTTTTGTTAATAATTATCGACAAAAACTTAAAATTAGTTAATGAGAAAGGGACCCAACCCCATTTTGGAAGATTGACTGTAAGTTGGAATTTATCTACGAGGTATTCATAAAAATAAATATATTTTTAGAATATTGAACCCTATAAATACTGTTATTATTTTCATACTTATGCATTGTACTTTAAGCATAGATGATCAAACTTTTGAAATAACTATTTTATATAATTTCCCATATAGTCATTAATTTTCTATGACAATCATTTTAGAATAAAACTAAACTCAAATGAATATATAATATATGGAATTGATCAACAAAAATAATAAGTTACATAATTAATAAGAAAATGACAATATTATTGAAAAAAGGAAAACTCGTGACAATAGCATGGAGCTAAAGAGGAGGCGGAAAACTTTCCATGTAACTGATGTGCTACCATGCACGCTTGCCGAGGGAGAAAGGGTGGAGTCAGCTTTTTTTCTTTTTTGTGTGCGTTGCTTTAACTTTTATAAATCGTGATGTAAATGGAGTGGAACACTACGATAGAACCCATCTATTAAAAATCACAATCATTAAGACAAGCATCCATGCTATTTATGGGATATCTCAAATTTTCACCTCATTCTTGGTTATTTCCACGGTCAAATTGATTCTCTGATAAAAAAAATACAAAAATACTTAGTTTTCCAAATAAATTTTTTTCCTTTTGTGATTTGGACTCTCCATCATGCCTTTTGTCTATTAAGAAACTCTCAACATCATCCAATTTCTATCAAAGCAATAGCATTTGACTGTTAATGGGTTCCAGTGTCTATAAGTGCCACTAATCTAAGGAATTTCAAGTATTTTTGTTTGTTCTGATTATATAAATTTTTTTTTAAATGTGAAATGCTGATTTCTGGGTTGTCTGGTTTATTTAATCATTTGTCTTTTTTATTTAATCCATTCTCGATTCTGGGTTATTTGGTTTCTTTTTTATCTATTGATTATGATCTGTACACTTTTTTTTAAGAATGTGGAACTAATGGTAAAAGGAATTTCCAATAATATTGGTCCATCTAAATAAAGAATTAAGCTCATTCTTATTATCATCATTTTCTACTTTCTCCAGTATAATTCTATTTCTCTCTGTCAACAAGAGAACTTTCATTTTTTTCCATTCATTTGCTTTTAAGTTCATTGTATTTGTTTAGAGCAACTTCAATAAATTTTTTTGTTTCTTTGTGTCTCTCTATAGTACCATCTCATGTCTCATTTGCATGCTTAGTTTAGATCAGTGTTCAACCCATTTTAAAATATGAGCATCTTTAGACAATTGGTGCAATTGTTAAACATTTCAATTTGAGAGGTAAACCTTTTTTAATTCATTTACTTTTGAGTTCATCATATTTTATTTGAGCAATTTTAGTTATGTCATTTTAATATGATTTATATAAAAGAAACATCATTTTAAAATTTCTATAGATTTACAATATGTTTATGGTTTGTATTTGTATGGTTTTCATAGATTGTGAGTTTCTTTTTCTCCCCTTTTATGTCTCAACTTTTGGGTATGGGGTTCTCTTTGGTTTTTTTTTTTTTTTTTCCTTTTAAATCACTTTTTATCATGGGATTTTCTGTGAATTTTCATTTTTCAGTTGTATTTTTTTAATGCTTATCATTATGAGTTAATTATTTATTTTACTTCCATTGGGTTCTTTAAGTTCTCTTTATGAAATCTTTTCATGGATTTTTCTTATTTCTTTTGTGGCTTCAGATTTCTATTTTGGAGTATTAGATTATCATAAGTTGGTTTGGTTCTTCTAAATTTCTTTTATCATTGTATTGTCTATGGATCTTTATATATATATATATATATAGCCTTTTTAATAAAATTTATTTCGTTTTATTTCGTATTACTTTTATTATAATTTCTCGCTTGTGATGGGTTCTTAGGTTTTTTTTTTTATGATGGTTTTTCATGAATTTGTGGGTTCTTTTGTCTTCTTTGCCCTTTTGTGCTCCTTTTTGAGGTTTTTTTTTTTTTTTCTTCATGAGTGTTTGATTCTTTTTAATTGCTTATGTTATTGAGTTGATTATGGATTTTCATTTCTATGAGTCTTTCAAATCTCATGGGATTTTATTCATAGTTTATACTGTTTGTTTGTTTTATTTTTTTTTTTAGTTTTCTTGATCATTATTCTTCAATTTCCATGGGCTTGTGTTTTTTTTTAATTATATGATATTAGGTATTGAATTCTTATGGACTTCTTTTTTTTTTTTTTTTTCCCACTCTCTCAGACTAAAACCTTTTGCTTTTAATTTTAAAAAAAAAAATGATAATAATCTTTTTAAAAAAATTTAATATTATGATTATATTGCCCGTGCTAAGCACGGGCATGTTTTTCTTAGCACGGGCATGTTTTTCTAGTGCTCCATTTGATCAGAAATGATTCATTTCAGTACCTATGGACTATTTTGCAATTTTCCAAAAATATCTACCGTTTAAAAATTCTAGAGATTTCTCAATCCTTCTTTTTTTTTCTTCATTTTTTCTCCGTTTCTCCCCTTCTTTCTCAGCAAATGTTTCCTATTCCAATTAACCAGGTTTTCATCATCAAATTTCACTATCTCCTTCTTATCATCTTCTTTTTTCTTCTCAGTAAGTCATTTGGAGGCTTAGAGGTTTTAACTTGTGGGAGTTTGAGAGAGAGATAGTCAACGACTCTGGGTAGCTGGAAATCTACCCAGAGGTAATTCAGGTTGCATAACCTAAACCTGTGTCAGATCATTGCCCGATTTTGATTGACTCGGAATGCGAAAGGTGGGGACCGTCACCCTTTCAATTTGAGTTAATGTGGCTGGAGGAAGAACAATTTACTAGCCTAATTCAGAAGTGGTAGGAGGAGATCAGAGTGGAAGATTGGGCGGGATACAGGTTGGTTACAAAATGGAAGCTGCTCAAAATCAGAATGAAGGAGTTGGCTAAAGAGCACTTTGGGGATGTGAGGATCCAAAAATCAAAGATCCTAGTAGAAATCCAAGCTCTAGATAGGAAGGAGGAGAGTGACTGGTTGACCCCGGAAGAAGAAAAGAGAAGGCTAGATTTAAAAGAAGAGTTCCACAGAAACTTAAGAGTGGCGGAGATAAGGTGGAGACAAAGAACAAGGAGCAATTGGTTAAAAGAAGGGGATAAAAACACCAAGTTCTTCCATGGAATGGCATCTTCGAGAAGAAGTGCAAATAGGATTTCAAGCATTATGGATGGGGAGAAAAGGTTGGAGAAGAAATAGGAGATAATCTCTCACATTAAAGAGTACTTTTGTTCTATTTATGCTGAAGAGGGCTAGAAGAGACCATCTCTTGGTAATCTAGCCTTTGATGTCATTGTAGAGCAAGAGGCTCGATGGCTAGAGAGGAAGTTTGAGGAGGAGCAAGTCCGTCAGGCGGTCTTCGATCTAGAAGGTGACAAGGCCCCAGGCCCTGACAAGCTATGATGCACGGATACTTCAAAATAGGCAAAGTAACGTGTCGTATCGTGTCCGATACTTCACTTTTATGTGTAAAATCCGTGTCCTGCCGCATCCATAGCGTAACCCTACCGTATCCTTTCCGTATCTGGGCATCATAGCTGACAAGTTTTCGTTAGCCTTCTTCCAACGCTTCTGGAGTATGTTGAAGAAGTATATTATGGATTTTATGAAGGAATTCTACTAGCGGGGTAAGTTGCCCAAAGGTATGGGGGCTTCTTTTATCTCGCTAATCCCGAAGAAGGTAGAAGACCATGGCATCAAGGACTACAGGCCCATCAGTCTTCTTGGTAGCCTCTACAAAATCCTATCCAAAGTCCTAGCAGGGAGAATTCAAAAGGTTTTGCTGAAGGTTATATCCATCTAGCAAGGGGCTTTTGTTAAGGGAAGGCAAATCTTAGATGACATCTTGGTGGCCAATGAGTGTGTACACTCTAGGCTCAAGGAGAGGCTTCCGGGGATTATTTGCAAGCTAGACTTGGAGAAGGCCTATGATAGGGGGGATAGGAAGTTTCTGCGATACATGTTAAGAAGAATGGGGTTTGGGGAAAAGTAAAGGATGTGGATCCGGGAGTGTCTCATCAGCTTGGTTCTCAATTTTGGTGAACGGTTCTCCAAAGGGCTACTTTCCGGCATAAAGGGGGCTAAGACAAGGGGATCCTCTTTCCCCTTTCCTCTTCCTAACAGTGGCAGAATCGCTGGGTAGAATGGTTACAGAGGCAGTCAGTGCAGGTTTATTTGAAGGCTTCAAAGTGGCTAGAAATACCCCTGCTTTCAGCCACTTATAGTTTGCTGATGATACTCTCTTATTCTGTGGAGCCGAAGAATACCAAGTAAAAAATGTCAAAGCTACTATCCTATGTTTTGAAGCGGTTTCAGGCTTGAGAGTTAACTTCTTCAAGAGTGAGGTGATCGAGCTAAGAACAAAGCAACCGTCGCTTTTTAAGTTTTCAGAAATAATGAGGTGTAAGGTTGGGAAGCTGCCAGCTTTGTATTTAGGGATGTCGTTGTGCTCGGGGCAGGTAACGACATCAATGTGGAAGATGGTTGTGGAAAGGGTTGAGAGGAAGTTGTCGACATGGAAAGCTAATTACTTGTCTATTAGAGGACAGGTCACCCTCATCAAATCGGTTATGTCCAATCTGCCAATCTATTACTTCTCCATCTTTAAGTGCCCGGCATCATTTATAAAGAGACTAGAAAGGCTGCAGAGAGAATTCTTATGGAATGGAACTGGAGCTCAGAAGAAGTTTCACTTGGTAGATTGGGCTTCCATCTGTAAACCCAAGGAAGTAAGAGGCCTGGGAATTAGGCCTCTCAAGCAGATGAATCAAGCCCTTTGGGGCAAATGGTTGTGGAGGATAGGAGATGGTTCAAAAGGGCTTTGGAGAAAGGTTTTGGAAAGAAAATATAATCTTCCAAGACATGATTGGGATGTCTAGGAAGCACCAAAGAATTCGTCTGCAATATGGAAAGGAATCCTCTCGGTTAGGAGGCTTTTCATGGAGAACATTAGATATCAAACCGGATCGAGGGAGAGGATTCTCTTTTGGAAAGATTGGTGGATTGGAGAAAGGTCGCAACAATCAGCTCTTATATGAATACAAGTGGAGCTCAGGTGGTTCCACGTCCGACTTTCAGAAGAAACCTAAAAGAAAATGAGGAATCTTAATTCATTTCATTCCTAAACTTCCTGAATTCAAGATAGAGGGGAAGATGTTAGGGTGTGGGAAGCCTCAAAGAATGGATCTTTTTCAGTGTCCTCTTTCTTTAAGACAATCCTCAATAATTCGGGGGAGAGGAGTGTTGTGAGCAGCATTTGGAAGTTGAAGGCTTCCCCAAGGATGCTAGTCTTCAGGTGGTTGGCTCTCAGGAACAGGATTCCTACTATGGATCTCTTGAGGAGGAGAGGGATCACTATTGTTAATGGCTGCCCTATGTACTTGAGATACGAGGAATCAGTGAACCACCTTATGCTGAATTGCAAAACAGCTCAGTTTATCTGGATGTCAGTGGTGGCATGGTTTGACTACTGTTGGGCCCTCTCTAACTCTCTTATCGAGCTCTTTCAGGCTTGGAAGACCCCTATTGGGGATTCTAGAGGAAAGGTGATGTGGAGGTTATCTTTTCTGGCGGTGATTTGGACAATTTGGAAAGTAACGAATTCAAGATGTTTTGAAGGGATAGCTTCTAGCGAAAGCATTTTGGTGGAGAAATCAAAGTTTCTTGTGGCTCTTTGAGCGTTCATCAACCCGTCTTTTAGAGGATATTCCTTACAACAAATAGTGTATCACTAGAAAGAGTTGGCCTTCTCTAACACAGGGCCTTAGTTTGTAGTTTTTTGTTGTTGGCTTTCTTGTGTTTTCCTGCTTCCAGTCTTTTGTTGTCGGTGCTTATCTCTTGTACTTTTTACTCTTTTTCAATGAAAGTAACTATTCAAAAAAAAAAGCAAGTAAACCAGTATAATTCCATTACATGTATGTTAAATTTATTGAGATTCAGCTTAAGCTTGTTAGATACCCATTTCCAGGTCAAAATTGTGATTTAAAGGTGTGAAATGGTTTTCAATTGATTACATGTTGTTTTGAAAGTGTTTTGAGTAGCTGAAGTTGTTACTTTGGTGTCAAAGTGGATATCTACTGTAATTAATGAGATTCAGTTCAAAAACAGAGGAACTCAAAAAAACAAGTTGCAGGTTTTCTTATACTTACGGCTAGCCGTAAGTCACCCACGGCTAACCGAAAGTCCGGAATAACCTTTCCATAGAACTATACTCTTTAAAGTATTTTGTACTACAGTGACCTCACCGCTACCCATATGCCATCCCATGGCTAGCCGTAACCGTAGAACACCTATTTTCCTATTTAAATCCAGACCTAATTTTCTAGCTTGGAAAGGTATCTCAGGTACTCAAACAACCCTAATTCTTTGTGAGATTATAGTAGGTGATGTTCAGAGCTGACATTGAACTACAGATTGCCTTAATTTCATTTATAGCAATATTAAATCAAAGATGTGTTACTCTAAGGTCCTTTTCACTAAGTTAATCTCAGTAACACCAGTGACAGATACCTTAAAGCTACACAATATTGATTAATGATGCTCTTGGGCAATCCAAACCTTAAGGCTGACCTATACAGTATTTTCTATTTTCATGCATCACCATGTCCAACAACATCTTTATATGATTAGTTCATGACTTCCTATGCCTGATTATCTGTATTCGACATCCTGTTTACTTTATAAGATTTGTTCAGATTAAGATAACATGTAATATGGGCTTGTTATGTTAAGTTAAACCAGTTTAGTAAAATGTATCTGTTACGTTAAGTAAACCTTATTTTCAGAAAATGAGTTTGTTTTTATTAGAAATGTGTACGGTTTTACCTGCATGTCATTCCTCAGTCGACGCCCTTTAGGTTCAGCCATACTATAACTGGACGCGTGAAAGATGGAATGTATTGTGTTAGACTGGCTGCAGCATAGTCCCATGTACGTCATGGGAGTAATTATATTCTGGGTACCACCTATTATGTATAAGAGGGTCGCACTATGATTATGTTGGGTATCCATGATTTGTTTATCATGATTCACGTTCTCTCTTTACGATTATGACCGACCGTCCTGAGAGTATTTAACTTATGTGGTTTGCCATATGGTTCACTAGGATTTCCTGTTAGATGTGTCTTCATTTGATTCTCTCAATGTTTGATTTGATTGACAGATGTGGATAATTGAGAAAGGATTCCAGTAATTTTCTCCATGGATGAAGATGAAGACTCCACTTCAATATGCTTTTTGGGAGGCTTTTTTTTTTTTTTAATGGTAACTTTCATTAAAATCAGAAAAGAAAACAGTACAAAAGGATTATACTGATCCAGACAAAGGAAAAAAACAAGCAAAAGTACAATCTTTAAATCCCCAAACATAACAAGCTACTTAGCTACATGGAAAACCAAAAGACTGAGGATACTAGGACTGCCATAACCCCTACTTATGAGAAAGCTAGCTCCTTCCAATTGAACATAATTCGATCAATGGGATAGTCTTTGAAAATAGAATTGATCTGCACCCATTGTGCTACTGAGAATTTGAACTTATCCCATAAGATTTCCTCCGTACTTCTTTTTCCTTCAAAACACCTCGCATTTCTCTCCTTCCATATGTGCCAAATGACTGCTAAAAATGAAAGCTTCCACAACTCCTTTCCTTTCTTAGACCCGATCAGAAATCTCCACTCCTCAAAAAGGTGTTGAAGCGTCTTCGGCAAAGCCAATTTGCAATCGAACCAGTTTATGACAGAGTTCCAAATTTTCATCGCATAACTGCACCTTAAAATAAGATGGTCTACAGTTTCCTCATCCTCATTTGACAAACGTTAACAACAATCTTTCCTCGTTTCCTCAGATTATCTAGAGTTAGGATTCTTATTCGGAGAGCAATCCATCCAAAAGCCACTGCCCGGGTGGAGCCTTGACCCCCCATATGCTTGCCAAGCTGCTTTTGCTCCCTCCTCTTGCCGATAACGCCGCATAGAAAGAAGAGACAGAGAAAGATCCATTTTTTGACGCTTTCCAAATCCTCATGTCTTCCTTGTCCTCGAGAATACGAGTATCCCTTAAAAGTATACTAAGAGACATAAATTGAATCTCCTCATTCTCCTTCAGATTCCTTCTGAACGTCGGGCTCCACGTAATATGTCCACTCATGCCAGAACGATTCATATAATTTTCTACCTTTGCTTGCTTGTCTCTTGCACAATTGAACAGGTTTGGAAACTTAGACACTAAAGGCTCCTCTCCTATCCATGTGTCTTTTCAAAAAAGAATTTTATTTCCCGAACAAACATGGTATCTGATGTTTTGCATAAACTTTTCGCTGCCAGAGATGTCATTGTGAGAGATGGAAACATAACACAGTAGTATGCTCAATGTAGTGCCCTTTGAGGGTCGACTGTTGTTCATATATGTAGGGGCTCAATGCCCTAATTACAATCAATTAAGTATCTCAGATCCTAAACTGTAGCAACAAACTAAGTAATATCCTTTGACTAAGTACAATACAATAAATAGGCCTAAATGGGCCTGCTGAGATTGGGCTAGGATTGACAATTATTCCTTTCCACACTGCCGAGTACTTATAGGCCGCACCTTGAACCTCCCAACCACCCCTTTGATTTCCATATTTTTCCAACATGACCAACCTCCATAGACCTTCCGACTCGTCTCCTAGCCTCCAAAGCCATTTTCCTTGTAACGCTTGGTTCATTTTCCTCAACAATTTGATGCCAAGAACTCCTTCCAATTTTGATGTACACACTGACACCTAGTCTATTAAATGGAACTTCTTTTCAGCACTCTTTCCATGCCATAGAAAATCCCTTTGCAACTTCTCTATCCTATAAATTACAGAGATTGGACATTTTAGAATCGACATGAAGAATTAGGGAGATTTCCCATCACTGCTTTGATGAGAGTTATCCTTCCTCCCAAAGACAAGTAACTGGCTTTCCAAGTAGACAGCTTTTTTTCCACTTTTTCCACCACTCGACCCCATACCACTTTGTTTGCTTGCCCCCTACATAGAGGAAGACCTAGATAGGTCACTGGGAAGGATCCCACTTTGCATCCAAGAATTTCTGCATTTTTGCTCATGAGAGACTCCTCGACTCTTATCCCAGGAAGCATTTTTTTTTTTTATAATGCAAATTTAGAAATTTATACTAGCCTGATGGGTAGATCTGCTCTCCACAATCACACTGCCAAAGCGGATCTCAAATCTAACGGTGGATGACTCTAATATCGCGAAGAGAAGATTCAACAGCTGATCAGGCCAAGTCTGCCGTTGATCCAATTCTGCTTATGTCACCGACAAGGTCAGCCGATCAATCTGCTTAGAACAATGGATCTTGTCCACTCGGATCAGAACTGACCAGGTTCAGCACCTCACTTGACCTGATTATATGGCATTGTAAAGAAGAATTTCTCGAGTTGACGATTAATAGATACTATGGGTTTGTCCTCGTGTTACCATCTCAGCAAAGGCTCCTCATTGTGTTTGCAGACACCTGCTTCGGCACCCTTATTGTCCTTTGGCAGTTCCACGCAAGCCCAAACTCTAGAGCCCGAATTAATTGACCTTATCATAGAAATCTGAAACAACTTAAGGAGTACAACACCTAAGAATTGGCTACCAAGACGCCTAAAGTGCTAATTAATCTCCGACATCCAAAATTGAGGAATGTTATTGAAAGGACGTTTGGACTATGGAAGGAACATTTTCCAAATTTGACATGTATACCTCAGAACCATCCATGATGAGAAATCCCATAAAGAATGGGATGTATCAACATCATCATAAAAAAATGTAATCAACATCTTTCTTCCTTTTTCAATGTAAAAATGTAATCAACATCATCATCAAGAAACATTGAATGATGATGAAAAGAACAAGCCGTGACGACGACATTGTTGACGGCGAATCAAGAAGCCAAAATGCTTATTGCTTCTGACGTACAATAGCAGAAGAGATGTGGAATGCTAATAAAAAAAGATACAGAGGAATGTCAATATATTAATCATTGTTAAAGAAGTTTCTTATTTTGGCAAATCTCTCCAGCTTTCTTGTTGTACACCTTTGTTTGGCTTCTTATGTTTATTTCGTGTAGTTGGCCAGGCTAGTGGGCTAAATTGTAATTTTTTTGGTGGATGGTGTGTATTTTCCTTTTTGAAATTCGTACAATCTGTATATGAATAAAGAGTTGTCTGAATGATATATCACTTTTGTGTTTCAAGTTTTGAAAATCCACAATTTCCTCCCTGATGGTAGAATGTATCTAGTTCCAATTATAGAATGTTTTTTAGTTAAAATTCAATTTTTATGTGATATAGGTTTATATCAATATTTATCTCAATATGAATATAAAAAAATAAGTTTCATACACACATGTAGTCAAAACAAATGTTGTAAAATGCATCACGAGTGTAAAAGGTGTAACCTGTGAAAATGACATTTGTAGACAAACATGCTAAAATGAATCATGTGTTGCGCTTACATATGTAAACTTTACATATGAAACAATTTTGTAAAATCCATTTTCCTACCCCATGTGTGATGTAGGCAAGATCTATGGGTCGGACAGCCTATGGGGCCCAGTCCATAGGCCCAACAGGACAACCATTTACTTACAAGAATTTAATTAGGAGTTTTACTTTATTTTTTATTGTTTAAGGAAATTTCTAATTTTAACAGAGTTTAGGAGAGAGAGTGGAAAGCGTCGTAAGCATGGGAATTCCAACATAGGAAGGAACGTCCCATACCATCCTGTATAAGTATGTAAAGATCCCACCCACACACAAAGAAAAAAATCAAATTAGGAAGGACAGGCTTTGATTATTGATTAGAAGGTTTCTTAGATTGATTGTGTGATTTTATTTTTATTTTTCTCTGGTTTGAGAATGCTAGTGTTATTGAATTCTGAGAGGAATTCGGTCGAACCCCATGTGTGGAGTTGGTGCCCTCTCTCATGGAGTTTATTTACATTCTCTTCAGACGTTCCACCATCATTGCGTAAAGGCAAAAGACCCTTAGTTCAATCTTGCAAAATGGATGAAAGGCCATTTCACCCCTCAGTCAAATGGAGACTCAAAAAGAAAAGCAGTTTCAATCAATTACAAGTTAAGATTATTAGTTCAATCTTGCAAAATGGATTAAAGGCCATTTCACCCCTCAGTCAAATGGAGACTCAAAAAGAAAAGCAGTTTCAATCAATTACAAGTTAAGATTATTTTTATTCTTCTAACATTTTAACTTCATATGTATGTCCTTCCTAGCTTTATTTTTCGGACAAAAGAGTAAAAACATACAAACTTTCAGCTTTGAAGGTGCAGCAAATTGAAAGGTCACCGGAAAAAAAAAAAAAAAAACTGACAACATCATGAACAAATACAATCACAAAAGGCGGGTCATTAAGAAACAAATACGAATAGTACATACCAGTGCAGATAATTCATTGAATAAAAGCAATGATCCTCAAAATGCCAACAGAAGGAAGAAAATAGCATGCCAACATACAACCAAGGTACCATGACACCGGCAATGTTATCATGGACTTCCCGAAGCATTGATCCTGGTAATTTGGGCAAGTTATTGAGATTCCAAGGGCTTGTACAGTACTTATTCCACACCTCAGCCTCAACTGATGCAGGCAACGGATCATTTGCTCGAGGGAAACCACTCCCATACAGAGAAGTATCCAGATCACTTCCATACATAACCTCCACTTCCCCTAGTGACCCCTCCACTATCTCCCAAAATCGCTTCTCTATCTGCGCCCGAGACAGGACTCCCGCCCCAAACCACTTTTTCTTTGCCCGCTCGGCCATCTTCCTAAAAGCTTCCAATGAGAAGCGCTTCCCCGGGACAAATCCAAAGCTATCCTTATCAGAATTCACACATTCCAAGCAATACCAGTTCCCAGATGGCACCTGCTCCAGGGGAGGAGATAGGCAATACAGATGCCAGCCCTTGTTACATCGATCGCATAAAAGCATCACATCTCCATGCAATCCGCTTCGACACTGCTCGCATATCTGATCCAGCTCCTTCTCCTTCTCCTTCTCCTTCTCATTCTCCTCCTCCTCTTTCACTCTCTCCTCCTGTACATTCTTCCGCGGCCTCTTACACTCCAAGCCGGGCATCTCATTTCCATTCTTACTAACCCTTCCTCCTCGTCTCCTCTTGAATTTATTCTTCCCTTGATCCAACCGCAACCCACAGTGATACAACTCGTAGTCGTACAAGTGCTCGCGATACAGCCCACAGAGAACATGCTTGGCGCACTCTGTGACCTTCTGCTTCACCTCCGAGCGCACGAAGCGAAAGACATCTGCCCACTTCTTCTCCTTGACGACCTTATCGTAGCCCCCAAACCTTTTGACGGCATTGAAGAGGCGGCAGAGATCCAATTCCTCGCCTTGAAAAACGACGGCGGCGCGTTTCTTGGGCTTCCGTCCGCAGTGATCTTGGAGGAATCGGTTGTATTCCAATTCGAAGGTACGAGGATCGCAGGGAGCGGGACGAGCTTGTAATTGGTGAATGGCTTGGGATTTGGTGGGGAAGGTGAAAGAGTCTGGGTTTAGGGCGAATGGAGGCTTCCAGCTTTCGGGTGGAACGATCCGACAGATGCCGTAGGACTCTGCTTCGGGTCGGATCTTGTCGATGAATTCCAAAGGGTCTTTAAATTCCTCTTCTGTAGGGTAATAGACGGGGGCTTGAGGGATGTTTAGGACGGTTGTTGTTTCTGAAGGAGAGGCACCGCCGGAGCAGTGCCCTCCTAGAACGCCCTTCTCGACTGCCCTAGGTCTTCCTTTTCCCATCACAAAAGCTCAGCTATAATAAGCCTAAAAGTGATGATGACGATCTTAACAAGAAGATATGGCTGGCTGGTTTCTAGGGTGATTCTCAACTCTATCTATCCATCGAATCGAAGCCTCTTTCGTTTCTCTTCAATCTTTTTCTTTTCTTTTCTTTTTTTTTTTTTCTTTTTCCCTTCCTTTCCTGTGCATTTAAGTGTTCTTCGGGGCGGGGGCGGCTGGTTTCTAGGGTTTTACGAGGCTTTCTAACGGGTGAAATTTTACTCCAATAGCGTATAATTGGCCCCACCTTAAAAAATAGTCTGTCTATTTAGAGAAATATGATAATCTGATGCATTGCATTATTATTAATCATCAAACAACTGATTTTGTAGTGGGGCCAGCTTCTAATAAAATAATCCTAATTTTATTAAACTATTATTATATTATATTAGTGTGGGAGGCCATGCCCAACGGGTCAGAAAAGAAAGGAAAAACATAAAAAAATAAAAAAAGATTTATAGCAGAACTAAGATGAGAGAAGTAGTAAGGGAAAGATAAATATTTCGACCGATTAGACGGGCTCATAATGATATAATACTGTCCTAGTGGTCGGAAATAAAAAAAAAAAAGTAACAACACTAAGCTATACACATTTAGATTAAGATATTAATTTAATTAAAATCAAATTAATGATGGAGAACATACCAATCATTTCAAAATTACTATATTTAAAAGTCTAAGATAATAACACTAAAACTATAACATAAAACTAAATTAGTATATTTAGCTATAAAATCTAATATTATTTTAATATAACATTAATGTTAAGTAAAAATTAATTTAAAATATTAATTTGGTAATATCAACAATAATTTATATTACAAATTTTTTTTATAGATTTATATTACAACTTATATAACCAATAATCTTATATCATAGTTATTTCATGCTCTGCGGCCATGAATCGATCATCAATCGATTGCATGCTAGATTGTAAATAAGGGAGTGGGCTTATATTGAGCAAGTGTATATTGCTTAATTCAAGCTATGCGGCGAGAGGTCATTACCTGATTGCTTGCCGGATCATAAATATGGGAATTTTAGGGAGCTGAGAGATTTCAGGTGAAGGTCAAGTAAAGAGTAGAGGTTTCAATAACTTGATTTTATTATATTTGTGCTTGGGCACAAATCGAGTGTCAATTTCAATATTCAATGTGGATTGTGAAATCAATTGGCTTCCACAGTGAGCCCCACACATTGATCTTTCAAAATATTAATAGGAAAAAAGTAAAATAACTTATATTTGAAATTCTATGAATGGTCTTATGATCATTATATTATCACATAATTAGTATAAGTCTCAATCCATGTACCAACTCTAGTGGGTTAGCCTTTATTATCATGATAATCATGTGATGGCTATTCTGTTGTAGTAGACCAAGCCCATGTTAAAGCCGAAGTATAAGTGGTCAATTCAGAATTTTTCTCTTGAAGCAAAATAAATAAAATTTAAAAATAAGTACAAAGCAAAAGATGAAAATATGTAATTAGTTAATTTCAAAATGTGAGCCCCATCATTAGAATGACCATGTGATGAATGACGTGATTAACACAATCTTATGCATTAAAAGTTAATGGTGAGGTGTGGTTGGACCCGTGCTACCAAAACGTCACTAAATAGAATATAAATTAATTTTACTAAAAAATTAAATAAAAATAAAAATACACATTAATATGAGATTTAATAGGAACATATCACCTTTTGATAAGAAAAATCTAAATGCGGTACAATACCATATTAGTAAATGGGCCCCATCAACTTTTACCATCATAAAACACTTAATTTTGGTTAAATGACTTCTGGGGTGTAGCACAAGCCACATAAAAGATGGTTCTATTAGCTTTAATTGGTTTGAACTATTCATAAGTGGACCATTGAGAAATGCCATAGATATGTCAAATAAGTCTTAGAAGATATCCATGACATATCTTCTAAGATTTATTTGACATATTCATGAAATTTCTTAATGGGGCCCACCATGAATATGTCAAATAAATCTAAGAAGATATTGAAGAACGGCCTCTTACCTTAGTGTTAAGAGGCGTCAGTTTTTACCTAGCTGCCTAGAGTACCTGGACATGCCACTTTTCCTCACCCAAGGGTTCCCTCACCCCACCCAATGTCGCATTAAGCTCCCTAGCTCATCTCACCTAAGGGCTGGGGTCCAACCCCCGTAAGCTTGGTTAGAAAAAAAAAATAATCTTAGAAATATAGAGGAGGGGTTCGAATTTTAAAGATGACCCAAAACTCAATTAAAAGATGGGTTTCACCAATCTTTCATGGTCATGAAGCCCTTATTTTTAATTAAATGACTTTTATGGGCTTCATATGGCATAAAGGATTGGTCAATTAGTTTTAATTATCTTGAAATTTTTATAAGTGGGCCTCATTGAGGAGTATCATGAGTTTGTTATTGACTGTTAAGTGATGAGAATTTTAAGTGGCCTATTTATCTTGATTTGTTTGGATTTTTTTCAACTGGGTGCAAACATGGTAATCTATGCAACGTTGTTGTGATGGAATCATTGAAATGAGCCCCACATAAAAATAGAGACATGGCAATAGTAGGCCCTGCAATCACAAGATTGCTAGGTTTCTTTTTTGTAACAAAGAGAGAATTGATAAGGGAGGATGGATAGAATTGAAGAGATTTGATATGAACTTAAGATAAGAGATTCGTTGGTGAGGAAGAAATTTTCAAAGTAAAAAAACCTAAATTTTAGGTGATGAAGTACTGAAAATTTTGAGTTAGTTTCGTGAGATTATATTAGAAGGGTAATTCCGGAATGTAGTATTGCAAAAAATTTGAGAATGTGCCATGTGTTGCTCCCTCACAAAAAGGTTGCTACTTTAAAAAATATAATATTATAGACGTAGGAATCGATTTCGAAATTGGAGTCTGATTTCGCATTTGATTGAGAAATTGGATCTCAATCTCGATTTTAATTGAGAAATTGGAACTCCAATTAAGATTTACATCGAGAGTCCTTTTTTGTTAATCTTCTTTAGGTGAATTTAAAATTTTAAAATATCAATTATGGATATGAGATTAAAGAGTTTGGATGATATAAGAATTATTGGGAGATTTTTTTTGTTTTTTTTACAAATTTTGGGTATGGATTGATTTCTTCAAACTCGAAGCTATCCCTTCATCTACAGTGAGATCTACCTAATCCGGCCCCACACCATGATTGTTAGAGAGTAGACTGCTACATCGTGCCTTCTTATAGATCAAATATGAAGTTCTAAATTAATTTAAACCAACTGCAGTTTGCTATTTTTTTAACTTAAATACAAGTGGTGTTAATTAATCCGGCCTATAAGTTGATAAAGGTTACAAGTTATGATGGAATTAAGGCTCCTAGAAAACATGATAATCTGGATTATTGAAGCCTGACAAGTTTTAGATGTAAGCATTCAACTATTCATCCTCCCAATTTGGCCAAGCAGACTCTAGCTTGTGTTAGGTTGATTTGAATTGTGTTTTTAGGCATGAGAACTGGATTTTAGGCATTATATCTAAACCCCCATGCTTTGTTATTACTTAGGCCTGGCTATGCTTTGTTGTGTGGGGCAATTCTTAAGACACCAAGATTATGCTAACTCCAGCAGTAATTTCGACTATGTGCATTTCGGCTCAGATGCTAATGCGCTAGCCAAGACGAATATTATCGTCTCAGTCGACCCTGGCCTTAGACCGCCACGATCTCGGCCTTGTGCCTTGGCCTCGGTCGCGCACCTCGACTACAACTGTATGAAAAACCGCCAACTAGGACAGGCACTGACAGCCATCTCCCCTCTTCGGACACGTGGCAGGATATGAGCACGCGCTAATGGGACAAAAACATCATCCCAGCCGTCCAAAATCCTTATCAAATTCCTGACAAAGCGGCATCCAGTAGTTACAGCCATATCGTGGCAAGGCCCAAGAAAGGATCCGATGGGACCTTTACCGCTAATAAGTCAAGGCAAGATCAGGCCCAATGTGACTGACATTTAATGCAATGTGGGCTGATCGGACCATCATTTAATGCAATGTGGGCTATGATGAATCCTCATTTATTACTTTGTGGGCTGATGAGACTTTAGCAATCAAATCATCAGGCCCACTACCAAATATCTAGAGACTCTCCTCCTATATAGAATGGACCTGTTCCAACCCAGGTACGCATACGTAAACGCATACATGCACTCTTACTCTGCCCCCTCTTCTTCTTAAACCCCAGCTCTAGGGGTGTAAAAAAAAACCGAGAAACCGTCTAATCGAACCGAACCGAACCAAACCGCGGTTAATAACTGTATTCCACGGTTCGGTAACGGTAACGGTTAATGAAATCCAAAAACCGTATAGTTCGGTTCGGTTACGGTTTTCCATAAAAATTCACTGCGGTTAACCGAACCGAACCGTAAAATGCGGTTTGGTTAACCGCACACGGTTAACCGTACCGTTATAAAATAAAGGAAAAAAAAGGGGGGTTGAATGAAAATTTTCGCAATACATAAGTAAAAATTTTCGCAAAATTGACTGGACTTAAGAAGTTATTGTATATTAAACCAAAAAAGAAGATGCAAATTGAGAAATTAATATTCAAATTTTTCCACGATTATTAACCGTAACCGAACCGTCTTATACGGTTAACCGCGGTTCGGTTTTCTACGGTTTTTGTCTGCACGGTTACGGTTACGGTTTTCAAATACAGAAAACCGCGGTTACGGTTCGGTTAACGGTTTTCCCAAAATAACCGGTTAACCGAACCGTTACACCCCTACCCAGCTCGGTCCCTCCACTAACTCAGGCATCGGAGAGCCCTGTGCTGCCCACAGCCAGGGTCTTCTAACCTTTCTCTCTCCCCTTTAAGGTTCTTGAAGCGGCTGGCTTTCCACAGTCATTTAGATAAGTCCTGTAAGGCTCCCCTTAATCTTGTGAGTTATATTTTTTGCACTTACATTTGTTATATCTTAGTGCTAATGGATCTTTGTTCCAGTCACCTTTAGCAACTGCTCGTGCCTTCATGGACACAAAGGATAAGAGATGTTTACTTAGAATCCATGGTGCAAAGATGTGGGTGTAGTAAAACTTCAAATTTTAAAATTTTGAACTCATTTCTAAATCCCTCTAAAACATCTCTAATAAATTGGAGAAGATTAATTTGATTGTAGGCTTCTATTGGCGGTACAAATTGTTCAATAGCTTTTCATGTGATCTGGACTCTTCCATTCTTTATGTGAGCACTTTACCATAGTATTATGTTATTGTTCTTTAAAGTTATAGTTACCATCCAAGCTTGTCGTCAGATTTACTACTAGAACTTGATTGACGCCAATTTCTACCATCTTAACACTCTATGCGTTTTTATTTTATTTTGTTTTATTTCAATGTATATTTGCATTATTTGAACAGAAAAAATAGGTATTGGGTTTTGATGGATTACATAGTAGATGGGGTTTTCCATGTCTGATTTTATCTTTCATTTTCTTTCCTTAGATTAATGTACATGTGTTGATTGTAATATTTGATCCAGTAAATATGTCTTATTGGTTTTTGATTTTTTTTCGATCTCTACTTCATTATGTTTCTTCTAATAGTTTTTATTTGCAGTGGTGGTGTTGCCATGAGAAAGAATGCTCATTGAAGAGGTATAAATTTGACACAAGATACAAAAGTGAAATTGCATTCAAAAGAAATTTCAAAAAATAAAATAGAATTAGTACTCAATGCATATAATTCTTTTCTTTAAGAATATGGCTCAAATCTTAAAATTCCTAAATTCTTTGTATGCCGTGTCGTTTTACATGTGTGGAGTCTTATTAGATTCAACCGAATGATTATCTTGGAATAATATGGACTCGAGCATTCATCTCTTCTTTACATCGTGTACCATTCTCTAATTCTTATATTTTATGCCAGTTAATCAAAATACTATTAACAATGTATTTGAATCTTTGGGTACTTTGGGTTCCCATGGACTTGTTTATTTTTATATGAGTTTTCATTGCTATATTACATTTTTTTTTATGCTTTATGCATTTTTTTCTTTTTTATGGGCCCATTTAATTATTATTTTTAACTTTGATAGGTTCTTTTGATTCTTTTGGTGATGAGTACTTTTTATGGATTTGTGGTTTTTATCCTTTTTCATTTCTTTTAGCTTCAATTTTTGGCTTCTGGTAATGGATTCTTATATGTTTTTCTATTTCTTCTAAAATTCTTTTATTGTTGGATTATATACTTTCTTTATGGTTTTATTTTATTTTTGAGGATTTTATTGAAAAAATCTCGAAATATAACTATATATCCTAAACGGTCCTCGCAATTGTGTAGCACTAATTGTAGCAACCCCGCATCGAGTCCCACGGGCCTAATCCGAGATCGGGACGGTGAAGAGAAATTATGTGGATGATGAATGAATGATACACAATCCTATGAATTAATTTAAATCAAAACGTATACGAGTCCATCAAAGATGTCACTCGTATACGCGATTTCCCACAGGTGTCCGCGGTGAGGATATTACATCAACATGAATATTTCTTTTAAGTGCGGAAGCATGTAACAAATCTAATTCAAACATTCATGTCCAAGATAACAGGATTAAAACATAATTAACATCAGTGTCAAAATGAGCAATGATCATTAGCTATTTCCTAGAATAAAGTTAAAGTTTACAGCAATGTCATTTAATTACAATTCCTAAAAATAGAGGCCAACAAAGGCCAATATAAACAAAATAGCAAGTTCCCAAAAAAATGGTTAATTCCTAACCCAAAATGTTATGTAACTCAAACACCCAAATGTCTAAACGACATAATCGGCGTGCCACTCAACTAGACATTCAGTTCTCCGACCGCCTCCTCGAGATAACTGACAACAGGATCTGAGTACCAAAACAAGGGTTAAACACAACGGTTTGGCAGATGGGTGAAAAGATATAACAACAATAGAAATTACCTTGGAAACATTTAAATCTGTTAAAACAATAAATTTCATGAAAGAAAAAGGATCATCTACTCAAAAACATATATGCAATTTAAAACAAGTAAGGTATCCAAGAAATTCGGGAAACAATCAATATGGCAACCACACAAAGCTAAGTCCTCTATCACCAAAGTGACATGAGCCAATCAGGATGTTGACCCCAGTCACTGAGGTGAGGTGATGCAACATAAGTAACATATACATATACAATAATAATAATACGGGATATGACCACGGTAGCGAACCAGGCATCAGGAACCACAGTAGCAATCTACGGGATCGGGACAAGACCACGGTAATAACCGGGTAGCGGGATCCAAACTGCAGCTGGCGACATGGGAGGGGGATCTCCAAGTCTGTGGATCAGACCAACAAGGTTATCCAAGCTTGGTGGTGTCGACTCATGGGTAAAATCACATAAAACAAGGCATGTACAAAATTCATATAATGCACTATATAAACGGGCGGGACAGGGTGCTCGAAGGCACAAATATCATTTCAAATGGAAAGTGCATATCGAGATTAGCAAAATGTTACAGTTGCAAATTCAGTATTTTTGGGAATGATAATCATAATTCATGAAGTTCGGGACAAGTATCGGGATTCGAAATTCGATCAAAGTGAATAAAGGTCCCATATGTCATATTCAATAAAAATCGGTACTCCTTGAGTTTGGAGACATTCTGGACTCTTTATACACCTTAGGATTTTCAAAACTTCAAATGAAAGCTTGTGATTCGGTTTCTCTTTTCAAATGGGTGCTAAACAATGGTTACAAGTTTTTCCATCACAAAAGGGTTCCCAACAAACACCTCTCAATCATATAAACATATCATTTTTGCTCACGTCCCAGGTGAACAGTGCTGGTCGCTCGAGCGGACGGGAAGTTTGCTCGAGCGATGAGCTCTCTGGAATGGTTTTCTGGGAGGTCGCTCGAGCGAACATGTTAGCTCAAGCGAACATTAAGTTCGCTCGAACTAACAAGTTTTTATGAGAGACCTGATATAATTCTGAGAGAGTTCGCTCAAGCTATTAAGGGGTTCGCTCGAGCGAACATGTTGGCTCAAGCGAACAAATAGTTCGCTCGAACTAACAAGGTTCTGTAAGAGCTTCTGATATGATTCTGGGAGTGTTCGCTCGAGCGAATGAGAGTTCGTTAGAGCGAACTATCTACTAGAATGGTTCGGAGCCTGTTCTGGACACTTCGCTAGAGCGAACTGCCCAGAAATGGGTTCCGGGATAGTTCTGCTCCTTTTTATTTCCTCTCCTTCTTACAACACCTTTGTGTCCCATTTCTCGTCAACATGAGAGGATCAAGACCTCTTATAAACATTACTCAAAACTTCACTTTAATACCTCCATAATCATCAAATCAAACAATCTTCTTCCCCATCACATTCAACCACAAAAAGAGAAGAGAAAATCCATAATCATAAGGATTCATTTAAACTTCAATCAAGCAATAAATGAATGCTAACAACCACATTTCCAAAACATTAAATGAACTAATTAGACTCATTAATGTACATTTATTTCAAGTCAATGCAAATCAATAATAGTATGAAATATATATTGAAATCATCAAAGCATTTTATTAAAATTATTCAAAGCTCAAAATATCAAATCATCCACTTGCCTCAAAGTCTCTAACAAGCAATCCAAGTTCTAAACAAGCTATCTAAGCCAAAGGTGACAATCTCTACAAAAACCCCCAAAATACATCCTAAAATGGGTCAAACAATAAAATAGGAAGAGAGAATTCACAATAGTGAAAAAAGAGCTTCTCAAGGACTAGAAGAACACATATCTAAGAGATTAGGGAGAGAGCTTACTTGGAAGGTCTCCAAATGGAGAGAGCTAGTTCAAAGCAAGTTTTGGAGATGGTGGTTTTCTTAAAAAATGGTGTCAATGGGAAGCCCTCAAGATGGTAAGGAGGATGATGAAGTTCATTTCTCAATTTGTGCAAGGTTGGTAGTGTTTTGATGATGGAAAAGCAAGAGGGAGAAGAGAGGCAAGGAAAACCCTATGTTGGAAAGAGTTGTGCGGGAAAAAGGGAAGGGAAGAAAGATGGGTTCTCTTATATAAGCAATGCAAGTGGGCTCCACCACTAGGAAACTTTGTGGGGTCAAAATCGTGGCTTTCCGAACTTCAAATGAATGTGCCGAAGAAAGAAGAAATGATCGTCGAAATTTATAGTTTTCCAAAAAATATGTGTTTCGTGGGTTTCGGAAATATCAAATATTGGGTCCAGATTTAGTGTAAAAAGACTGTTTTGCCCTCAATGCAATGGAGGTCGGGTTTCGGGATTCGGGACGGGAACGGGATCAACATGAAAGTTGTAAATATTAACAAGATTAGTGAAACGGGATAAAAACACAAATCTAAAGAATCTCGAGTAATCCCCCAAGTAAACGCAAGGCCATAAAAGGAACCCCCAAAGGGCCCCACTAATAACAAAGGCACTCAAAATTCCCTAAAGCTACAATAAAGCTATTCTAAACCCAAACTAAAATAAAATCCACTAAACACACTTAAAACTAACACACAACTTAATCAACACTAATCGAGGTCACTCGGGTAGGGGTCTTACACTAATGAGGTCTTTTCATCAATTTTTTATAATTTTTTATTCTTTTTTATGAGTGACGATAGCGTCACCATGGGCAACACTAGCGTCGCTCGTCAAACCTTCTTCTTCCTTCTTTTCTTTTCCTTTCTTTCTCTTCTTCCTCCTCCTCTTTCTCTTCCTCCCCACCTGCACTCACCGCCGCATGGGCAGGAGGAGACGCCAGCTGATCGGAGAAAGGAGTGATCTTGGTGGGGAAGAAGGATGGATTGAGCATTTGAGTTGCAGGCCTTGGAGAAGAAGATGAGAGGAATCCAAAGGCATTTCCATACATGGAAGATGTTCGAGTACGAAATCATTTGATTATAGGAAGAAGATGACTCATTGCTGTCTTTGCGCATTTGGCTTTGGTTGTGGAAGAAATTTGATTGGTGAAGTGCTGGATGAGAAATGTGGGTGCATTTGTAGGAAGATTAGATGGATGGACGAAGATGATGGAAGGAGTGGGGAATAGAAAAAGACTTGTATTGAATGAGAAGGCTTCTAGGTGCAGCGTGAGTGCAGGTGGGGAGGAAGAGAGAGGAGGAGGAAGAAGAGAAAGAAAGGAAAAGAAAAGAAGGGAAGAAGAAGGTGTGATGAGCGACGCTAGCGTCGCCCATGTGGACGCTATCATCGCTCATAAAAAAGTATAAAAAAATATAAAAATTGGCGAAAGGACCTCATTAGTGCTACACAAATTGCGAAGACCTTTCGGGATATATGGCTATACTTCGGGATTTTTTCAGTAAAATTCTCTTTATTTTTTCAGTTATGATGATTTTTTTTTAGTTTTCCTTACGATGGGTTTCAATGGATTTGTGGGTTCCTTTTTATTTTCTCTTATTGATATTGATTTTTTATTTTGGTTATTGGGTTCTCATGAGTTTATCTTTTTTATTGTTGATGGGTTTTTATGGATATGTATTTCTTTATTTTCTTTTTGGCTTAGATTTTTGGTTTTTGGGTATTGGGTTCTTATGGGTTTTGTTTGTTCCTTCTAAATTACCTTTACCGTTGGATTGTTTATGGATTCTCATGTCTATATATTTTTTGTCTATGGACTTTTATGTTTATGTTGTAGTTTGTGGTGTTTTTATGAATTTTATTTCTTTAGTTTATTCATCTATTATCAAAAGAATGTTTGAAGTAAAATACTCAACTAATTTCAAACAAATTAAAGTGTTTTCATTTTAAAATTAACCAATTCTATGTTTTTTTCTATTATATATTTTAATTTTGATTGCAAATTTTACCATCCCACTATAATTTAAACTAAATATTATTTTAAAATTATATTCTTTTTAATATTTTAAATTACATTGCCCGTGCTAAGCGCGAGCATGTTTTGTTAGTATCATTTAAGTCTAAATAAAAAAATCAATAATGTATGTCTTATTGTAATCCTTAATCAAACTTGAATCCTCTATGCTAAACTTTTTTTTATGCCAGTTTTGTCAAATATAGGGGTGGGTAAGGCATCTGTTCACGTGAAGTAAATGAAGAATGTCATTTGTGAAATAGATGGAGCACGTGCTCTATAAGATGGGGTACTCGATTCGAATAAAATAAAAAGAAAACACATGTACAACAATTTGGGAAAGTCGGGTTTCTTTTTTATTGTTTTTTTTTATAAGGAACACTATTTGAGGATATTAGTAATTCTGGGTCGATATTAAGCTCTTGGTCAGCCTGACGACTGCCACTACCCCTGTTACAATCTCAAGTTATCAACGAAGATACCCGCCTATGGGCTACAAGTCCTTTCTTTGCTCGTGCCATGAGTACTAATGTTGCATGCTTGTCTACTACCACAGTGTTGGGAGAATTACTTAAAGATGAGGTGCTATTGAGGATATGACTCAACTTGTGGGCAAAAGCGTTGACCCCAAATTTGGTCCCTCCCATCAGGTCACTCATAGCAAATGATATATCTACCAGCGGAGGAATGGTTACAGGAATGTCAAGAATGAATTTATCAAAAGACCCCCCCAGATGCAACCTTCACAAAGGGCTCTTGACTTCAAGCACCGGTTGTCACGCCCCCAAACCCGGATCCCTACAGCGGTCCGACCTCGGGGGTGGGAATTGGGGAGTTTAGTAATGATTATATTTCTCCTAAGATCCGCGTGTGTGAGGATCCAAAATCACTACACTGTCTGAATATTTTGCGGAAGCTTTCGTGGCAATGTGACCCGGAGTCCATGGACATCATCGGATTCCGCGTCGCATACAACCGTTAGCATGAAGCTATCATATCAGGAACCATATCAGACTGGAATAAATCAACATAATAAAGTACAGAGTTGACAGTAACAGGATATTACATTCTCATATATGTTCAAGTTACAAGTATCAATGTGTATTAATTACAATACCAAGAAAGGCTAATAAAAGCCGAACAATAACAAACTAATATCCACTACCCTAATGTGACGTAACTCCGATGTCAAGCACAATGTCTACATGACATAGCCGACAAGGCAACCTGCAACTCATGGCTCCACAGCCAACAAACTCTCAGCTCGGGGCGGGGAAACTGAACCTGAGTACCAAAATAGTGGGTCAAACACGACGGTTTGGCAAGCAGGTGAAAAGACATATCAATAAGGAAATTACCTTGGAAAACATTTAAACTTGTCAAAGCAATAGTTTCATAAAACGAGAGATTCATTTATTCAAGTACATATGCAATATAAAACATATAAGGTATCCAAGGAAACGGGAAACAAGCAAGATGGCAACTACAAAAAGCTAAGTCCTCTATCACCAAACTGACATGAGCATATCGGGATGTTGTCTCAGTCACCGAAGTGAGGAGATGCAACGTAAGTAACATATACATAATATAATACGGGACATGACCACGGTAGCGAACCGGACATCGGGAACCACAGTAGCAATCTGCGGCATCGGGACAAGACCACGGTAATAACTGGGTAGCGGGATCCAAACTACAGCTGGCGGGACGGAAAGGGGTCTCCAAGTCGGTGCATCAGACCGGCAAGGAAAGCCAAGCTTAGTGGTGCCGACTCATAGGTCAAATGACAAATCAAATCATGTATAAAACATATCAAGTGCATGTATGTAAACAGGCGGGACGGGATGCTTAAAAGCACAAGTATCATTTTATTCGGGCATGTATAAATAGGCTAGCAAAATGCTAAAATATACATTCAATACTTTCGGGAATGCTAAATCATAATTCGAGAAATTCGGGCTATTATCGGGATTCAAGATAAATCATAATTCGAGAAATTCAGGCTATTATCGGGATTCAAGATAAATCATAATTTGAGAAATTCGGGCTATTATCGGGATTCAAGATAAATCAGGTGAGTAAGGACCCCGTATGTCCATTGTAATAATAACTTGGTACTCCTTGAGTTTTGGAGACATTCCGGGTTCTTTATGCACCTTAGGTACTCAAACTTTGATCGAATTTTAAATAAACAAAACATAATAGAGATGGGATCCTAAGCACAATATTAATCTAGTAGTACCTTACAACCTATTCAGTCATCGAAAGGAAAACGGATTCACGATACCCAAACAAACCAATTTCGCGTTTAGATAAAAGAAAGGATATCCCGTCGTTCCGTATCGTTCAAGATTGAATTAGGTTAAGTACCGATACAACCAGATTAACTATGAGGAATGTCGGTTCAACCATCCTCACAAGAAGTCAAACGGGTCCACAAAAGGGTCACTAATTTCCACTTAAAGTCCATCTAACATAGGGCAAAAATCCATATTTCAGCAGGGTTTCCAGTTGGGCAGGTCGACCTGGCCCTTGGCCGGTTGACCCAGCACATAGTGGGCTCGGTCGACCGGCCAAGGGCCAGGTCGACCGGGAGTTGTAAATTAAAATGCAGGAATAGTGATTTGTTCAGGTTCCAGAGAACCCGACCATGTGTCGCCGGTCGACCGAGCCACGTGGCCGGTCGACCGCGTGAACTGCGTAACAGAACCCAGGTTCTGTTACAGCAGTTGAATGGGTCTTTCCATTTTCCAATCTTTTTCTCTTCCTTTCTTAAACCTGATTAACAATCCAAATCATGGATTTGACAAGCTAACAAGAACCAATATGACCATTTATTTCAAATCTAAACAAGCCATTAATATCACAAAATGTTTGGTGAAATCATCAATGCATATCATAAAACTCATTCAAAGCTAAAAGTATCAATCCATCCACTTGCCTTGGGTCTTTAATCAAAGGAAAACAGGCTCCTAACCACACTTGCAAGCCAAGAACACAATCTCTACAAAACCCCCAAAAGAAAACCCTAAAATGAGTCAAATCAAGCAATAAGAAGAGAGAGCTCCTAATAATGAAAATGGAGCTTCTCAAGGACCATAAGAACATAAATCTAAGAGATTAGGGAAAGATCTTACCAATAGGTGCTCCAAATGAGCAAGGCAAGCTAAATGAGGATCTTATGGAGATGAGATTTCTTCACAAATGGTACCAACGGAAAGCTCTTGAAGTGGTGAGGAAGATGATGAAGTCCTTATAGATGTTGGTGCAAACTTGGTATTGCTTGATGAAAGAAAAGCAAGAAGAAGAAGAGAAAAGCCAAACAAAACCTAGGCTCAAGGTGGCTGTGCTGGAAAAAGAGAAAGGAAAAAGGGGAGATGGGTTCTTGTAGCCAATGAAAGTGGGCTCCACCACTTAAGAACCTTGAAAGGCTGAAATAGTGGTTTTCGGGACTTCGGATGAAATCGACGAAGAAGGAAGAAATGATTGTCGAAATATCTAGTTTCCAAAAAGTATATGTTTCTCGGGTTTCGGGAATAACAATAATTTGGTACAGATTTGGTGTAAAAGTATTGTTTTGCCCTTGAAGTTAGAAAAGTCAAGTTTCGGGGTTTCGAACGGGAACGGGATCAATATGAAAGTTGAAGGTATTAATGAGATAAACAAAACCGGATAAAATACAAACCAAGAAAACTAAGATAAAACTCCAAGTACATGTAAAGTCATAAACAAGGAACCCCCAAAGGGCCCCACACTAAAAACCAAGACACTCAAAAATCCCCAAAGCTATAACAAAGCTATTCTAAACCAAACTAAACCAAATAACACTAAACACACTTAGAGCTAAAACACAGCTCAAAAACACTAATCGGGGCCTCTCGGGTCGGGGTCTCACACCGGTAGAAACACATGAAATGAAATGGAAAATATTTTAAGCAAAAGATCATATAAAGATTGCATTCATGATATTAAAAGATGACCATACCTTCGTCAAGGAAAAGTTGTTCCTCAATTCTTTTCCTCAGAGGAGTGGAAGCTTTTGCAACCTGCTCGATAAGAATTGAAGGCGAAACGACATCTGTTTGGATTGTGTTAGGCCCTAACCCCACTTTAACGTGATTAACGCCTAATTAATCTTGGTTGGATGCCTAATGTTTGTTTTGGATGGTTTTGTGATAGATTTGTGGGGTTTGACCTTACTTAGGTAGAGTTATGATCTTTCAATAGTTTTAATTCTTGTGTGTGCATTTCTAATAGGAGTGGGCTTTCATATGCATTACATCAAGCATTTCCCTACATCAAATCCTATGTGTGGACCCAAACTAATTGGACCCAACCCAACTCATATCCAAACCCAAATCAAATCAAAAGCCCTTTTCCCAAATTTTAGGAAAGAAATTGGGTTTGCATGCAATGAAGCCAAGAATTCCCATTTAAACTACTCACCATCGTACCACACCCTCATTTCTCTCTTTCATTTCATTCAAATGAGAGAACCTCTCTTTCAGACTCTCTCTTCTTTATTTCCTTCCTTCTTCTTCTTCTTCCTCCAAATTCTTTGACATGAGCCTCAAGAGGAAAGACAACATGTAGGAGATTGAGCCCACTTCATCTTCTCCATCTTCTCTTGTAAGGATCCATTTCCTAAGCCAAGCATAGCCAATCTCTTTTTGCATGTTGCTGGAAGTTCTTCCTTCCCTCTCTATCTTCATCTCTTTCTCCCAATCTCTTACTTTATGATTACAAGTGGAGAATGCATGTGAGAAATCTCAAGTTTACTATCTTCCCCATCTTCAACAACACCTTCCACAAGTTTCTCTCATCACCATCTTCTCTATTAGTGTAAGTGAAAAAATTGTAACTCACAAGATTAAGAGATGCCTTAAAGGACTTAAACCACAATGGCTGTCGAGGACTGGCTGCTTCTGGCTTAGTAAACCTGAAAGGGAAGAGGAAAGAGGTCAAGGGACCCTGGCTGTGGGCAGCACAGGGCTCTCCGATGGCTCAGTTAGTGTGGATACTGAGTGTTTTTCTTTGGATGAAGAAGAAGGACCGAAGGTGTGTATATTATTTTATGCGTACCTTGTTCAGATGCTATCTCCCCCTTATATATGAGTGCTTCTGGAGATTTTATCATGGGCTTGATGACCTGGTTGCTGAGGTCATCAACCCACAAAATATTAAATGGAGGTCCATCACAGCCCACATCGCATTAAATGCCAGTCCGATCAGCCCATGTCGCATTAAATGCCAGTCACATTGGGCCTGATTCTGTCTGGACTTACTGGCATCGAAGATCTCATCGGATCCCTTCTTGGGCCTCCCCCTGATGGGGCTGTAGCCGCTAAGTATTGTTGTGTCAGAGGGCTGGACGGCCAGGATGGTATCTGTCTTGTCATCGCGTGCCTGAAGGCAGGAGATATTTTAAGCACGCGCCTCGGCTGACAGTCTCTTTAGTCGCAGCCGGGATGCGTGTCGGGACTGGGCTCAGTGGAGGATGGCCTCAGCCGGACTGAGGCCACCAACTGCACCCCGGCTGGCGCTCCAGTGCCACGGCCGGAATGCGCTCAGCCGGACTGAAGATTAGGAAGAGTCAGTTCTGGGACGATTAGGAATCTCTCCACACAATAGCCCCCTAGCTTGCGGCTCCTCTGGGGTCTCGGGATCCCGAACTCAGTGGAGTCGGAAGCTACGAAGATGCTGCTGCGGTTGCTGCTGACAGCTGGCATCCGATCTCCCCCAAATATCTTTCCCGCCTAACGCAATAAATGCAGCGCGTCAATCAGGGAGGAGTGGGACTGGCGACGCCACGCGTCCCCATTTGGTCGACAGGGCCGCCGGATAGGGGGTGCGTAGAGCTGCCCGATGTGACGTTTCGAATTTCGAAAACGGCGCTTGGGGCAAAGCGACGCTCCCATCGATACATAGAGTCCTCGTCGTCTTCTCCTTCTCATCTTTTGCATTCGGAGCATTCGTCCAAAGGCTGTCTGTTACGGAGAAGATTGCAGTCGCGAGCATTTGAGTGATTTCATTGTCAGCGTTTGCCGAGTGTAAGTTCTGTTCTTCTTTGGGGTTCTTTCTTCTTCCTTTTCTTTGTACACATGGGGATCTACAGTCACTGGGTGGAGAACGACACAGCCATAGAGGGCCTTAGGATGGCGTACAAAATCCCTGAGGACGTGCTGGTCAGGCGAGCGGACCCTGCAGATCATGCAATCCGCTCGTATTCGGAGGGCTGGATGCCCTTCCCACTGATCGCCGTCGTGGAGGGCGGGGTCAGATTTCCCTTGGACCCCCTCCTCAGAGCTTGCCTGAGCACTTGGGCCCTTAGTCCGTGCCAGCTGTCGCCCAACGGTTACAAAGTTATTATGGGTACAGCCGTGCTGAATAGAAGCCTGGGTATCAACCTCGGCGTCCATGATATCGAGGACGTCTATGACATATGCAAGTCCAAGGAGGACTGTTATTACCTCCGAGTCAGGCCTCGTCGTACGGGCTTTGTTTCGGCGCTCGAGGACTCCAGTAAATATGCCGGGGACGATCTCGTATGCGTCTCGGGGAATTGGGAGTTCGGCACCGAGGCGGACAGGACGTATAGAGTGCCTCGTCACCCCGGGGTCGTTCCAAGTAATCATCCCCTCCGCCCGTTTTTTCATCTCTTTTTCTCCCTTTTTTCTTTAGCCATCAGACTGATATCCTCGGGACTTTGTTTTGCAGCTGCCCGCGAAAGGAAACAGCGAGCCAAGCGGGACGGCTGGAAAAGGAACGAGGAGTGGCATCAGGCAGTTAGGAGGTGTACCCAATTTTCCAACAGATCGGCCTGGGCTCTGTTAGGCTACGAGCCAAGGTACAGGGGTTACAATAAAAGGTCCACGTTGCTCGATCCATTGCCTCAAGGAGAGGACCCGGGGACCAGCAACCTCCTTGTTGGTGGCCGTCCAGAGGCGGTGTTTGAAGAAGGGGGGCCTTCTCAAGCCGCAACTGGTGCTGGGGCATCGCCTGAACTACAACCTTCCCCCGAGCCGCAGTCAAGTGGCACTCCTTTAGTGAGGAGAGCGCGACGCCCTCGCACCGACTCGGGAGAGATGTCACGGGTCCCGGCGTTCGTGGATCTGGAGGCATTGGCCCTAGGAGATGAGGATGAATCGTCTCCGCCAGCAGCCCGGGCTTCTGCTGGACACCCAGCCCCCAGTCTCGGTGAGTCTCCTCGGGCTGTAGAGGTGGAGATGCCGACCCGCGAGCCGAGTCCGGAAGCCCAGCATCCTTCTGAGGGCGCTCGCAAAGAGAGCTCCTCGAGAAAGAGGCCGAGGGAGGAGGGAGGCAGCTCAGGAAGAGCGTCGCAGTCGGCCGAGCCAGCGCCCTGGGAACCGAACTTCATGCTCGAGCCAGGGAGGCCTATGACTGTGGACGACTGCATTCACAGGAGGCCAGATCCCCTCGTGCTCGAAGCGCTTGGCCATGCTTGCGCTCTGCCGCGCGACATGGCTCGATTGGAAAAGATGAGCGACTCCAAGCTGGTGACGTCGCTGCTCCATT
This sequence comes from Camphora micrantha, assembly GCA_003546025.1. NCBI lineage: Eukaryota > Viridiplantae > Streptophyta > Magnoliopsida > Laurales > Lauraceae > Camphora > Camphora micrantha. The sequence goes on along the minus strand of QPKB01000012.1, from coordinate 35,612,667 downwards.
CCTGCTTTCAGGTAACTTCCTTGGCTTGTAATTAATTGTTTTGTGTGTGCTCCACTTCGGCTACTAACATGCTCTGATTTCTTATCAGACGTTGCAGAAGTCGATGACGGTCATCGATAGGTTCAGCAAGCAGGGTCCCTTGGTGGCTAGTCTGGCCGAGGAGAAGAGGGAGCTTGAGGAGGCGCTGGGATCCAGTGTTTCAAAGGCCAACCAGCTGGAGGTGTTCCGGGATGACCTCCGGGCCAAACTTGGGGAGGTGGCGATGGAGATTGAAAATGAAAAGATGAAGAACGCCGACCTCGAGGCCCAAGTAGAGAGTCTGAGGAACAATCTTCACGCCGAGGCGAGGCGGGCAGACGAGGCGGAGGCTCGAGTTAAGTCCGAGAGCGAGGCTGCTTTCCAGGATGCGGCCACCCAAGAGACTGTTTACTACGGCGCGAAGGTGTTCCGCGTCCGGGACAAGACATGGGCCAAGGCGTGGCGAGCCGCTTTAAGGGAGGTCGGAATTTCGGAGGGCCACCCGTCCTTCGTGAACCCCCCGGTCTGTCCCGGCCCGTTAGCCCCGGACAACACAGTTATTATCGCTCCCCCGGTCGACGTCGATAGTGGCTCAGCCCCTCGGGAAGCCCCTGCTGATATCCCCTGCAACTCGGCTCCGCAAGAACCATGAAATCTCGGTTGCTGTCTACATATATTTTCTTTTCTTTTCTTTTTTTTTTGAAAGTCCCTGTGTAATTTGTACTTCAGAATGTAAATTCCCTTAACAATAAATAAAATCAGACTTTCTTCATTACTCTTCGTTCTGCTCCTTTTTTTTTTGTATGCTTAGTTCCTCCATATTGCTTGTGTTCGTCTCAAACCAGATCATAGGAGACGAGTAATTTAAAGTGGCATGGCATGACACGATGCCGAGGTCTTCGGGAAATAGTCGTGGCTATAATGGCCCTGTGCCGGGGTAGCACACATTATGGCCCTTAGGCTTCATGCCAAGGTGGTGCGTAGACCAGCCTCTAGGCAATCGGTGGCCCGTAGGCTTCATGCCGAGGTGGTGCGTGGACCAGCCTCTAGGCAATCGGTGGCCCGTAGGCTTCATGCCGAGGTGGTGCGTGGACCAACCTCTAGGCAATCGGTGGCCCGTAGGCTTCATGCCGGGGTGGTGCGTAGACCAGCCCCATGGCAATCGTGGTGGCCCGTAGGCTTCATGCCGGGTCGACAGTGGGAACAAGAACAGAGACTCAAACTGCTTTCATTAAAATCTTGGAATACCTTGAATACAGAGTTAAAAATAAAACTTCTTGAGATGCGATGCATTCCACGGACGAGGTAATTGTCGACCATCCATATCTTCGAGTTTGTAAGCTGATCGCCCAGCAGTGGCGACTACCTTGAATGGTCCGTGCCAATTCGGCGCTAATTTGCCCTGGCCTGGGTCTCGATCTCCTGGAAGTGTTTTCTTAAGGACCAAATCCCCGATCAAGAACCTTCTCTCTCTGACCCTTCGGTTGTATCCTCTGGCCAGTTGCTGTTGATAATCCGCCAATCTGATAATCGCCGATTCTCTGCGCTCGTCAGCGAGGTCCAGCTCCCGAGCAATATTCGTTTCATTCTGGCCTTGGTCAAAGAGTTTCGACCTCAGGGTTGGGAGGCCGACCTCAAGAGGGATGACAACCTCCATTCCGTAAGCTAGGGAAAACGGGGTCGACGATGTGGAACGCCTCGGAGTCGTCCTGTAGGCCCATAAAACACTTGGAAACTCTTCTACCCATCTCCCTTTCGCCTGATCTAGCTGCTTCTTCAGCCCGTCAAGCACCACTTTGTTGGAGATCTTTGCTTGGCCATTGCTCTGCGGATATGCTGGGGTGGAATAGTGGTTTCTGATGCCGAGTTCCTTGGAGAAGTTTTTGAAAGCAGCAGAGTCAAACTGGGTGCCGTTATCCGATACCAAGACTCGTGGGATGCCGAACCTGGTGATGACGTTCTTCCAAACAAAATTCTTCGTGTCACGCTCGGTGATGGAAGACAACGATTCTGCTTCTATCCATTTAGTAAAATAATCAGTGGCCACTATCAACCATCTCTTATTTCCTGGAGTTCGGTGAAGTGGTCCCACGATGTCCAGCCCCCATTGGGCGAAGGGCCATGGACTAGAGAGTGGGCTCAGATCTTGTGCTGGTTGATGGAGAGAGTGGGAGAACTTCTGGCACTTCTCACATTTCTTAACATATAATCGCGCATCCTTCTGCATATACGGCCACCAGTACCCCTGGCTGATTGCTCGGTAAGCTAATGACCTCCCTCCTATATGGCTCCCGCAAATCCCCTCATGTATTTCATAGAGAAAGTCTTCCACTTTGCTTGGATGGACGCATTGAAGGTATGGGCCAGTGAATGACTTTCTGTAGAGCTTGCCCTCGGGGGACAACCAAAACCGTGTAGCTTTCAATCTGAGCCGGTGAGCCTCAATCTTGTCCTCCGGGAGTTTGTCGTCCTTAAGATAGGATATAATTGGATCCATCCAGCTCGGGCCGGAGTCAAGATGGAGGACTTCCCGGGGTGGCTGAAGCTCTATGCTGGGTCTTGCCAGCGATCCCACTTCGATAGTTCTTTTCTTCCCTGCCTCAACGACGGAGGCTAGACTGGCTAGGGCATCGGCGTGGGAGTTTGATCCTCTGCTGATCTGTTTGACCTCGACCATCTGGAATTCTGAGAGGGACTTCTTTGCGAGGGCGAGATAGGCAGACATCCTGTCGTCTCGAGCCTGATAATCTCCTGTCAACTGGTTAATCACCAGCTGAGAATCACTGAAGACAAGCAACTGCCGAGCCCCAAGGATTTTAGCACTGCTCAGTCCGGCTAACAAGGCTTCATACTCCGCCTCGTTATTCGACGCTTTAAAATCCAGGGTGAGAGCTTGCTCAATAACCAACCCATCCGGAGTCTGAATGACGGCCCCAGCACCAGCCCGCTTGGTGGTTGACGACCCATCAACGAAGACCTTCCAGACGGAAGCCGGAGATCGGCTTTGAGATAGTCCGTTATCCTCCGGGAGGGGTACCTCCAGTTCATCCGTGGGCTCAGGGCCGAGCCGAGTTAGCGCCGGGGTCGGAGGTATGAACTCCACAATGAAGTCTGCCAGGACCTGAGCTTTGATGGCTGTTCTGGGCTGGTTTCGAATGTCATATTGCCCGAGTTCTATCGCCCACCGTGAAAGCCTTCCTGAAAAATCAGCCTTTCGAAAGACAGACTTGAGAGGGTGTTTTGTAATCACTGTTACAGTATGAGTTTGGAAATAATGGGAGAGCTTGCGGGAGGCGCTAACTAGTGCCAACGCAAGCTTCTCCAACAGGGTATATCTGGTCTCGGGATCGAGGAGCGATTTGCTCGTGTAATAAACCGGTTTTTGTTGATTTTCCTCCTCTCTAATCAGGACCGAGCTCACGGCTCGATCCGAGACCGCTAGGTATAAATACAACGTTTCCCCTGGTTTTGGGGTCGAAAGTAGAGGAGGTGACGAAAGGTAGGCCTTAAGTGCTTGTAAAGCCTGGTCACACTCTGGAGTCCATTGAAACTTAGAGTTTTTTCTCAACAATTTAAAGAAGGGATGGCACTTATCTGAGGATCTACTGATGAATCGATTTAGTGCGGCAGCCATGCCAGTAAGCTTCTGGACCTCTTTTGCAGTAGCCGGGCTCTGCACTCCGAGGATGGCAGAAATCTGGTTTGGATCTGCTTCAATCCCTCTCCTTGTGACCAAGCTCCCCAGGAATTTGCCTGAACCGACGCTAAAGGCGCACTTGGAGGTGTTCAGTTTCAGCTTGTACTCTTTCAGAATGGCAAACACCTCGGCCAAATCGGCTAGATGGTTCACGGCTTGTTTGGACTTGACGACCATATCGTCGATGTACACTTCAACAGTGCTGCCGAGCTGCGCCCCGAACATCTTGGTGACCAGGCGCTGGTAAGTGGCGCCTGCGTTCTTTAAGCCGAAAGGCATTACCTTATAACAGTAGATGCCCCTGGGCGTTATGAACGCAGTCTTCTCTTCATCCGGAGCGTACAGAGGTATCTGATGGTAGCCTCGATATGCGTCGAGGAAGCTCATCCGGTCGTGGCCGGCGGTGGCGTCGATCATCTGGTCAATCTTTGGGAGCGGGAAGCTGTCCTTGGGGCAGGCCTTGTTGAGATCTGTGAAGTCGACGCACACCCTCCACTTGCCAGTCTTCTTTTTGACTACCACCGTGTTGGCGAGCCAGACCGGGTACTGCACCTCCCTGATCACCCCTGCTTCAAGTAGTTTACCGACCTCCTCAACCACAGCTTCTGTCTGTGGCAGCCCGGTCCTACGAGCTTTTTGCATTACCGGCTTGTGCTCGGGATCCACATTCAGCTTGTGGCACGCGATCTCGGGATGAATACCGGGCATCTCCTCTGGGGTCCAGGCGAAGGCTCCTATATTCTGGAACAGGAATTCGGTCAGTTCGGATCGCTCAGGCTCGGTAAGCTGACCGCCGAGGAGGAAGAACCTTTCCGGATCATGTGGGCTGATCCTAACCTCGGTCAGTTCTTCCACACTCTTCTGCTCGGGATGCTGACCGACTCTGTCCAACTCTTTCTCCAATTCGGCCACATTGACCTGCTTGGGCTCGCGACTTCCGGGTACTACGGCCATCAAGCACTGTTGGGCCATTTGCTGATTTCCCCGAACCGTCACTATTTTTACTCTGCCGTGATCTTCGAGCGGAAATTTCAACTTCTGATGGAGAGTAGAGGGTACCGCTTCCATGCTATGGAGCCAGGTTCTACCCATGATGGCATTGTAAGGGGATGGTGTGTTGACTACCAGGAAGTCTACCATCACGGAGGCTCCTTCAACCTGAACTTTAAGGGTCAATTTCCCTTTCGGGTATACAGGTTGGGCACTGAAGCCTATCAATGGAGTTCGGGCCTCTTGCAGATCTGCTTCCGAGAGGCCCATCTTTCTGAAGCAATCGAAATAAAGGACCTCGGATGAACTGCCGGGGTCAACAAGGATCCTCTGGACCCTACAATTCTTCAGTTTCAAAGTGACGACAAGCCGATCATTATGCGAGAGTTGTACGCCTTCCAGGTCGTCATCAGAGAACCAAATCTTGGGCTGCTCCTTGCGAGGCCTTTTCGCTACCGGTTCTAACTCGGCCGCCATCACCTGTTTTCCATGGGACGCCCGTCTCGCCTCGGCACGCGCCTGATTACTCCCTCTGGGTGGGGGAGCGAGGTGTATGACGCTAATGAGTTTTTCGGATCCATCACTGTCCTGACTTTTTTCATTTCGGTGCCGAGCTCGGAACTCATCCCTGTCGTTCGCCTTGACATATTCTTTGAGATGTCCGTCTTGGACAAGTTTCTCCAAGTGAGACCTGAGGATTCTGCACTCCTCGGTATTGTGGCCATTCTGTCTATGATAAGCACAGAATCTACTCTGGTCGCGGTTGGCCGAATCGCTCCTCATGGGCGGCGGCCAGCTGAAATACGGCCTGGATTTGATTTTAGTCATGATCTTGTGAATAGGCTCCTTAAATATGGTATCAACAGCTTTGTAGGGATCGGAAGACAGTCTGAGCTTTTTGTTGTCTCTGTAGGCAGGTGTTGAAGCCCTCGCCGAGCTAGTCGAGGCCTTATGGCGGCTTGGTTCCTCTCTCCTGGACGACGGATCTTCCTTCGTCGAAGACTTGCCGTTCCGATCTCTTCGGCTGACGTGAAAGCTTTCCCTGGCTCTGAGCTGGTCATCCTCTTGAGCTATGAAACGGTTCACCCTGGCCATCAGCGCCGAGATAGAGGCCACAGGATTGCCAGCCAGGTCCTTTCGAAGATCATTATCCGGCAGCAAGGCGTTCTGGAACGCAAAGATTGCCACTTCGTCTTTGGAGCCATCGATCTGGCTGTAGACCGTCCAGAACCGCTTGGCGAACTGAGTGACATTCTCGTGCTGCTTCATCCTTAGGGCCATTATATCGGCGTCTGTTTTAGGGATAGCTCTGTAAGCCTGGAACTTCTTTATGAAGGAATGCTGGAGCTGCTGCCAGGTTGAGATGGAATTTTCTGGGAGACCGCAGAACCATTTCAAGGGTAGCTCGCCCAGGCTGGACGAGAAAACCTTACAATTCAAATGGCCTTCATCTCCCCAGACAGACATCCTCTGCGAGAAATGTCGCAGATGCGCAGCTGGATCCGAAGCCCCTTCGTAAGTGGCGAACCTTGGGACAGTGAACTTCCTCGGTAGGGGGTGATCCTTAATGTCGCTAGTGAAAGGCGACGTGCCGAGGTCGGCGATCGCGCCAGCGTCCTGATGACTTCGGGTGAGGCCGGCCACTTCCAGGTTCCGCCTAACTGCTTGCTGAATCTGCTCCTCAAGCCATCCCTGAGTATCATTACGGACCTCGGGGATGTCCTCTGACCGTTTCCTTGAAAGGCTGCGGTTACTGCTGGAGGCTTCGTCATTAGCTCGACTACGTCTTCTTTCGTTCAGATGAAACCTAAGGTCCCTCTGAGAAGGGGTGGTCTGCTGATGGCGAGAAGAACCTCCTCCGCTGGATCGCTGCAGACGCTGTCTGGCGGTGTCAGCTGCCTCAGCTGTCTCCCTGAGCTGTCGTTGGAGGTGTCTGATAAGGGCATCCTTCTCCCGGATAGTAGCATTCTGCGCCTGAATCTCCTCGTAAGTAGGATCGAAATCCTCATCAGAACTGCGAACCCCACTATCTCTCCGACGATCCAAGAAGACCGGGGACTTACGTCGAGTCTGGTGAAGGGTGAGGTCTCTCCTCCTAGGAGGCTGGAGAGGAGTCACCACCACCTCCGGGCGTGACTCTGGACGGGGCTGATAACCCCGCAGATAGACAGGAGTGGACCTCAAGGACTCACGGAGAGGGTTCACTATGGTCCCTACAGGGCCTGTCTCGGGCGCTTTTCCATTTTTTGCAGCTCCCTCAGCCATAGCTCAAAGGAAGGTTGACAATAGCGTATCTTCCCACAGACGGCGCCAATTGTAAGTGCAAAAATTGTAACTCACAAGATTAAGAGATGCCTTAAAGGACTTAAACCACAATGGCTGTCGAGGACTGGCTGCTTCTGGCTTAGTAAACCTGAAAGGGAAGAGGAAAGAGGTCAAGGGACCCTGGCTGTGGGCAGCACAGGGCTCTCCGATGGCTCAGTTAGTGTGGATACTGAGTGTTTTTCTTTGGATGAAGAAGAAGGACCGAAGGTGTGTATATTATTTTATGCGTACCTTGTTCAGATGCTATCTCCCCCTTATATATGAGTGCTTCTGGAGATTTTATCATGGGCTTGATAACCTGGTTGCTGAGGTCATCAACCCACAAAATATTAAATGGAGGTCCATCACAGCCCACATCGCATTAAATGCCAGTCCGATCAGCCCATGTCGCATTAAATGCCAGTCACATTGGGCCTGATTTTGTCTGGACTTACTGGCATCGAAGATCTCATCGGATCCCTTCTTGGGCCTCCCCCTGATGGGGCTGTAGCCGCTAAGTATTGTTGTGTCAGAGGGCTGGACGGCCAGGATGGTATCTGTCTTGTCATCGCGTGCCTGAAGGCAGGAGATATTTTAAGCACGCGCCTCGGCTGACAGTCTCTTTAGTCGCAGCCGGGATGCGTGTCGGGACTGGGCTCAGTGGAGGATGGCCTCAGCCGGACTGAGGCCACCAACTGCACCCCGGCTGGCGCTCCAGTGCCACGGCCGGAATGCGCTCAGCCGGACTGAAGATTAGGAAGAGTCAGTTCTGGGACGATTAGGAATCTCCCCACACAATTAGTAAGTACTCATATGATTCTCTAAGCTTAAGATGGACTGTTTGAGCTCATTTAAATTGCATGCATGATGATTTATCTCCATCTATTGCATTTCACCATTGTAGGAAATTGTGATGGAGTTAGCATTGAGTTAGCATTTGGGGGTTTGCTTCTATTTGAGCTTGGAGATTGGGGATGTTACTTGATCTGAGCCAAAGGAAAAGATTAGAATGAAAAGCACCAAATGAGGCAAGTAATGAGCAACTCTGATTTATACATGTTTATGAATCTTTGATTGAATGTTATAGTTCTCTTGGATATCAATTCAACCATTTTCATTATATTAAATTGCTAATGTAAAAATGGGTTACTGTAATGAATAAATGTTGAATATAATTTGATGGATTATGGGGTTTGTGAGCACTTTGGAGGCTCATTTTGGTCCAAATTTATGCCTTGTAAGGATGGGTTTTAGATAGGGAGAATAGCCCCCATAAAACAGAGCATTTAGCTTTAGTTTCTGCCCAGAAAATTGGTTACAGCAATGATGTCCGCTCGAGCGGATCGTTAGGCCGCTCGAGTGGGTCGGCCCGTTTGGGCTCAACAACACTAACTTTGAATGGCCATAACTTTTGATCCATGCGCCCGATTTTAGAGTTCTTTATACCATTGGAAAGCTCTCAAAGTGTAGAACGCAGTGGTCTACTCCTCTTCATGATTAGAGGTCGGGAGATAGAGTGAATAATTAGATTAATGAACCAGATCCATTCTCTTTGAAAAATGGACTTTGAACCTAGTTTGGACCCTATTAGAATCCATTGACTAACTAGGAAGTTAACTCCACTTCAAAAGGGCCTAAAACCTTCCATAATCAATCCATGAGGATGATTAAGACATAAAAACTAAACCAATAAGGTTCTTAGAGTGTTTAAGATTGACCTTGTAGGTCCATAGACATGGAAACCTTGATAATTAATATAGCCCAATGAAAATCATAAACCGTGAGGAAATCTTGAGCTGAGATCATCTCACGTACTTATCCGACTCATCTAGAACCTCATCATGGGTGTTGATTTAGAATACTTCAATGCATCCCACACATACACAACGTGACACCAATGAGATGTAGCACGTGCATTGAATCATCTAAAACTACATCGTAATTGGCGGTTAGAGACGGCGGATAATTAGATTAGAGTTGGCTAGTAAATATCCTTGATTCTATTAATCTATTTGTATTTGCATATTGAGATTGATTTATTTATTGCTCTCAAATATTCGGTTACTTGTTATATGCATTATTCATATTACTCCACAAATTGTACTACAATTTCCTTACAAATGTTATCGTACATTGATGTGATGTTAGAATGGGGTCAGCATATGATTCGAAATTATGGTTTGGAAATAAATGGATTTGATTAGAAATGATTTGGTTGGAAAAATCTTACTCCAGTCTAATTAATATTCGATTCGAATGGTTCGACATTACTTCGCTTCGACCTTGTGATACCCGACGGGGATACAACTTGGTTCAATTATTCGAGACTACTGCAGTATGTCATCCATCTAGAGTACCGGTACTCCAGAACCGGATAGCCAGTTAGCCTTTGGCCGAGACGTTGGTGACATCCCAACTAGATTCGCTCACTATCGAAAAAGATGAGCAAATGTACTAGCCAACTAGAAAGCGAGTATTCAATTATTGATATGTTTAACCCATTGAGCGATTAAGCCTATTTATATCCGTTTGGGTGAGGACTCTTCTGCGCTATTCCTGAGTAGAATGAAGGGCTACTCCTAGAACTTCTTAGTCCAGCACTTTCGATCTCATAAGAGCTATTCCTTGTTCTAACCATAGAGGTGACATCAAAATGTGAAGAAATCTTGACTTGTAGCTTATGATGCATTTTTTCGAACTTAGGGGAAGATGATTGGCATTAAAAAAAAAAGAAACCAATGGCCAAATTTTGAATCCACCTATTACATTTTATACCCTTAGTAGCCCTCTTGAGCCTATCTTACAAGAAACCTTCTTCCTTCATTGACCTAAGCCTCATCACCCACATATATATATATATATTTATTTATAGCCTTTTTAACCTATTTTTTTTTTAGAAGGGTAAGGATACATAAGGAAAGGAAATGTTTAAGCATTAGCGATGAAGACTTTACATGGGCTACCAAAGATAGATGTTCTACAAAGGGATGACAAAGGAATAAAGGAATTGAAAGTTGAGTTAAAGAGAAAAGTAGAAAGAAGAAAAAAGAAGAGAGAAATGAGAACCAAAAGAAAAAAAAAAGAAAAAGAAAAAGATATGGGAAACCAAAGAAAAGCAAGAAAAAAAAAGAAGGTAGAGTGGAATAAAGAACACAAAGCAAAAGGAAGAAGTGAAGACAGTGGAAGATCTTCCTATGAAGACTTGAAGACCCTTACCTTCTCAAAAAAGCCTTAGCCACATTTAACCATTATCCTACCTATTAACCCTAACCCCATTACAACCTATGAAAAACCTATTGGATCCTAGGAAAGGTTAGGTGTTGAATGAGTGAGAAGTTGAGTGAGTATTTCCACCTTCTATTGGTTATATGTTGTTCTATGAGATCAATCCTTCTTTACATAAGCTCCGTTCTTCATCAATTATGTGAGTCCTTAGCCTTGTTCATACTCACATACCGAGAGTTAGTCAGTAAAATCTGTGTGGTTGAGAGCATGACCTGTAAGGCTGTAGTCAAAGTGAAATGTATTCCGAAGGGAAATGTTGTGTGAGCTTCAACCTGAAGATTGCATAATTATTGGCTAAATACACACACATACACAGTGGGACTTAGATATTGACTGAAATATTTTTAGGAGTTGGCTAGTACTCCTAACTTAGTACTCATTCTTATTAGCTTGCTAAAGACTATTGGACATCAAAAATATTTTCTTTCCAAAATAAAAAGAATTTTGTGAGATTTATTCACTGAAAACCCTCACGAGACAAAACTCGTCCACTAGGGGAAACCTAGGGGTTTAACGGCTTATTAAGCGAGCTAAGTGCAACCGCGATTCCTGCGAAAGTGAGTTAAGATTTTTACCTTGTTAACTTGCATATAGTTTAGTTTTTCTTCATAGTTTTTGCTTGGGACTAGCAAAATATAGGTTTGGGGGTGTGATGAGTGTTAAATATTGCATATTTTACCCATTATTAGTCTGTGTTTTATTAGCATCTCATATGCAGATTATTTGCTTTCCACAGAGATTTTATCATTCTATCATTAACGAATTATCGGATCATCATGCATAAATTCGATTATTTATAGCGCATTTTTATGTAATTTCTCTTGTATAGGTGGACCCCGCGACTACTCCAACCTTCCAGCTAGTGTCCCAAGACATCAAGAAGATATTTCAATAAAGAATTTATATGAAGAATTATTGAAGAAATATTGGTGGAGTGTTGAAGAATTCCAAAATAAGAGAAGACTTTCAGTATAAAAAAAACTCATTTTCTAACACAAAGGATTGGTTGGTGTATTGGTTAGAGCTTGGGTTTGTATGGAATAAGTTATGGATTTAAATCCCAATAATTGCATGTTATTATTTTTTATATATAAAATATTCCATCCAACTCACCTCTCCACCAATCAAAGCTTGAAATGAACCAATCAAATGTCTTCAATGCTCCTATAAATTGGAATGTTTTTGTAGAGAGAAAGGAGAGATCTCTTTTGGCAAGTTAGTCTTTTTTGTAATTTTATTTTTACTTTTAGATCGTAATTAGGAGCTCCTTTGTAACTAATCTAGAGAGAGAGTGTGTAATTGAAGATCATTAATGAAGATTTGGAGCTCTTTCTTGATGTTTAGTTGCTAAAGCTCTTGGATTAGGCTTTCCTTTTGAAGCTAAGTAATGTGATTAGTTCAATTCCTTGCATGTTTTAGTTTAAATTTCCTACTTGTGCCTTAATTGATTAGTAGATTTTAGATCTAATTGTGCTAATTTCTCTCATTTCTCATGCTCCATCTCTACACTTAATGCTTTGTAGTTGGATTAAGTTCTCTCACATAGCATGCTCTAAAGCCCTTATCTTTGATCTTTTGTAGCATGATTTTGATGATTTATTGTTATGGTAGCTAGATAATGGTCTACGATTTTGGCCTTTGATTTTCTTTATTTTGATCTTCATTGCTATATCATCCATTCCAATTAGGCAAGAGATTGCTAATCGGATTAGATTTGAGAATTGTATTAAAACATGCATTATTTGAATTAATTACATACTGAGTGGATTTTGGATTGCCTAATCTCTTCTTTTTATTATTGTTAATTTAAATTTTTGTTTGATTTGTTATTTTTACTTCTAAATTGCTAGATCTACATTTCAAATCACTTGTTTTAAAATCCTACACACTTCATACCACATCTTCACATCAAATCTTCCATTTCCACCACCATTCATCCATCCACTAGTTTAGTGTAGTTTGTTAGATTAGCCTAGATCTTGTTAATTTCATGCCTTAGATTGTTAATTAATTGTTTACATTGCATAATTTAATAATTTTAATTGCCCACTTCAATTGTCTTTATTTGCTATATTTTAGTTCAATTATACTTTAATTTGATTCATTGCTTGTTTCATCCTCTCTTCGTGGGATCGATAATTCGGACTCTTGAGTCCTTTACTACTTGACGATACCGTAGTCTTGCGGTTAAATGTTGCACATCTAAGTGTCGATCAAATCGTCGTATTCATGGTGCTACACTTGGTGTCACAGGGATCCAGGAAACCAAAGAGAATTATTAATTACCATTCAGATTTGAGATTTGATTAGTAAGCATATTGGTTAGCTATGACCGCCGGAGTACGTATCAGAGTGGTAATCATGGGTTTGAGTCTAAGTATGAAACCTAGCTTAAGGTAATGCTTATGATTAGTTTTATTTTGTATTTGTATTAGAATTATGTTCCATTGAGATAAGCATCTAGTAGATATTCATTGGAGTACTTGTGTACTATGCATTTAAGAGATTTACATTATTAGCTTTATTAAAGATTAATTGTAATATAATGGATTGGTTAATGGACTGCTCATGGCTTTGTTATTGTTGATATACATGCTTCCAAAATGTTCACTGACAGGTGTCAGTGAGAATCCTCACACGTGCAAAGTGGGAATTTCTACTTCGTGAAGTCGGATTTGGTTCGGAATAGGTGCGAGTTCACGGAAGTATGCGTGTCACACCTTGGGAACCACACTAATAATGGGATTTTCGGGTCTAGGATGTGACAGATTGGACTAGTCTATTTCACATGATTAGTTTCCTTATCTGGACCTGTTTCCCTCTCCATTGGGGAAGAACCCTCAGTTGTCTCAACCTAGGGAAGACTTCATTCCTCTTCAGCAGAAGGGCCAGCTTCTGTCTCCATGATATCTACAATTGGAGTCCTAACCATCTCTTCTTGTGGAGGCTCTTTTGCAACCGGACTATACTACTCCTTTGAAACACTGGACTCATTAACTCTGGTCTCCTTATCAGACTCTGCACAAAAGAACAATGTCATTATGAAAAAGAAAGTTTGGAATCATGGCATTTCAAAGGCTTACCATATGACTCCACTAACACTATGGGATCTGTCAAAGATAAAGAGTTAGAAGCATTGAGAGAAATATTATGAAAATGACAAAAAAGTCAAGGTAAAAAAGAATGTTACCCTCAAACGCTCCCTTACTCGTGACCCTAGCAGTGTCAAATGCCTCTGTTGCATAGGGAAACAACTATGAGAATACATGCAAAGAACATATAAAGTCAATAAAAAGAGAAAAAAACTACATGTGCGCAACCTTTGAGATCAGTGAATGGTGCCTATTGTTTCAGCCTTTCGCTTTTCACCCTTACTTGTGTTCGGGGAAACGAATGTTGCTGTCACATCCCGGTTCCAAAATTACATGGCCAAGGGTAACCCCCAATGTGTGACACGCGTACTCCAGTGAAATCTCACCTGTCTTGGGTCAAATACGGAATCACGAAGGATAAAATTTTTCTCTCCACATGTGAGACTCACTTACTAACACCTGTCAATTTACATTTAATAGCGGAAGCATCTCAAATATTCTTAAGATTGGTATCATTTCATGATCAGTCCATATTAACATTCATGTATATATACAAAAGAGATTTACAATAATTACAAAAGTAGGGATTGCAAAAATACACCCCACTTAGTTACACCAAAAGTATTTCGACATCTAACAAGTAAGCCCACAAAAGAGGGAGATCACCGTCCATGGACATCATCTATACAAACTATAAAATAACCCAAAATGTAGTACATGTACACCTCTTCGGTGGAAGATAACTACATAGGGCCTTCTGTTGCCCATTCCTTTAATCCTGGAGGAACCTCTTGAGTCTCCTCAAGACTAGGAGCTGCACCTGCGTCTGTGACACCAAGTGATAGCATTATGAATATGACTATTCAGCAAGTATAGGCAATAGTCATTTATCACATGTTGTATCAAATTCAAATTAATGATAAGTGATTAAGAAGAGACCAATGTTTCAGTAAAAATATGCAATTGTGTAGAAATAAGTAATTTATGCTTTATGGATCAAATGAGGAATTAATATAACGAATTGGCTACTACATTTGCTCATCTTCTTTGATAGAGAGCGAATCTAGTTGGGATGTCACCAGTGGCCCGGTCAAATGCTCGCCTGGCTACCTGGTTCTGGAGTTCCGGTGCTCCAGACAACTTACTGTAGTAGTCTCGAATAACTAAACCAAGTTTAACCTCGTCGGGTGTCACATGATTGAAGCTAAGTTATGCCGACACAATCGAACTGAAAAGTAATCGAATTTGAATGAGATTTCTATTTTGTTTCATCTCTAAACGAATCAAATCGTAATTATTCACATGTGTACTTACTCAAAGGAAATCTCAATTAAAATATTGTAACAATTGTACAACCAATATGATAACGAATTTGGAGTAACTAATCGAATTGGATTAATACAATTTTATTCAATTAGTTACTCAATTAGAACTTGAGGTCAACAATAAGTTCCATTTCAATATGAAAATGCAATGGATTTAAAAGAATCAAGGTAGTTACTGGCCAACCCTAACTATCTATCCACCATCTCTCCCCATCCAATCCGATGCAGTTTTAGGAGGTCAATGCCCTACTATCTTAATGTGGTGCCACTTTGTGTGAGCAAGATACATTGAAATCCTAAACCAACGCCCATGGTATGGTGATAGACAAATGCATAGAGTTCATGAACTGATCTTAGCCTCTAAAGGGCATTCATGGGAATCACAATTTTTCATTAGGCATGTGTAGGGTTCATGTTTCCAATTTAAGGTCTTACAACGTCTTTCCATATCATACAACCTTATTTGTTTAGTGTTTATCTCATAATCATCCTCAGGGATTGATTATAGAAAGTTTTAGGCCCTTTAGAAGTGGAATTAACTCCTTAAATAGTCAATGGGTTTCAATAGGGTCCAAACTGGGTTCAAAGTTCCTTTTTCCAAAAAAGAGTGGGGATGGTTCATCGATCCAAATATTCACTTTCTCTTCCAACCTCTGATCATTAAGATGTGTAGGCCACATGATTCTACACTTCAAAAGCTTTTCGATGGTATGTGGAACTCCAAAATCCAACATACGGATCAAAAGTGATGGCCATTCAAAGTTGGCATAGCCGTGCCCAATGGGCCTAGGTGACTGCTTCTTGTGACCAGTCTTTGTGACAGAAACTGACCTGCTTGAGCGAACAGCATGCTGGCCTTATTTCTATAGGTAGAAATTGGTTGAAATGCCCAATTTCATGGGTCTAATCTCCATATCAAAAAAATTATCTTTTATTAGGCTTCCCAACAACCAAATCCTTCATAAAATGAGCTTACTTGCTCCCCAATCGCTCATTCTATACACCATTCATCAAATTACCAATTCTAAACTGTATTTCAAATCATAATACCATCACCCATTTTCTAAATTCACAACACATGGAAGAGGCTAATAATATATATAACAATTGAATCTAAATAGTAACAATCAAATGAAATAACAACATGCAATTCAATTACAACTTATTCTTGCCTCAAAAGAATGCTTAGAATCTCTTTTCCAAGCTCTTGATTCAGTTATGTAAAAATCCCCCAATTTTGAATACTAACATAGAATGTATGCCCAAACTACTATAAGGATGCTTGCATGCGGCAGAAAGGAGTCTCCTTGATTCAATTAAATCACTAAATCTGGAAGAGGAAATTGGTTTCTTACCTATTGTAGACAATGACAGATTTGGGAAGAAGATCTTGTCAACAAAATACTATGGAGATGAAGAGGAGGTGATGGAGAATCATAATCCAACTGTTAATTCCACATGCAATACATCACTACACTGAAATTTGAAGAAGAAGGGAGAAGGAATGAAGAGAGGGAGGTCTCTCCGTCTTAGAGACTGAAATGACCGAAGGAATGAGGAGGAAGATGGGTTTTAAGAAACTTTTCCATCTTTTATAAGAAAGTACATCGACATGTTCATATTTCTAACTTGAGTCAAATGGTGGCCCACTTGCTCAATGTGTGGTCAAATGAAGTAGAGTTCAATACGAAAATCGACGTGCTCATCGAGATACACGTGTCACGACCTGGGCCCGAGATCCAATAACCCCGAGCCGTGATCATCATATTTACTCCCGTAAACCCCGAATTAACCGAAGTTAGAACAGAATCCACAAGGGATATCATTCTCAATACACCTGTCAAATACAAAATCTTGCGGAAACATTCATATTTGACAATATCAACTTACAATTTACATGTATACAAAATAAAGTTCTTATACATGTATCATTTCCAATATACATTGATCAACACTGCATATTCAAAACATTATGCAGATGACAAATTAATTACATTCCAAAATGAATTTATAAACAGTTCCTCAAAACATTTTCCCAAAACGTTTCCAATTCCATTTCGCACTCGGATACTCATTTCAGATAATATCCCACCTATTCCACTCAATCAGTCCTCTTGGAGGGACCGGAGCGGTCTCCTCCGCCGCCGCCGGGGGCCCTGCTGGACCGGCAAGGGCAATCGGGCCTGTAATGCCATCAATAACACTAATGAACACGACGGTTCAACAATGTATAAACAATTCTTGCAATAGTATATTAATACATTCATATTGTATTGATAACAATTTCAATTCTAGAGGAGACTAGACAATTTCTATAATGACAATAGAAGACACAATGTCAATTAATAAACATGTACAAAATGGCCACTACCATAGCATTATTTGCATTATATTTCCTTTCATTATCATCTTCCCTCAAATGAAGATTCATTTTATTTACCATCTCCCCTCAAAGGAAGGATTCATCTTTCGATGGAAGGCATCAATCAATACCCGAAGATACGATTGGAATTTGGTGGGACTTACTAGTGTCTGGGCCAGGGACAAATAGTTTCATCACGGAGCTCCGAAATACCCCAATATCCATCTGCTGCAGCAGGATTAGTCATTCATTAATTCGTTGAACTCATTTAGAACTCTAATACAATAGCTAGGTAGTGTCAGACTCAAGGGTAAAATAACCTTCAGTAAGAAATCCTTTTATAGATTCAATTCAACTCAATGATTCATTTCACGACAAAGGAAGGGGAAAACAATAAGATCAATCTCATTAGATTAAATTACAATAATATAATGAGAGCATTATGAATCACCTATGATTTTACTCGATCTTATCTCAATTGTAAACAACCATTTGGGTGTAACCATTGGTTTCCAAATGCACGTGTTATTGACGATGGACATCACATTTATACGTTTAATATGTGCATTATTAGTCCCCGTAATTATCACCCATGGAGCTTAGACAATTATCGATTAATATGGTTCGTTCAAGGAACCTTTCTTAAAATATCACTAATTCTCAATAACTTAATTTAATCCATGATTAGTCTTAAAACTAATCGGGGAAGCATTTATACTCTAAATTCTCGTAAAAATCCAAAATCCAAAATTCACCGGTTCGCTCAAGCAAATTACTGTTTACTCGAGCGGACCAAGACAAAACGTTGTTTGCTCGAGCGGAATCACTGTTCGCTCAAGCGGACCAAAACAGAACTATGTTCGCTCGAGCGCACTTAATGTTTGCTCGAGCAAACTCTTTAGAACTTCAGGCCGTCCAAACAGAGTCTCGTTCGCTTGAGCGGACCTACTGTTCGCTCGAGCGAACCCTTCAAAATTCCATCCGAAATTATGATACTCTCTTTCTTCTTCTACTTCCTTTCTCCATTAATTTCCACAACCTGCATAAGAGATTTGGAACCTCCTATTCCCTCCTCATACATCATTCATTCATCATTCAATCACAATAACACTTCAAATCATCCATTAAACATATCATTAAGCATCCATAAGGAATCCAAAACTCAATGAAAAATGTATAAAATCCATGGAAACACTATGGACAACTACAATGATTAACATTAATCACAAGAGATGTTTATACTTACCTCTCTTGAAGCCATTGAACTCAAAGCCCTCTTTTACTTAGCTTGGCTTGAGACCCAAATTCCCAATTTCAAACCCTAATCCATAAAACAAGCATATGCACTCCCATGAACCATTTATGCTAGAAATTATCACAAAGCAATCAATAGAACTTGGAAATTCACTACAAGTTCCATGTACTCACTTGTTGTTCAAAGGAGAAGGGTTCTTGAGGTCTCTCTCAAGCTCAACACTTCAACAATGGAAGAATGACTTGGGTAAGATGATGAAGATGAAGATGTTCCCCTCAAAGACCACTTCAATCACCCCTAATCTCAGTCTTGATGAAGGAAATGGAAGAGAAAAGGAGAAGATGGCTCTAGGGTTTTTGCTTGGAGTGAAATGAGCCCATCTACCCTCTTCTCATTCTAATATAACACTCTTCACACTAAAACCCCCTCTCATTTAACCTATTTACATTTTGAGTCAAATGAGGCTCCACTTGGCCCATTTGAGGTCAAATGGAATCGTGTTTATTATGAAAGTTAACGTACTCATCGAGATACACGCGTTGGTATCAAGAATTTTGTATTTGACGAAATACGTGAAAACCCGTATTTACGAAAAAGTTCTTAGTCTACCTCATTTGAGTCTAAACTCATTTTAATCAATTTAATTTCATTTCATTATGCTTAATGCATCATTTGAGACTAGTTTGTCTCTCTTTGGTCATTAATCTTGATTAATCCAATTATCCATGCTTAATTAGCATTAATCTCAATTAATTAGCCTTAATCACGATTAGTTCGGGTCGGGGTGTAACAACAAGCGATGATGCCAAGATGACGTGCATATGATGCAAAGTCAGGAAAAAGTCCCTGGCTTTAGCTAAATGAGCCAGTCAGTTCCAAACTACCTACCTAAGACCCATGGTCCAACCCAACAACCTAAAATAAGACTAATTTACATTAGAATAACTTAATTAATAACTAAGAATAATTAATTTAAATAAAATACAATTAATTAAGATTAAACATGATTAATTAGGGTCGAGGTGTAACAGTTGTCATTATTGGTTTTTTGAGCATGTCTTGGTCATTGGGACTGCTGGTATTGGAGTCTTATTCTTTTCTTACACCGTCAAACCAGCTTGATTACCTTCACGTGTATGGCTTCCTTGCGCCAAAGATGATAAAACATCAGCTGTGTCCTTTAGGTCCTGCGTATCATGATTTCTGTCATCACCAATCCTCAAATGGTCGTATGCTCTGCAGTAGTCTCCTTTTTCATTGTGGCCAAATTGCCAGTAGAGGTCCCATTTAATAAAAGCCACAAAACGGACATTCTTAAAGGAATATTTCTCACTCGTGGAATCTTCAAAACACACTCCTCTGCTCAAATTCCCTACAAAAACGTCCCTCAAAGATGAGCGACTTTGAGTCAACCACTCTGCAAAACCCATTGACACACCAAGGTTCAGGAACCGGGGATAACCGAATCTTGCCCCGATATTAAAAGCAATGAAGAATTTCCAAGCATATCTCCTGCCTGTCAAAGATCCACAGTGCCTCTTAATGGTCTTGGTTCACCCACTACAGCTTGGAAGAAACTAAATTGACCACTAAACCTGGGGGAACATAACGCTCAATGTTGACAAAGGCATTCCACCTTTGTACAATATCAGAACTCCTGATGGAGAGCAACAATTCCTTCTCCTCTTCAATCAACTCACATGTTCAGGTCCCGTGACCAATTCTGTCAATAGATGGCTCAAATCCGTTGCTTTTCTCGTAGCTGCTTACTAGGATAGGGATGTGGCAGATGACATAATGGCTAAAAAGACAAAGATGCATCCGAATCTCAGCAAGACTCTTTCTAGTTTAGTTTTGTTCTCACCGCTAGCTACACTCCAAACAAAAGGTTGGTTCGGTCTATTTCTTAGATTATGAAGATCATCACAATGGTAAACAAACCAAGTGTACAAAGAGATGCTCCACAAAAAAAATTGTTGTACAGCTTCCCTTCTTTAATGACAAAAATTGCCAGTTTCAATTCAGTCAGCATATATGAAGCAAAGGACGATGCCAAAACTAATCTCTTTCCAAAGGCAATTTGACAAGCTGGGAATATCCAACTTGATCGAACTTCATTGGCACTTGTGGCATATATAACTTCAAAAAGCCAAACCACCAGATACATGGTTGCCTCTCACCTTGTCTCCAAGTTCTGAAGCTTATTGTGGGTACGTCTCAGGAAATTAGGATGATGTGTCTTGAAAAGTTCATATCTTCATATACATTTTGGAACATTTTAAGGACTTATTAATGCAAATAATCCTCATTTAGCTAGAAATCATGTTTTTATGCACTTTGGATCCATTGTGGTGCATTCATGCGTAATTTGTTAAAATATCACGCTTTTTGCATAAATTCATGAAACTTGCTATTTTTAAAAATCTCTTTTAGGAAAGTTGGTTATTTTGATGCATCATGAGACAAGTAGAGTCTCATGCATAGTCCATTCGAATTCCTTACAAATAATCATTCTTAAATCCATTTGTTTTAATTTGTGTATGAGAAATCAAGAATGGGCCCAACAATGGTGAAATTTGAGAGAGATCAAGGGTAGGACATCTTTCGTGGTGGACCCGCATTCTTGGTATTTTTGGAGAGTTTGAAAAGTCAATAGTGGAAAGCTAGATTTGGAATTTCAAGATCAAGAAACGAAAGTTCAGATTTGGTAAGATCCAATGCTTACTAAGTTTAAAATTCAAGAATCAAGAAAGAAATTCAAGAAAGGAAAGTGTGCTAGAAGAGTTGATTAGTCAATCAAAGAAGCTTGAAATTAATCCAAAGAGGGGAGGGGAATCAAGGAAAAAAAGATCCCAAGATCCCTTTGTGTTAGTTAGTATGGCTCAATAGAAGCTAATAAATCTGTTAAACCGGGCCCATGTAGTGTCCATGTTCTACTGTGATTAGAAGTAGGCTTGTTATAGGTCTACTGTGATTAATAAGTATTGTTGGGGTGTAATAGGGTTTTGAGGCTGATATTATAAATAGAGATTAAGGGTCTCTAGGATGTACAACCTCTTCTGATTGCATAGTGATTTCTCTCGTCTCCCGTGGACGTAGGCCAAAAGCCGAACCACGTAAATTTCCGTGTTCTCTTATGTGTGATTAATCTCTTCTCGTAGGCCCAAGATCACAACACTTTGGATGTTCACATGGGTCCTACACATCGCGTTGCACAACTAACATAGAAGCTTCTTTATGTGTACAATGATTCTTCGATTTTTCAGGGACAACAAGATTAAAATGGTCATAACTCTCAGTTTGACCATTGGATCGGTACAATCTACTCACCATTGGAAAGATCTTTTCAAGTAGGTATCCGTGGAGACGAAGATTGTGTCAATTGGAGCTAAAACGAAGGAGATGTAGCCTCTGGAAGTTAGTGCTATAATTTCTACTCGAGATTACAATTTTGCACATGAAAAGCACCAAAAATCTCTCACTCACCTTGCTATTTCTTTGAAGACTTGTTGGTCAAGGAAAGGACTTACTATACAAAGAAGATTTCATACTATAAACTTGGAACAAAGAAGGAAAGGAAGAGAGCAAAGGCTTCTCATCCTAGCATGTAATTATCTTGGTTTTTTTTTTTTTTTTTTATCTTATGTAAAGACTTTGCATTTAGTAAAAGTGTTGCTTCCTCTTTTTAATTTCCTTTCTTGTACTTGGGTGATTGGTGCTTGATTTGTGTTCTTTTCGTGTTGGTGTTTAGGTTGACAATCGAAAGTCCCTAAAAGCATGACTCAAATTATGACCCCGCTTAGAAAAGAATTTTGACGGAGAAGAATACACTTCTACTACATTTAATTTCTTTACCATACTACATTTAAATTTCAGTTTCACTACATTTAAATTCATGTTAATCATTTTATTTTAATTCCTTGCACATTTTTTTTCTTTTGTTTGTTTTGATGATCTCTATGTCTTTGCATAATTTGATGGCTGAATATATATCATGACATGCATTAGCGGTTGGTGTTGTGATCTAACATGTGCAAGGTAACCAAATAAAAATAAAAAAGTTTCAGTTATATGGAAACTCATATTCGATGTGCACAGATAGACTTCCAATACAGTCCACATAGTTGGAATTTTTAGTACAGAAATTAGACCATATACAATATTGCAAATATTTGTGATTTATTCAAGCATGTAGTGGATAGATCCAATGATCGAAGAGCATGGAAAAATTCTAAATTAGCTGGACGATTCTGTACATATAGCAGCTCTGAAATAAAAAAAAGAAATTTATTGATCTGAAATTAGATTTTCTACAATTAGTTTGGTACCTTAACATGTTGATTTCTGATACCACAAGTACATGGGTGTCTAGATCAAACAATGGCAAGAACAGGTTGAACTCACAAAAAGCTAATTTAAGAAACTTTTAGATTAAGAAAACTAATTAACTAACAATTAAATAAAGTTTGAGTATTTAGAAATAAAAACAAGCAACTAATTTAGAAATATGAAATCTACCAATTAATAAAAGTGATTAAAGTATAGGAATCCAATAAGCATCCACCAATATTTTATCAAGTAACCCTAACTTGTTCCAATTTTACTTCAAATCAATGTTTTCAATTTGGAAAATCCAACTTTAAAAAAAAACCCTTTTTAATTATAGAATCCAAAACCAAGACTTCATTCACCTCATAAAAGAATAAAAACAATCTAAGCACTACCCATAAAAAAGGTCTAAGTCCTAAGCATGGCCTATCAAACCTAAGCATGAGTAGTCAAAAATTAATTTTTATTTTTAGAAATAAAAAATAGAGATTTGCCTAGGGCACGAAGATAAGTCTATTAATAATTAAGCGCAAAAATATGGAACTAAGTTAAAATTACAAAACAAATAAAAGGCAATCAATTATCTTCATCCATAGCTCTAATCAAGAACTTAGCCGGCCAGCAATTGCAAAAAACGCTTCTTGATTTGTAATTAAAGATTGCATCTCTACAACTTCTCCTTCAAGTACTTGCTTGGAGAAGGCCCAAAGCTACCCAAAATAAAAAATATGGAAAACTAGAACTAGAAGAGGTGAAAGAAGAAGAAAGAAAGAGAATGGCCTGACCACTTTTGAAGGAGAATAGGCTTGTCATGTCATACACTAGTGGCCTCCTTTTATAGTTTTGCGCGCCTCTTTTTGTTAAGAGTTGTTTCCTTCTTGAGATAATTATTGGCTTAACTTTCAAGCAAAGCTTCTCACTTAGGCAACAATCTAAATTGGAGAGGATTTGTTACTAAGTGTGATCTCTTGGGCTCCAAGTCTAGCCAAATTGAACTCCTCAAAGATCTCTCATGTTGCCAATTTTAATAACTTTTTGCAATTCCCGCATAAATTTATAAGTACAGTCAACTTCCCAAGATCATATATCACTCAATATAGCTCCGATTTATGAAATCTTAGACTCCACGGATATCTACTTGAAAAGAGCTTTCCAATGGTGGTAGATTGCACCAATCTGATACTCGGTTTGAGAGTTATGGTTATTTTAATTTACTGCCCCTAAAAAATCCGAAAATAATTTGCACATATGAAAGCTTCTATATTTGGCATGCTATGGAGTGTGTGCGACCCATGTTGGACGTCCAAGGCATGCTTGGACTCATTCTTTTCTTGTTTATTTGATTCTCTTTTTATATTTGGCATGCTTCTTTACTTGCAACTTTGACTAGTCAACTCCTCTTACAAAGTTTCTAATTTTCTCTCTTTCTTGATTTTGGTTTCCAAATTTAGCAAGCCAACACTATCTTTCCAAATCTGAGTTTTTTCTTTCTTCTTTGTGGATTTTCAAGCTTTCCAACTTCACCAAGATGTCAAGATATGTGGACCCACCATGAAGGGTGTCCCACCTTTCATCTCTCTTAAATTTCACCAATGCAGGTCCCACTCATAAATAAAATTACATAATCTCAATAATGATCAAGTGTGACGGATCTGGATGGACTATGCATGGGACCCTACGTGAAGCTAAAAATCTAATTTTGAGTGATGAATGAGATGAAAATCCCTAATTTCACAAAAGTCATGCATTGTAATAGATTTTGACCAAGATTTCAACTTTGATGCTCAAATGCATGAAATCATGAAATTAAGTGTAATTCTATGCAATTAACCTAATTAAGTCCACAAATGCATATAAAATGATGTATGAAAGCTATAATTTTGTGGACTTATTAGTTTCTTATGCTTTCATAAATAGAAAGTGATGATGCCAAAATGTGTTTTTGGGCACCACCGGTCAAGTAATGAGTAATTAATGTGAAAATTGAAGGAGAGAGAGAATTTATAGTGGTTCGGTTAGTGTGATCTACGTCCACTCCAAACTGATGATTTTACTTCTCTGATGTAGGGATTACAAGTCAGGAGAATACAATAAATGTGCAAATACTGATAGAAATTCCTTGCCCCCCAATGCCGGTCGGGCTCTTTGATTTATAGTCTTCCCCTAACAGATGGGGACGACTCTTCAGCAACGGGCGCTCCATTCTGGCGGAGTCTTCAAACTGCCCTCAACAGACGAGGCAGGTAGGATCTTCTCCGCAGGACCTGGTAAAAGCGGGTTAATGGAACGACGCGGCTGCTCTGACTTCGTCACTTTGTAGATCTGGACCCGGCCTCTAATAGGTGGATTTGGACCTGGACTTATCACGGACTCGGGTCACTTGGGCTTGACCCACCATCGTGGAAAGAGTCGCTTGGGCCTGACTTGTCATTGTGGACTGAGTCACTTGGGCCTGACCCATCATTTGCCCCTCAATGCCTCGCGCCAAAGGAAACTTTGAAAGTGAGGCATTTTGAATATCAAGCTTTCTTCATTTCGAGCACTCCTAGCATTCCCAGACACTGCCAGTCTCTTTTTGCTCAGGGTCCTTTCCCTCTTTGAATTTCATAGAAGACTTCTTTTGGTTTAGGGTTCCTTCCGTTTTTGAATTTCATAGAAGAGTTCTTTTGGCTTAGGGTTCCTTCCCTCTTTGAAAACCCTAGGCTATTAGGCTATAAGAACCCCCTCTAAGAAATAAAACCATACAAACAGGTATTGAATCTCTTCTTGCAAGAATGGAAACCGCAGGCTCCGGAGTGCAGACGGCGAAGGGTTTCAAGGTGTACGGTCAGGAGGCAGCAGAGGTGGTCGCCGACGTGAAGGCGACATCAGTGGCGCGCGGCAGTACCGTGGAGGCAGCGGCGGGTGCCGGAGCTGAAAGTCCGGGATCCTAACCCTAGAGGGGGGTGAATAGGGTGATCTACACTTTAAGAATAATTAAGGTAAATTTTAACTTCTTAACAATTAACTAATCACATGTGATGATTAACAAAGAATATTCGGAAGCTTAAACAAAACAATCACCACAAAGCATTCACCATAACACAATGATTTATAGTGGTTCGGCCTCAATGCCTACATCCACTACCGGCTTGTGATCCAACACCCCACCGGATTTCCACTATTTATGCTTTTGAAAAGGCTAAGCAATAACCTCTACAATATGCTTTCCAAGGCTAAGCAATAACCTAACAATGTTGTTTTTCTAGGCTTAACAACAACCTATACAAGATGCTTTTCTAGGCTAAGCAATAACCTTTACACAATGCTTTTCTTAGGCTAAGCAATAACCTTTACAATAAAGAGATTTTCTCTCAATGTAGTGTATTCACAAAACACTCTAAGAGAATACAATTAAACTCAATTACAATGCCTCTTAATTAGGCGGATATGAAATTGAAAAACTAACTCACACAAACACTATATGAATGCAATGGTGTATGTTCATGATGTGTGTGTGTGATAAGTTCAATTAAGTTAAAATTAAGCCCAATCAATATTTGCTTAATGCATTTAAAAGTTTAAGGCACACAAAAGATTTGATTAAAGTGAAATGCAAATCACATGTACAAAATACTAACTTGTTGATGATATGAAAATCAAAGGCTCACAAGTTGTATGAACTTAATTATGTCTAAACATGTGATGCATGTGTAACGTTGTTTTCAAAAATAAAAGTTTAACTAAGGTTCAAATGAATGAAAACAACAATATGATTCAACCAAGTAAATGAAACATGTTATAAAAGAAATCAAAGGATTTGACAAAACATGTTTTATAAAGTTTTAAAACAAACTTGGTTTGAAATCAAGGTGAAGAATCCAATCCAACTTAGATCAAAGATTAAATGAAGAATGGATTCAACACATCATAGTTATCATGCTAAAAATCATTTACCAATAATTCAAACAAAGCATATAACATATGATCAATAAAAGTAAAGCTTACTTAGAGATTTAACTTCATTAATCCAAGCTTTAGCTTTACTAATGACCCCTTGGTCTCTCTTACTTCATTCCCCTTTTTCTTACCTCCAAACACCTCAATGATGGCTTAGATGTTGCACCCTTTGGCAAAGGAATGAGCTTCATTTTATACTCAAAAAGTGCCCAACGGCTAGTCCCCGGTCGACCTGCCCCTGTGCCCGGTCGACCGGGTACACAACGGTCATAAATATAGCCATTTGAAAAATTGCTTTTAGCAGGGGCCAGTGACCGCCGGTAAAAGTGGTTTTGGCCGCGGGTAAAAGTTCTGTTTTCCCAAAAATATATTTTTTAAAGTAATTTCTTGTGGGGACTTTTGGGCTATCAAATCAAGCTTGGAATCTTGATTTTAATTCAATCTAAGTTCTTTTAAAATCATGAAACATACAAAGCCAAAAATGATTTGAAAGTTTTAAAACCATTGGCTAGCTTGATTTAAAAAATTTCTTTTCAAATTAAAATGCATCCAATCAAAACATGCATGAAACATATGATTTACAAGATTTAAAACAATGCATGAGTAAATTAAGATTTCAAGATTTTCTAAATCAATGCAAGTGTGAAAATTCGAATGATGCTAAAATGATAATGCATCCATCAAATTGCAATACACAAAATTCCTAACAATCTCCCCCTTTGCAATTTGATGGCAAACCTTACTCAACACCGAATTTACACGCTGAGTCTTCAGCTCCCCCTAAGCTGGACAAGTCTTGAAATCTCTTGGATGCTTCTTCTCTTAGCTTGGGTTCTAGTTCTTTTTCTTCAATCTTCTTGATGCTTGGAGCTTGATCATTCTTCAAGCTTTCTTTTCAATAACCAAGCATCTTTTTTAGCTCCCAAGCTTTCTCTTCTTTCACTCTCCCCCTTTGACCATGCACTCTCTCCCTTTTGGCAAGATATGCATTCTCTCCCCGTTTAGACAACTTGAACACTCTCTCCCCCTTTGACATTAAATTGCAAAGGATCATACACACATGAAACAAAGAAAATACCTTTGAGTAGCACCTGTTAACAAAAGAAATCGAAAATGAAATTCATAACAGGCCATCATGTATGAATAACAATCTAAAAGGGTAAAGAGCCAATACAAGGGTGAATTTGATCAAAACTAATACTTCCTATGAAGGTTTACACTCCCCTTCAATCCATTCTCTCCTTTTGTCAAACTTTTGACAAATATTTAACTATTTGGAGCAAGAAGAAGATGGTTTAACCAATTGAGGGTTAACTTCAAGAGAAGGATTAGATACAGGTTTAACTATTGAGCTCAATATGATCAAATTACCATTATAAAGATACCAATTGACGGGTAAGCTATAGGATAATTAAAGAGCAAGGTCAAAAGGATAATCTATCATGGATACCAATTGAAATATATATAAAACAAATATATCAATTGAGATTGAAGGATATGACTATTAACTCAATTACTCTAACATGGAGTTAAAAAGAATATAACTATTACGAAAAATCCAAATTAGAGCTATCCATGATGTTATGGGGTTTACTAAACATAGCATCAAACAATTTAACTATGAAAATCATATGCTATGAAAGTTTTGAAATCATTTCATCCAATCTTTAAATATGACTATCAAGTGCAAGATGAGTGAAATGAAATTCAAACATGAAGCCAACCTCAACTATTAACCAACCAATATTATGATCACATAAACATGGTGGTCATGAGATTTACCTATATGAGCAAGAGAAGTGGCAAACATGAAAATTATGATGCTAATGAAATGTGACATGGAATGAAAATATATGACTATAAAGTTCAATCCAATGTACATGGTCTATCACATTCTCAAGATATGACATCAATTGGATATTACAACAATCGAAAATTATACCAATTGAAACCAATTGAATTTGAAAACATGATTAAGAGCAAGGATGTGACAAACACAAAATTCCATCAAGCATCATAAATGGATATTCATCACTTTTAATGATATAACTAATGAGCATTGTGATGAACAAGTTAAATTGTATAAAAGAATATGACTTGGTGATGCATGCAATTTAAAAAGTGTCAAATCATATGAATTCAACATCTAAGATATCCATCTAACAATAGATATAACTATCAAATACAAATAATGGATTTCAAAGAGGTTCATATGATTAAACACACTATTATGAAGTTGAGACATGTATAAAGAATGATACCAATAAGAAACCTATACATGAATTAACAACATAACCATCCAAAAAAGAAAATGATTAGAAAGCACAAAGGATGGATTTAAGAGTCCTAGAATGGTGTCTACAAATAAAACTAAAATCAAGCACAACCAAACAAGGAACTATATAGACATTTGCATATAATAAAAGTGTAACTACATGGGCAAACATGCAAATTGTCTATCACAACATTCATTTCCATTTAAGTTGATATAACCAATCGCATAAGGAAATGAGAACATAGAACATGCTTTGATGATTATAACTAATAATTATTTAGAGCATTTCCATTTATACAATCTTCAAATCATTTCAATAAACAAAATCCAACAATAAGCATAAAAAGAATGATTTTGAAGATAATCAATTTTCAACTTGCATTTAATAATATATAACTTATTTGAAACACATGCAAGTTGACTTTATAAAACAATAATTTTCCATTAGAAAGTATAACTTAGAAAAACATGAAAAATCTAAAATGTTTCAAATCATTTGTTTTTCAAAACAAATAAGACATTCAAGCAAATGATTTTGCAATATCAATTGATTATCAAAGATCTAGCTATGAAAGCTTTTGAAATCATAATCAATTGATCATGTAGAAATGCAATACAAGATATAACTATATGAGAGTAAGAAGCAAATCTATCATGAGGAAAACATAATCAAATGATTTTGAAAACCATAATTTGTAACTAGAGAAGTACATGAAAACAAAATCAATTGATCATGAATAAACATTGCATTTAAAGAAGTGTAACTATTGCAAGAACATAAATGCAAATAATCATGACCAACAAAAAGATTTAACTAAAAAGGATAGGTTGGTCAAGGAGGTTCAAGGCCTTAAGGTTTGACTAAGTATATAACTTTAGGTATCCACCTAAGGTCTTGAGAGGGTTGATCTTTGAGGTCTAGGTTAGAAGTCCCACCAACTTTAGGAGATTTGACTTGATAAATTTTCAATTTAGACTTATCACCATTATGTTTAGATTTAACTAAATTTAGCTTAGGTTGGTGAATAGTCTTTTGAGATTGGTGATTCTTCTTCTTAGGGGATTGATTTCTTTTCTTCTTATTTTCTCCCTTTATTTGACTTTTGAATTTTAAATTTAACTTTGCTATTTTCTTCAAAAGTTCTTTCATGGGTTGATTTAATGAAGATAGGTTGAGAAGCTTTTTGTTTATAAATTCTTTTATACTTGGTTTAACCTTTTTAGAATCTATCTTAGGAGACTCCTTTTTAATTGATTTAACTTGTTTGATTTTCTTGGAGTCCTTCTTTGATTTTTAGTGTCTTACCCTTCATAGATTTTGATTCTACTTTCTTGGGTTCAAATATGGGTTTAGACACATGGCTTCTTCTTAGTTTGCACTCAAATTTGAAATGCCCTTCATTACCATGATAATGACATTTTGTTTTGGGCAAAGAAGTGTGAGTGCTAGAGAACGAGGACTCACCTTTCACAAAAGTGTTGGTGAATTTAGGGTCATGTGAAATATTCCTATCAAATCCAAGACCCGTCCTATCTCTTTTAGATTTACCCAATTTGAATAACTTTTCAAATTTCTCTTTACCTTGGGTAAATTTGCACTCATACTTTTGTTTGTAGCTTTCAAGTTGAGTGACTTGGGTTTTAAGGGTTGAATTTTCATTTTTAACTTTTGTTAGTTCATTTTCAATTCCCTTAAATTTGTTTAGTTCTTCATAGGCAAGTTTTAACTCAAGTTTAAGTTCATTAATAACATTAGATCCAAGTTCTAAAGTTTTTATCTTATTTTGAGTATTAGATACATTTTCCTTAGAAGTAGTCAACTTGGATTCTAGGTTGTTAATGTTTTTGTCTTGCCTTTGTAATTGATCTCTTAGTTTTGAATTTTTAAGATCATCACATCCTATCTTTAATTCATTTAGTTCATCTTAAACATTAGATAGGTTATGTAAAGAGATCATGAACTTAGATCTTACACAATTTATTAATTCTTCTTTTTCTCTAAGTTCATCTTTTGAATAAACTAATTCTTTGTTTAGTCTTTTAGATTCTTCTATAAGTCTTTTATTATTCATATCAAGCTTTAAGGACAATGTATACAATTCATCATAAGCTTGTTGAAGGTCATCTTCATTTTCATCAATTTCTTCTTCTTTTAAGTCAAATTGAGATTCATTAATTTGAAGGTTTGAATCTCCAATAGATGGAAGAAGGAGGGGACTAGAAGAATCTACACATGAATCTAAACAACCTAACATAGTGGAATCCATTCTAATGATTTTCATGAAAAAATAACACTAGGGTTTTGACTCTAGGTTTTTACACCTAATCAAGAGTTCCAAGACACTTGATCCTAAAATAGAGTACGAGGCTCTGATACCAATTGAAAGTCCGGGATCCTAACCCTAGAGGGGGGGTGAATAGGGTGATCTACACTTTAAGAATAATTAAGGTAAATTTTAACTTCTTAACAATTAACTAGTCACATGTGATGATTAACAAAGAATATGCGGAAGCTTAAACAAAACAATCACCACAACGCATTCACCATAACACAATGATTTATAGTGGTTCGGCCTCAATGCCTACATCCACTACCGGCTTGTGATCCAACACCCCACCGGATTTCCACTATTTATGCTTTTGAAAAGGCTAAGCAATAACCTCTACAATATGCTTTCCAAGGCTAAGCAATAACCTAACAATGTTGTTTTTCTAGGCTTAACAACAACCTATACAAGATGCTTTTCTAGGCTAAGCAATAACCTTTACACAATGCTTTTCTTAGGCTAAGCAATAACCTTTACAATAAAGAGATTTTCTCTCAATGTAGTGTATTCACAAAACACTCTAAGAGAATACAATTAAACTCAATTACAATGCCTCTTAATTAGGCGGATATGAAATTGAAAAACTAACTCACACAAACACTATATGAATGCAATGGTGTATGTTCATGATGTGTGTGTGTGATAAGTTCAATTAAGTTAAAATTAAGCCCAATCAATATTTGCTTAATGCATTTAAAAGTTTAAGGCACACAAAAGATTTGATTAAAGTGAAATGCAAATCACATGTACAAAATACTAACTTGTTGATGATATGAAAATCAAAGGCTCACAAGTTGTATGAACTTAATTATGTCTAAACATGTGATGCATGTGTAACGTTGTTTTCAAAAATAAAAGTTTAACTAAGGTTCAAATGAATGAAAACAACAATATGATTCAACCAAGTAAATGAAACATGTTATAAAAGAAATCAAAGGATTTGACAAAACATGTTTTATAAAGTTTTAAAACAAACTTGGTTTGAAATCAAGGTGAAGAATCCAATCCAACTTAGATCAAAGATTAAATGAAGAATGGATTCAACACATCATAGTTATCATGCTAAAAATCATTTACCAATAATTCAAACAAAGCATATAACATATGATCAATAAAAGTAAAGCTTACTTAGAGATTTAACTTCATTAATCCAAGCTTTAGCTTTACTAATGACCCCTTGGTCTCTCTTACTTCATTCCCCTTTTTCTTACCTCCAAACACCTCAATGATGGCTTAGTTGTTGCACCCTTTGGCAAAGGAATGAGCTTCATTTTATACTCAAAAAGTGCCCAACGGCTAGTCCCCGGTCGACCTGCCCCTGTGCCCGGTCGACCGGGTACACAACGGTCATAAATATAGCCGTTTGAAAAATTGCTTTTAGCGGGGGCCAGTGACCGCCGGTAACAGTGGTTTTGGCCGCCGGTAAAAGTTCTGTTTTCCCAAAAATATATTTTTTAAAGTAATTTCTTGTGGGGACTTTTGGGCTATCAAATCAAGCTTGGAATCTTGATTTTAATTCAATCTAAGTTCTTTTAAAATCATGAAACATACAAAGCCAAAAATGATTTGAAAGTTTTAAAACCATTGGCTAGCTTGATTTAAAAAATTTCTTTTCAAATTAAAATGCATCCAATCAAAACATGCATGAAACATATGATTTACAAGATTTAAAACAATGCATGAGTAAATTAAGATTTCAAGATTTTCTAAATCAATGCAAGTGTGAAAATTCGAATGATGCTAAAATGATAATGCATCCATCAAATTGCAATACACAAAATTTCTAACAGGTGCTGCAGCAGTGATGGCGGGTTCCCCGGGCGCCCGCGCTGCAGCAGCAGCGATGGCGGGCCAGGGACTCCCGTGGTGCAGAGGCAGGGATGGTGGGCGCCCGCGCGACAGGGGCAGGGACCCGCGCTGCATCAACAGCGATGGCGGCGGGTGCCCTAGGCACCTGCGCTGTAGCAGCAGTGATGGCGGCAACAACAGCCGAGATGACAGCAGCAACAGCCGAGATGGCAGCAGCAGGCGAGACTGCAGCAGCAACCGAAATGACCGCAACAACAGCCGAGATGACCGCAGCAACAGCCGTGATGGCAGCAGCAGGCGAGACTACAGCAGCAGCCGAGATGACCGCAGCAACAGCTGAGATGACCGCAGCAACAGCAGTGGGTGAGACTGCAGCAGTAGCCGAGATGACCGCAGCAACAGCCAAGATGACCGTAGTAACAGCCGAGATGGCAGCAGCAGGCGAGACTGCAGCAGTAGCTGAGATGACCGCAGCAACAACCGAGATGACCGCAGCAGGCGAGACTGCAGCAGCAGCTGAGATGACCGTAGCAACGCCGAGATGGCAGCAGTAGCGCCTGGCGCCCTAGCGCCCAGCCCAGGAGAGACTGCAGCAGGCGAGGTGTGCAGGGGCAGCATCGACGCTGGGCGAGGCAGCAGCGCCCTAGCGCCCTTAGCGAGACAGCAGCAACAGCAGCGCCTGGCGCCCCTGGCGCCCGGCCTGTCGAGGCAGCAGGTGTGATGGTAGGGGCAGGCGAGAAGACGTTGCGTTCTTGTCGGAGAAAATATCTAGGAAAAGTTATTGTTGACGATGACGGATCCAAGGTGAGCACCCTTTTTAGTAT
Source organism: Camphora micrantha (assembly GCA_003546025.1). Classification (NCBI taxonomy): domain Eukaryota; kingdom Viridiplantae; phylum Streptophyta; class Magnoliopsida; order Laurales; family Lauraceae; genus Camphora; species Camphora micrantha. The sequence continues at coordinate 35,578,836 of QPKB01000012.1, read as the reverse complement.
GTTCAACACCGATGGTGATATATCGAAGATCGTCGCTTCTTATCATATTCCTCCGACTGTGTTGTGTCGTCGGGCTGAACTTGACGAGCCCGCTTGCGACGATTCCTCTGGTGAGCTTGTCATTTACGAGGAGATGCTTGAAGCCGGGCTGAGGTTCCCCATGCTCTCCTGCTTGTGCCGCATTCTTCATTACTTCTCATTGACTCTGGGGCGGTTAGCGCCCAATGGCTGGAGAGTTTTGCTTGACTTTCTCGCATTGTGGAGGAGGGTACATCAAGAAGACGATTCCCCTGTAGAGTTCCACGCTGCTTATAATTTGATTGAGTCCCCGGCCCCTAACAGGGGATGGTACTATCTTACCCCCAGGGGTGGTAAGCTGCTTACGGGATTGCGTTCCAATTGCCACAGTTGGAAATCTCGTTTCTTCTTTATTGGTGGAGAGTGGGCCTCTGAAATAGATCGGGCATTAGTGCCCGTACGATGGGCTGACGCGATAAGACTTGGTACGTCACTAACCGCTCTTTTTTTTATGCATATATTTATATATATACACTCATTGTTCTTTCGCAAACTTCCCAGTGCTCTTTAAAGATCAGGAGCAGAAACTGCAGGCTGTGAGAGATCATCCTGACAAAGACTTGGGGATCCTCCTCCCCAAAGAGAGTGGTAAGATTAGCGGGACCCCTTCTGACCTTCCTTCCTTCGTCAGGACTGGTGGACCCTCTCTGGGGACTTCTTCTAAACGAAAAGGTATAGCAACCATTTTTCTGTTTCTACGATATTCCGTATCTAAGTAATACCTTTGTTTCTGCAGCAATAGACAGAGAGGTGATTGGGGCTCGCCTTTCGAGTTGGAGTACCCCTCCTTCTAGGGCTCGCCCTTCGAGTAGGAGTGCCCCTCCTTCCAAGGCGGCGATGGTAGACAGCACCTCAAGAGGGAACTCTCCACCAGTGACTTTCAAGGCGAGCTCTCTCGTATCCACCCCTTCAGAGGGGGCACGGCTGTGTTCTCATCGGGTGGCCTCTCCCGCAGCGTCTCCTCAGCCAGCGAACTCCTCTGCCACGATTGTTGCTCCGGAGTCTTCTTCTCAGACTGTACCTTCTGCCACTCATTCGTGTCCCTCACGCTTGGGGGTTCCAGCAGGGGCACCGGCTTGGGTTGGTCCCATGTTTGGCAATCCGCTGGTGATTCGGGAAAAGCTAGGGAGATTTGTGTTACCTCCTGAGGTTACGCAGATCAATGCTTTGGGTACCGAGAGGGTCATTGACATTCTTAGAGGGTCTGGCTCAGGTAAAGGCTTACTGTTTCCTTTTCTCTAGACTTTCATTTTTTTTATATATATGTGTACTCTCATTTTCTTTGTCTCTTATTGCTCCAGGCTTCCACTGTGTCCGTCTGCTTGTTGTCAAGGGCCCGACATAACATTTAGCTGAAGCAGGAGAATAAGAGTATGCAAAAGGAGCTCTCCATTGCTCGAAGGAAGATTGCTGCTCTTGAAGCTGCTAGAGGAGCTTCCGAGGCTGATCTTACGGCGACCCGCGAGAGGGCGACCAGGTTCGAGACTGAGCACTCTGCAGCCCGCGAGAGGGCGACCAGGGCAGAGGCTGAGCTAGTGAAGGCCCGCGACAGGGCTTCGCTTAGTGAGGCTGAGCTAGTGAAGGCTCGCGAGAGGGCTTCGCTCAGTGAGGATGAGCTAGTGAAGGCCCGCGAGAGGGCTTCGCTCAGTGAGGCTGAGCTTGCACAGACCCGCGAGAGGGCGTTGCTCAGAGAGACTATCGTGGAGACATAGATGAAGGCGGCACACGATAGAGCTTCTCAGGCTGAGAAGGAGTTAGCGGATGGTCTCGCCGATGCTTTCATTGATGGCTACGGGGAGCTTCGAGGGAAGACCTTTACTGCTTTTCCAGATATTGATTTCTCAGGCTTCGTGCCGACTGAGGCGCCTGATGATAGAAGTGGCCGCTCCAACGAGGATGATGATGATGACGTTGGCGATGATGCTGAGGATGATGATGAGGATGAAGAGGGCAGCTCTGAGAGTGATTAAGGGGCATGGGTTTTTGCTGTACCCTTTTTTTGTTTTTTAGAAAGGCAACTTATAGCCTAACTTTTGGTAATTGAATAAAAATACAAGGATCATTTCTCACAAAATGTAGTGTTTTATTCCTCCATTCCTTACTGCTTGAACAATCTCAATGAAAAAAATCTAAACAACAAAAGTAACTTAAACCCCACACCTTCACTACTCTGGCTACTCTGGCTCTTTTAAAATGTCACTGATAATACCTCTTCAAATGTTCTGCGTTCCATGGATGGAGTAAGACCTTTCCTTCAGAATTTTGGATTTTGTAGGTGCCTGGCCTTACTACTTCTGTTATAATGGACCGGATCTTCACAGATTTAGGCCCTGTCTCACTAAGAACTGGGTCACTTGGGCCTGACTCATCAGAAAGTATATAGAATAATTGTAGAACTGAAGAAAAAAGAAATTCAAAAGACAAATTTATTATTATTATTATTTTTGCTTCAAACTCAATCAGAATTTATTTCTGGTTTTTGTGTTTCAAAGTGATTAAAAAAAAAAAAGAAAAAAAACTGGTTTTCAGTTTTATAAAAGTTCTACACTGTCTTAGGTTGGACGTTCACTTCATACAAACATTAGTTTTCTATTTTACATCTTTTTTCTTTGCTACTTTTTTTATTGGATTCTTGCATTAGTGAAGTGTTTTTTTTTTTTTTTTTTCAGCCATTAAATTTAGTTTAGGTTCATATTTTTTTTTTCAAATTTTATATCCCATATAGAAATTTTGTATTAGGTATTGTTATGGCATGCATGGCATAGTTCCATTAATTTTACTAACATTGTTAATTTAACTTAAATGAATGTTTACTAATTTAGTTTGGGAAAGAATTAATTTAACTTAGGTTTCAAAATAGGAAAGTTACTTACGTTACTGAATCTAATTTTAGAAAGTAGGTCGTTTTCTTTTATTTTGGTTGTTTTGATTTGATTGCTAATCATCGTTGAATGTTTGACTAACTCGAACTTGATTGATTTGTGTTTCTAACTTAGTTTGATTTAGTTTCTAATTTTTTTTAGTTTTAGTAACTTTTTTTATTGGAAGTTTTAACTTGTGTGTTATTTTGCAGCAACTTTAGTTTTTAGTTTAGGATTTTTAGATTTAGGAAGTTTTCTTTTCATTGGATTGTAATTAATTTAATTTTTGGAAAGTATGAATGATAATGTACTTTTCTAGTTTTTTAGGCTAGATTTAGATTTTCAATTTAGGGTAGGTACAAGTTCAAGACGAACCTTAATTTACATTGCTCCCTGTGGATTGACTTGGTCTCACTAGTTTTATTACTACAATCGTAGCTCTACACTTGGAGCTCACGATTACAGGACATTCCACAAAATCATAATTCTTTTTTGAATCTTGACCTCTCCGGGCATCAGACATCTTCCTTTTCTGGACAAAAGGCTTCACCAGTCGTGTAAAAAGAGCTACTTGGATTCATCGCCAAGTCAATTCAGTTAAAGGTCTTCACTCTTTCCCTCCCTTCCCTGGACAAGTCATAAAGAGGAAACAACTCGAAGAAGATAAGTTGTACCACGCCCCAAAACTTCGATTTGATCCTAACCGCATCATTAGGGTATGAGAATCGGGGCCAATTAAAATCTTTCCCTTAAACACATTTGCGGCCCCAATTCCGGATGGATCGAAGTCCATAGCGAGGCTATGAGTGATGATTAGTCACCAGAAACAAACACGGAAGCAACGATTCATACAATCTGCGCAGATGGTCACCAATGTAACATATAATAACATCAAAGCTGATACAAGTAATAGAAAGGCATTTAATTATATTTCAATTACAAAATGCATTAGAGTTTTAACGAATGTCTAAAACACTATCATGACCTGTGCAAGAGGCACTTATGCTCATAGCCGGAATGTAAAGTGAGGCTCTGAAGTACCAATCTAGCAACACCACACTGCTGCCACACTCCACTAGAGGTAATCCCTCAACTAGTGAATCTCGTAAGACTGCCACAACCACCTACACAATGGGCCCCACTACCTAAGCACCAAATGTAGCAGCGCTAGATATACCGGCAAGTAAATAGATATGAGTAGCAGAGTAACATGTGTCAACCGAAACCAATATGTCAGAAAGTACAAAAATAATGGATAAACGAAACATAACTAACCAACAAAATAATCAGACCATCATATGCTATCAGACTTAATGCACCCAGGCGAACTTGGTACCCAGACAGGCTGGTCAAATAAATGCAACCCAGGTGAACTCGGTCAAACCCAGACAAGCTGGTATGGTGGCGTATGTCCACCTCTCGATCTGCAGACGGTAAGTACAAAACCATACGCGGGCACACACATACACAAACCCAAATGTACACACACATATTCAAACCCACACACACACACACACGCACACACTCAAACCCAAACATACAAATACACACATAAACCCACATGTACACACACCTATTCAAACCCACACACACAAACCTAAACATACACACACATATTCAAACCCCCACACACAAACCCAAATGTACACATACAAACCCAAACCTACACATACACACACAGAGATCCAAACCTACACACACACACACAGAGACACACACAGATCCAAACCTACACATACACACATAAACCCAAACCTATGTAAAAAAAAAAAGAAAGAAAGAGTAATTGTTGGGGTTTGAACCCTTGTCACGACCCAGGCCCTAGATCTTATTACTCCGGACTAACCACGGGTCGCGAGAGCATCATACTTACTCCCATGAACCTCGAATTAACCGAAGTTATGACGGACTCCACAAGGGATCAATCATACGTACCTGTCCAATGTACATTTTGCGGAATATATATATATATATACATTGACGAAACAGTTAACTACACAATTACTTTACATCAAAAGTAAAGTCCAATATCCACAATTCATTTCCTATCAAAGTCCACAACTGCACATTCAAATACAATGCATGTGACATCTATTTACTATTCAAAATGAATATACAAAAGTGTTCATCAAAACATTTCCAAAATATCCTATTCATTGGTACTCCAGTTTAAGTCCATTCGATTAAACCTCCTGGAGGTATCTGATGGGCCTCCTCCGCTGGTGGTGCGGCCTCTGCATGACTGGTACGGACAACTGGGCCTGTAATGTTCATCAATAACATCGTGAACAAGATGGTTCAACAATGTATATACAAATCTATGATAGTTTATACTACCATATACCATAACCTGTTAATTTATCAACTTAACAGTTCTAGACAATTCAATTCGGTACAATAACTATGCATGTGAGTCAAGTAATATCAATTACTAGGTTGGCAACTACAATAGCATTTGTTTCCAATTCAATTCAGTTCTTCCAAAAGGAAGCGGTCATTCGGTTCATATTCATTCATTTCATTCGTTCACATGCAATTCATTGATTACATTGAGTAATTATTAGGTGGCTTATCAAATGAGACTTTTCAGTCTATATTATTTGGTGGCTTATCAGTTCAGTGATTTTTCAATCTATACTGTGTGGGATCTACCAATGTCTTGATTAGAGATCACTGGCATCACCACGGAGCTCCGGAACACCCCAGCCCATCTACTGCAGTAGGATTGTTCATTAATTCATTGTTATCTTTAGTAACTTGTCCATTAATCATTATTCATTGTTCACTCAGTATTCAATTCAACTCAATAACAAGTTTAAGAAACTACTATGTAGTGCCAGACTCAAGAAATCAAATCAATCTATCATTTAATTCGGACTTCTAAACCAAACAAATGGGTGAAGCGCTCGTTATCCAACGTACGTGCTATTCTTGATGAATATCACTTTAATTATTAGTTTGTACGTTAGATAACCTTAGCCAACACCTATGAAGGTTTAGGAACGATTCTCATTTGATTCGGTCAATTCGAGACTTGGATTTATTCCGAATCGCTGCACGAATCCACACCCATAATGACCATTGAGTTCGCTCAATTAGTCTTAAAACTATTCAATTAATAACCATAAAGAATCTCCAAGAAATGCAAATGTTTTGCTGCTTTGGGTTAGTTGGGAAGATGGAGTATTAAGTATTTATTCCCAAGTTTATACTTTTGGGGGTAGTACAAAAAGTGGGGATTACATCGGGTGGGTAGAGTTTTGGACTGGGATCTGATTTGACGTATACAATATTTTGGTAGAATAAGATTGCAATCATACTAACTGCATTTTTTGAAAGCTCCAAACTTTGCTTTTGTATATATAAGGATTTAGAATTGTCCACCTGCTTAGGGAATCAAGTGGTCGACTCCCCATAGAAGCTTATTTCAGATCATGATAGAAATTCTTGATATTTGGTTATTAAGTACATTGAACAAGAGGATTACCAACCCGACAAGCTCTTCTTAGTTTCAAACTGCATTTGGAGCTTCCCCGGATTGGTTAGATCCTTTCCATCCCCCATTTTTTATTCTTTTTTTTACTAAGAACAGAGAATGTGGATGAATTCCATTCATTTATAAGTGTACACCGTAGGTTTTCTAGGAACCCTTAACGATATGAAATAAAGGTCGATAGGGACGATACTAGCAAGTTTTAAGAAAAATAGATTTTTAGACAAAATGACTTATCAAGTACAATATCAGTTAAAATCATTTTTTCCGTGCACCGGTCACCTAATCTATTTTGTTTTGGTAAAATCCTCTATGTTAAACCACCAACAACTTAACGATGGACAATACTAAAAGCCATTAAATATGCCGACTGACTGTTCATCTACCCGCCCGCGTGTCAAAAAAATAAAAATGCAGCGTTAAAGAGCCCGCGCGCGTCTCCGCCTCCTTTCTATGCTTCGAAAAAACCTCCCCGCAAAAATATCTCTGTTTTCTAAGCTCTTCTTCTTCGAAATAAAGCGACACTTGAATTGCGTCGACTGACTGTTCATTTACCTGCAGGATCTCATTTTCACATACTACCCTTCCCTACCGGCGTGTCAGCAAAAAAATGAAGCGTTAAAAGGCCCGCGCGCGTCTCCGCCCGGCGTTCTATTCACAAAATCTCTCTCTTTTCTTCAGAGAAATGGAACCTGAAACTGAAACCGAAACCCAAGCCAAAATCAAGGAGACGGTGGTGGAGATCTTGAAGAGCTCAGACATGGATGAGATGACGGAATCCAAGCTCCGAAACATGGCCTCAGAGAAGCTCGGCATCGATCTCTCACTCCCCCAATACAAAACACTCGTCCGAGGTGTCGTCCAGCCCTTCATCAGTTCCATAAAGGAGGACAAAGAGACGAAAGAAGAGGCGGCTCAAGAAGAAGAAGAACAACAACATTCCAAGAAGAAGGGTGAGAGAGAGCGTGACGACGATGGTGAACTTACCATTTGCAGGGTAAGACAAGTTTACAGAATCCCAAACTCTTGTATTTGTTTCTATTCCTTTTGTTGGAGATGAGATGATGCTAGTTACGACTTCTTGGGTTTTTGTGCCGATGATGTGTGTCTTGGTTTTTTTTTTTTTTTCCCCACAGCTAACGAACAAGAGAAGGGTCACGATTCATCAGTTTAAGGGGAAGACGTATGTGTCGATTAGGGAATTCTATGAAAACAATGGAAAACAAATGCCAAGCCGTAAAGGTCTGTCTTTTAATCTCATATATTTCTGTTTCTGTTTCTATATTTATCTAGGGCTATATCTATCTATCCATCTGATAGATACCCACATGCAGCATTCATGCATCTTGCTTGCATTTACTGCATATAGTAGGCATTTAGCATTCATTACTCAATCCAAGAATTATAACATTTACCCGGCACTTATTACGATCAGCCATGCATTTTAAAATGAGCAACCACTTAGAATTTACTAGTCTTCATATTTAAATAAAATGCTACTTATGATTATATTTGTTTAAGCCTTCTTGAATTAAGAGATGTAAGTTATTTAAAGAATGATAATGAGTTTGCAATCATGTTTATGTACTATCCAGCAACAAACAAGAAGAATCCGGTCCTACTCGAATGGATTAACTTTTCACATTTTATCTTCTTATTTTTATTTAATTTGTATGAATGTCAATCAGATTCAAAATCTGTATATTATCAACTGGTATCAGAGTAGGTCAAATGACTGCGACTGCTGATGAGCCATGCCATCATTTACCCACCATACTACCGATAGCATCAACCACCACCATCCACAACGTTCCAACAACAATGTAGCTTACACCTTTGCGTTTTGTTCCTACATCTTAGCCAAATGATTGCTGCTCTCTTTGATGCAGGACAGAGCCATGGTCCATGATTTAAAATAGTTAAATTTATAATTGTGCTTTTATAATTTCAAACTTTTCACACCTCTCCAAATATGAAATCATTTTACACCTCATACCTCATAGAGCGCTCGTACAATTATTGCCTGCAACGGGTCGCAAGATCAAACCCATCAATAGACTTTTTTTTCAGGCCTACAGGCCTAAAAATTGCAATATGAATCATTCAATCCTTTTTAACTAGTAGACCCCATGACATTTAGTTTTATTTCTTAAATCTTCCTAAATTTTGAGAAATATGTGATAATACTATGAAAAAACCAACTAATTGATCGTACTTTTCTATGCTCTCAATTCATGATCCAAACTATTCAATATTCTCATATAAATAATAAACCTCGTGAGGTGAAGTTTCATAATTTAGATCCACGTGGATTTTGAGAAAAATGTGAAAAACCTAACACTATTAAATCACGTGTAATTTACTTGTGTGAAAATGGTTCTTCCAAACAATCATGGTAATATGTTTCACATATGTAAATATTTCATATGTAGATCTCATTTTCATTTCCCATATGCCCCCTTATCTAATGATGAAAACCCACCTAAAATGTCCTATAAAAAAAATCCATCTTATCTATTCATCAGGTTGGCCTATTGGCCATTGGAGTGAAAAAATTATTCTATCCATCTATTCTTTATGGAAAAAAAGATAACTTAAAAAATCTGGTTTCGACCTTTTGTTTGGGGAACAAATTGTTTTTCTGAAAATTTAAAATAGCTAAAATTTATAATTGTGCTTTCATAATTCCAAGTAAATAATGCTTATATCCCTATTGTTTGCAAAGTAGGAAATGTTAAATGGTTGGCATCATCTAGATGCATGGCTGGGCAGCAAATGCTCATTTTAAAGTCATGGTTGGCTAATTAGTGTCGGAAAATATCTATGCGATTCTTTTTTTTTTTTTTTTTGAAATGAGTGTCTATGTGATTCTTGGATTGGGTAATGAATGCTAATGCCATATGCAGTAAATGTATGCATGATTTGTGCCTTGGGTAGTGAATGTTGCATGTGGGTATCTATCACTATTCACTCCCCACATAATGGAACATGGATTAAAATAACGGCCGTGTGGAGTAATCATGGATTAAAATAATGAAAAAATTGACTTAGAGATCTTTTTGATGACTGTGGGGAGGCATCGTCTGATAATGAGTGGGCCCATTGGACTGGTACTTCTGAGATGGCTCAATTATGTTGTTTCACTAAACACCATTCCGGGATTGCTTGAGGTTCGACATGAAACCGTCGGTGTGGTGGTGTAGATGGCTTGTGATACAAATTTCTTTTTAAGGAATGAAACATGAATAACATGATGAATATAGGGCTCCGGTGGTAGTGTGATCTTGTAAGCAACCTTGCCCACTCGTTCAATCACTTAATATGGGCCAAAAATCTTGGAGAGGGTTTGAGCGAACTCCTTACAGCTACTGAAGATTGATGATAAATGTCACAACCCCGGACCGGGCCGAGCCAACCAATTGCCTTAATCCGGAGACGTGGCGCGCCGGAACAGAAAATTTTGCTTGCCCTCGCTGTTTCCCACAGGATTCCGCGGTGAGGATTCCACGGCACATTACCTCACAATCACAAAAGAACGAATAAATTTGCGAAAGCATGTAGCAAACGCAATTTGAAGTCCAACTACATACAATAATGTCCAAGTCTCGTGTCAGAGTAAGAAACATAATAAAGCACACCCAAAGTTAATGTTTAAGTTTTACAGTGCCAAAGAAAACAAGTTTAAGTTATACATTCCCAAATGTATAGCCAACAAAGGCTAATAAAACAAGTTCCCAAAAAGTGATGATCATCCCCAAAATGTGACACGTAACTCATAACCCAACCCAATGTCTAGATGACATCGTCGGGCTACCACTCTCGAGGAAATGGCGGCTCAACTGCCTCCTCACCCTCTGCCTCACGGGCAATGGGATCGACATCTGGCACCAAACAAAGGAGCATCAAAAGACACCTAAAAAACCCAACATTTTGAAAGATCACTCTAACACCCCTCTTCATAGCTAGCACCTCCAATCTATAAAAACCCCCAAGAGGACGCCTGGAAAACCCAACATTTTGAAAGAAGAAAGAGTTCTCCATGAAACTCCTTGCATGCATGATGGACGGCTTCACAAGGGTCCAAGGAACCCATATCTAAGAGGAGAAATCCAATGCTTACCTAGAAGATCTCTAACCAAGGAGAAAAGCTCGAAGGAGAAGCTAAGCCAAGCAAAAATTCCTTAGAAATGATGTCTTTGGCAAGCTCAAAGGATGGACAAGAGGATGGTGAACTTAGATTTCCACTTTGTGCTCAATAGGTGGGGCATGCAAGGGCAAGAAAGCTGGAAGGAAGAAGAAGAGAAAGTTCTTCTCTAGTTTGAATTAAACAAGAAAATGGAAGAGGAAGGTGTACGTGGGTTTATGTTTGAGTTGAGTGGGGAGTGGGCCGCACTAGCTCTAAAGCTTCTAGTGGTTGGAGACCCCATTTGTGAGCCTTGGATGAGATCGACAAAGAAGAAGAAATTGATCATCGAAAAATCTAGTTTCCAAAAAGTATATTTTTTCATATGATTTGAAAATATTGAAAATCGTGCACGGACTTTTGACGTGAAAAGTCTATTTCACTGTTTTTGTTGAAAAATGGAATTCCTAGGTTTCGAACACGGACGAAAAGAATATAAAAATTGTAGGTTCTAATTTGACTTATAAAAAAAATGTAAAAATTGGAATTTTCGAAATCAGGAATAAATCCCCCACACGTACACGAGTCAAACAAGCCACCCCGGGCTGTGTCAGACCAAGCTCAACGGCTCTCAAAATTCCCCAAAAGCTATGAAGAATCTAGTCAAAATCCAAATCTAAGCTAAACGTCTTCTAATCCCACTTAGAGACTCATACTCGGCTTAAACGGTGCTAAATACATCAAACCTCGGTCGGGGTCTGACAATAAAGTTGCAACTTGAGGAAGACCCAATTGCCTATCTGCACATCTCGTCTAGATGTGTTTATTGCCTGAGCTTTTATGCGGACTTGGGCATTTTGGAATATGAGCGCTTGATCTTCAAGTGCACGATCCATGTGATGGACCTTGAACAATCCATTGTAGACTATAAGGGATGGGGGTGGCTGTCTATAAAGAACCTCATATAGCGTGTGCCTGGCAGCCTCATGATAATTGGTGTTATGCCACCATTCTGCCCATGTCAACCAATGGACCAATTGATTTCGCTTTGTCCTTGTAAAACACCTCAAATAGGTCAATCTCCAATTGGTCGTTAGTGTTAGGGTTAATTTTCATTGCTGTTCCATGCAAACGCCCAATTTCTTTCCAAAAGTTACTTGTAAATATGGTGTCTCGATTAGTGCACCATGATGTTTAACCAAATTTAGAAAAAATGCTTGGGCTACTTTAAATGCCTTGTATGGATGAGAAAGAGATATGAAATGAGCATATTTAGAAAGGCGATCAACAACGAAGAAAATCACGCTTTTACCTTTAGGTGGAGGAAGCCTGTTTATAAAATCCATGGAGAGGTCCACCCATACCCAATTTGGTATCTCTAAATGTTGGAGAAGACCAAGGGATCAAAGAGTTTCTATCTTATTTCTTTGACACCTCACAGTTCGCCACATATTTTCAAATATCACCTTTCATGCCTGGCCAATAAAATGTGCGATGGATCCGCTTATAGGTCTTCTTGGACCCTGAATGACCCGCCGATGATGCGTTATTTAGTTCATACATTAGTTGCTTGCAACTAGGGGACTTGGAACTTAGAACCACAGAATTCTTATTACGTAAGAGTCCATTGTCAAGTGAATATTTGGGATTTGCGGGCTCTTTATTTTCAAGCCTTACTAATCTGGCTTGAAGTGATGGATCTTGGCTATAAGTGGACTTTTTGGGATCCACTCATGGTTCAAAATCGCGGTCGTAGTATTTTTAGCCCAAAAAAACCCAAAATAATATCCAAAGAATTCATAATAATTGAAAAATGCTAGAAAATAATGTTTTTTCTCATTAGTAAATACTTTAAAGAAAAATTTCATTCTCCCAAGTATTAACATCCTGTATCATTGTCTCTGAAACTTGTAAAGTCTATTCTGAATTTCATAGATTTACAAGTATATATTTATTAAAATAAGTTGAAATATCACAAATTTTGCAAAATGCAGTCATAATTTTGAACTAATCATTAATTTTGAACGCTTGAAGTCAAGAAACTACTAATAGTAGTGCAATACTCAATTACTTTATCATCAAGTAATTTGACAGTGAATTTCAACTTCCAAGTAACGTTTCTTGGAGGGTGATAATAAGAATCATACTCCAGTGCTGCACGCTTATAGTGTGCCTAAAGGGGTATCGTAGTTGAGGAGGGAAAAAGCCTTCATATGAGAATCCACCAAAATCATGCAAATCACTTGAGTTTTGGTGAAATGAGAGGGTTTGGAAAGCTCTATCACATTCTCAAAAAGCTCCAAATGGTTTGGGGAAGAAAGAAATCGAAGAAAGTTTAAAAAAACCCATTATCGATCGACATTTTCAAAATATCGGCCATTATGATTGTTACGGACCGATATTTTTACGTTCTCTTTATGAAGGAACCGCTATGACCATTAATATTTAAAATAGAGTGCTGCTATTGGCACACAAAATTTTTCTTTTTAAACACAAGAAATTTATATTTTTTTTAATTACATTTTTACCCCTTCATGAAATGACCAAAATATCCATTATATCATAAAAACTCAAAACCCATTCTCTTTTCATGCACAACCTCATCTTCTTCTTCTCTCACCCATCTCACTCTCCATTTCCTCCATCTACCTTGGGAACCTCATCTTTATTCACATTCCTCCATTTTCTTCTCCTAGGCAACTCATCTTCACTCACATGCCTTTATTTTTTAAATTTTTTGTCGCCTGGAACGAGTTTGCAGGTTCCCGAAATGTACGGTCTTTCAGGGCCGAACAGATGACATATATTCGGATGTATAGTTCCGAACATAATGCATATGTTCGGACCTATAGTTCCGAACATATGTCATCTGTTCGGACCTTTAAGACCGAACAATGATATTTGACCTGAGTGTCTGAACACTATTCTTTTGTTCGGACACTCAGGTCCGAACACCTGCAATATGTTCGGTCACTCAGAGACCGAATAGAGTTGCGATTTCTGGGTTAAAAACCCTTGCGATGATGGATAAAATGCAACCCAAATGCTTTCAAAAACACTAACATTGTTTGTAAAAACTTATATTGAATGAGAATCTATCCCTATAACAAGTTTTCATGGAAAGAAAAGGTAATCTAAGATGGAAAAAATGGTAAAGAAGAGATAAGGAAGAAAAATCTGATTTGTGTGTGGGAAGAAAGGGGGAAATGGAGGGATGGGTAGTTTAGGAAATTTTGGTGTGTGTGAAAAGAACTAACGTAATTTTTAAATTAGAGAAATGTGTGTAAAAAAAATTTGTGTGGGAAAAGTAAAAAACTGTGTGCCAGTAGCAACTCCCTTAAAATATTGTAACTACACGGGCCATTATTGTTTTATAATGGTTGTTGGCAATAACGTTTTTTTGGTGTGTGTGAAAAGAACTAACGTAATTTTTAAATTAGAGAAATGTGTGTAAAAAAAATTTGTGTGGGAAAAGTTTGGTGTGTGAAAAGAACTGGTTGTTAGCAACTCCCTTTAAATTTGGTGTGTGTGAAAAGAACTAACGTAATTTTTAAATTAGAGAAATGTGTGTAAAAAAAATTTGTGTGGGAAAAGTAAAAAACTGTGTGCCAGTAGCAACTCCCTTAAAATATTGTAACTACACGGGCCATTATTGTTTTATAATGGTTGTTGGCAATAACATTTTTTTAAAAACCATGGATCCACTTCATCCCATATCACCTTTGATATTGTTGAAACAATTGGCTCTTCATATTGTTGCGATAAAGCATCTGCCGCTTGGTTCTCTTCTCCCTTTCTTACCTGATGCAGGCCCTAGGGTTAGGGGCTTAGGGCTTGCATGGAAAGTGCTGAAACACATGTCCACGAACATTATAACACGTGTCTACAAAAACTTCAATATGAGGATGCACCTCAAAAAGGGATAAACCCTTAAATTCTATTAATAAACTATGAGAACTGAGTCTCTACAATGCCATATAAATAAGAAAAGGAAAGCTTGGTGGCTAATAATCTTAAACAAACTAGGAAACTAACTATTAACCCAACTAGGAAACAAAATAAGAAATCCTAATGAAATTGGAAGTCTAATCCTAATTGCAACTAATTAATAAAACAAGAAACTAATTCTTTTAGATTTTCTCGGGCCCCAAACATGTGGTCCACATGTGGCATGCCATTAGCCTTTTTTTTCCCATAACAACAAAATCTTATTTCACCAGAAAAACAAAAACCAAAAAACATAACAGCCACCCCAAAAACAGGAAAAAAAACTATACATAAAAACGGTACTAGGGTGAGAAACTCCTGTGCTGGACAGACCATTCGTCATTGAATTAGCCTCCCTTAAAATATGACGAAAAGAACCGCCCATATTTTTAAAAAATGACATTAGCTGTTATCTTTATGGATAAGCTTGATCTATGTGGTGATTGTGAAATTGATGCAACCTGCTGGAGGGGTTTGGATTAAATTTTTGCAGTGCCTAAGTAAGGAAAAAAATGTTTCTAGGAGACTCACAAAGAAAAACAAACCTCAAAGGAAAAACTCAATGCACAAAGGAAAATTCTTATTAGCCTTATGATGCAAATCCTAGGGTTCGGATTTGGATCGTAGGTATTGCAGCACAATATCGAGGTATCCGCAAATACTTTCACATAAGGATGCACCTCCAAGGGATAAAACCCACGAATATAATTCCAATAATCCAAAGCCTGATATCTAATCTCTTAAAATGCATAAAAATAGGGAAAGCAAAATGTCTAAAATACCTAATTAATCTAGGAAACTAAACAAATTAGAAACTCTTCCTAATTACAACTCATTAATTAAAATAAGAAAGTAATAACAATTAACTCAAGAAACAAAATTAGAAAAGCTCTAAACTTTCTTGGGTCCCACATGTGTGCTACGAGCATCTTTCCAGCGGCATGTTGGTGCTGCATCACCTTCAAAGGTGATTCTAATGTTCGACAATGCTCATATATATATATATATATATATATATATATATATAGGAAAATCAAAGAGTCATGACAAAACTAAGAAATTAATCCTAGTGACAATTCATTATGTAATAAATATAGAAACAAAATCCTACTCCTCTTTGGGTCCTATATTGTGTTTTAGAACTCTGTCAAGCCAGAGTCAACTTGGACTCGGCTGTGATTGAGTCGGGTTTTACGGCCCGGCTCAACCCAACTCAGTGAGTTTCTTCTTTTTCTTAATAATAATAATAATAATAATAATAATAATAATTACTACTGCTACTACTACTACTTATTCCTTCTTCCCGGATCTAGATACATCAAAACCCCAAAGCCATATCCATCAAAACGCCCAATCCTACTAAATCCTTTTTCCCCCATTTCAATCTCTGCTTCATTGCCTAAAGAGAAAAAAAAAAGACGAATTTAGGACCCGAACTGACTCAGCCGAGTCGGGAGTTGACCCGACCCAACTCTCCCCAAATGGACTCCATGGCATTTGCAGAAACACAGAATCCCAGTTAGAATAGGAATATCTTTTGTTTGCGTGTTTAAATTGAAGGTGTTAAGTCAGTAGGAATCCTTTAAACTCTGTAGTCACTTGTTTCTAGAAATAAGTCTGATCCCGGTCAATTATAAGGCATAAAATCCTTAGAATTCATAAGCCTATGGCAATTCTGAATCAATAAAAGACTTGACTATTTTGTTGCATACCGTGCAGCCTCCATGGTTACTCCAAGTATCTAGAATAGCGATCATCTGTTAGACTCCAAGGTGATGACTTATAGGACTCCCTTCCAGGCCTTTTATCATAATCAATTAAAGTCTGAACTGCTGACTGCAGTGGTCCAAACTGCATCAGGACCATTAATTAACCTTTTCCTTTTGATCATTTTCTCCCTTCCTTCGGGCAGCAGTTTGGAATGCAATCAGTTATGACAAATTCTCTGAGCGGTTTGTTGTCGTCTTGGAGATGTTATGCCTTTTCTTCTAGGGTTGTTTTTTTTAAGCTTATCGTCGTCTATTTGGAGAAGCAATAGACCCACTAGTTTTAATATAGATAAGGTCTTTGGAGTGTGTGCATGAATGAAAGTGATAGACTTTTCATGGGCAATGGCATTGAAAGATATTAGGAATTTTGATTGCAAACTATTAAGATGCTCCCAGCTTGTCTCTCTCATTATGATCATTCCAATAACCAAATTGTTAATTGGAATCATTTGACATTGGGTGCTCTAAGTCAAACTTTGATTGTAGTGTCGAGTAAGAGGCAAATGAGGCATGTATTGATCGGCTCAAGAGAGGCATGTATGTTGTTTGTCACATATTTTTCAGGCTAGCTTTTGGTTAGAAGAGCTGATGAAGTGGCATTTTGGCTCCAAGGTTGTGATCAAGTTGAAAGGGGAATTCCTTGTGTGCCAATCTAGTGGGCTTATCCTAGATTCTATCACTAGAAGGCTGCTAACTGGTTTGATGGAATTAGATATAAATGCTTCAGTTAAAATACTAGCTCCCAAGATGATTGATCCGAAGCAGATACATTAGCGAAAGGGGTTATTAGAACATCTGTATCTGCATCTTTGCTTTTGCTTGTCCATTTGATTTTTATGCTGTCTGCTGTTTTCCACTGTCTCTGTATTTCTCTTCCCTGAAAACATTGGTGGAACCAGGGAGCCAACCCCCAACACTTTTGTAAGACCTTTGAAACTTAAGACCCTTTGAAGTTTCAGACAAGTTAACTCCTTTTTACATAAACCCACCCTGAGCTGTGATTAGGGCTCCATTTCTCTGCATTGCAGACATGATGAAAAAGGAGGATGGGCAAAAAGTATTCTCTCCCTTCAAGCGAGATGAGATGCATGAGTGCTACAAATTTCACTCAGTTCTAAGTAATGGACTTCCTTGAATTCTTCCTTCTTTATGATTTTCATAGGAAAGATTCTCTTGAATAACCAAATATCTTACCGACATAAATCCAAATGCATTCTTTGCAAGGCTGTTCTTTTCTAGAAACTATATACTCAGCTTAGCAACTCACAAGTAAAGTTTCCTGGTTCTGTCAATGTCTGAAAAATTTGACTGCCTTCCCATAATACCTAGATTTGCTTTGTGTTTTTCTCTCTGAGGCACGGATACTTCAAAATGGACAATGTATCGTGTTGCATCGTATCCGACACTTCACTTTTTATGTATAAAACTCGTATTCGTGTTGTGCCTGTGTGTCCTTGTCGTATCCATGCTATATATAGGCATCATGGGTTTTTCTGAAATTCAGTTGAGAATCAAATGGGAAAAGAATGCGAGGGAAAAGCTAGATGGACAGAACCCTATTGAATGAATGAAGAAAGTAGGGCTATTTATGACTTTGTAACAAAGAGGGTTGATTCCATGGGTTAGAACTTCATACAGCTTCTAGGATCAGCTGCATTTGTTGCTAGTACGATGTTCAAAGCATGTTTACATGAGATCCTATTCTAGTCTAATTTTTAGAGATATTTTTCCAGTCTTTTCTAAGGACATGCTTTGATGCAGCCTTTTGCCATGGTTTTCAGGGATAAGCTTGACAACTGATCAGTGGGCGGAGTTGAAGAAATCTGTGCCTGCAATAGAGGCTGCCATCAAGAAGATGGAATCAAGGTTGAACTGAATCATGAAATCAGTCATGCTGCTGCCTAAACGTAGAAACTGTGAACCGTGTTATGTTGAACAGAAAAGTCTGAAACTGTCCCTTACAGTGACAATGGCCTAGCATTGAATTGACATGGTGTTAGTTTGTTTTGGCGTTAAAAAGTAGTCTTTCATGTGGAAAACTGATGAATGAGGCATGCTTTACGTGATCATTTACACAATTTCATTCTGATATTGGCACTCACCAGACATTCACTTTTAGTGTCACATCACTTAATGTTTCCAGCTTTTCATCTCATTTCACCTTTTAATTATGGAGCTGCTATTTGCACAGCTCCACTTGCTCGTTGAACATCCTTGTTTTCAAAACCTTGCTTTCTACTTCAAGCATGCTAGAGAAACCATGTTAGTTAAATAGTAATTAAGCCTTTATGTATGTTGGTAAACTTCCCAGCCTTACAAATCCCCAAAGGAGTTTGTAAAACGAATCAAAATCGTACACAGAACACGAATTGTCGAGTACTGTTTGTGCACTGCAGGGCTATACGTGAGCACTGTAGGGCTAGCCGTAAAGCATCTCGGGAAGTTTCCTTTTTGTCACTCGGTGGCTTGGCTTTGGCCACTCGACCATTCGCTATTTAGGGCCCATTTGAATCCCTGAATTTGATTTTCATGTTTTCCCCACTATTTATGGACTTTAGAAACTTGTTAGGTGAGACCCAAGACCAAACTCCACCAGCTTTCACTAAAAATGTTGTTTACGTAATGTGGAAAAGTTTAAAATGTCCTCATAGTAGACTACAATGTTGGTTGTATTACAATAAAAATGGACCCTTAAATGACCCATTTGATGGGTTAAAGTCCGGTTCCTTTGGGTTACAACTTATAACCATGTACCATAGGACCTAGAATTTGGACCGATGACCAGGACTTAGCAACGGTCAAACTTGTGACTTCGAAGGGTGATGTTTGAGCTGACGCTCATTCCTAAAAGGGTTATTAGGAGACATGATGGTATAAATCTATCAATGGGACGGGCCAGACTTGGGCTTGACTGTCCAATACTGTTTCAAATATTGAGTGGGCTTAGCGGGGGTTGTCCAATTTCGGTTCTAAATTTTACGGGGCTAAGTCAAATCCAATTTCATACGGGCTAGGGCCAGGCTGGGGGTTAACACTACCTTATAAGCTAAATATTCTCTAATTATTTTTATACTGCCACCGGACAACGGGTGTGAACAAGACTTTAAACCCTCTTCCTTTTTTTACGGGCTTGGGACCTACAGTGCAATGTAACCAATAACTCAGCGGGGTGTTTTATTTTTTTTTACCAGTGACAGAGCAGAAAATCAACAAAAACTAATAGAAATTACCTAAGTATCCTATGTGGGTCAAGTAATGTCTAATAGAACTCGGTAGAAATAAAAAAAAAAAATCAATTTTCTTTTAACATGTCTAAAAGATCATTTAGTACATTCCTATCATTGTCTGAATCATCATCATCACTAATTGGGTTGTGACTGAACTAATCCTGAGCACAAACTAATGCTTCAACCGTATCTAATTTCAAAGAAGTCTTATGTGGGTCAAGTACTTCCCTCCAGTGCCAAATGTCCCCCTCATATTGATGCAAAGAGTCGCACAATATTATTATGTTGGCATTTGTAATGGGGCCCACTTGTGTATAGAAGTTGGTGGACTCTACTTACAAAGAGACATCCCTCTCAAAGAGTCTGGATGGTAATAAGGATAAGAATTGTTTTGATTTTAATCTAACTCTTTATCCTTATCATCTCTCCATTCAAATTCAAATTGAGAGAGTCTAGTCCAACTCTCTATCCATATTATCTCTCCATTCAAGTTTGAATTGAAAGCTTATCAACCAATAAGCCAAAAGGCTATATATAGATATTGGTTGCAGACCATCTTAACATATCATCCCTAACACTAGATCACCCACTTCATTCCACTAGATCTAAACTGTCCATCATCATCTTCTATATCCAAGGTGTTCATCCTTACCCTTGGATCTTGAAGAGTGAATCATATGTGATCGATCTCTCGTAGATAGTCACAGATCTCCACAACTAGTGCCTGATTCAGGTCGACACAATCCTTATCGCGTTTGTGGCGACCAACTCGTTTAGATCCGTGCTTCCGTAGCTTCTATGACCTTCAATTTTTACAATGAAAAATCCATGATATCATTAAGTCATGGCCTTTGTATATGTGTCAGTACTAGGAGTAGAGTTGAGGGAGACTTTTTATTCCTTGCAAGAAGTTTCATATAACAAAATGACAATTGGCAATCCAACCTAAATGTGTGTTGTTTGCTTCATGAAAATTTAATTTAAGACTATATGAATCACATGTATGTTTATGTTTTGAGGTTCATTGAATTCTTCTTTTTTCAAATCAAATGCATCTTTATTTATTTCATATGTTTCATATAGAAAATGAGAATCCATGTCATGGCCAGGCCGGGCCGAGCCTGTTCTGCCCATTTCCAATCCCATTTTAGCAAAGCTTTAAAACTATTGTCCAAACCCAGCCCGCCGAGTTCAATTTATTTAAAAGCCCTGTATTTTTGGGCTTGGGTCGGGTTGGGCTGGGCCGGATACTCATTTTAATGGTCTCAATTGAGATGCTTGAGTGTAATTTGAAGTCGAGGATGTGTGCAGTTAGAATTCTAGGATGTCGAACACCGTTTGAAGAACTAAGGATTCTTATCCTCGGACATTGAGACCCTAAATGCGCATAAAGCTGAATGTCATAGCATTTTAACAGCAGCCTTAGTGACCAGTGACGGCTCCAGGAACTCGAGTCAGTGGGGTCAACAAAAGACTTATCTTCCTCAAATCAAATAAATTATTTTTCCCTTTATCTACATCTGTCATTTACTTCCGATAATTCGATAATTCGATAAATATAATATAAAATTTTAATAATCCATTTCTGATAATCCGACAAAGATAATATTGAGTTCTAAAAAAAATTAAACATAAATTTTAATACATTGTTATTAATAGCTCTTAATCTAAAAAGATAATCTAAATACATAAACTTCTGTAGTTGCCCTCAATAGGTTTTCATGTGTTGAATCGTTTCATAATAGCTTAATTATCAAGACTAGCAACCGCATCCTTTTCAATATACGTAACCAAACAATCATTCATCCATTGATCACCTATTCGGTTATGCAACATGTTATTTACATACTTTATTCCTGAAAAAGCTCTTTCTACCATCGCAGTTGGTAAAATCAATGCCAATTTTAGAAGCAGATAAACCAATTGGTGTACAATATCCTTGTCTCCACTAACTTTCTAGGAATGTCATAAATTCCTTTAAGTCCTAAAAACTCATTGCTAGAGCGCATATCAGCAATGTGGGCCCATTAATTTTTTTTTTTTTAAATTATGGTAGACAATTGGCCCATTAACTTAAGCGGTGGGTATTTTATGGTGACTTTTGATCACAACCATAGCAATAAAGAAAAGGTGTAAAGCAAGCTAATGTAGGGTGAAACTCTTAAATTAAATGGAGTCAAAAGCTTCCCATAAGTTTAATTCAAAACATAAAAAAAATTATTTTTAAATAGTTTTTTAGATCTTGACCCCACTGTCATCAACGTGGAGCCGCCCATGTTAGTGACTTGTAATGGCTCCTTGAATGTATTACAAGGCGAAACAACTCCTATGTAGTGGTACCCATTACTCAGGTGTGGGGTGCATCTATTCCCCTTCATCCCCAGTTGTAGTCGTCTACATTACCCAAATGTTGTACATGGTCTTAGTGTTAAGTTTTGACATTGCGGGTCACGCTTTGGGATTTAGCGTGCAATTATTGCCCTGGTTTCTTCCTTACGTGACACAATCCATGTTTGTTGTGTATTGGGTCGGTATGCACGGTGTCGTTTTGCCTTCATGGTTACTCGGATCCAACCCATACTTTTCTACCATTTTAGGTGGGACCATTTCATGCTGAGATGTTGCTCGATTGATTTGTAGTCTTAGGTCTTACTCAATCCACACTTTGACCTGGTTTTGACAGTTCTCGCTAGATTTACCCGAGTGAGCCAGTTTACTAGTTTCGCCCATTTGTGTGTTCGATTTATAGACGGTTTACCTTGCATTCATGAGTCGGCAACACTAAGATTGAACTTCCGTTTCAGTCAAGATCCAACTTCTTTGGAATCCTGATTTGTTATCAATACCTGCTGCAAATTGGTTCTTGGTGTGTTGTATTAACAAGAACTATGGCCGGTATTTCGTGTGTGGCCAACTAATAAACTCCCGTGTGGGGTGTGGCTCAATATTATTATATATGTTTGCATGTTACTTTTGCTTATGTACTACCGTCACCGTGAGTGATGGAGAGAGGCTATAGCTACATGTGTTTTTGACAATTTTCTAGGACATGCGAGTTACTTTTAGGCTTGTCATGCATTGATCCTGTGCTACTGTTGTTCAGTCTTACTAGTCATGGACTATTTGCCTAGTTGCAAACTATATTTGGAATTCTATGACAATTATCTTTCTTTATACTCATATTTGCAGAAAATATGTCATATAACTCATCTTAATTAGCTGCCAGGTTGTCATACTTGATTAGCTTTTAACCTTGGTGCTGTAGGTATTGCCCACATTACCTTTGAAAGGAAGTCAACAGAAGCAGTTAAAGGGCCTATTTGGATGCACAAAAAAACACAAGAAATTAATATTTTAAATAATATAATATTTCATTTTCTAAAGAAGAAAAGTTTGTACATTTGGTAACTTAAGAGATATTTGGATAAAATATTCTTTCATTTCAAAAAAGCAAAATATCTTCTCCTAATGTAAAAAGCTTTTTACAAGATAAGAATATTTTAAAATGACGATTATAAAGTGGAAAAGTAAAGTAAAGACTTTAGTTCACCAAATCGATAATGAAATGTTTGTTTACATATATGGTAAAGTAAAGTAAAAATAAATGTCACAGCACGGTAAATGTGGGATAAAGTAAAGGTGCAATAAAGCATATGGTACGTAAATTAAGTAGGAATGAATGGTAAAATTGTTTTTTTTTACTTTAGTTTATCATATTTTATCATAGTTTTATATGATAAATAAAAAATGACTCGTTTATTGATGTGGTAAAGTAAAATAAAAATTAATGTCATATCATGGTAAGATTTGTGGTAAAGTAAGGTGAGAAGACGTATGTGGTAAAGCATAGTGGTAGAGATAGTTATAAAGTAGTTTTTTATATTGACTTAACTATACTTTACCAAGACTTTATGTGATAAAAGAAAAATAAATTTTGGCAAAAACTATGACAGTTGAACGTTACTTTATTATACTACTTTTTTATCAAAACATGGTAAATTACATATAAATTAAGATACTTAATAAACATTATTCTAATAATGTAATTTACTTTAATCATAGCACTCTCAAACAGCTCAATTAAAATTTTATAATATTCTATTCTATACTATTTTATTCTTATAATATCTAAATTTATAAATATTTTATTTTGTAAGCATCCAAATGAGCCCTAAGAGTCGCAGAGCGTAGATGCATGGTGTGCTGATAATGTGATATGGGCATCGAGTTTTGCACCTAAGTTGCCAAACAACTTTTGGGGAGTGACGTGTATTTTAGGACTTTCTATATAATACTAGCCTTTGTTGGTTTTTATTTCTGAAAATTGTAATTAAACTTCTCTTTTGTGTAAATATTTAGCTTTAAATATTTATGAAAATGCCTTTATGATTCTGTTGTACTCTAATATTGTCTTTTGTTATTTCATTATCTATTAACATATGATTTACTATAAGCTTCCGCTGAAAAATTCAATCTTGCTTCTTTTTTTTTTAAAGAATTTTTTCATCCCCACCGCAGAAACCCATGGAAAATAGTATGTGCACCCCATTTGCTGACCATGTTAGTACTAATCCGGTCTGGGGTCGCAACACATTTAGTAAGTAATCTTACAAATTACAAACCTTCCTAGTCCATTTTCTCCCATTCTTTTGGTTCTTTTAAATTTCTTCCCTGCGTTTTTTGGGTGTTTTTTCAGATTTTTTTCTTAGGTTCTTCACCTTTTGTTTTCAATTTTTTCCGGGGTTTTTATTTGGGGTATTTCCTTCCGTTTATTTTTCCAGTTTTTCCCCTTTATTGGATTTTTTTTCTTCAGGTTCATCTTTTGGTACTCATTTTTTTTTTTCAGGTTCTCGCTATTTTTAGGTTCTCTTCCTTTTGGAATTTTAGCTTAGCAAGAACCTAAGCTAAGTTTTAGGAAAGCTAAGCTTAGTTATTACATGATTCAGTCGTGTCTACAGGCAGATGGAAGGACATGCTTTTCCTTCATTTTGGCTTGCAGGCTTGAGGTGGGCACCGGTGGGGGTTTAGGAAGAAGATAAATTACAAGAGAGGAAAAATGAGTAAAAGGGTAATTTAAATAAGGACATCTGACACCATAAAATAAAAAAAAAAAATAGGAAGAAATTACTGGTGATAGGGGTTGACTGCCAGAAAGGATTTATATGAAAAAAAAAAAGGGTGAAAACTTTCATACTGTTTTGAAATGGCAATTTCATGATATACCTTTTTGAACACTAACAAAGAGTTTTATACTATTATAAATTTTTCCAAAAACAAATCGAAAAAAAAAAAAAAAAAAAAAAAAAAAAAAAAAAAAAAAAAAAGAACCTAAAAAGGGATTTGAAAAAACAAAGAAAAAAAGTGGTTAAAGGATTTTGGGGCCCACAAGACTACAAGAAAAAAAATGTGGTTAATGAATTTTGATCCCACAACCCATTGCAAGCGGTAATTGTACCAATACATATATGCAATGCGAGGGGTATAAGGGTTACACTTGGGCATGGGGATTTTGATATGGATATGACCCCATTTGCATACCATTTTCCTATAATATTTAGGCATTTGATGCAAAAATGAGTTTAAACAAAAGTGTTCATGCATATGAACATTACAAGTTTAAATGGAAAATAGGTTGGTTGCAAGTCCAACCCCAAGTGCCCGAATGGGGCAGCATGGTCCTCGCCCAACAAGAAGCCGTCGTTTCTTTTTTTCCTTTCATTTTAACATTTACGCATTGATGATCATTTTGTGTGCATAATTGCACATGCACGTGAGTAGCTGGGCTGTGAAAATAGCTAAAAGTAACATTACGTCAACACCATCTGAGCCTTATCCCATCAAACCAAGGTTGGGCACGACAGAAATTAGTGAATACGACATAAAAATGTAACTAGAAAACAGAGTAAAATATAACTATGATAACCAGATGATTACAACTAGGAAAAAAAAAAAAAAAAAAAATAGCTGTCCCTGCTTGTAGCTCAGCTGGTCAGGGATACCAAGCGCCACATCAAGAGGCAAAAGTGCGTGAGTTCGAACCCTCTCTATACAAAAAATAAAACAAGAGATACAGAGAGAGAGAGAGAGAGAGAGAGAGAGAGAGAGTTAGTCAAGCAAGCAAAAAGTCTATGAGGACAAACAAAAAAGCGCTCGAAGGCATGGTCTTATAAATAATTCTGTCATGTCTCAAGTCTAAAATTTAAAGATAATCTGTCTATGGATAAAGAACAATAACAGAGAGCATGCATCTCTAATAGAGAAATCACGCAACTGACAGAACATAGATTCCCTTCACAACACAAATTAACAATATATGAACTGACAACCAAAAGTAAATAATTATGGTAGAAGAAAAATATTTAACAAGCAGTTTATTACAACTGGAACATATTGGTATGTATGTGACTAGAAAGAAAGGCCAGAATACCTACTTCAAATCATATGTAAATCCTCAAAAGGTGAGATTTTCATCTACAATTTGAAGCTGAAGGCACTTTGAGTTGCATCAACAGAGCATGCATAGTCTTCGTAGTAACTGTGTTCAAGACAGACAAACCAATTAGCAATGGGAAACAAAATTCAGGAGACATAAAATAGTGTTATCACACACCTTGTGACATCACAAGGTTAAAGTACTTCCCAATTTTCTTCTGACATGTCAAGAATCACTTCTTGTCTATCTTCAAGGATAATCTGGTGCAAATGAATGGAATTATGTTCATATATACATATGTTATAATATATCTTGATAACAATGGAAAGTATCCCTTACAGTGTGCTTTCTCGAACTGCTGTCATAATGAGATACGCATCCTCTAAGGCACCTGGGAAATTGGACGAATTCTTAGGTGGTGGCTTCAATGATAACAAGAACATCTAGAATTTTAAAGCAACAGATTCAAAAAATAGCAAAAATAGGGCATGAAGAAAAATGATAAGCCATCATTAAAATGAATAACATAGAATACATTTCACTGGATTAGCACGTGCATCACAAGCAGTTGCTGCATGGTGTCATAGTAGCACATTTCTCCAAACAATGCAACAAGTAGAACCAATTCTGTAGATGACCAGGAGCATACAAGTCTCATAACTGCATTCATTAGGAGCACTGCACATGCATACTATAGACCATTGAAGAACTTATTATCTAGTCCATCTGTTTAGTATGTTTGCTCACTTAATAAACATATTCTCTACTTTGGGCAAGTTGATCTATAAGGTGGTTCATAATATACCATTACTTGCCTTGCAAAAAATTTATGCTGGCTCCATTCTCCTTTATTTATTTATTTATTTATTTGTGTAGTTTGTATGTAATACACCAATAGATGTCAATTTCAGTTTGGGTCAGCTGATAAGCTTTGGTTTGGCCAATGGACCGAGATTGAACCAAAAAACCAAAAAAATGGAATAGGGTTTTTTCTTTTAGAAAAAACTAGAAATAGCATTTCTGGAAAGCCTTGAGGAGTTGGTAAGGCGGCTAAGGTAAGTCTATGATGCAGTACTAAGAGGCCACATCTTCCATCATCAATGATATCATTAAAGGGCACCATCATCAAAAGATTTCATCACCTTTGTTGTGGGGGACATCCTCATCTTCCTATAGGGGGTGTCCAACTCATCATTAGAGATGTCAGATATAATGGTGGAATAATGTATCAAGTATTTGCATGCAGTACTTGTATGTCCTGAAGTAATGTTACACAAAGGTCAAAGAGTCATATGGGAGATTTGGAGCGTAATTAACTTATTTAGGAGAATGTGCATAGGTAACTAACGTTTGCATGTAATAAGTCAGAATATTATGGAGGTAGGTGTCTGGTTAATGTGTTTAAGAAAGTATATGCTGTGCAATCGAATTTAAAAAATTCTTGGGCGCATCAACAATTAGTCTCACGTGTAACAGTCTACATAAACTTTGCGAAACGAAAGAAACAGAAGTATGTTGCTAAAAGAACATCTAGGACTCCAACATTTACATAGAGATTCTCCCACGGGTGGGATTTATCAACCTCTTCGAGGTTTGAATCAGTTTGACACTAAAAATCCAGTTCGCATAGACTGATGTAATGTTGTCTGTATCTTTTGTGTGCAGATATTCAGGTAACCACAGGCATTTTGCAAATGTGATTTCGATTTATGATGTCAGTTTCTTCCATACACATGGTTAATACTTGTGGGGGGTGGATTTTGACCAAAAAATGCATG
The DNA here is from genome assembly GCA_003546025.1 of Camphora micrantha. Lineage (NCBI taxonomy): Eukaryota > Viridiplantae > Streptophyta > Magnoliopsida > Laurales > Lauraceae > Camphora > Camphora micrantha. The sequence continues at coordinate 35,551,087 of QPKB01000012.1, read as the reverse complement.
TCTGCATCTCTAGAAATGGTCTGAATCAAAAGGTTGGGAAACAAGTGCTTCATGGTGACTTCTAAACAATATATTTTATTTACTTCTCTTTTTGGGGTAGAGGAAGTGACTTCTTGAATGGTGCAAGGTTTGGGCAGCTTCTATCCCTCTTCTGGAAGAATCAAAATGTACACAGCAATAGCTACAAAATTTCTTATTTTAAAACAGCCAATAAAATTATCACATTTCTAATCCTGGCAAAGGGCAAGAACAAATGCTTCATGAGTTGGAAGGGAGAAGAGGCAATTGATCATTTATTCTATATAAATATTTTTCTTTCTTTCTTGATAGGCAACTGAAATATACATTAAAAAAAAAAAAAAAAGTAAAAGGAGGGACTAGGAAATCACATGAGCAAAGTAGAAGAAAACGAAAAAAAGAAAAAGAAAAGAAAAGAATAGGAAACAGAACCATGAAAAGGCACATGGATATAATGCTTTTCCTCCTTCCCCTCCTTTATTTTAGGCAATAAACAGCTATTCGCAACCATTCGCAAATTAATAAAAAAAATGCATTTACAAGGAATGTATAACTTCCGCACAATTTCAAACTTCTTTTTTACACTTTGATTTTCATTCTACCCCCTATAGTCATTCACATCAGAAATCTTAACTTATCTAATTAAACTAGCACAAATCCCAGTTTCTAAAACAAGACTGACTAAAAGCAGAAACTAAGTGTGTAGCCAAAATCAAAGTAACTCTCCCACCAAAAGAATGCTTCACAATCACTAAAAATTAATTAGAACTATCATCTCCATGCTATGACCACCTGAGCAACAGGTCTCAGTAATATTCAGGATATTCAAGAAACAAAGAATGAGGGCATCAATCAAACCTATCCTCATGGGGGCGCAATATTTGAACACTTTTACCAATACAATTCCAAAATGATGACTTTCTCTGTGAAGGCAAAGCATGTTGCAGATTTCCTGAGTATAAAAAGTGAGTCACGCGATGTAGATGGATAATGAACAAATGAAACTTATAGTGCTCTCAAACAAATCCTATGACCAAATAAGAGAGGATGTGCATACCGTTATCCAATGGCCCATTTGAATAGTCCTTTCAAAGAAAAGTTTAATTTTAGTTAGTTTGATTTCTACATAAATAATACAAAAAGAAAAAATAATGAAAGAAAAGCATAAATTAGCTCCAAAGTGGATGAACAAACGACTGTCCTACATTGATCTATATGATGCAGCATCAACACAGAATTTCTTTAGAAACCTAAACCACATGAGCAAATTAGTAAAGAACTTCGACATAACGATCACTGATCAACAAGAATGCATGCACACACATTTTATCGCACAAGCGCACACAAAACTGGCGGATGTTCTCAACCTACCTAATGCAACCCTCCTCCTTTACCCGGGCTTGGGACCAGCAGTAAAAAACTGACGGATGTTCACCGTAGCATACACATAGGGCTGAAAAAAAAAAAAAAAAAAAGGGAGAGAGGGACACAAGGAGATAGATCTATCAAGGTGAGAAAGATTGTGGAAAAATCGGCCATCCTCTTTCAAGATCGACTTTTTCTTTATAGTAACAGGGTTGCAAACTCAAGGCTATAGTTAAGGAATTACAATCAAGTCATTCACAATAACGTGTGGATGACTTGGTCAAACTAGGTTGCAAAAGAAGTACTTGGGGAGTAAAAAAGGAAGAGACACTATAATAAAGAAACCCGGTGGTGGAGTGTAGAGGTTCAAAAGCTCTTCGAGTGAATTGACGTCATTGCAAAGTTTGGCAAGGAACTAGGAATATGGAAAACTACAAAATGTATAAGAAGCAAGAAAGACGCTAAGAAAGTACCAAGTGATCCAAAGTTCAAAGCATATGATGACCTATATAATAGGTTGGGAACAACAGAAGGAGAGAAGGATTTTTTAAGCATGCAAAAATAAGAGAAAAGAAAAGTAGGGACTTAGATCATGTCAAATGTATTAAAAGTAGTGACCAAAAGGTTCTAGTGAAGGACAACGAAATCAAAGAAAGGTGAAAGGAATATTTTAGCAATCTTTTAAATGAAGACTATATAGGAGACACAAGAACAAGAGAGGATACTTCATTAGTAACATACTTTTTTCTCTAACATTAGGGTGGTGGAACCGTGGAAGTGAGGAAAGTATTGAAACAAATGAAGATAGGAAAGGCTACAGGTTTCGATGACATTCCGATAGACGCTTGGAAATATTTGGGAAAAGTTGGGGGGATTTGGTTATAACTAGGCTTTTTAATAAGATATTAATGACAAAGAAAATGTTGTATGAATAAAGAAGAGGTGTTGTAGTACCTATATATAAGACCAAGGGAGATATACAAAACTGTACCAACTATCGTGGGTTTAAACTTGTGAGTCATACTATAAATCTATGGGAGAGAGTAATGGAGCAAAGACTTGGAAAAAAGAACAAGATATCTGAAAATCAATTCGGCTTTATGTCAGACAGGTCAGCAATGGAAGCTATCTTCTCACCTAGGCAATTAATGAAGAAATATCGAGCGAAAAGAAAAAAAAAATGCAAAACGGTAGTACCATAACCTGGGGAAAAATGCATACGAGGAAGAGCCTCAATGCAAAAAGAGTGGAGTGCTGATGATGTTGTCCAGGCAGCTTATAGAGACACTCTCAAACAATGTTTCGATTTGTTTATTTGGATGACCTTAAATTTGGTCAAGTTTATATTTTGGTTTGTTTAGTTAATTTTGATAGACAATTTGATTTAATTAATAAATTAGGATTTATGAATACTTATCTTGCTTTGTTATGCAATGATTGATGTTCTAAAAACTGCAGTCTAATTTGACCTATTCTCACATTGTGGAATTTACATTCATATCGCGAAATTTGGTCTTCTAGGAAATCCAGATTTCAGGTCGTGACATCTATGGTATGGAACGTAGATCTTTGGATGTATGTATGTGATTGGTTACTCAATTTAGATATACCAGACCATTTATTTTATAGGTGATTAGTTGCTGGTCGAAGGGTTGTGACATGTTTTACAATCATTTTAGATATTCTACATGCACAATAAGACTTTGTTTGATTATTCAATGTGAATCCTTTATTTCTTATCCATGTTTTGTGTGCCAGTCTATGATTAGTCAGTAATTCTAAGTGCCCAGAGCACGGAGCAGGAGCAAGAGTGCCGAAATGCTAAATTTTAAAATAATTAATGTCCGGAGCGCCTATACAACATAGTGTTTGTGAGTTTATAAATAATTAAGTAATGGGCACAAATATATCTTATCCATATATTCAAGTAATAAAATGGAGCAAAACTTAACTCCACAATTTGATCACATAAAATAGACAATAATTAATAAGTCAAAAGAAGTTTCTTTATTCAAAAGATAATTATCAAGCTTACAGAAAAAGAAAATGCACAAAAAACTAAAGATTCTACACAGTTCGCTCTATATTTAGTCAAACCGTGCTCCGAAGACGGATCTGCTCCGAAAACGCCGATCTGCGTTTTCGGAGCGGGATCAAGGGGGCTGATAGGAGGTTCCGGGCACTAAAGTCTGTATCTGTTGACTCAGTTGTCTCATAAACCATTAATTGCTTCGTTAAGTCATTGTGGCACTATTTTAGGGATATGACAAACTTAAGAATGTATGAAGGATGATATTGTACCAACGCGATGAGACCCATAGAGGGGTTAATTTGTAAATCCTGTTGTGTAATATTCCAATTCTGAACCTCTTGATCTGACCATTTTATTTTATAAGGTATTTATGGTTGTCTTGTATCCCTGTCTTGGATTCCATTATGAACAATGATGCATCTGTGAGATTCTGAATATCTGTCCATCAATTCTTGTTCCTTTGTATCTATATGCATTGCATCCCCGATTAAAAGTTTCCTTTCAGTTCTCATTAATTGTATGCATCGGTAGGTGTAGATTGTTTCCTTTCAGTTTGATTAGGTAATACGACATTTAATTTCATTTGCCTTGTTATGTTGTTAGACCTAGTTGTTGGCTAATTAATTTAATACAGACTTCATTAGTATGCTCCATTTATCATGTGATGAATGAAATTCCGCCATGATGATTTGACTCTCATATATAGTTTGAAATAAAGTAAATTACATATTTGCGCTTACAAAGACTAAAGACAAAAAACCCACATGCTCCCTCGCAGAATTACATATCAAATCAAACTGAGACCATAATCCATTAGATACACATTCCTCAATACAGGTATCATATAACACAACTCTTAAGTTACAAAAATTGGTCATTTTGGTTTCCAGATCCAATAAGATGTGCCAAAAAATCAATGAAAACAAGCAAAATTGAATATCATATACCCAACAGCTACTTACATCATTTTTAGAAAGAAGTCCTTTAACAGATGGAGATGAAACCGCCACCTCAGGAGCAACTAATTTCAGGGCAGCATCTGAAGATAACTTTGGCTTGCTAGGTTTATTCCCTAGCTTCTGCCTACAACTAAGAGCACCACAATAGCAATTTTGATCTTCTCCAAATTGAACAAACCTGCAAATTTGAGTTGAAACGAATTGAAACAAGTGAATCAGTGAGAACATGGACCATGCAATATATGGAATGAATCTGTAAGAATAAAATTTGGAGAAGTGCATAGCCACGCGTGTGCACACATACAATACATTGAGACACAAGATACACAAACATACACAAGCATAATGCATTAAGATGCAAGAAACTGCATGAGAAAATATTATGTAAGCCCTTTTTTCTCACAATACAAATGGACGCACAGTTGTGCGCTTGTATTGCATTAAGAAAAAGAAACCGCGTAAAAAAAGAAAAAAATCAGGTAGGTGCCAGTACTGGTAATCGTAGGTCAGATCCTCGCCCTTTCTTATGTCACGAGTCGCAAATATCCCAATTCTGGTTTCACCATCAATTCTCCTACAAAAGAAAAAAGGTACTAAAACTTATAAATGAATAAATATATATATATATATAGAAATGTCTAAGGAAAGAATCAAGGAGGGTAAGTAACAAACCACTTTTGCATCTCAGTGTTGGGCTGACAACTATGATTTATAAACCTCGACTTGTTTCCCTTGTACGTAGCATCAATTACCATATCACGATTAATCTCACAAAGGTAGAAGTTGGTTTCCCCACGCCGTTTCATTTCCCAAAGACGATCTTCACAGGTTTTGTCATCAATCACTGAATGGGAATAAGAAACAAAAAGAATTAACTGAAAAAATCCTCAAATGCACACAAATAAAACAGCGTATAGATTGTGCTGACCATTTTAATTAGGTAAGAGAAGCATTGCTGGAAAAAAATACCTTCTCCAACATACTCAATAACAAACTCTCCTTGCTTTATATCGTCATCTGCCACTAACCCTGATCCACATTTCTCTGTCTAGAAACAAATCTTAATTGTTTTAAGGTAATAAATAAATAGAAAAGCGAGTGATGCACAAAAAAAAATACAACATACAATATTTAATAAAATATGCAGGCAACAATGCACAATCTCATACTAGAAACTCAAGAAAATTCTTTCTTTCTTTCTTTTTGAAATGGTAACTGGTACTGATCAAAAGCTTTATAGTATAAAAGAGCTATACTGAGAAGCGGCTAGGAAGCCCCCAAAAATACAGCCACCACCCAAAAGAGGAGAACTATACAAGGAGGCACTGAGGCCTCAAAACAAAAAGGGAGAGAAAGAGTCCTTAGTCACAGATATGCAACTTCCCTCCAATTGAACATAATGGCATCAAGAGATAAGCCCCAAAAATCTAGGGAGAGAAAGAGTCCTTAGTCACGGATATGCAACTTCCCTCAAATTGAACATAATGGCATCAAGAGATAAGCCCCAAAAATCTGGAAGGTAGGAGACCCAAGGGCAACACAAAATCTCATTTTAAGGACTAAGACTTCTTGAGAGGACGTGATCCCTTCAAAGCACCTTCTGTTTCTCTCCTTCCATAATGTCAAGGTGCAAGCCAAAAAAGAAAGGCGCCACATGGTCTTTCCTTTGAAGAAGTAATCAGGCAAAACCATTGTTGGAACAACTCGGGTAAGGATTGAGGAAGAACCCAACTGAACTTGAACTCCTTGAGAATTGATGCCCAGAGTGTGTTTGTCAACTTGCATTAAAGGAGTAAATGGTTTACCGATTCTTTGTCAGCTAAACAAAGGGGGCAAACATTGACGACGATCATATTCCGACAACGAAGATTATCCATTGTAAGAAGTTTGTTCCGAAGAGTGAGCCAGGCAAAGGCTAGCACTCTGGAAGGGATCTTGATCTTCCCGAGAGATGACCAGCTTCTAGAAGGTGCAAGAGCAACTAATAAGGTGTAGAAGGAAGAAATTGAAAAAGTACCGTTGCGTGAGGGGCCCCACAGCCCATTGTCTTGCCCTTCACCAACGTCTATCCCATTTAGAACCTCAAAAAGATTGAAGAGGTGAGCTTCTTCTGCCTCGGAGAGATTCCTTCTAAAGATTGGGCACCACAGGTTACGGTTGGAGCTTATGTCGAGATAACTCTGATCTTAGCATCACAGTTTCTGGCGCATTTGTAAAGGTCAAGGAACTAAAGCACTAGAGAGGACTCACCAGCCCAGGCATCATGTCAAAAGGAGATTTTCTCTCCATTGCCTACACAGAAGCGGATGGAGTGAGCGAAAGTGTCCTTGGTGAAGCAAATTTCTTTCCAGAAGGTAGAGCACCTTTGGGGAGTAGGCCAAGCTTCTAGGCCAATGTGTCCTATTTGTGTAGCGTCATGTCCAGATGGGAGTTAAATGGTTTTTGATTTTTGTCAAATGAGTTATGATGCAACTTTGGCCAGTCTACAAGTAGATAAAAGTAAGTCCAAGACAGATCCTACAACTCAGCTCTCAAATGTAATAAGTTGTTTGATTTTTTATGTAGTGATGATTCCAAAGCATTGAGCTGCCCTGCTATTTGCTTTAACATACACCATATCATTCTAATTTTTCCTCCACTCTGACCGCCAAGTCAATGGCATCAGTGAGAGACTCCAGATCACTTTCAGCAACCAATTTAGGGTATATGCAACCACCCATAAATCTGGCAACCTACAGCAACTTGGTCTCTACCCAGTTGTTACATGAGGATGAGCAAATAAACTCTTCTGGATACGCTCTCACAACACAACTCCCTTTACAAAAAAAATTTATATTGATGAAACATTGTCTTACCATAATCTTCTGGCAGAATCATACTCACACCAGCCACTTCATGCCCCACTATGTTTTTTTTGGTGCCTATCTTATGTTTAAGAGTGATAGTAAGGATCTGATTGTACTTATTGGGGTAATATGGACTAGTCTGCAAATACGATAAAAGTTGGGGGTGGTTTGTACACACAGTAAGTACAGTAATCTATATATTGGAGTGTTGCCCAGCCCTGAGTAGTATTCTAATATGCTCTGTTGGATTAACGTCTCTCTTTCTAAGGATTTCCTCTTCTGATACTATGATCTGTTTCGATCGCTTGCTAGAACATGGTATGTAAGCCCTAATCTAGGGTTTAGGTTTTTTTTTTTTTTTGGCCTCTTTCTCCATGTCAAACAAGCAAATGAAAAACCCTATTCAGAGAAGCTGTTGGAACTCTACCTGGTTTTCAAATCACTCCTGGTTTTCAAATCCCTTTGTTCTCATATGATAATATAATAATAATGATTTTGAGAACATAAACTTCTAAATAAAAACAGAGAGAGAGAGAGAGAGAGAGAGAGAGAGAGAGAAGCACAAGCCGATTACCAGAAATTCAGACCTTGAAAGTTGATTACTTCGCATAGACAAACCTTATCAGACCTTCAAAACCATCTCCACTCACTCTAAGATCGTCATAGGTATATCATTCAGCATTCAAAGCTCATCAAAGAGTGATTTGAGGACAGATCTCTAACCTATAGCTATATCTTACCTACCTTAGACCGACGACCTCCTCTTCTACTTGGTTGAGCATAATTGGAGCATCTTCAAGTGCCAAGAAGTTCAAGCATTTGAGGCTAAAGCTTGGAGGTTTGGACCCGAGCTTTAGAGAATGCAATCAAGGCATATTCGTCTTCAAGAGGGAAGTGTTTCTGTTTCTTTTTATTTTTTATTTTTTTTTTTAAATTTTAATACACCATTTTAAAGTGGAGTATACACCTTAAAGTGGAGTAGACCTGTGTGCTCGAATCACTATAAAAATAGATTGGTGGAGTAGACCTATGTGATTGAACCGCTGTATAAAAAAATTCTTGGTGGAGTAGATCTATGCGATCGAACCACCGTATCAAAAAATCAAGGTGTAAGAGATTTTGAGCTGAGCCCATTGGAAACCTCTCATAGTGAATCCAAGACACCATTGGTGTGTGGTGCTCTTGGGAGTGGACGTAGGTCAAAGACCGAACCACTATAAATTGTTGTGTGCCTCCATCTCGATTTTGCCTTGTTACTTTTGATATATACTTTGAGATGCCTGTGCTAGATAGATGTATCTTGTTTGAATTGGCATAAAACTCACATGTGCATATCACTTGCTAGGGTCTAAATTGTAAATTTTATCAAGTGTATAAACTGCATATTAGATCACTTAATTGCTTCCGCGGATAGTTATATCCTGTTTGATTTATTGAGTGATCTTTGCATTGTTTGGGACTTGTATTGCTTCATTTAGTTTAAATTTTTAGTTGGTCCTATTGAAGCCCCCACGCCCAACAAATTAAAAAAAAAAAAAAAACCACCCACACCTTTTCCTTCTAGGACTTATAGCATTGGTGCCTAGCTTGCACTTTCAATGGTTGCTCTCCATCTTGAGGAAATAGTGGGGCAGGTGGTGGGTATTATCACAATGACCAAGGAGACATTGTTGCCGAAAAGACTGCTCAGGACTTTCCAGATGCATCCAATGTTGATTATCGTGCTTATATACAGCATAGACCCTCGCTTTCTGGTGACTTGGGTGAGCAAGGAAATATCATGGGGGATGGTGGAGGGCCACGAACAGCAACAACATAGACCCCCTACTTACTATGATCCATATTCAAGGTATGTTTGGCCATAAAGAACATTACCATACTCTCATTATGGTCAAGTGGAACAAGAACAATGATCTTTGGAATCAGGGTCATGCGGTCAATATGCCTATAGAAGTTCATACAAGTTCTTCATCCAAGATCTATATGCCTGCCAATATGGATATGGAAGGCACATGCTATATGGTGGTATCAATGGCAATGGCACTACCAATGGGCAATGACAACAACAATGGGAATGGGGACGCTGCCATATATCTCGATAGACATTCCCTGTGGTATTAGTAAGGTATTATTTTCTCAATTCTCAACAAAAGTGCATTTTTTGTTTTGATTAAGTTTTTTGTCACTTGTCTTAACTAAACTTTATTTAAACACTACTTTACACGTTTATAAATCATATGCTTTGTACAGTTGTGTCGAATTTAGAAAATGCATAATAGTGATGATATCTTCATGACATTGTTTGATTATAAGCATTCTATTAATTTCTAAGTTAGCATAACTAACCAACATGAATACATGCAAAAAAAATACCTATATACATCATTATAACTATTTTACAATCATTGAGAGCTACAGGACATCCATGCAATGAGGAGACCGATACACCTCCTTGTCTTAGTTACCATTGAAAAAAAAATTTTAATTCTAACAATTTTTTAACGTCCTGGATTTTTTGGATTTTTGTTTCAATTTTTATCAGTTCTTCGATTCACACTGCTACATATCGCCCACAAGGCCACAACTGCATTTTGGCTGTAAGCTGAATATTGAGATATGTCCTGTGCTTTTCGAGATCCAGTGGCTTTATCAACTTCTTTCAAAGCTTAGATTCTTCCAGGATCAGGCCACACCTCACCATGTTGATAACACTGCTGATATTCGGATTGCAGCAAATCATATTTTCTAGGAGCACACCTAACACATTTTATTTGATTGTCACTTCATTCGTGAAGCTTCAAAGACGAAATCATTTATCTTCCTGATGTCTCCTCCAGGCTTCAAATTGCTGATATCTTCACTAAAGCTTTCTTTCGAGCTCAGCATCAATTCGTTACTCACAAATTGTTGATGATTAACTCCTCAACATAAATTTGAGGGGAGTACTAGATAATGATACACACAACTAAACTAGACAAATTTGGAAGAGAATAATGGCTGAATAATACACAACTGTACCATTATGTGGGAAATTTTCTTATGATTAGAATCACTGAAATTAAGCAAATCACCCCAATCAAGGGGATACAATTAATGTAATCAATTGTATATTTCTATTCTCAAAACTTCAAAATCTATATAAATATATATATATATATATAAAAGTGACCTATCACAATGAAGGGCACCGAATTACTCTCAATCTTAGAGATCTCTATGTCACATAGGAGGATTGGAACCTCTTAGTGAGGACAAGAGAATTCTAAAAATAGTACGAACATGAGCATTTCATACATTCGTTTAAGAATTTGATGTCGTAACCAAACAAAGAATATTAGGGTTCTCAATTTCAAGAATTTCAATATTGGATTCCATACATCAAAACGAAGCCCTAGCACAAGCATGTGGACACATCTTGTCCCCTTTGTGAATCAAAGAACCATCACTATAAAGCATGCAAAAGGCCAATTCCACACCAACCCATTTCTCGAATGGTAGATCCCTTAAAATATTTATGATTACCTATGCGAGTAGCACTTTCACGAGATTAAAACAAATTGCATAAATTATCACTCCTCAACATAAGAGAGGAAGTGATTACAATCACCCTACAGGAAACCATGACACGAGCCAAAAAAATTACAAATTAAAAAAAAACTACTTGAAACCATACCTTTACCAATTTCATCTTTTTCACTGGACGATTTTGAAATGGTTTATTCAGACATGCATTTCCACATTTACAACTCAGAGAGCAGGTAGACAACAGCATCCTGGAAAAGTATAAACCACTGTAAGCACAGGTAATTTATTCACACATTGTACAGAAATCTAGAAACAATACAACATTGATATGTAATGGGAATTCTTACACAGCCCTTATCACTGATCAAGATTCCATAGAATCCCAACAGAAAAGGCTATATCATGTAGAGTGCATTTCTATGATAATTACCAGTCAACTATGAAGAATAAGCATCTAAAATTCAAATAAACGACAAGAAGAATGGATATTGCTTACCCACAATGACAATCTATTCCACACACACTTGACGTACTGGATGAAGGGCTACATGAGCAGAATATGCCATCATCCTCAGTACGCCTTTTAATCTTCTTTGTTAGGTAGATATCTTCAAAGAGTCAATTTCAACAAAAGCGAATGATCAAATGAAAAGCATTCTCGTGTTGAAGACAAAAGGTTACAAGAACTTGTAGTTCAAGAGAGAATTTCTGTTCAGGCATTTATTTGCCCCTTGGAAGCACCAAAAAGTAAAAAACATAATAATTCTTCATAAATAAATTAACAGACTAAGTGCACAGCCAACAAGCTTGGATCTACTGCAAACAGACCACCAGTTCATATGTAATTGCTAAATTTTGGTCAATTCAAAAATTGAACCCGTCAATGAGATTTTTAAATAAATAGAAATAAAGAAAAGCTGCCAATTAATATAATTATACATAATTTCTAAACCTATATCCAAGACAATAAACATGGAAACTAATAGAAACTAAAGAAAACACTTAGCTTGTGCCCCAAAGTCTAAAAATTTGGGAGTCTTTCCAATTGACTGTTTTGGTGTCTCAAAATTATGTGAATAATGCGGATACTGTGGACAAAGTTGAAAATTTTGATGTCAAAAAATATATTTAAGCTGAGCTGAGCTCCATTGTTATTGAAAAAGAAAGTTCAAAGAACTCACTTGCCTTTTGCAATGTGTATAGACTCTGCAACTAAATGCTATTTTTGAATTCATTTTAAGCATGTGAGAGTTCAGAAAATTCGTGCGTTCCTATGCCAATTCACACCAACTGAATCCACATTCACCTTTATACTTACCGAATTGTTATCTTATTTGCACTTGGAGAGAGAGAGAGAGAGAGAGAGAGAGAGAGAGAGAGAGAGAGAGAGAGAGAGGAAATGTTCTAGGGAACCAAGAGAAAACTTAGAAACTCCATAAAAAATACATCAAAAATAGTAGAAATGGACATAGTTTTCCAACCAAGTGGGTCAACCAGTCACATCGAGCTACCAGTTTGAGTTGATCACGAGACTTGCTACATAGTTTTCCAAAGCCTCGATATAAGCAAATCACATCTTCTGGCTTAAGGCTTCAAACAAAAATACAGGATTGACTATGAAGAGACCTTTGCCCCAGTAGCCAAGATGACTACTGCTAGAACTATGCTAACAATGGTAGCAGTCTGCAACTGGTTGTTATGGCAAACGGATGGGAAGAACACATTTCTTCACGGTAGCTTGCGTAAATATTCTACATGAAACCTCCTCCAGTTTCAGTTTGTCCCCCAAATCACATGTGTCGTCTACAGAAATCTTTCTATGGTCTTAAACAAAGCTCCACATTGATGGTTTGATAAATTCAGGACTGCACTTCTTCAAGCTAGCTTTTATCGAAGTCCGAATGATAGCTCTTTATTTATTCATTGGACCTCCAAGTGTTGCACTATATTGCTTAGCTATGTACACGACCTGATCATTAGTGGTAATGATACTGCCGGCAAAAAAGAACTCAAAAGACATCTTATGAGCACTTTTAAGATAAAAGATTAGGGATCCTACACCTACTCCCTTCGTCCTAAATCTCCAAAACAATGTTATTAATAGTATTTATAAGAGAAATATGCTGAAGATTTGCTTTATACGGCCCAACTTACTGATTCAAGAATCATTGATACACTTTTGAAACTCAATGCCAAAATTCAGAAACAGGAAGGCATCCCTCTGCCTAATCCTACATTATATCATCCACTTGTTGGGAGTCCACTTTATATCACCATGAGACGACCAGACATCTCCCATGCAATTCATGTATTTGGATTTCCTGGATTGTTTTTCACAATTTCTCAAACTCCATTAAGAATTAAGGTATGAAACTAAACACCCTCATATTAACCATTAATGCAAGAATAATAAGCAGTTTGGATCATGAATTGGGGCCAACAGAAATGCAAAAAATTAGATCTATAATTGGGGACTTTTTGATGCAGCCTCGAATCCATGGATGGAAGATGGGACGAATGTAGACAAACTCCATGATAAGAGTTTGTGTGAGGACCAAATCCATAGATAGGGGTTGGCCGAATTCCTCTTGAAACTCAACACATAAAAGCACTCTTGCATCAAAGAGACACACACACCCATAAGGAAACCCATATTAACACTTCTTTATTGAATAATCATAAACTAACTCTCCAATGGAGAGGTTACATATTTATAGGAAAGATTGGACATCCCCTTTCCTAGTAGGACTTTACTTTCCTAAACAATAAAGGAACCTAAATCTTTAAACTTACTTAACAATCAACATCAAATAAAACTCCTAATTTAAAGACTTCAGAATAAATCAAAACTCTCAAAATAAGACTCCTAATTAATTAAAACCTCTAATTAAATGGATGTATTGTTGGGCCTATGGACTGGACCCAATGGGCTAGCCCGCTAGCCAGCCCATGGGTCTACCTTGCATGGCTGCATCAATTCTCCTCATCTTGGAGAGACTCGACCTCGAGTTCTATAAATGTCCTCTTAGGTCGAAGATCAATCAAACAAATTTTCAATTCTCTTATTGATCTTTGTTCTCTTGACATGGCTTGGAAGCTTGACTCGATCTTTTCCTCCATCTAGAAGTAGAATGGAGGATTTGCTTCTTTCGATGTCTTGATTTTGCATGAACATGTGATCTGACCATTGGATGTTTCAATTGTTGACTTTGAATCAACAGATCACAATCTTGGAATATCCATCATTGATCTCCGAAGAAAAGGTCAATGTGGGGGACTTAATGATTGGTTCTTCTTTGGAAACCGCTGCAATAACTGATTTGTTCTCCAATGACCCGACTGGATTTTCTGAAAATGGCATTATAATCATATCCATCAGATGTTCAGTCTGCCTGCTAACCAAATTCAAGTCTTCAATGTTGGCTCATCCTTGTTCCTCTACCTTTTATGGCTCTTGATCAACACTACCTTGATCAATTTTTTCTGTAAAAAGATATCTGGCCTCCTCATCTTCTACTTCTTCCTAATTTCCCGTGAGAAAAACTTTGCCTTGATGATGCAACCCCGGATCCTTGATCGGAAAAGTAGATCAATCTCCCAAGGGATTGATCAAATCCAATGATGGATTCACCACTAGGGCACACTCACAATAATAGTAAACACCATAACTGAAGAGAAAATCAGAAATCTTTGGTGATAATATGTAGAAGATAACAGGCCCAGCCCAACAAAGGCGCACAGCATCCCACACGTGGGATATACTTAAGATTGAATAGCTGTAGCTTATTTCTCTCATTCCATGTATAGGATAGGATTTATTCTTTCCATTCTTTTGTTTATTCTAATTTGTTCTCTTTACATAATTAGAGCCTTGATTAAAGCATAATAACATTATAAATAGAACAGTCGATGCTCAATCAAGGCACAACCTTCTCTCATTCTTCTTCTTCCTCTCCTTCCTTCACATAATATATCATGGTATCAAAGCCATAATACCTTAGAGATCTCATCTACATCGTCAGAGCAACACAGATCAAGGATCTGTGCCTTCTGGAACCAAAACGTAGGAGATAACCTACTGTTTCTTCATCGTGATCATAGTGGCCCACCTGTGATCATCTCAAAATCCACAAGTCTCCCTCCAGCCTTGCTCGCCCATCTCTCCTTGTCTTTTTTGGAGATTTTTTCAGCATTTTTCAGAGATCAGAGGTAGGTGTTTTGATCCATCTTGTGATTATTCACTTTTTTTAAATAGTTTTCATCACAGCCGCACAAAATCCTTGATTCTGAACGGATCTGGATGAGACTTGTACTGCTGGAAAGGATATTAAATACTGGTCTCTAGCTACTGATCTGATCGCCAATCAGATCCATTTGTGGGCCCCACATAAGGATCCTACCTCATTTTTCCGGTTTGTCTGGGCTGATTTAGTGCCAATATTGCACTCTTTTGTGTGCTGTTTCGGATTAGAAGCCTCTGCCACTGCTGTTACTCTCTTCTACTATTGCTGCTTTGTGCTGTTGATGCTGCATGTTACTGATTAAGCCTGATTAATTGCTGATTAGTGCTGGTCAATGCACTATTAGTGCAGTGTTGGGGTTGTTTACTGCTTGTATTCGCCTTTCATAGCAGATCAAACCACTTTTTGGTTGGATTGTGTGCTGATCTCTTCCTTCTACTATTCTGCTGTCTCTTCTCTACTACATTCTGCAAATGGACAAGTATGACGATATCCCAATTAAATTCAGTGGGCAAAACTATATGTCCTAGTCCTTCCACTTAAGGAACTTTGTAGAAGGACGGGGCCTTTTTAGTTATCTTGATGGATCGATACCTAGGCCTTAGATTACAAGTACCACCGACTCCAAAGGCCTCGCCACCTGGTCCAAAGAAAATGCTTAGTCACTTGGATCCTTAACTCTATTGATCCCTCTCTTGCCGTGGCTCTTCAAGCCTACACTACTGCAGCTGATATGTGGGCTCATCTGAAGAAAGTATACCATCAAACCAATAAACCCCGGAAATTTCACTTGGATAGTGAAATTGCCAACTATACTCAAGGGGATAAATCTGTGCAAGAATACTTTAATGGTTTCCTCACCTTGTGGACCGAAAGCGATTCCATGTTGATCCAAACAGTCTCTTCTAGCTTTCTATCTGAGGCTCTCCAGTTACAAAAAGAAACTCACATTAGCCAGTTTCTTATGAATCTTCGCCCAAAATTTGAATTTGTCCAGTCAGCCCTCATGAACAGAGAAAATTCTGCTAATCTTGATACCTGCTTTCAAGAGGTCCTTCGCGAAGAACTCCGTCTCACCTTACAGCGTGCTATTCTTGAAGAACCAAAGGCCTTCCTCGCACCCCTTCCGACTGACTCTGCTCTTCTAGCAACCCCCAATCCGAAGCTCACTCAATGCTATAAATGCAAAGGCTTCGGTCATATTGCCAAGAATTGCCGCAAGAAGTTGGTTTGCCGATACTGCAAGCAATCTGGTCATCTTATTGATGACTGCCGCATCCTCCAGCGAAGGAATGAGACACAACCTAAGAAGCCTCCCTCCAATCTGCCAAGACAGAATATTTCATCCGCATTCCAGGTTCAAGCACCATCTTCAGATACAGGAAGCACTTCATCTGGGGCTATATCCATCACTCCTGCTCAGATTCAAGAAATGATTCAAAGCACAGTCACCTTAGCATATGCATCTTTGGGCTTTTCTGGTGGTTGGTATCAAACTCATTCTCATAAAGCTTTTCCTGCCTTTCATTCTTCTGCATCCCTTTCTTCTCCTATTACCTCATCCACATAGTTTTTAGATTCAGGAGCTTTAAATCACATGACATCTATAGAACATAGCTTTACAGATTCCCACCCTTACCTTGGAAAATAGAACATAACCACTGCTAATGGTGATCAACTACTCATTTTTGGAGTTGGTACAATTACTTTATCTAGTGTCTCTGGCCAAACCATCACCCTTTCCAATGTTTACTTTGTTCCAAAATTATCAACCAATCTACTTTCTGTAGGACAACTTATTGATGATGGCTATCTTGTTCACTTTTCTTCCTCTGGTTGTGTTATACAGGGCGACAAACTGGGAAGGTGATCACGACGGGGAGTAAACATGGGCGCCTGCTCTAGCTGGACATTGGACATCATTCGTTCTTTGCTTCTTCTAATTTCAATAAATTGTGGACTGTTTGGCATAAACGTCTTCGTTATGTGAACAATGCACATTTGATTTCTTTTTTTTTTTTTTAATTAGTTGTTTGGATTCTACTATTGATAATAAAATGATGTCTTCTTTATCTTAATCAAAGTGTGAAACTTGTTGCTCAAGTAAAAGTCACATTTTGCCCTTTTTTTGTTCATAATTCTCGTGCTTTGGCATCATTTGACATTATTCATTCAGATGTTTGGGGAATTGCTCCTACCTTGAGTAGGACAGGTTTTAAGTACTATGTGACCTTTATCGATGACCATTCTCATCATACTTGGATTTACTTTATGCGCTTGAAATCTGAAGTCTTCTCAATTTTTCTAAGAATTTATAACATGGTCCAAACCCAATTTCAGAAAGTTATCAAGATTCTGAAATCAGATTCCGGAGGAGAATACATGTCTCATGAATTCTCTGCCTTCCTTTCTGATAAAGGAATTCTTCACCAAAAATCTTGTCCGCATACTCCTCAGCAAAATGGGATTGCGGAAAAAAAGAACACACATATTTTTGGAACTGTTCGTACTCTGTTAATTGCATCCTTAGTCCCTCGCAAATTTTGGTGTGATGCTGCACAGACTGCTGTGTATCTTATCAACCGTCTTCCTAGCACTGTTTTAGGAAAGACTACTCCTTACAGAGTTCTCTTTGGTCATACCCCTTCATACTCTCACTTACGTGTTTTTGGTTGCTTGTGTTTTGTTCATCTTCCTCCTACTGAGCGCACTAAGTTATCACCGCAGGCTACTAAATGCATCTTTATGGGTTACAGTAATGAACACAAAGGGTTTTTGTGTTATGATCAATTCAAAAAACACATGCGCATATCTTGTAATGTGATTTTCTTAGAACAGATTCCCTTCTTTTCTTTACGTTTGGATAGTCATCCTATTGCTGTGTCCTATCGGCCACAATTCTCGGAGTCGGCTTCTCTATCGCCTCTTCCCAAAGTCTATGTATGGCATCATACGGTCCCTCCTCTGGTGACTCCCTCTCCTGATCCTCTCCCAGCGCTGCCTACTGAATCTTCAGGTAATAATACTTCTTCTGATAGCACCATCTCTCTGCGACACTCTAGTCATCCTTCTGTTGTCCTTAACTGCTATGGATTTCCTGCTCTTCTTACTTCCTTGGATAGCACTCCTATACCCACCTCATATTCACAGGCCTCAAAAATTGCTTACTAGCAAGATGCTATAACTGAGGAATTGGTTGCTCTTCAAGCAAACCAAACATGGGAATTGGTACCGGCCCTTGATGGAGCCTCTGTGATTGGCAGCAAATGGATATACTTAGTCAAAGTACACTCTGATAGGAGTCTTAATTGCTACAAAGGCAGATTGGTTGCACAGGGTTATAAACAGGAATATAAAATTAACTATGAAGAAACATTTGCACTAGTGGCTAAAATGACCATCGTTCGTACTCTTCTTTGTGTCGCGGCATCTCGCCACTGGCCTTTATGGCAAATGGATGTCAAAAATGCTTTTCTACATGGGGACTTGCGAGAGACTGTTTATTTAAAACCTCCTCCAGGATATGCTTGTCCTCCAAAGCATGTTTCTAAATTGCGGAAAGCTCTTTATGGGCTTAAACAAGCTCTCAAAGCTTGGTTCGATAAATTCCGGGCAGCAATCCTTCAAGCCGGATTTCGTCGAAGTCGCTCTGATAGTTCCCTCTTCCTGCGATGAACATCGAAGGGCTACACATTCCTCTCAGTCTATGTTGATGATATGATTATCAGTGGCAATGATACTGCCGGCATTACGGATCTCAAACACCACCTTACTCACCACTTCAGAAAGAAGGATCTTGGTCCTCTCACCTACTTTCTAGGGCTTGAGTTTGTGCGCAACAAATCAGGCATTCGGGTCCTTCAGCGCAAATGTGTGACAGATTTGATCACTTCGGCCCGGCTTGATGATACTCACACTTTTGATACGCCTACGGAATTGAACAGCAAAATCAGTTCAGACGACGGCACTCCCCTGGATGATCCCTCTGTTTTCTGGCGGATAGTCAATAGTTTACTAAACTATGAATCGACCGGATATTTCTCATGCAGTTCATACGGTTAACCAGTTTGTTAGCAATCCCCACAAACCTCACATTGCTATTGCATTGCGCATCCTCCGCTATGTTAAAGGATCTCCTGATCATGGTCTCTTCTTCCCTTCTAATACTTCTATGCAATTATCATCTTATGCGGATGCTGACTAGACTGGATGTTCGGACTCTCGGAGGTCTACCACTGGTTGGTGTATGTTTCTTGGAAAACTCTGATTTCATGGAAGTGCAAGAAGTAAACCACTGTATCAAAGTCTTCTGCTGAGGCAGAATATCGGGCGATGTCATCCGCCAGTGCTAAAATTATCTGGCTACACCACCTTTTGTGTGAATTAGGTGTTCTTGTTGGTAGTTCCACACCTCTCCACGGGGATAATACCAATGCTACTAGAATTGCCAACAACCCAGTCTTCCATGAAAGAACAAAGCACATTGAGATTGACTATCACTTCACCCGTCAACATGTTGTTACTGAGAAGATAACTCTACCTCATGTCTCTAATTTTAACCAGTTAGTGGATATCTTCACCAAAGCCCTTCCCAAAACGCGTCATCATGACCTAACTAGCAAATTGATGTTTTCTACCTTACCACATCAATTTAAGGGGCAGTGTAGAAAATACCAGGCCCAGCCCAACAAAGGCCCATGTACAACCTCCCACATGTGGGATATACTTAAGATTGTATAGCTGTAGCTGATTTCTCTCATTCCATGTATATGATAGGATTTATTCTTTCCATTCTTTTGTTTATTCTAATTTGTACTCTTTACATAATTAGAGCCTTGATTAAGGCATAATAACATTATAAATAGAACAGTCGATGCTCAATCAAGGCACAACCTTCTCCCACTGTTCCTCTTCTTCTTCCTCTCCTTCCTTCACATAATATATCCAAGGATGAAAATATCGGCCGCTACGTAGCGTAGCGGCCGATATATCGGCCGTGGCGGCAGTGGCCGCCACGCTATTTGGGAAAAATCGGGTATCGCACCCGTAGCGGCCCGTATCGGCCGCTACGCATGTGTAGCGGCCGATACAGGCCGCCACGTTACTGTGGCGCCGCTACAGTTAACAGTAAAGGAAGAAGAAAGGAAAGAAAAAAGAAAAAGAAGAAGAAGCAGAAGAGGAAAACAAGAAGAAAGGGGGAAAAATAAAGAAAGAGAGAGAGAGAGAGAGAGAGAGAGAGAGAGAGAGAGAGAGAGAAGTTTAGACTACATACCAGTAGGAGGCGGCAGCAGCAGGCAGTGGTGGCGGCAGCAGAACAGCAGCAGCAGCAGCAGCAGTAGCAGGCGATGGTGGCGGCAGCAGAACAGCAGCAGCAGGCGGCGGCGGCAACAGACGGCAGCAGAACAGCAGCAGCAGCAGCAGCAGGATTTTGGTGGCGGCAGCAGCAGGAGGATGTGGCGGCAGCGGCAACAGCAGCAGCAGCAGCAGCAGGCGGCAGAGGTGGCAGCAGCAACGGCAGGAGGCGGCGGCAGGAGGAGGAGGAGGAGGCGGTGGAGGCAGGAGCTCTTCCTCTTCTTCCTTTCCTTTCCCTTCTTTTCTTTTCTTTTCCCTCCTTTTCCTTTCCCCCTTCTCCCGGTGTCTCTCGATCCTTCATTTCACATGAAATAGTGCACTGGGCACTGGGCACTGGGCAGCGGGCAGCATATGTCCATCTGATTTAGTTAAGGTAATTTATGGGCCCCACAGTGGCCCACCTTATAAAAGGTTTAAATAAAATATAAATGGCCCCTCAAAAGCTGTTGACTTCTTAACCATTGATGGGCTCCACATTGATGCCCAAGTATTAAATAAAAAGGGCATGTCTTAACCAAATACCTTAATTGAAATTAGAGGCTTAGCCAAGTTTCTCTTTAATTAGAAATACAACCCAATAAAATTTCACTCTAATTGAAAATAGGGTCATAGCAAACTTTGACACTAACTAGAAATGGGCTCCAGCCAAGTTTCACATTAATTGAAAATAGATTTTAGCCAAATTTCAATCTAATAGGAAATACTAAAATAAGGCCTTGACTAAAGTACACCTTAATAGAAAATGAGCCCTTTTCATTTTAATAGGAAATATGCTCTAATCAAATTTAATTTTTAACAGAAAAATATTTATGAGTTTTTCATTACTTTCTAAGTTAGCATTACTAAGAAACATGAATACATGTGAAAAAACTCATCATTACTATTATTTTCTATTTATACAGCGATACAGGACCTCATATATTGAGTGCACCGCTACGCCCCCTTTTCTTACTTACTTTTGCAAAAGAAACACATTTTCTTTCATTTTACAATTTTCTGGATTTTTTGGAATTTTTTCAGATTTTTTTGGCGATTTTTTCAAATCGCACCGCTACGCCGCTACGTATCCCCGCTACGCTACGTATCGCCCGCTTCGTATCCCCGCTACGCTACGTATCGCCCGCTTCGTATCGTTTTGGCAGCGGGCCGCTACGCCCGCCGCTACCGCTATTTTCATCCTTGAATATATCATAATAAGCATTAGCAATTACAATGGGGAGTCAACTATATATATAGAGGAATAGAATCGTTCCTTTTTTACTTGAACTCTTAAGACTTCCCTAAACAATAAAGGAAGCTAAATCACTGAACTTTCTTAACAATCCAAATTGAATAAAACTCTTAATTTTAAATACTTCTAAATAAATCAACTCCCAAAATAAGATTTCTAATTAAATGCATGTCCCGTTGGGCCTATGGATTGGGCCCAATGGATTGGCTGACCCATGGTCTAGCCTGCATCAACTCTCCCTGGCTTGATAAAAACTCAACTTCGGCGAGTTAATAGCTTGATAGTACTAGAGAGAACTTGACCTCAAATATGGTAAATGCCCTCCTGGGTCGAAAATCAATCGCACAAACTTCTAATTTTTCCTGTAATCTTCATATTTTATACTTGTCTTGGGAACCTTGATGCAGTCTTTTCCTCCATGTAAAAGTAGATTGCAAGTGTCTCTTCTTCTGATGTTTGCATGTAGCTCGGATGTGTGATCTGACCATTAGACACTTTAATTGTTGTCCCGATACCGACAGATCGCAATCTTTGACTATCCATTGTTGATCCCCAAAGATGAAGTCAATACAAGAGACTTCAATGATTGGTTTTTCATTTGATGCCTCATGATCAAAGTCGGCAATGTTCGCTTGTCTTTATTCTTCCTCTACCTTTTGTGGCTCTTGATTAACACTATCAAGATCAATATTGTCCATAGAGAAAAATCTGTCCTCTTCATCTTTACTTTTTCCGAATTTTCCATGTGATCAACTTTGCTTTGACCTTGCTCATCTATTGCATCATTGATGTCGGCTAGCATGGCTTGCATCTCTTGTGGTGCAATAATGACTGTTATTTCTTCTTTTTGTTCTTCCTTTAGTTCAGTTGAAGGAGATGATGTAGATGAAGATGGGGCTGTCGATTGCAATGTAAGAAGCATAATCCGGCGTCCGCTCCATAGGAAGGAAAATGTATTATTCTCTTTGACATGGTGCACATCTCGATAAAAATCCCTGATCGTCCAAAAAGAATATGAGCAATATTCATATGGATCACATCACAGCAAGTCTATGGGTCACATAATTGTCAATCTTGAAGGATAAGAAACATCTATGGGTCACAGGGATGACATAACCATTAGAACATGTGACTTGGTACGATTTAGGTAGCTTCTTCGTTGGCCAATGGAGCTTGTCAATAACCTCTTGACCATTGGACCTTGCTCGTCTATGTCATCCTTGATGTGTTCTATCATGGGTTTCAACTCTATTGGTGCAATCACAACTTATTCTGGTTCCTCACTCTTTTAAACCTTCTTTGACCCTTCTTGCTCATCATCCATAAACACTGCCGAGTCAATACCTAATAGTTCTCCTTCACTTTCTGGTTAAATAAGTATTACTAGCTATGTGGGGGCATTTCCGTAATGCCGAGATAAGCCTTGATTTCGGTAAATGTACCAATTAGGTTTATCTTGATCTCGGTTTCCTGAAGCTCGGTAGCAGTACCACTTCATGCCAGACTTGAGCTAGCTTCGGTAAAAATACCAGCTGATCTCATCTCGGTCTTATACAGTTCGGTAATGGTACCGACCCTGCGCAGTTCGGCAATAGTGCCAAGATGCGTCAATAGATAAGACTGTACTTGATTTTGGTATCTCCCTTAGCTCGGTTGACCGAGATGGGTCCTAGATGTCAATTAACATTAATAAAAGTACGGCTACATTGTGCTGACAGATAGAATGGGTGCTGGATATAGATAAGGGGTTGTCCATATCCGACGGTCACATCAACAATCATGCAAAAGGTCAAGGTATGGTCTGATGGGACATTGCCTCCACCTACCTCCACTGAGGAAACGAGGTATGGTCCAATGGGACAGTACCTCCACCTACTTCCACTAAAGAGGGATCTAAGGTGACCACCACCTATATATACGCATGAGGTAAAACAACCAAAGGTATGCAAACACAATACATACATAGCTCTCCCTTCTTCTCCATTCACTCATCCTTTATTCAGTGATTGCACTAACTTAGGCATCGGAGTGCCTTCGCCTAACTACAGCCAGGGCCTCTAACCTTCTGCTTTCCCTTTCAGGTTTCAGGAGTTACTGTCTTTCCCAAAAGCTTTACAGCAAATCCTACTTAACTAAGTCCGTAATTTTTAGACACTTATAATTGGCGCCATCTGTGGGAAAGTTCAAAACACCATGCCTCCGAAAGCTAAGAAGGTCGGCAAATCATCAAAAACCTTGTCACTGCCACCGATGTTGCCAACACAGTTGTCGCCGGAGATAGCGCCATCACAGGCGCGGCCGGCGCGACAAGAAGCAATGCCAAAGCAGTTGTCGTTGGTGTTGCAAGAACAACTGCCACTGGCCTCTCACCAGAGAAGATCTGGAGGAAGATCTCGTTCGGCGGGCGCGGGAGGGCCTATCACTCAATTAGGATTGTCTTCAAAGGGGTAACAGCACCTCCCCAGCAAGATAACCAATTGGTCAAGCATCCTCAGCAAGGCGCTTTTCAGCAGGCACCTCCCCAACAGAATGCTCCCCCGGCAAGAGCTGCCCGACGAAACAGGTCTCCGACACCTGTCAGATCTCGTCAGTCACATTACCAGACTGAAGACGACGACGATGATGACAATAATCCTCTTCTTGAGGATATCAGGGTCCAAAACGCCATTATCCAGGAGAAGGACGAGTTGATTTATCAACTTCAACAGCAGCTGCAAGAAAGGACGATGAGCCAGGCTCCGCCTCTAAACCTCATTCGGTTGAACAGGATTTGAGGCAAGTCCTGGATAATAAGAGGCGCCATCGAGCCTATGATGAAGGCTCGAGCAGCAGCTACCTAAATGACACCCATGGGAGGCTGAAGCGAAGGCCATAAGATAATGATGATCTGAGAGAATGGCTTGACCTAGACTATCCAGCAAAATATGGAAGTGGCCGGTTTCACCCGAGGCCGGCTGAATGCTTACGACTCGGAGGATCTCGGCACAGCTCCTTTCTCTCTGGAGATAAGAGACTTTCCGCTTCTCGAAAGGTTTAGTGTTCCGAGGTTCGTCCTTTACGATGGAACCTCAGACCCAGCAGCACATCTCCGGCTCTTCACCCAGCGAATGTTGGTTTGGGGAGACGTCATACACCTGAACTGTAGGGTATTCTCCTCCAGTTTAGGAGACCTCCCCCTCAAATGGTTCTGTGCACTCCCTAAGGGGTCAGTTTCAAGCTGGCGGCAGCTCAGAAACTCCTTCGTGGAGAAGTTCCTGGCGCACAAAGTCATCTCGAGGACGGGCAATGACCTGATGGCGATCAGGATGAGGCGGGCTGAAAACATTACTCAGATTGACAAGAGGTTTTGGACTGTCTATAGCCAAATCGAGGACGCCAATGACGAAGTGGCTATCATGTGCTTCCAACAGGCTGTGATGCCAGGCAATGAGCTCCGGAAAGAACTTGTCCGGTACCCCGTGGCCACAATGAAAGCATTAATGACCAGAGTGAACCAGTTCATTGAACAAGAGGAAGACGAAATCCAAGCTCGTGAAAGCATTGGTTTCGGGCACGAAGACAAACCCTCTAAGAAGGACAAGAAGCCATTCCAGAGAGAGGAGGCGAACCGAGATAAAGCTTCTTCCAGCTCGGTGATGGTATCGGCCCCCACCTCGGGGGGCAAGAAGAAATCAAAGCCGTCTACCAACTCCTACAAGGCTGTGAATACAATCTTTAAGGAGCCGATCTACAAGGTTAAGATCAAATCACAACCATTTTTTAAATGGCCGCAGCCGATGAAGGGTGATCCTTCCACCCGTGATCAGAATAAGTTTTGTGCCTACCACAAACAAAATGGGCACAAAACAGAAGACTGCATGTCCCTCAAGTCTCAACTTGAGAAGCTCGTCAAGGACGGACATTTGAAGGACTACGTCAAAGAAGAGAACATGAATAACAATGTCCGAGCTCATCAGCACCAGAATGATGAAGACGGTGATGAGCCGGAGGGCATAATAAACGTCATCCACCTAGCTCCTGCGCCAAGGGGGAGCAACCAGGCTCGTGCCGAGGCCTCACACAATAAGCAGGTGATGACGACCGAGCTGGAGCCAGCTGTAAAAAAAGCTCGGACAGAAAAGCCCAAGATCTGGTTCTCAGATAAGGACCTAGATGGGGTCCAACTCCCCCACAACGACCCATTGGTTCTGACCCTGAAGTTGAACAACTTCGTAGTAAAAAGGGTACTTGTGGACCCTGGGAGTTCCTCGGAGATCCTATATTTTGATTGCTTCAAGAAGCAGGGACTTAGAGAGGACCTGCAGGAATAACGCACGGACCTGTAGGAATAACGCACTCCCCTGATAAGTTTCAGCTCGAAGCCAGTATACCCCAAGGGAAGGATCTCCCTGAAGGTCCAGATTGAAGGGGCCAGCATGCAAGCCGACTTCCTGGTGGTAGATGTACCATCACCATACAACGCAATAATGGGGAGGACTTGGCTGCATAGCATGGAAGCCGTGCCATCCACTCATCATCAGAAGCTCAAGTTCCCATTGGAGAACGGGAACGACAGAGTTGAAATGGTCACTGTCAGAGGTGACCAAGAGATGGCCAAACAATGCTTGATGTCCGTGGTGCCCGGTGAAACAGAGCCGACCCAGGTGCACATGGCCGAACTAGAAGCAGAACTGGAGGACGTTGGCCGAGCTCCAAAACAAAAAAGCATTGAAGACTTGGCCGAAGTCAGGATCGATCCCAACGATCCAAAGAGATTTTTTCTGCTCGGTAGCCAATTAACCGAGCTAGAAAAGTCCGAGCTGTTGGACTTCTTGTTACAGAACAAGGATGTTTTCGCTTGAACCCCTTACGAAATGCCCGGCATCGATCTAGAAATCATGTGCCACAAGCTAAACGTGGACCCCAAGCACAAACCTATCATTTCGAAAGCTCGCAGAACGGGGATCCAGCAAACTGAGGTCGTGATTGAGGAGGTCGAGAAACTACCCGAAGCTGAAGCAATCAAAGAAGTCCACTACCCCGACTGGCTGGCCAACACGGTAGTGGTCAAGAAGAAAAATGGGAAATGGAGAGTCTGTGTCGATTTTACCGACCTCAATAAGGCATGCCCTAAGGACAGCTTTCCACTCCCGAAGATCGACCATATGATCGATGCGAAGGGCATGACAGGATGAGTTTCCTTGATGCCCACCGAGGTTATCATCAAATCCCAATGAGCAAGCCTGACGAAGAGAAGACTGCATTTATAACACCCAGAGGCATCTACTATTACAAAGTGATGCCCTTTGGGTTAAAGAATGCAGGAGTGACTTACCAGAGGCTGGTAACGAAGATGTTTTAGGCTTAGCTTGGCAAAACAATGGAGGTCTACATTGACGACATGGTCGTCAAGTCTAAAAGGTCATAGGACCACTTGGTTGACCTGCGTCAAACGTTTGACGTCCTCAAGAAGTTCCAACTCAAGCTGAACGCATCCAAGTGTGCGTTTGGCGTCGGTTCTGGCAAATTCCTGGGAAGCCTGGTTACCAGAAGGGGGATCGAAGCCAACCCAGACCAGATCTCGACAATCGAGGCGATTCAGAGTCCAACCATGGCGAAACAAGTCCAGAGGCTCACGGGGATGGCTGCTACGCTCAACTGCTTCATTAGCCGAGCTTCGGACAAGTGCTGCCCATTCTTCCAGCTCTTGAAGAAAAGTTCGAAATTCCAATGGACTTCGGAGTGCGATCGAGCCCTACAGGAACTCAAAAGCTATTTATCTTCACCTCCCCTACTGTCTACGCCAAAACAGGGTGAGGTGCTCTATCTATACTTGGTTACCTCAGATCATGCAGTGAGCTCAGTATTCATTAGAGAAGAAGACAGATAGCAAAAGCCTATAGTGGTTATTACACAAGCAAGATCCTCCTTGATGCCGAGACCAGGTACTTTCCATTGGAGAAACTTGCATTAACACTCGTCAGTGCTTCTCGCAAACTCTCCCACTACTTCCAGACATACACCATAGTGGTTGTTACAGAACATCCACTCAAGTCCCTTTTCAGAAAGGCCGACTTCTCTGGAAGAATCTTCAAAATGGGCCATCGAGCTGAGGCAATTCGATATCCAATATTAACCCAGAACGGGCGATCAAGGCCCAAATTTTGGCAAACTTCATCATGGAGTTTGTTTCTCCTGGTTCGGCACCGAGACAGCTCAACACCAAACTAGGGGGAAATGAGGAAGAGGTTACCGAGACGGAACAAGAAGAGACCTAGAAGCAGTTCCTTGATTCGGCATGGAAGGTCTTCGTCGACGGATCCTCAACCTCTAAAAGGGCTGGTGCTGGCATAGTCCTCCAATTGCCAAAGGGCCTAGTCTTCGAGCAAGCCTTAACACTTGGCATCAAGGCGTCTAACAACGAAGCTGAGTATGAAGCCCTGATCGCGGGGCTTGGAAGCGCTAAAATCCTAGGGGCATAGCAGTTGATGGTCTTCAGTGACTCACAATTGGTGACGAGCCAGATGAACGGAGACTATCAAGCTCGCGACGAAAGGATGGCAGCCTACCTCGCTCACGCGAAGCAGCTACTTTCTCAGTTCAACAGAGTTGAAGTCAGACAGATCAGTAGAGATTCCAACTCTCACGCCGATGCTCTTGCCAGCCTGGCTTCGGCCGTCGAGGCCGGAAGAAAAAGAATTGTCAAGGTAGAGACACTGGAAAACCAAGTATAGAACTCCAGCCACCTCAGCAAATTTTGTGTGCTGACCTCGGTCCAAGTTGGATGGACCCGATCATCACCTACCTGAAGGACGACCACCTTCTTGAAGATAAGAATGAGGCTCACAAAATCAGGCTGAAAGCAGCTCGGTTTTGGTTGTCTCCAGATGGCAAGCTCTACAGGAAGTCCTTCACCGACCCTTACCTCCAGTGCGTTCAATCGAGTAAAGTCAAAGATTTCCTTTATGAAATCCATGAGGGGATTTGTGGAAGCCACATTGGAGGTCGGTCGCTCGCTAGCTTACCGAGCTATAAGCCAAGGCTACTAGTGGCCCTATATGCGAAGGACGCCCAGCTCTATGCCTAGAAGTGCGAAAAGTGCCAGAAGTTCTCACAATCCCTCCATCAACCAGCACAGGACCTGAGCCCACTTTCTAGCCCGTGGCCTTTCGCCCAATGGGGGTTGGACATCATGGGACCACTTCACCGAACTCCAGGGAATAAGAGGTGGCTACGATTATTTCACCAAGTGGATAGAAGCGGAGCCGCTGTCTTCCATTACCGAGTAGGATACGAGGAACTTTGTTTGGAAGAATGTCATCACAAGATTAGGAGTACCGCGAGCCCTGGTCTCGGACAACGGGACTCAGTTCGACTCCAATTACTTCAAGAACTTTTGTCAGGAGCTCAGTATCAGAAACTATTTCTCGACTCCAGCATATCCACAAAGCAACGGTTAGGCCGAAATTCCAAACAAGGTGGTGCTCGATGGACTCAAGAAGAGGCTTAATCGAGCTAAGGGAAGATGGGTGGAAGAACTTCCAAATGTCCTTTGGGCGTATAGGACTACTCCAAGGCGATTCACTTCGGCAACGCCCTGCTCCCTAGCTTATGGGATGGAAGCTGTGATCCCTCTCGAGATCGGTCTCCCAACCCTGAGGTCGGAGCTCTTCGACCAAAGCAAAAACGAAGTGAATCTGGCACGAGAACTTGACCTGGTGGAGGAGCGAAGGGATGCTGCGGTCGTCCGTCTAGCTTCCTACCAGCAACAATTAGCCAAAGGCTACAATCAAAGAGTCAAAGAAAGGAAGTTTTCAGTAGGAGAACTGGTCTTGAAAAAGATGCTTCCTGCAGACAAAAATCCTAATGAGGGCAAGCTGGCACCGAATTGGCACAGGCCATTCAAGGTGATCTCGGCAGCAAGACAATCAGCATACAGGCTTGAGGACATGGATGGTAAAGAGTTACCACGCCCATGGAACGCTACACACCTCAAGAAGTATTACTTTTGAATTGTACTCAATTCTTGAAATCAATAAAAAAAAATTCTTGTGGAAAGATTGTACTCTGTTGTTTTCAATTCTCGCCAAGTTACGGAACTCGACAGTTATCTCAGCTCGGTTATGGAACCAGCTACGCAATTTACAGATATCTCAGCTCGGTTATGGAACCAGTTACGCCAAGTTACAGAACTTGGTGGTTATCTCAGCTCGGTTATGGAACCAGCTACCCAACTCGCCAAGTTACAGAACTCATCAATTATCTTAGCTCGGTTATGGAACCAGCTATGCGAGTTACAGAACTCAGCGATTATCTCAGCTCGGTTATGGAACCAGCTACGCGAGTTACAGATTTCACCGATTCTCCAAGCTCGGTTGTGGAACTAGCTACGCAACTCACCAAGTTAAAGAACTCGGCAGTCATTTCGGCTCGGTTACAAAACCAGCTATACAAAAGTGCCAATTTGCAGAAGTCGGTACATTCAACTCGATTATAGAACCAGCTGCATAAAGCACCAAGTTATGGAGCTCAACAGCAATACCAGTTCGGTTGCGGAACCAACTATGCAAAACACCCAGTTAAAGAACTCGGTGGTTACCGTAAAAGACTTGTTGGAAATAGGTGGGCCTCGTGGATAGGTTTTCAAAACTTTTGACCCACTTGACTTAGGGATCAAATACCCATAAGGCCATTCAACCACATCCAGGATGAAATCCCTCCGTCTCATCAATCATGTACAGCAATAAAACAAGCAACACCATGCAACAAAATAATCTACAACAGATAGAGAAGCAGACTATACCCTTGGAGCCTGGTTGTGCTCTAATGGAGAAGATGACTTGCTAGTTGAAGAAACTCTTTCTTTGTAAACAACTTAAGATCTCCAAGACCTCTTAGTCTTCCACGCTATGACCCGTATTAGATCTCTTTTCTCAAGAAGACTGGTGGAAACTTCAAGAGAAAACCCTACTAGAAACTACAAGGAACTAGAAGAAAAGGAGAAGAGAGAGATGTGCAACTCTTGCACACAAAAGAGGGCTGGGTATGCTTCTCCAATTGCCGGACGTCCCAGCCCCTTTGCATCTCTATTTATAGCTTGGCAAACCTCCTCTTTTCTTATTTGAAATAGAAGTCCAACTCCCATTACAAATTAGTAACTTTCTCCCTTTTCAAATTATTATAGAAGTCTTACTTCCACAACAATTAGTAAGCTTACTATTACCACTATTAAAAGTCCTACTTCAAATAGAAATAGTAACTTTCTAATTCCTTCATCTTAGAGTTCAAGTAGGATTAGTATCTTTCCAATAACTTGGGCTAGCGTGGGGACCACTAGGGATTCCATAAAAAGCTGGCTCCAACTGGGACACCGCGACCCCACATCTCATGCACAATCCGGGCCCACAGTTAATTGCAAATAATACCACTATATAAATGCAATTGCACTCCAGTCTTAGGAATAAATTACAATGAAGACCCTAAACTTCCCAATTACCACAAGTAGGCCCCTCTATCAATATCCATGGATCAATTGGACTAAAACTGTCCCACCAATTTAAATCCACATCTTATTATCCTTGAGCCTCAATTAATCACAGTGATCATCAGTACCATCCAATTAACTCTTAATCGAAATGGGTGCGCACTTACTAATGACAAATTCATTAATTGGCACAAGGGGATAATATAGATAGATTCCATCTTGACTATTGAATGTTCCCACAGTCCTACTACCACCTACCCAAGACACCGAGGTGTTGACC
Organism: Camphora micrantha; assembly: GCA_003546025.1. Lineage (NCBI taxonomy): Eukaryota > Viridiplantae > Streptophyta > Magnoliopsida > Laurales > Lauraceae > Camphora > Camphora micrantha. The sequence goes on along the minus strand of QPKB01000012.1, from coordinate 35,519,775 downwards.
TACAGTTGGCCTCACTCATTGGTGACTCAAAGCAAATGAATAGATAGAAACTTGAGTTCATCAATGTCTCAGGATTGAGAGCCTATTGCTAGGGAATTATAAGAGCAAACCTTAAACTCGAGAGAATATTCCATAAGGTGCTTCTCATGGTCCTTCAATACATCCAATGTATCAGCACTGTGATCCAGAATCTTATATTCTGATGATCGAGACAAATCACACTATCTCATAGTGATAAAAGTACTACAACCTTATCAGATGAGATGCCCAGTCTCATCACCGGTTGTGAAGATATTTAAGTATAAGATTTGTGACACATGTCTCCCGTGTGGATCTCATCCATACACATATATCACATCTAATATACTAATGGGACCCAGTTCATCTCATGAACCATTTCTGTCATATGTATTGGTCATGTGTATTAAGTAGCAAAACACCATTCATCTCATGAAAGGAAAGCATGATATTATTGATAAATAAAGAAATTAATTAATTTATTACATTATCTGATGGATTGAGTCCATACAATCTAACAAGACTAAGTTCGGTTACAGAACCGACTATAAAAGTCTTCGGTTTGCCTCTGTCGGGTTCGATTAGTGAACTAAACTTGACAAGAACTCAAGAGTTTTTACATGACTCCGGTTACTGAACCGAACTCAGTCACTTTAATGCTTTTGGTTAATGAACCAAACAGTTGAAAAGGCACGGTTGTGGAACCTAGGTCTAATGCAACCAAATTTCAAAAAAGAACATGTTTGATTGCAAGCAAGAAAGAAGAATTTGTATTCATTGAGTTTTAAGTGCGAGATACAGCATTACAAAGAAAAAAGAAAGACAACAAAAACAAAAGTCTTTAAACAGCAGTCCTGGAAGCACTAATCTCGATCACAGGAGGAGCTTTGACAGGAGGAGCTTCAGCAAGAGGAGTTGGGGCAATCACAGGAGGAGGGGCAAAACTTGGCTCAGGGCCCTTATCTGAAAGCTTGGATAGATCCTGATGTATGGGGTGGTCCTCAGGGATCCCCACCTTCTTCAAAGCAGCTCGACATCCAAGCTTAAACAAACGAGGGCTTATCACTTCAAACTGAGCATCATAATCCTTCGTTGCCGCCTCTACCCCATCACGGAAGGTGGCATCGATTTCGGCTTGAGCTGAGGCTTTGAGGTTGGCCTTTGCCTTCAGCGCAGATTCGAGCTCAACCTTCTTTTCATCTAGCTCGGCTTCAAGTTGAGTCACCCTCTTCGCCTTCACCTCGGCCGCCCCTTTCAGCTCATGGGTCTCGGCCTTCAACCTGCAGATTTCGGCCATTGCCAAGTCAAGATCTTTCCCAAGGCTAACGACCTTCTCCTCCGCCTCTTGCTGCTTCCGACACCTGCCCTCCAAGGCCGTCACGAGCTTCTTCCTTTCTGCTTCCAGCTTCTCGACCTTGGAGTCTCTTTGCTGGGTTCGGTCCAAAGCCATCTTAACCCTCTGCACAATCTGAAAAAAGGGACCGAATGTCAAAAAGAAACGACCAAGCTCAAGCAATGCCAAAAATCTGTGACGAAAGGAGCTTATCGAGAAGGCAGACTGCAGCGAAGCTATCAACAGCGTCACATCATCTGCACCCTTTAGCCTTTGCATGTCAAGCGGCAGGGCGCAGGTGTTGGCGAATGCTGCGGCAACGAGAGGGTTGCCGGAAAGACGGTCCTCCACCGTCACTGGCCTCCCAGGCCCGAGTTGGAGGGCTGGCCTCCACAGAGCTGGCTCCGTAGGCTGAGGTGCCAAAACTTGGCCAGAGCCCTGCTCCGCCGAGCCCTTGGCCCTAGATCTCTTCTCCGGAGCCTTCTCCATCGTTTCTTTGGCAGGGCGCTGCCGATCTGCTGGGCCAGGACCCTCGGACCTAGGCCTTTTCTCTGGCCGAGTTCTTTCCCTTCCAGTCTCGGCAGGGCGTTGCCGAACTGAACTAGAAGCTCCAGCAACGGAAGAGGCCCCGGCAGCACCCGAGGCCGCAGAGGCGGGATTAGGATCGGCAGAGGGGCGATTAGAAGCAGAGGGAGCTTCTTTACCGAAGAACTTGGCTCCCAGCTTTTTAGTCTGCAAGGGAGGCCAGTTTCGCTGCATCCTCTCTTTTCCTTCCGAACTCGGAGAGGTGTAGGCTTCAACGATTTGCTGCAAGTCTGTGGCTCCCAGGTCGGCGCGCGATGTGAAGGCCTCAGCACCTGAAGCTCTTAGGCACTCAAGGTCGATAGAGGCGACCATGGGCTCTTCCCCCACCAAGGGCTCGTCGGGCTTCCTTTTAATATATGTGCGATATTTTGGTTCGTACCCAAGGAGATCCCAAGCAGCTCGGTAGTGGTGAGTGATGACCTTTGTAGCTTCGCACAACCTTCAGCCAAGTGCCGTTTTACCGCCAACCAGCTAGGCGGGCCTCGCGCCTTCTCTGCTCGATCTCTGCACGACAAATGAAAAGAGCGTCAGGTCGGCAAAACAAGAAAAAGTGAAATACGAAGACTTAGAGGAGGTTGGTATTTACTTGGAGTAACCCCGAAGTGACGAGGGATCCTGTATGACCTTTCCGTCGCGGTCTCATTCTCCCCGAACTCCCAGTTGCCGAAGACGAACAGACGATCATCCCCGGCATGTCTGCTCGAGTCCTCCAATTCAGTGACTGCCCCCGCCTCGACCTCCCCAGGAGGTAGTAGCAGTGACCGTCCCCGACGGATTTGCACACATCGTATGTCTCCTCGATGTCATGGACACTGAGGTTAATGCCCAAGATCCTATTAAGCTCGACTGCACCCATTATTATTTTGCAGCCATTAGGCATCAGTTGACAAGGGCTGAGGTGCCATGTCGCCAACTAGGCTCTGAGAAGGGGGTGAACTGGGAACCTAACCCCACCTTCGACTATTGAGACCAGAGGAAAGGGCATCCAGCCATTACGGAAGGAATAGCCGTCGAAAAGGTCCTTACGGTTATCTAGTCTGGTCCGGACATCGTCTAGGATACCATACATCTACCTGAACCCAGCCATGGCCTCAGGGCTGTCCAGCCAGTGCCTATAGGCTCCCATTTACAGACGAAAGGCAGAAGCCCTAGACAGAGGGCAAAAACCCTAAAACAGAAGCGGGAATGCAGGGAAAGAAAAGATAAGGAAAAAGGAAGGCATACGGCGGAACGAGCTTAAGGAACGCCGAACTAAGGCCGGAGATGGTCGACGGCGACGGAACTTCTCTCCTCTGCTTTCTCTGCAAAAAACCCTTCTCTCCAGAAAGATGCAAAAGTAAAAAGAATAGAAGGGCAACAAACCTATATATAGATAAAAGGGGGACCTTTCGAATTTCGAGGGCACACGTGCGAGGCGTCACCTCAAGCACTCCACACGCCTCTTCGAAGAGACTAGAAGGCCCATCAAGCAGCGACGCGTGGTAACGTCGGTCCACTTCCCACATTGATCAAGATGCCTCATTTATTACCTCATTGATTACCTCGGTCAGACGAAGCGGCAACGGCATGCTAATTAATCACCTCGGATAAATGAAGAGACGTCAACATCTCATTAATTTCTTGGACAGTTGAAGCGACACTATGATAAGGATCAGGCGTCAACGACCGTCAGCAACCAGCACCGAGATGAAAAGCTCCGAACTCAACACTAAAAATCTCCCTTCATGATACATAGCTCCAAACCTCAAAGAGTTGGAGAACTCTAAGAGGTCAAGAGCTAGGGGGCAATTGTGTGGGGGCATTTCCGTAATGCTGAGATAAGCCTTGATTTCGATAAATGTACCAATTAGGTTTATCTTGATCTCAGTTTCCTGAAGCTCGGTAGCAGTAGCACTTCATGCCGGACTTGAGCTAGCTTCGATAAAAGTACCAGCTGATCACGTCTCGATCTTATACAGCTCGGTAATGGTACCGACCCAGCACAGTTCGGCAATAGCGTCAAGATGCGTCAACTGATAAGGTTGTACTTGACTTTGGTATCTCCCTCAGCTCCGTTGACCAAGATGGGTCCTAGATGTCAATCAGCATTAATAAAAGTAAGGCTACGTTGCAGAACGTGCTAACAGATAGGATGGGCGCCGGATATAGATAAGGGGTTGTCCATATCCGACGGTCACATCAACAATCATGCAAAAGGTTAAGGTATGGTCCGATGGGACATTGCCTCCACTTACCTCCACTGAGGAAACGAGGTATCGTCCAATGGGACAGTACCTCCACCTATTTCCACTAAGGAGGGATCTAAGGTGACCACCGCTTATATATATGCATGAGGTAAAACCACCAAAGGTATGCAAACACAATACATACATAGCTCTCCCTTCTTCTCCATTCACTCATCCTTTGTTCAGTGATTGCACTAACTTAGGCATCAAAGTGCCTTCGGCTGACTGCAGCTAGGGCCTCTAACCTTCTTCTTTCCCTTTCAGGTTTCAAGAGTTACTGTCTTTCCCACAAGCTTTACAGCAAATCCTACTTAACTAAGTCCATAATTTTTAGGCACTTACAGTAGCAATTCTTCTTAAGAGTGATTTTGAAGAATAGTTTCTACATGTTCTTTGAACTTTGCTGCAATTATTGGCAATCCTTTTGAACAATCACTTTGGAGAATATCTTCTAGATGTTCTTCACACTTTGCTTCAATTAACTGCAATCCTTGGAAGTAAACAAAACGGACTCTTTTCTCCCTACTTTAACTTTCCACCTTGAGACTGCCTAATTTTATTTTCAATGCGGATTGCTTTAGCATAGGCTTCTCGAATGGCCATGCAAAAATGTATTTCATCTCGTATGTCCAATCGCAGACCTCTAGTAGAATGAGTTTTATCATCTTGATCTCTTCCCTTTAAATCACAATCAAATTCCAGGTTTTGATATTGGTAGGTGTACTCATTGACTATCAATCTCATTGCTTCAAATTGAGTAAATACTCAAAGTTGGCCTCTTCCTAATAATATTGATCTCCATACCTCTTTTGATAAAGTTTCCTTTGATTCCCATTTGGTCTTCAGTATTTTCCCTATTTGATGGCGTAGCTCGGAGGCCACGATGAAGATATATACCTCCGATGGTGAGATCGAGCCCTCCTAAGACTCAAAACCCTAAGATCACTTAGGAGAAATACCCCAAAGGGGAACTCACGAGAACTTCTCTAAACTTTTATTATCAATATAGCATGACTTACAATAAAGAACTCCTTTCTAGTTATAATAGAGGAAAGACTAAATAAGGAAAATCTTAATGACAGCATTATTGCTAAATTACTCTAATTAATCTCTAACATAATCAAATCAAATATTCTCTTAACTAATCTAATTAGGGAAAACACTTAATGAGAAAGACTCCTTGGTGGGGTCCACTAGTGGCCCTCTTCTTCTTGGATCTCACTGCATCAACTCTCCCCCTCTTGGAAAAACTCAACTCCGGTGAATTGAAAGGTTGATAACACAGGAGATAATCCGACTACAAGTTCGGAAAATGTCCACCTATGTCGAAAATCAAGCGCACAAATGTCTGCTTCTTCTTTTGATTTTCATCTGCATGGCATGGCGTGGGAGTTTGACGCAATGTGTTCGGCCATCTAAAAGTAGTTCGGAAATGTCGCTGCTTTTGCTGTCTACATTTAGTGCGAGCTTGTGCTTTTCCTATGAAAGACTACAACTGTAAAATATGCCATATCGGAGTGAAATCTGCAAGCTTCCATTGTTGATCCCTGAAGATGAAGTCAATGTGAGGGACTGCAACAACTTGATCGTCTTATGAAATGACTGGAACAATCAACTTGATTTCTAAAGACCCAATTGAATTTTCTGAAAGTGACATGACAATTGGATCCAACGGATGTTCAATCTGCTTGCTAACTTAGTCAGAATCTTCATTATATGCTTGTCTTGGCGCTTCCTCAACCTTTTGCGGCTCATGACTGACATTATCATGACCAATATTGGTTGTACCCACGAAATCATCGTTGCCATAAACTAGCTCTTCAATGTCATCTTTGTTGTTCAAAATCAGCTCGTGGTGCAATCATGACTACTTTTTCAAGGTGTTGCTCCTTTTGTGGCGCTTTGGTTGAAGGTGCAGACGACAGAGATGGTGATGTCATTGGCATGAGTCTACTCCATCTACCATTCCTGAAAAGGGTATATGTGTTTGCCTCTCTATCATGATGCACTTTCCGATCAAAAAGCCACGGACGACCAAAAAGGATATGAGCAATATTCATATGGATCACATCACACCATCACTATTGAACATAAAAAGAGGTCTAAAACATATTACTTTTTCAAAAATTGAATGACCCTACATATAGATTTTGTTGACAGAAATGAAAAAACAAAAACGGATCATGAATCGAACTTTGAATGATCCTAAAAGTTATAATTGACTATTAACACTCGATGTAGTAAAGCTTGGTGTTGACTATATGATAATGTCAATGATGATAGGGCTCTGAGTTAGATTGATTTGATATCGGGATCGACCTGGACCAGTCCTAAAATAAGGCCCAACAATCAAAGGCTAGAGTGCGCTAGGCTTGACTAGGCCCTATTCGGGTCAGATTGAGGTACAGACAACTCGTTTCCTCAAAAAGGAAAAGAGGCGAGAAAAGGTTCCCTCCTTTGCATGTCCGCTGAGGCAAACTGAGGGGACGACTTCTGTGATGTATGTAGGCTTGCCGAGCCGATTGGTTGAGCTTTGAAGGACAGCTCACCTCGACTCCCTAATTTTTTTTCTTTCTTCTTATTTTTGTTTCCTCGTTCATGCTTTAAATGAAAAAAAGATTCACAAACCCCCCCCCCCCCCCCCCCCGGATCAGAAGAACTGAAAATGGATAGCCATGGGCGAGTTATGTGTGGTGGATTAAAAAAATGGAAGTCTCAACCAATGGCAAGGATGATAGTGATGAAGACTGAAGAGGAGGCCTCGACCAGTGTGATGGAGATGAAGATGATGCACTCACCTAAGTTGGTGCAAGGCACGCCCCTCTCTCTCTCTCCCCCACTCCGAGGTTACAAACATGGGGTTGGTTTAGCTAGGCTTGATTTAGGGTTTGGGAGTTGAGTTAAATGGTTCTATTAGGGATGGTCTGAAATGTGTAGGGTTTTGGGGAATTGAGGGGATTTAGATTCGGGTTCAGGTATAGGGGTTCTAGAATTTTTAAGATTTGATTCAATAATGGGACTGGGACTTCAATTTGGAAAATAGGTTTAGGGTTCTTAGGAAAAGTCGAGGAATTGAGTTTATGGTTTTAAGTACTTTGGGAATTTTGGGGAATGGGGTTTAGAGTTTGTGATTAGGGTTCGAATAGGATTAGGGATGTAAACGGGTTAATTCTTGTCCATGTCCATGGTGGACCCCGGAACTGGAAACGTTAATGAGAAGATGGAACCGGAACCGGTTTCCTGGTTCTGGACCGGAACCGTTAATGAGAAGATGGAACAGGAACTGATTCCGTATTTGGGACGGGCACGGGACCAAGCAGAGAATGATATGGAAGAAAAAAACACACACAAAAACTTAGTTTTTATAAGGGGTTCTCAAAACTTGAGGTAATATGTCGAGTCCTGTGTCCACAGGTCGAAACATGGGTGGAACCGGACTAGGACCCATTTAGGCCACGATTTTAAAAAATACCTGGACTTGGACCCATTTACTTATTGGGGCCTAAAGAAGGACCTAAACTCGATTTTTAACGGGTCAGAACCTCCAGGTAATCGGAGAATCGGGGACCCATTTACATCCCTAGCTAGGATAGTTTGGGTTTCTAAGGTCTCGAGTCATTTAGGAATTAGATTTGGGGGTTTCAAAATTTTGGAGAAATTTTGGGTTATGTGGATGGGAAATTTTAGGCATTCGATTTTTAAGTGGTGCGGCAAGTTTGGCTTAGGGTTTTGTTGGCTACAATAGGGGTATTGGATATGGGGATTAGGGTTTGGGATTGGATTTAGGGCCTATAGAAAACGAAATTGAGGATAACAAACAGATTCCCTATTCGTAGGATTCTTCGCTGCGATAACAATTGATGAAGCCTTGGATCTACAGATTGAAGATGGGATGAATGTAGACGTTTCCAAGATAGAGCTTCCCGAATCCTGTATGGATTCAAGTGAGGACCAATTGACCAAATCCACAGATGGGGGTTGGCCGAATTCCCTTCGAAACTCAACACATGAATGCTCTTTCATGAAAGAGAAACACTCACAACCATAAAGAAACCCATTCTTTATTGAATGATCGCAAACAAACTCTCCTAATGGAGGGATTACATATTTATAGGAAGGGACAGTAGGACATTATTTTCCTAAACTATAAAGGAAACTAAATCTTTAAACTTGCTTAACAATTTAAATCAAATAAAACTCCTAATCTAAAGACTTCTAAATAAATCAAAACTCTCAAAATAAGACTCCTAATTAATTTAAACCTCTAATAAAATGGATGTCCTCTTGGGCCAATGGATTGGACCCAATGGACTAGCCAACTAACTATGGGTTTGGCCTCCATCACTTTTTCACAAATTACTCAAAATTGAAGAAAATTTAAGATAATGAGGTTCAAAATCTAGTGATTTCTTGGTTCAATAAATAGAATTAATGGTTTGGATTACAAATATGGGGCCCAAAAGAATTAGAAAAAATAAAGGTGGTTGATGGGGTTCACAAGAATGCAGTCACCGTCTAAGAGACTGTGCTAGCGGCTTTTTGCAAGAGGGGTGTGAATCACTTTCACACCTATTCAGGTGTGAAAATTTTGGAGCATAAGCGTCCTCATTTACACCATTTCCACACCCGATTTACACACAACATGCATAAATGAGAGCAAACAAACGTTGATGCATAACCATTGCACATGGGGATCATTTACATATGTATAAGAAATCTTTTGGTACAAGTGTTTGGCAGCCGGAGTTTCTCCTTTTTATTTTTTGAATGGCAAATATTGCCTAGGTTGCAAAGTTGTTTGGCTTGTGATTTGGTTACTTACTAGAGGTTGAGTTCCATATTCCGTGTCACATTGGAGTGGAATATTTCATTTCTAGCAGCTATTTTGGCAATTTCGAAGAAGTGAAAAAATAACACCTTCCATGGTCTTTTTGTTCTTATGAACAAATTGTGAGGTTTCATGGTCTCTATCTTAAAGGAATTTGTCAAAATTTCACTTACTTTCTCATATATCACGTAGTGCCCTTCTTCCCTGCTTTATATCATTTGGTTTGTTCCACCTGATTAGTCCAAAGTGAACTTGATGCCTTGTCATTCTGAAGGCAATCCACAATGGCGGGGTTGGGGCAATGGCGGGATAACTTGGGATTCTTCTAGTCCAATGGAAGTTTATTCAACAAGTAAAGCAGATGCATATGTGTAAAATTTTCAGTGGCAATAGATATGTTCTTTAAATTTTCCACAGATGGTGATCAAGGGTAACCAGAGGTAATTCTTTAATTTTCTTTTTAAATGTGATACTCCTTGGCATCTCACAAACTGATTAGTGTAAATCAGGGATGTTTGTGGTTGGTTTGCAACTAATTCTTTTTCTAATGCTTTGGGGCATTTTGGCTAATCATGGTGTTCACATGAGTCATGACCATAATGGTCTCAGAAGCACCTATTTCTAGTCGTAAGCAATTGCGTCTTCTGCCTTCGTAAAATTCTACAACAACCAAAGTTTCTAAAAAGAAAGTTGATCAGAAAGAAATTTGTCACCCAATGATATTAACATAGTTGGATTTAGCATCTAAACTTTGTTCGTAATATATTTTCTGGTTTATCATATTAAATTACAATAAAAAAATATTACAACATACTGAAAGATCTCATCATTCAATATATCTAATTAAAGAATAAATAAAGACGAAAAGCTCCAGTAGTTGAATATGCATGTCAAGAACATAAAAGGAAAAAAGGTTTCATAATCCACTGATAGAAGGGAATAAGGGATAGTAGCAATAATTTTATAAAGATAAACCTGAACCAAAGATCATTGCAGACACAAGTACAGTTCAAAAGGATACTGCGCTTTATAAAGGTATATGGCACGGGCTTCATCCTCTTCAATGAATCAGGAAGTTGAAATTCAGCAACGCTCCCGAGCTCAAGACATTGTAACAACGTGTTGAATATGTCTTCAGTGTTGTTACATTCAGAAGTCTGACTTACCAAGGCAAAGGAAGATGGATTAAGTAAGAAACATCAAACACTCAAATCAGGACAAAATGATACAATAAATTTTCATTCACGATCCCATGTAAAACTCCAACTAATACAGGAGATTATATGGTAAAAAATTCATAAAGGTGCATCAAATAAAAAAGTATGCCAACATCTCTTGCACTAGCACCACTATAAAGAGTTTTGTACTACATGTAATTTGCAAGATACTACTATACTAACACCAACTAGCACTAAACCATAAACATGTAAGCACATTACAGCTTGGAATCACTGACAAGTAGTAGACATCAGCAGTCAAATATTGTTAAAATCATGCAACTCAAGGTTTCAATTGTTGATTCAAATCAAATCATGCAAAAAAGGCTTCGAGATCTAAATTTAAATATAACAATTAAAATAAACATGTTTTTATTACTCACGACACACCCCCACATGCACACGCAGACGCATATATATAAAGACAGTCCTCACAATACAGCGAGGACCACCTAGCGGGGCCCACTTTAGGACCCCACAGATCATGGGACTGGGCCTGGGCCTGGGCGGGCAGGAGGGTGGGGGAATCAAAAGATCCAAGTGGGGCCAACCCTAAATATCAAATTTGAAGTCAATCTAATACCTCTAGCCCCTTCATCCGTGGTCCACAAGTTTAACAGCTTTATATAAAACAACAAAAGTTGACCCCTCAATCCAACAGTCCAATCCAATTGGATCCGTGCAAATCCATAGGATTGGTGACTATAGGGTGGTTGTGTGTGTATATAGGACAGTTATCATGTTTGGCCAATGCACAAGTTGCACACTAGGGTGGGGCCCACCTTGGGGTCCATTCGAGTGGACCAAAAAAATCCCCCCTCTAGTTCACAGGTCCCACGGAGTTTGCACCCATGAGAATGGACTGTTCACCATTGGATCGACTGCACACCCAAGCAAATGGACTATACTATATTAAACTTGTGGGGCCCAGATGAAGATGATGAAATGATTGGTTGGAGCTGATTTTATAAAAGACAAGGGGCCCAAGGAGATCTTCAAATTCCTCATGTCCCAGCCCCAGGAGGGCCCTACAACTGAGTGTGCATTCACACACAGTATGCGAGTCATGCACCTAATAAGTCGTGTATGTATATATGTGTGTATAGAGAGAGAGGAGAGGGGGGGTGGGGAAGGAAACTCTTCATCTGGCTGGGGCCTATCAATGTACAAAATATGGGCCGCCCCATGTCATCACCCTAACCCCTACATCAACAGCCAACAAGTTTCACCCCCTTTAAAAATTGACCCGTCAATCCAAAGGTACAATCCATGCAGATGGGTGTAAAAAAAGGGACGGGTTTGATTCGGGTGAGTGGGTGTCGCGTATGTGTGGTTCATTCGGATGGGTCACCAGGGACGGACACGCAAGCACGCACGTACACATGAAATCCCTTATATGAGCACAGCCAACAGGAGCCCAAATTTTGCCCCCTTTAGATGATGTCATCATATTCCACAAACAAGCAATCGCTATTTTCTCATATGGGACCACATATCAGACAACCCTCTCTTTAGTTTCCTCTCCTCTTCTAATCCTAGCGTGAGACTTTCATCTCTTTCTTTCTAACCCAAATACATTGGTTACTTTGGTGAGTTGGATTCTTGCAAAGAAAAAGAAACACAGATGAAGAAAAGAAGAGAAAGAGGAAGGAGAGGAAGGGAAGAGAGAAAACGAAGGAGCTCTAGAGAAGAAGAGCTCGCACATGCATCAAAGATCCTCTCTCTCTCTCTCTCTATATATATATATATATATATGTATCTAAACAAGTATGAAACTAGGGTTTTCTTGCTATTTGGTTGATGAGGTTGAACAACAAATTTTGTAGTTTTTTTCCGTAGTGTTTGTTGAAATCCAGAAAACATTTTTTTTTTATCGAAATCCACAATCCCACATTGATAGTAATTTCCTTATCTTATTGTCTTTGTGATTTTTTTTTTTTTTTTTATCTTTTTTTCCTCCTTCAAGAATCTGTTGCGAAAAGCCCATTGTATATTAGGCTTTCAACAAAGGAACTTAATGCCTTAGTAAAGTTCCTCACTAAGGTTTAGCAAAGAAATGTGGTAAAAAATCACACTCCTCTCAAAGCCCGCACTGCACAGGCCCTCAAGCTCCATCTATATGAGAGCCAGTTTTTTGGTTGCATCTTCTAAATATATATATATATATATATATTCACATACTAACAAGTAACAACGCCAATTACATGGTGCAAGTAACAAGTAAATCCCAATGGCCAGTTTGACTAAACAATGTCAAAATAGGTTGTTGTTCTACGGTAAGCCTTACGGCTTGTCGTGGGATGACCTTGGGCTAGGCCTAAGCTTGTTGTAGAGCAAAATGGCCCAAAATGGCTCATTGGAAAAGCACGCCAATGCACACTTACGGTGAGCTTCCTGGGCGCTTATGGCTAGTCATAGCCCTAATACAACTCACCATATGGCCTCATAACTGAGCAACTAAATTGCTTAGCTAAGCCTTTTTAACCCTATCAATTTAACTAAAGGGTCTATTCTTGGTTTTCCTAAGGTCCAATTTACCTGACTAGGTTGTCACAAATTGGAATGCACCGTGATGAAGCACTGGGCTTCTAAGACTTGATTTTCTGGATTTGAACTTGATCTCCCTTGTTGAAGCTTACAGAGGTAAGGTATTGGACTTAGACATAGAGTTGATGACCCAGGGAACTGCAGATTTGACTATGGTACTAACAAATTCGACATATATTGCCTCTTTTTTCTAATTTCTCTAGAATGTAAAGGGATCCTTGTAATTTTAGTAATTTATCATATATATATATATATATATATTTAAAGCTCTCCATGACAATGGTTTCAAGTTCCGGCAATTGTGTGTGCGCCCTTAAACATTTTTAATAGCATAAAACCATATCCCATCAAACTAGGATGGAAAGCTCGAATTGGTTTGGCAATATTTTTCCAACTAATTTGCTCATCAAACCCCAACCCTAATGCAGCAGCATCACTATACAGCAGGAGATACAACCGTGGGATACATGTGGGGCCCAAGTAAATCTAGAATTTTTCTTATTTTATTATTTTATTATTTTCTAATTTTAAGAGTTGTAATTAGGAAGGCATTCTCATGTAGATAGGGATACTTATTCTTGGTTCCTAGTTTGATTAGGATTGATTTCTTAGCCCCTAAGGCTCTTTTATTATAAATATAGCATTGTAGAGACTAGAGATCAATGATCTCAGATTTGGAGTTAATAGAAATTTCCTTTTTGTGGGTTTATCGTTGAAGAGTTTCTTCTTCGTGTGATTGTTCTTGTGGAAACCCTAATCGTGCCCCTGCACTTGCGATCGTAACCCTACGATTGCATCAATTGGTATCAGAGCCGAACGATCCACGATCGATCGGCGTACCATCATATTCCCTAATCCCCCCTTCCGATCCCCCCTATCCAGCAACACAACCACTGCCAGACGAAGGGAAAAAAAAAAAAAAACCCCAACGTCTCCACCACCTTTGAAACCCTATCTCGCTGCCAAATCCCCGCTGACAAACTTACCACGAAACCCCAATCTCCACCCTCGTCCCGAAATCCACCATTGTCCGACCAATCCGAACCCTCGACCCATCCTAACTCCACTTTCTGGAAACAACTGCACCCCATCTCCCCATCAACAAAACCCAGCCCAAAGAAAAAAAAATAGAAGAAGAGGAACATAAAAGTAGAGAAGAAGAAGAAAAGATAGAGCAGGAAAAAAAAAAAGACGAAGAAGAAGAAAGAAGGGAAGAAAAGGTGTACCGTTCACCAAGCGAGCAACAACCATCTTCACCATCTCCATCGTTGCTCCTCTAGCACCCTTGTCTCAACCAAACCCCTGCCTCTTTCGCCTTCCAGCCGCACTGCCTGATGCATGCCGATCCAAGACCAGGACCCGCAGGCCCTGATGTACACGCTTGATGGGGTCCACGTGATCTCTAATTTTGAGATCCCTATCATTAGTTAATATATTTGCTTCCTAAATTCTATTTTGATTAAGATTAGGTAGTTTCTTATTTTAAAATGCCTTTGCTATTAAGAAACAGTATTATTACTCTATATATAGAGGAACCCCTATGGTAATAGTCATGCTATATTTTTTATAAGATTTCAGAATTGTTCTCGTGAGATCTTTGGGAGTTCTCAACTAGTTGGCCTTAGGGCTCGATCTCACCATCGAAGGTGTAGATCTTCATCCATTAGTATCAGAGCCGACGATCCATCTCAGATCTCCGGTTGAGATCGTTGATCCGAGGTAATCCCGCATCCCATCTTCCTTATTTTCTATCCATCCATTATCATCCCCACCGATCATCATCTTCAGCCATTATCATCATCATCATCACCACCTCCTCCCCATCACAGCCGACCTCACTGCCAACCCCTAAATCCCTCTTCCCACTCCAACCCAATTCCCAAATTTCCCAAAATCCAAACCCTGCATCCAAGCCCCAACACCTAACTCCATCGATCGATCCACCAACATACCACAACCATCATCCATCCTGCCGAAAGCCCGAAACCCTCCCATCCACTTCCGAGCCCAAAACCCTCAAATCCCAACATCCCGGCCTTGCACAACCACGGACAGCCATCCAGACCCCCAACCCTCCACCGAAACCCAATTTCCGTCACCAACTTCCCTTAAATCCAAACCCAAACATCCCGAAATTTCCCCAATCCACAAACCCCTATTCATCCCCAACCCACGAAAACCCGAAATCCCAAAATCGCTAACCTAGCAACCCCATCACTCCATCTTCAGCCAAATTAAGCCCACTGTTCCAATCACTCATACCCAGAGATTAAAAAAAAAAAAAACAGAGAGAGAGAGAGGAGCAAAAAGCAGCAGAGAAAAAAAATAGAAACAGAGAGCGCAAAAAGAAAGAAGAACAAGAAGATAGAAGGGAGAGACTGCGTTCAAGAAACATACCTGGCCCCTTCAACTGTCATCGCCATCTGCCCCAGTGCCTCCAACCCCAGCAGCATCGACAGTACTTCACTGCATCAGCTCCCCATCATCATCATCTCCAAATCTTCATTATGCCATCGTCTCCAGCATGCAGCCATCGTCGTCAGGCCTCCAACAGCAATTGTCCAGCGACATCGTCACCATCTGCACCCAAACCATCCCCTTATCTTCCCTCTTTCCTTCTTCAAGTCAAACATGTAAGAGGCTAAAACCCTCTTAATATCCTTCCTGCACAAAACCCAAGACAGAGCAAAAGAGGCTCTTCTCCTCCCACTCCTTAAATTTGGGCCTGCCCTAAGTGGCCCTCAGAATCTGGTTTTTTGCAACTGGGCCTGGCCTATAGTTGAGCCTGATCTAAGTCCGAACTTTACCCAGCCCACTAGCAATAGAATCTAAAATATATATATAGTTATATTCTCATGGCTACCCGAGGGCGTCAATATCACGGGTACTTCACCAATTTCAGCGGAATGAGCAACTGACTAAACTTGGCGATGACATGGACGATGTGGTTCAATGACTGGAAATTGTTGAAACTACTCTTACTGAACTTCAAGGAACTCGGGCTACAGGAAGAATAGAATTTGCTGTCATAGAGCTGAATCCGCAAACATCTAAAATCGGAACTCAGACCAAGCCAGTAACCCCCGCTCCTCAGGCATCCAGAACAAGGGCCCAAGTGAATCTGGCCACACCTGGTCCTCAACATCAGCATCGTGAGACCATGTATGACATGGTACAGCGCCATTTAATTAAACATGGTGATGACGAGCCACGTGGTGCACCACATACAGATGACATCACCAGAAAGGTGCAACTAGATATCAGTGATTTTTCAGGGGATCTCCATCCCAAGGCCTTCGTCGACTGGCTCAATTCTCTCGACGACTATTTTGCATGGTATAACATGAATGATGCCCAGAAGATAGCCTTCACAAAAGTTAAGCTCAAGGGTCCTGCATGCATTTGGTGGCAAAGTATTGTAAACAGTGAGCTTACCTTTGGGCATCCCATCTTGCAGTGGGAAGAAATGAAGCAGCGACTCAAGCAAAATTTTCTTCCTTCTGACTATATTGATTCCCTGCATAAAGGATACCTTAGTCTGCAACAAGGTGTCTATTCTCTGGAGTAGTATACCAATTTGTTTCGAGAGTATATAGTGTGCAATAATCTATGGGCTAATGATGGGCTCATCGTCTTACGTCCTGATATTCGGCAACGGATTTTTATGTTTGATTTCAATGATATCAACGAAGCCTATTGTAAAGCCCGCAAAGCACAACATGAAATCCAGTTGCGGAGGCGGGAAAAAGGTACCAAGCCGGGGAGTTTTCCAATCGAGGAGTACAATATACAACCTCCAAGAACTCCCAACAGTCAATTAATCGACCGAGACCACCACAGGCACAGCAAAAACAACCCCAAAAGGGACCACAATGGCCGCTTCCTCCCCAAAATCAGCGGCAACAGGCCACAAAATGATCCTCGTGTGCAAGGACGTGCTGACAGAAGGTAAGTAAATTGTCATACCTGCCAGCAGAAAGGGCATTATGCTGGAGAATGTCCTCATAGGAATCTTCATGCAGACGATGAAGCTGAAGACAACGAAGAGTATGATGAGCACATTGATATGGAAAAACCTACAGACACTCAAAGCCTTTTCAATGAAGAATTTCCTGCTGATGGTGTACCACTTGTATATCTTAAGCGTCATCTTCTGATCACAGAAGATCAACAGGATGAACAAGATTCTAATCATGCACCCATCTTTCGCTCTAGAGTTCACTGCATGGGCAAGACTTGCAATATGATTGTTGATGGAGGCAGTGCTATGAACGTTATTGCTAAAGAGGCTGTGGAAAAGCTAAAGCTGCCTACAACAAAGCATATGAGGCCATACAAAATAGCATGGGTAACTGATTCAACCATTTCGGTTGACAAGCAGTGCATAGTTCCTTTCAAATTGGGTTCTTATGAAGATACAATCAAATCTTATGTTACACCAATGAAAGTCACATGCATACTCTTTGGTCGCCCTTGGCTAAAGAAGTTGAAGGTTGTCACAGATAATGACACAAACACCCATACTTTCATGTGGAAAGGACGCAAGACCCGGTTATGGCCACTGCCACCCCAGCATTCTGCTAAGGCCCCAAAGGAGGCAGCCACTCCTCAGATATTAACCATGGGCAAATTTGAACAGGAAAACAGAGATCAGGATATGATGTATGCCTTGGTTATCCGACAGGTTGCAGATGACTCTCCACATGAGTCCATTCCATAAGAAGTCAAACCACTCCTGCAACACTTCTCCGATCTTATTCCGGATGAGCTACGAAATAATCTTCCACCTATGAGGGACATACAGCATGCCATTGATCTAGTCCCTGGCTCTTCACTATCGAATCTACCTGCATATCGGATGAGTCCAACAAAGCACGCCGAACTCAAGAGGCAGGTGGATGATCTGTTACAAAAAAGGTACATTCGAGAAAGTCTCGGTTCCTGCGGTGTACCAGCCCTTCTTACTCCCAATAAGGTTGGAAGTTGGCACATGTGTATAGACAGTCGAGATATCAACAAGATCACAGTAAAATACAGATTTCCTATTCCCAGATTAGAAGATATGCTTGACATGATGACAGGATCAGCCATCTTCTCCAAGATAGATCTGCGAAGTGGTTACCATCAGATTCGCATCAGAATAGGTGATGAGTGGAAGACAGCGATCAAAACCAACGATGGTTTTTATGAATGGTTGATTATGCCATTCGGGTTAACAAATGCTTCCAGTACCTTCATGCGGGTTATGACCCGTCTGCTGCAGCCTTATATATGGAAATTTGTCATTGTTGATTACGACATCCTTATTTACAGCAAAACCAGGGAGGAGCATCTCACTCATCTCCACACTACTTGCCATCTTCTTCGCCAAGAAAGCTTCTACATCAATCTCAAGAAATGCACCTTCATGAGCAGTTCAGTTATATTCTTGGGATTCATCATATCGATGGAAGGCATCAAATTGGATCCAGAGAAAGTCAAAGCAATTCTGGATTGGCCCCTCCCCACCACAGTAACTGAAGTCAGGAGTGTTCATGGACTTGCTACCTTCTATAGGAGATTCATCAAAAATTTCAGCAGTATCACTGCTCCAATTGCAGAATGTTAAACAAAGGGCGAGTTCAAATGGACCAATGCCGCGGCTCGAGCTTTTGAGCAGATCAAACAAAAATTCACAGAAGCTCCTATCCTTCGCCTTCTAGACTTTGACAAAGTGTTCAAAGTAGCTTGCGATGCGTCCAATGTTAGAATTGGAAGTGTTCTAGCCAAGAAGGACATCCAATTGCCTTCCACAGTGAGAAACTTTCCGATTCAAAGCACAAGTACTCTCCTTATGCCTTGGAGCTCTATGCTCTTGTTCAGTCACTTCGCCATTGGAGGCATTACCTGGTGGGTAGAGAATTTGTGCTTTACTCGGATCTTGAGTCTCTCAAGCACCTTCATTCACAACAGAAAGTGCGAGCTAATTATGCCAAATGGAGCGCTTATATTCAGGAGTTTACATTTACCATCTGCCATAAATCTAGCAAGGAAAATGTGATAGCGGATGCTCTAGTCGCCGGAAACATCTCCTGACCACCATGGCTATTTTTGTACCGGGCTTCGACCAAATCAAGGAGGCATATGCGATAGATAAAGACTTTGGCACCATATATAAAGAGGTCTGTCAAGGTGAGCATCTCAAACATCCATACTTTAGCATTCATGATGGATATTTATTTTATGGTAGTTGCCTCTATTTGCCAAATACATCTATCCGAGAGCATCTTATCAAGGAACTCCATTCCGTAGGATGCAACGGACATTTGGGTCATGATAAGACCTTCGCTCTTGTCGGAGATAGATACTATTGGCCACACATGACACCCTATGTTTCTTATATCTGCAAGCAGTGTCGTACTTGCTAGCTGGCCAAAGGAAAGCAAGAAGAATGCGAGGTTCTATCAGCCATTGCCAGTTCCCCAGGCCCCTTGGAGGATATCAGCACGGATTTTGTCCTAGGACTACCTAAGACCCGCAGAAAGGTGTACTCTGTATTTGTGGTTATGGATCGCTTCTCGGCAATGGCTCATTTTATTCGTTGTACCAACACTGCAGACGCCTACAAAGTTGCACAACTCTTCATTAAGGAAGTCGTCCGTCTGCATGGACTTCCAAAGACCATTGTGTCTGACAGGGATACAAAGTTCATTAGCTACTTTTGGAAGACATTATGGGGGCATGTCCAAAACAAAGCTGAAATTCTCTACTACCTATCATCCACAACCTGATGGTCAGACAGAAGTCGTCAACCGCAGCCTTAGGAATCTGCTATGGTGTAGATCTTCATCACAGCCTCATCGGGAGATCGTCGCCATCAGACGACAACGTCAACACCACGCTGTGCACCATCTCCAACCATCGTCGCCACTTCTTCATCGCCATCCTCAACCTACCAGCTTATCTCACAGTTTGGACAAAGCAGAGACTAAAAGAGCCGAAACCCTTTTTCTCCTCCCACGACACGAATCGCGAGCCAGCACTAAAAAAAAATCATGTGGCACGTGTAAGCCTAATCTTGTGGGCCTCTTTCCAATTCAGGTTGACCTAACCCATTCGTACAAGAAGCCCATTCTCATCAGCGTTCAGTCAACAACAATTTTTTACCAGATAGACGGACATAATTTTTTTCACGATATTGGCCTCATCCATCATCCGATTTCCGATCCGTTTTCACCAGCGTGATCGTGGAGAGCAGATCTACACATCAAGTTAGTTAACATTTAAATTTGCATTAAAAAAAATGCCTCCCAAGAAGCATATATATAAGTTGAGTCTTCATCCACAAACGATGAGGATTTGAGGGAAACCATTGCGAAATTATTAGTAAATGATGATCAACTAACCGCAACAATGGTTCAAATCCAAGAGACTCTTGCCAAGATGGAAACCCGATTAGCCAATTTGGAAACTAATCGGCGTGAGGATAATCATCATGATGATGGAGGACATATTCGGAATCGAGATCCGCATGCAGTAAATGTTAATCGAGATTTGGGTATTAAACTCATGATTCCCGAATATGATGGAAAATTGAAACCGGATGAATTCATGGATTGGTTAGTGTGTGTTGAAAATATTTTTGCACACAAGCCAATGACCAATGGTCATAAAGTTACACTGGTGGCAACTTGATTCCGCAATTATGCTGCAGTATGATGGGTCGAGTTGCAAAAGAAGAGAAAAAACCAACAAATTAACCCCATTGACACATGGACCGAGATGAAAAATCTGTTAAAGCAAAAATTCCTTCCTGTCAATTACTCCAGAGATCTACGTTCATGTTTTCAAGATTCGAAACAAGGATCTAAGACAGTTGTTGATTATTCTCAGGAGTTCATGACCATGCAAGCTCGTTATGGCTTGAATGAAGATGATGATGTCTTAGTTGACAGGTACTTTCATGGGCTTAGACTTGAGATACAACATATCATCACATTCAAGCATTTTGATAATGTTGATGAGATCGTCTGGCATGCTATCAAGGCTGAGGAGATTGCCAATCATCAGGCCAGAAGATTTAATGCATCTAAATGGGCTGTGCAAAAGCATCCATCCATAGAAAATTCTAAGCCAAGTGGGTCATTGGAGAAGTCTTCACCAAGCTCGAAGGTCAAAATAGGATCACATGCTTTAAACGTAGACAACATGGGCACCGTGCAATGGAATGTCCCAAATGCATCCACCTCATTGAGAATGAATGTGATGTGAAGGATATACCAGATGATCCTAAAGAGAAAGAGGTTGCAGCTGAGACAGATGAATTAGAGATCTACAATGCAGTTGAAGGTGAGTCTCTCATGGTCATCAAAGAGACTACTTTAACTACTAAGAAGAAATGGCTGCAAGATAATATTTTTCACTCAAAAGGAACAGTCAATGGTCAAGAATCCACGATAGTCATTGATGGAGGAAGTTGTCAGAATATTATATCTAAAGCTCTTGTAGATCGATTACAGCTGAAAGTTCGAAAGCATCATCATCCCTATTTTGTTACTTGGTTAATGACAGGTGATGAAGTGCAAGTGAGGTATGCATGTTCAATAACTATTTCTATTGGCGAAGATTATACAGATACAGTTTGGTGTAATATGGTACCCATGGATAGCGGTGATATCTTGTTGGGTCGCCCCCTGAATGGATGACAAGAATGGCACTAATAGCAAGCGCGGCAATACATACACATTCATGCATGGTGAAAAGCAAGTCGCACTCCGCCCTATGAAGCCGGGACCACCAAAGAAAGGATCAAGTTCTCATTTCACCAAGGAAGCACTTCAAGCACACAATGTATACAAAAGCAACATCAATAAGAAGAACCGAGTTCAAGGTCGAACTCTTTTCCAAACTAGGGGTAATGATGCAGCAGCATCACCTAGGAAGCACGAACACCTCTCCGGAGCCGGAGTGTCAATGTCCGACACGTGTCAGACACGGACACGCTCCGACACGTGTCAAACACGTAAAAAAGAGTGTCCTGCTTATTTTTTTAATGTTTTTTATTCCTGACACGTTTTAGACACGTTTTGGACACGTGTCGGACACGTTTGCATCTTTTACTTGGAAAAAAAAATAAAGTCAAGATTAAAAAAAGAAAAGTAAAGGGGGGTTTTTGTAAAAGGTCATAACTTAAAAGCAAAGGGGAGCCTACCCTAATAACATTTGAAGATCTTCCAGCGAAAGAGAAACAAAAGCAGAAAAGAGAAAAAAACGATCTGGAAAAAGGAGGAGGAGGGAGGAGAAGGAAGAAGGGAGAAGGAGAATGAGAAGATCTTCCAGGCACTGCTGCTTTTTTTATTCTGCACTTTCTTCCCCTGATACAATCAGTATCTGCCGAGTGGGGTTGTGGGACCCCATGGCCCACTTGATGAGGGATCGGGACCATGGATCGGAAGGAGGACCCATGGTCGACCACTGTATCACTGGACCCATGTGCAGTGGGTCCCGGTTGGCTCACCAATTTGTGGCATCAGATATGAGAGGCAGAAGACCCTTTTTGTTGTTTGTTTTGAGACTGTGGGGCCAGGGGAACTATTTGATCATTGATAAGATCCAAGCATCTGCAAGCACACCCTTGGATGACCCTAACGGTCCGTTTGGGAGAGGGGAGGGGAGGGGAGGGAAAATTTGAGGGGGAAGGAAAATGAAGGGGAGGGGAGGGGAGGGAAAATTAATTTTACCTCCTCTTGTTTGGGAAGTCAAAAAGTAGGGGGAAGAAAAGTGGAAAAGTAGGGTTTTGTTTGTATGTGAGATAAAGAGAAAATTACCGTTTTGCCCTTACTTTTGTAAAAACTTTAAAATTCTTTTTTATATATAAAGGGCAATTTGGTAATTTCTCTCATTTTCCCCCCTCCTCTCCCCATTTTCCCCCCATTTTTGGGGGGAAAATTTTTTTACACAATTTTCCCCCCCTCCATCCCCCCATTTTCCCTCCCCCCCTTTCCCAAACACCCTCCAAAACCATTTTCCCCCCACTTTCCCCCCTCTTTTTCCCTCCCCCCATCTCTCCCCACCTTTCCAAACAGAGGGTAAGTAGTAGGTCAGATCATGGATTAGGCCAGTGAGGTCCACTGCCTCCCAGGCTTGTGCTGCTGTGTTCCGGGCAATGGATTTTTGATGGTTTTTGCAGTTTACATGAATCTAGAAAATCTGTTTTTGCTGTTTATATATCAAATATGTTCTTTATATCAAATAATTTTTTTTTTTTTATTGATCAGCTCTGCTTCTTTACCTCTGAGTGACAATTTGGAATTTAGGAATATGAGTTCCATTCCTGGCTCTAGTTCACACCCCTCCAATGAAGAAGATATAAATAAGCCTCTGTGGAAATATGTAACCAAGTTTGTTAAAATTAATGAAGGAGGGGGAAATATTACTTGGAAGTGTAATTTTTGCAATCAGATAAAAAAGAGCTCATACACAAGGGTTAAGGCTCACTTGTTAAAATTGCCTGGCTGTGGGATTGCTGCATGTTCACGCGTTACAACAAAAGATACTTCTGAAATGCAAAAATTAGAGGAAGAAGTAAAATTAAGGATGAAGGCCAATGCACCAAAAAAAGTATCTTTGCCTGTTCCTAATGTTTCAGTGAGTTCTAATTCTCTGAGTGTGAATAGTATTAATCACGGAGGGTTTGACTCAAAGAAGAGAAGACAAGTAGAAGTGGGAGTTCAAATCCAATTGAGAAGGCATTTAATATAGGAGCTCGTGATCAATTACATGCCGAGATTGCTAGGATGTTTTATTATGCAGGTTTACCATTTCACTTAGCACGAAACCCACATTTTGTGAATGCCTTCACTCAGCGTTGTTAAAGGCGCGCCTAGGCGCGCGCCTAGGCCCAAGTCGCCTCTGGGCGCCCATGTAGCGCCTCGAAGCCCTTCGGGCGAGGCGACATGAGTGAGGCGCGACTAAGGGGCATGAGGCGCGCGCCTTGCAACGAGGCACAAGGCGCAAGGCACACGCCTTTTGGGCTTCTCTCATAGAGGCCCAAAACTTAAACTTTAAAATAAAATAAAAAAAAACAGATTTCCAGCCCAACAGGTCAATGGGCTTAAGTCAGCCCAACAGCCCATGAGGTATATCTGCCCTGCCCTAGGTCAAACGAAAGGAAAAAAAACAGAAGAGAAAAAACGAAGAGAGAAACGGAAGAAGAGAGAAACGGCAAGACAGAAACGAACGGAAGAAAAAGAAGAAGAAGAAGAAGAAGAAGAACAAGAAAGAAAGACAGAAACGAAACGAGAAGGAGCAGGAGGAGGACAGAAACGAAACGAAAAAAAAGAGGAGAGAGAAACGGAAGAAGAAGAAGAAGAAGAAGAAGAAGAGGAAGAAGAAGACGACGAAGAAGAGGAAGGAGGAGAAGAACCTGCGAACCAACATCGCCGGTAGCCTGGTACGTCTTCACTGCGCAGGTATGTCTTCACCGCTGCACTTCGCTGCTACTGTTGCTGCTTCTTCACGTCTTTTCTGTTTTCTTTCTTTTTTTTTTCTTTTTTTTTTTTTTGTTTTGGTGATCTCTGTTGCTGCTTTTTTTTTTTTGTTGCTGCTACTGTTGCTGTTGTTTTTTTTTTTTTTCCCTACTGCTGCTGCTCTTTTTTTTTTTTTTTCTGCTGCTGCTTTTTTTTTTTTTTTCTGCTGCTATTTTTTTAATTTGTTTCTTGTTCTGTTGCTGCTGTTGCTGTTGTGTTCTTGTTGCTGCTCTTTTTTTCTGCTGCTGCTTTTTTTTTTTTCTGCTGCTATTTTTTTTATTTGTTTTCTTGTTCTGCTGCTGCTGCTGTTGCTGTTTGTGTTTTTTTTTCATCTGTTGCTGTTGCTGCCACTGATTTCCTTTTTTTTTTCCCTGTTCATCAATCAGATCATGCTGTAAATCTGCTTGTAAATCTTTTTTTTTTTCCTATTGACCACTATCTGCACAGATCATGCTGTTATCCATGTGTGTTTTTTTTCTTTCTGTTGCTGTTGCTGCCACTAATTTCTTTTTTTGTTTCCCTGTTCATCAATCAGATCATGCTGTAAATCTGCTTGGAAATCTTTTTTTTTTTTTTTCCTATTGACCACTATCTGCACAGATCATGCTGTGTTTTTTTTTTTTTTTCTCCTTTCTTTTTGGCTGCTGTAAATCTGCTTGTTCATTTTGTTTTTTTGTTCTGCTGCTATTTTTATTTCCTGCAGCTGTTTCTTTTTTTTTTTTTGTTCTGCTGTTGCATTCTAGTTTTTTTTTTTTTTTTTGGTGATCTCTGCTGCTACTTCTGCAGCTATTTATAGATGTCAACGCCATCGGAAGGTAGTAGTAGAAAGGACCCAGCATGGCAGTATGCACATTTGGAAAATCCACAAAATATTAATAGGTTCAAATGTAATTTTTGTGGAAAAATATCAAATGGAGGTGTTTATCGGGTCAAGCAACACCTTGCTGGGGGTTTTAGGAATATTACTGCTTGTCCAAAATGTCCAGCTGAAGTTAGAGAAGAGATTAGAGAGTACATGACAAAGAAAAAGAAAGAAAAAGAAGAAATGAATATGTTGCCTCATTTTGATGAATTGGCTAATGCATATGAAGAGGATGAAGAAGATGATGATGTAGAGGTCATTGAACGTGGTAAAAGACCCTTGGCTCATGGTAGTGAAGTTTCTAGTGCTCGTGGAAGTACTATTATCTCCACTGTGTCCAAAACTAAAAAGCCAAAGCAAAAAGGGCCTATTGATGTATTCTTCACTCCCAATCCGGACGTTGTTGTGCAAAATCGAAAAGCCCAAGGAAAACAAACAAGAATTGATGCAAATGATCCGTATAGAAAAGAATTAAGAGAGCGGGCATGTATAAGATTTGCAAGGTGGATGTATGATGCTGGAATTCCTTTTAATGCAGTTAATTGTGACAGTTTTGGACCTATGATTGAAGCTATTGGGCAATATGGTCCTGGTATGAAACCACCAAGTTACCATGAGGTGCGAGTTCCTCTCCTCAAAAAAGAGATAGAGCATACTAATAATTTGATGAAGGGTCATCGGGATGATTGGGTAAAGTATGGATGTTCTATAATGATGGATGGGTGGACTGACAAGAAAGGGAGGACATTACTTAATTTTTTAGTGAATTGTCCCAAAGGAACCATGTTTGTGGAGTCCATTGACGCTTCTAGCTACTCAAAGGATGCTGAAAAAATGTTTCAACTAATTGAAAAGTTTGTGGAGCGTATTGGAGAAGCTAATGTGGTCCAAATTGTCACAGACAGTGCTGCAGCTAATGTGTTGGCGGGTAAGAATTAGTGGTTATTGGAAAAAAGTTTTTTATTTAGTAGTATTAAAAGAATCAGTTATCTAAAACTCTTTTTTTATCTCTTTCTTTGTTTTGGTTCTAACAGGAAAGTTTTTGGAGGCAAAGTTTGCACACTTGTATTGGACACCATGTGCTGCCCATTGTTTGGACTTGATGTTGGAAGACATTTTTAAGATACCAAGTCTCAAGAGAGCATTTGAAAGGGCTATTGTGGTACATGGGTTCATTTATAACCGCCCAACTTTGCTAAATATGATGAGGCGGTTTACACAAATGAAAGAGTTGATCAAGCCTGCAAAAACCCGATTTGCAACTGCCTTTCTCACTTTAGCTAGGATTCATCAACAAAAAAACAACTTGAGGAAGATGTTCACTTCAGAAGAATGGACAACAAGCAAATGGGCAAAGGAGCAACAGGGTAAAAGGGTTGCACAAATTATGTTAATGCCTTCATTTTGGAACACTGTTGTCTATGCCCTTAAGGTCTCAGGTCCACTTCTTTGTGTACTTAGATTGGTTGATGGTGAGAAAAAGCCTCCCATGGGATACATTTATGAAGCTATGGATCGGGCTAAAGAAGCCATTTCAAATGCTTTTGGCGGAAAAGAAGAAAGATATAATAATATCTTTGAAATCATTGATAGAAGGTGGGATGTTCAATTGCATCGTCCTTTGCATGCAGCTGGATATTTTTTGAACCCAGAGTACTTTTATTCGAATCCCAATATTGAGCACGATAATGAAGTCATGACAGGGTTGTATAATTGCATATCAAAGTTGGTCCCAAATATTGATGTGCAAGATAAGATCAGTCAAGAGTTGTCTATTTAGAAGCAAGCTGAAAATTTATTTGGGTTGCCTATGGCGATTAGGCAAAGGGCGACAACGGCACCGGGTAAACTATTTTATCCCATAACTTTATTCCATTATATTATAAAATTAATTTTTTACATTTATCCCATAAATTTATGCTAATTACCTATAATAAACAGCTGCATGGTGGGCTGCATATGGTTCCAAGACCCCAAATTTGCAAAAATTTGCGATAAAAGTTCTTAGCCTGACGTGTAGTTCATCTGGTTGTGAGCGGAATTGGAGTGTATTTGAGCATGTGAGTATTTTTCTCAAGTCTAATGAATTTAAAATATTTTTCTGCTCTACATATAAATTTTAATATCTTTTTTAATTGTTGCAGATTCATAGCAAAAAAAGAAATAGGTTGGATCAAAAACGTCTCAATGATCTAGTATTTGTTAAGTACAACAGAGCACTGAAACGTCGATATGATATGCGTGACATACTTGATCCCATTTCTTTGAAGAATATTGATGAAAGCAATGAGTGGTTGCTTGGGAGGATGGATAGAGAATTGGATGAAGATGATGAGTTTGTGTTTGATGATGATATTTTGACATGGGGTGATGTTGCTACAGCTTCTGGAGTTGGAGAAAGTAGTCAAAGAACTAGAGCAACATCAACTTCAAGGGCAAGGGCAACACCAAGAGTGACTAGATCATCAAGTGTTCTTCAATTGGTAGATGAGGAAGAGTCAGAGGAGACGGATGAGGAAGACGTGGATGGATATAAATCCAATGATGAAGGGCAAGATTATGGCTTACTTGGTGTAGATGTTGAGGATGACTGTTAGGTCCTCCTTAGGAGCATTTGTGTTGTTGCTTTGAGTGACTTTGATGTATTTTTGTGTGGTGGTTTTATGTAAGGTGTCACACTTTTGTACTTTTGTTGGTACTTTTGTTGAATGTTTAGCATTTAGAGTGATGGGTGCTTTATGACTTTTAGAGTTCTTCTAATATTCCTCTTCTTTTTTGCTCTAATTTGTGAATTATCTATCTATACCAAAATATATATTTTTTATCTATAATGTGCACCTCGCTTCAATGAAGCCCGCGCCTCGCCTCACGCCTTAGCGCTTAGGCCCCAGGAGACCTTAGCGCTTTGATGCGCCTCTTGCTTTTCAAAACACTGCCTTCACTATCGCTGCCAACAGTCCACTTATCGGTTATGTGCCCCCGGGGTACAAAATGTTGAGGACGAGTTTACTCCAAAGAGAGAAGGCAAACATTAAAAGATTATTGCAACCTATTAAAGGTACGTGAAGGGAAAAGGGTGTACGCATTGTGAGTGATGGGTGGAGTGACTCACAAAGGAGGCCATTAATCAATTTCATGGCTATGACAGAAGGTGTGCCTATGTTTCTTAAAGCTGTTGATTGTTCCAATGTAACAAAAGACAAATATTTCATTACTAATTTTATGAAGGAGGTCATTAATGATGTTGGGCATGAAAATGTAGTTCAAGTGATTACTGACAATGCTCCAAATTGTAAAGGTGCAGGGCAAATCATTGAATCACAATTTCCTAACATTATTTGGACACCATGTGTGGTCCACACCCTCAATCTTGCTTTGAAGAACATTTGTGCAGCAAAAAATGTTGAGAACAACCAATTGACATATAGCAAATGTAGTTGGATATCAAACATTGTTGGCGATGTTATGCACATAAAGCATTTTATCATAAATCACTCTATGAGGTTGGCCATGTTCAATGAGTTTGCTACTTTGAAATTGATTTCTGTGGCAGACACCCGCTTTGCTTCAGCGATTGTCATGCTTAAGACTTTAAGAGATTCAAACTTATAAAGCGGGATCTCCAAGCTATGGTTATAAGTGACAAATGGTCTTTTTATCGAGAAGATGATGTGGGGACGGCAAGATTTGTAAAAGAAAAGTTGTTAGATGACTTTTGGTGGGATTCCATTGATTACATTCTTCCCTTCACATCGCCTATTTATGATATGCTTAGAATCTGTGATACGGACAAACCTTGTCTTCACTTGGTGTATGACATGTGGGATACAATGATTGAAAAAGTGAAGACCACAATATTTAGGCATGAAGGGAAGCGGCATGATGAGTCATGTGGATTTTATGATGTGGTACACCAAATACTTGTTGATCGTTGAAACAAAAACAATACCCCACTCCATTTCTTAGCACATTCTTTGAATCCCAGGTGAATTACTTTCTTTTATTCTTACATCGTAATACACATTTTTTTATTATCAAGTAATTTTGAATTCCTTCTTTCTTTTGTGAAAGGTATTATAGCGACGAATGGCTTCATGAGGACCCGAGTCGAGTTCCTCCACATAAAGACGTGGAGGTTTCTAGAGAGAGAAAGAAATGTCTTGCAAAATACTTCCCCACTTCCGAGGAGCACTCAATGGTTAATATGGAGTATGCCAATTTCTCGCTTAGAATGGGGGAATTTGGGGAGTATGATTCTTTATATGATCGATATCATGTGGATCCAACGAGCTGGCGGGCCATCCATTGCGCATGTGCACCCATGCTTCAAAGCTTAAGCTACTTATGCAGCCTTCTTCTTCATCATGTTGCGAGAGGAATTGGAGTACTTACTCATTTGTGCACTCCGTGAGAAGGAACAAGATGACGCCAAAACGTGCTGAAGACTTGGTTTTTATTCATAGCAATCTACGTCTTTTATCAAGAAAAACCCCACAATATATGCAAGGTGAGACTAAGATGTGGGATATTGCAGGAGATACACATGATTCCTTCGAGGATGTTGGGGTGCTTGAGGTTGCTAATCTCTCGCTTGATGAGCCAGAGTTGGAGACCGTGGTCTTTACAGATGATGTTGATCGTGATCAAATTGATGGTGATGATGAGGCAATTGAAGTTGCATCAATTGAGTAAACTTTAGATGGAAATTGACTTTTTGTATTTTTGGAATGAAGGGGAAATTGATGATCCTCCCTTTTCTTTGTATGGAGTTTATGGAACTAAGGATATTTCAGGTTTAATGATTATTAAGTATGTTTCAATTTTGTATTGCATATGTTTGTTAGTTCGTACAGTGGTACTTGAATTTTTATTTATTTTGATTGCTAAATTGATTACAAAGTTAAAATGATAGTATCTTTTAGTATATGATTAGATATATTATTATTATTATTATTATTATTATTATTATTATTATTAACGTGTCCCCGACGTGCTGTGTCCTACTTTTTTGAGAAATGCCGTGTCGGCGTGTCCGTGCTTCTTAGAGCATCACTATACAACAGGAGATACAACCGTGGGATACATGTGGGGCCCAAGGAAATCTAGAGTTTTTCTTATTTTATCATTTTCTAATTTTAAGAGTTGTAATTAGGAAGGCTTTCTAATTTAGATAGGGATTCTTATTCTTGTTTTCTAGTTTGATTAGGATTGATTTCTTAGCCCCTAAGGCTCTTTTATTATAAATATAGCATTGTAGAGATCAATTATCTCAGATTTGGAGTTAACAAAATTTTCCCTTTTGTGGGTTTATCGTGGGAGAGTTTCTTCTTCGTGTGATTGTTCCCATGGGAACCTTAATTGTGCCCCAGCAATTGCGATTGTTACCCTACGATTGCATTAAACCCCCCTTTAACTGAACTTTGGACCTACACATGCTGAAGCACGACATATGGTAGAGGAACAACATAAAATCTCAGTGAATCCAATCATGGATGAGAAATACAAATGTCATGTAAAACCCCAATGAATCCAGTAAGCTAGAAATTTTTCTTTTATTGCAAAACTAGTTGCATTGGCACCCTATAATATTAGTAAGCCTCCTTCCACTAAATAAAATTATATGCAATCTTTTCCCCTTCTCACTATACTTCTTCAACAGTTGGCTTAGGCATAAACTCAAACTAGTAGATTCTTAACATGGGCATTGATCCAGTAGTTCTAAATTTCCCTTTAATAAGCATACTATTGGTAGGTTACAATAAATCAATAATTTGCAACAATTCTAAAAAATCTGCTAAGGAAACAATGCATTTGATGTACGGAAAAAATAATTAGCTAGACCAGAAACAACAATTGCTAAAAGAATTTATGTGTGAATGAGGAATTGGGAAAAAAGTTAGTACGCTAAAGCCTTGGAACTAGGGAGTCCAATAAAGCCTAGAAACTACATAGTGAGTAATGAAAGCAAGACTCCAAAATAGCAAATACTTTCCTAAACGATAATAAATTGCAAAGGAGAACTCAGACAGCTGCCCCCAAGATAGATGGCATAAGGCTTCAATGATGATGATAAAGTGAAAGGAGAATACATGTTCTTTTGCGAAAAACATATAAAAGATATGCTTTAGCATTAAATTTAAGGAGAAAAAAATGACAGGTTTTAATTTATTCCATCTATGAAAATATAAAGATGTTCAATGAGAAACAAGAATGATTTTTACATACCTTCATCATGGTCTGGCTGGCCTCTAAAGAATCTCCAGTCAATTACAATGGGGTTACAAGTCATTGAGCCATGTTGCCTAAAATAGAAAAATTAAAAGAGGTTAATTTTGACAAGAAACACGATAAGTAAATTTAGAAGGAACCAAGGAGTTAATATATCATTAATGGTTACAGTGATACATATCACTTAAAAAAGCAGGAAAAATTGCAAAACCAAAAGTTTTTGAGGTTTTGATAGTAAAAGATAGAAAATACAGAATTTAATTAGCGTAAGCAAGAACCTGATAAAGCAATGAATCAAAACTGTATCCACTATCCACAGAGGTGAAAAGGTAAAAAAGAAAAATTTAAGGCATAAACCCACTATAGAATGAATTTATCAAAAACACAAGGGCTATATTATGCTTATCAAAAACACAAGGGCTACATTATGCTTAGATTGCACAATTGCTAAATGTATGTCAAAATTTCATCAAAACACAAAAAAATAAAAAAAAATAAAAAAATAAAAAAATAAAAAAATAAAAATCATAGCCATTTGTCTTCAGTCAAGTCAGACAAGTTGCCATGGCGGCATTGGAAATCAAGAATATTAAGGAAAAAGCTATAGTAGTTATAAGATCAGCATGGTTGCTACTATGAAATTAGGACTTTTTTTCCCTCAACAAGTGAAATGGGTCACATTGGATAGTCTATAGGGAAGCATCATTAACATGTCAAGGCTAGGAAAATCATGACTAGCGCAAAGCTTAAAACACTAGGCTCAATATCTTTGAAGGGCATAATGTGCAATGATCGGGTGCACATTGAATTTTGTAGAACTACAAAGACAACATGGCAAATGAAGTCTCAAACTATCTATAGCCATGTGATTGATCCTTAGAAGACGACTAGAGTAAATGGTTGCATAATGTAAATGTCATACTCTATCAACTCTTCTGAAGTAAACTGCTCAAATTCTCTGGCCCTAGCACTAGGATGAAAGCCTCCTCTAACAAAATGATTCGAATGGATAAGTCCGTGCATTGGAAGTCAGAAATGTCAGGGAATTGCCAACTCCACCATCCAATCCATTATCCACTTGCTTTCAATCCCACTGCCCACACTATTTTATGGGCTAAATGCCAAACCCGATTCACTTCCTTTCATTCCATGCATCTGGCTCAATTGGCATTTGATCATTTCCTCTATTAAACCTTCATTCCCACTGTCTATAATTGGTATTTTCAACTTGGTCACCCTTGCTTTGGTCCCTCACCCAATGCAACTCCTCGTCCAAGCTTCTCTACTTGAAAGCCAAAGTTGGCTGGACAACCTGTCTCCTAGTTGTTGTATACACCAAATACCAGTTTTCACAAAAAGAATATCTCTTTGGAAGTCTCGTGCATCTATCTACATCTAATTATCCATGGTGCATGACTTCAACTCATCTAAAGAGGAGAATATTTAGTACAAGGCCACAAAAGATATTATCATTAATGGTTGAACTATCTTCTCTCAGCCCGGTGGATTGACCAGGAACTCAACTAAGTTAACTGCCCTAGTCACATAACAGGTGAAAGTCATCTTGAGCTCGAGTTGGATGAATTTCAGTCCACCCACCCAGTTAAGTCACAACTTGGCCTCAGTTGTAGTAGTTTGGCTGAGTTGACTGAATCGACTTAAGCACATCTTACCTACACATATTAAAGCAACAAACAAGAAATGCAGATAGGCCAACCGTCTAAGTTAAAACATAATTAAATAATGACTCAATTGGAAACACAATTCATATTAATTGTAGGTAAGTTGTTTTAGAAAAAATAATATTGTTTGATTGTTAGTAAAACAAGAAAAAATGCATAATTTTGAATTATTTAATTATTATATACGATAAGGTACAATAAAAGTATCTCTAAAAATGAATTTACTGCTCTGTTGGGTTCTTGGTCTACTCCAGGGGCAGACCCAAGTACATTCATGTGGGGGCGGTCGCACCCGTTGGACCTCAGACCTCAGTCCACTTCTAAAACCCAAAATGAAAATTCTAGCTCAACTTTGAAAATTCACACAAAAATCCTGCATCCGCCCCGAAAACCCACACAAAAATCCTCCAAAACCCAATTGCCTGTTTGGATCCTCACCCCTCAAACGAAAATCCTGGTCCACATCACTGATCTACTCGACCCCATAACCAGGGGCGGAACCACATTAAGGCTTGGAAAATCCTTTCAACATCAACAAAATGCAACCCCCCACCCTAGGTTTTTAGAATTCTTAAGTTAAAATCCATCCTGGACACACAACTCCTCTTTTCAAAAACCTCTCCAGACTCCAACCCTAACCCTTTTCCAGTTTTCCTTCTTCGTTTTATTCTTCTTCTCTTTTCTCCTTTAATCTCTCATCTTCAGTTCGGTTAATTTAATCATTTTGCACACCGTCTTCTCGATGTCCAGCATTTTCAAGGAATCAAGATCCTCTCATTTTTTCAGCTCGTGAAGAAGAACGATTCTCAGTTATTCCCTCACGATTGGGTATGTGATTTCATCATCTCATCAGACATCAGCTCTTTTATGTTCAAATGCAGTTGAGTTTGGAGATTTTTGGGGTCTTATTTTATGTGGTTTTTACTTTGTTATTATAGCTTTCGTCTTCGTCATGTTATAAAAAGTGTTTTAGAGTTTGTTTGGAGTGTACTTTCTCTGTTTGTTTGAATCTTTGATGCTGACATGGATTGATTAAACCCACTTTTGTCAGGATTTTCCACTTTATTAAACCCACTTTATTATCAGGATTTTTCACTTTAATAAAGTGGGTTTTCTCTGTTCATGTAATTTCTCCGTTTGTTTGATGTTGACATGGATTGATTAAACCCACTTTTTTTTTTTATCTGATCAACCATTGGGATTAGTAGAAATTGACGTGTCATTGTCCTAGAAAGATTGCTTTTTTTCATGAGATTTGGGTTTTTTGGCTGAGATTTGTTGAGAGTGACGTGGATTTGTGATTTATGACTTTGTCTTTGTAAATTGAAAATGCATCTGATAGTTTATGACTTTGTCTTTGTAAATTGATTGGTGATAGTATTCAATTAGTACTAGTGTTGTAGCTGCCATGATATGATATTAAACTAATACTAATTAGTACCAACAGTGATCATTTTAGTTAAGAAAGTGAATTCAAGGTGAATTTGGGTTGGGCTTGTCATATATATTGAGAAATATCAATATAAGATGCAACAAGTATAAATGGTTGGTCTTTCATTCGTTCACCATAACAACAGTGTAAATGAATATTCCCCAGTTACCACCATGTGTTTATTGATTTGTTTGATGAATGGTTCATATTTTGAGAATGCAATTGAGAATGTAGTTCAACAAAAAATGAGAAAATGCAATTGAGAATGCAACTTCAAAGAAAATGAGAAAATGCAATTGATAATGCAACTTCACAGAAAATGAGAAAATGCAATTGAGAATGCAACTTCACCATTATGAGTATAATGTAGTTCGATATTCAGACTTTCAAAAATTGTCAACTGTTTCAGATGTGTGTCAATGGTTAGTAAAGACTAGAAGATCAACATTCTACCAACTTGTTTTTAGAGTGATTGAACTTATGCTTACTCTTCCAGTTTCTACTGCAACTACTGAACAATCATTTTCAGCAATGAATATTGTCAAAACTAGGCTTTGCAGCAAAATGGAGGATGATTTTCTCTCTGACTCTTTGATTGTGTACATTGAAAAAGAAATTGCTGAGAAGCTTAGCCCAGAATATATCATAGACGATTTCTGAGATTTCAAAGAAGTTCCATTTTGATAGATGATTGAGTTGAAATGTACTAAAAAACAATTATTTTACGACTTTTCTTTGCTTATATTTTGTTAAAAATGAATAGATACTGGTTTTAATTTTCATATAAAATTTAGTCTTGAATTGTAATATATTTTTCATGCTTGAACTTACAACTATGTCCAAAGAAAACTTAAAAATATGATAGTTATAAATATTGTTGAAATAAAAATTTATTCAAGTTTTGGCCCCGATGAAATCCTGCTTTTGGTTCCACCCCTGCCCATAACTAGCAAATCAGATCGACTCACTAGGTCGAGAAACTAAGGATTGAAGCAAAAATGGAGTAAGGAATACCGGGCAACTAAGAAAAAATAACTTACATCACAAACCGTCTCCGTTAAAATGAATGTATGAAGAAAATCACTAGTAAATCAAAAATGAAACAAAGAACAACTTTTAATTGAAGCAATAGTATCATATAGAAAGGACAGAAATTGAGAGAAAGATCCATATTGAGAAAGATTTGGGTGGTGGGGAGAGAATATGAGAGAGAGAGAGGAAGGACAGAAATTGAGAGAAAGATCCAGAGAGAGAGAGTGAGAGAGATTTGGGTGGTGGGGAGAGAATGAGAGAGATAGATCAAGACTGAGAGGAAGGGAGAGAGACATTGAGGGAGATCCAATCGGACCACTTGAAGTATGCAGGGAGAGGGATATTGTTAGAGAGAGAGATTAAAGAAGAGGGAGGGAAAGATTGAGAGAGAAGTGAGATGGCATACCTGGAGGTGTCGAGCGGCAGCCTATCGCTTTGGTGGAGGTTGGTGGGAATTGGGAATACGAGGGTAGGGTTGCAACGTGCTTTGTTGGAAAGAGGAGAAATTGAACGAAAAACCGGGGAGATATGTTTTCCAAATTCGAAACGATGGACTCTCGCGAGGGAACTTTAGTTGGCCGGGCCCTCCGCATTATTTCCATTTCCATCTACCAAAACCAGCAACAGCCGGTGATACGTACGGACTACATAATCACTAAATGCATAGACACCCTTTGTATTATTTTTATTAATTAATTTATTTTGTAAACTGTATATTTATCTTTTTTATTGCTAATTTAATTTTTATATGTTTTGTCAGATGTTTTATTCTTTATGTTAGGTATAAATAGAGCATGCTGAAGATCGGCCAGGTGTAAAAAAAATTAAATGAAAGACATATTAACAATAAAACAACGTAGTAAAGCAATTAAATGTAATTTTAATAACACGTAGTTCACAATATACACATTCGTACGAATTATTCAAATGAGAAGACACCGAATTCAAATTTTGAAATGTTTGCGTTAACCTCTAGAAATGTAAAAAAAATTCAAATTATAACACAAACAATATCAAACAAACTATTAATGCCGAGTAATTGTAATTCCATCTTTCAAGTTCTTCGTGGTGGACCTATAGGCATATAGAAACCTGTTTGATAATTTTATAATTAATTAAATATCTTGTTAATGAAAAATAATCTACTGAAACTATCTCAATAGTCACCATAAGAGGACATTATTACCTGGAATATGTAGATCTACTTTCAAAAAGTGTTGTTGATGTTCAGTCCATCCTCTAAATCTTCTAAAGCCTTCATTGTTATAAGGTCTAACTCGATCTCTTCCAACATCTCCCCTAATTCCCTCATATCTTCGAATTTAGTCTTCAGCTTCGCGTGGATGTCTTGAACCGGTCAAGGAGGTGGTGGAGTGCTTACTATGGAATGTACCAGATCTACAATATTCTTTTCAAATCCTCTTCTTTTGAGATCGTAGAACAATTGTTCCTTATTCATCAAATGTTTTCTAACACATGTTCCTTCAACCATTTTCTCTTTCCTGAACTTTATCCATGAGGGCTGAATATATATTTCAAATGACTGTAACAGGTTGACAAACTCCATCGCATGCCATGGTCGAAACAGC
The DNA here is from genome assembly GCA_003546025.1 of Camphora micrantha. Lineage (NCBI taxonomy): Eukaryota > Viridiplantae > Streptophyta > Magnoliopsida > Laurales > Lauraceae > Camphora > Camphora micrantha. Next base: position 35,482,690 of record QPKB01000012.1, on the reverse strand, counting down.
CAGTGAGTTGTTCGCTCGAACAAACCTGGTGGTCACTGGCCACTGTCTGATGAAAAACATTGCAGAAACCTGTCCGCCCGAGCGAACTATGTGTTAGCTCGAGCGAATGAGTTTCTGGAATGGCTCGCTCGAGCGAGCATATGTTAGCTCGAGCGAACTTGTTACTGTTTGACGAACTTTGAAACAGAAGCTCGTCCGCTCGAACGAACATTCTGGTGGCTTGAGCGAAGGAAGTTCTGGGAGGGTCCGCTCGAGCGAACTCATCCGCTCGAGCGAACCTGGGCACAGTTCAAGGTATTTTTTCTGTGACCTATTGGTAACCAAATGTAGATAAGTCTCACTATGCACCTTGTGTCTCAACACACCAAAGATCTTCAGCGGCACCAAACTATGTTTCATAACCAATGCTGTGACATTAAGTGTACAATGAGAAAATCCTCGGGAGATCAAGCAACCACTATGTATCACCTCATTCCATATTAGCGAATTTATTATAAATTTTCCTTCTGATTCGTTTTGAAACAGAATTTATTGGTTTGTTACGTTTGAAATTATCGATAAGGTTACTCATCTGATTCATCTGAATTTGTAAGCATATATTTGTTCGGAGTAGTTCCTTTTATCGATTTTGGAAATGTATTATTATTAGTCGAATTGTATCGATTCAGGTTTTGGTTTTGAACGACACCACTAAGCTTAGGTCTCCTAGTTGGGTTGATCATCCGACTTGGGATCTTTAAAATTATTTGCCAACTGCAGTTTGGATTCTGTTTGTTTGCTCCGGCCATGGCAACGGTTCTGTTTTCCGGTCCCACGAGTAGTGGCAACGGTTTCTGTCTGTTTGCTCCAGCCATTTCATATGGCAACGGTTATTTGTTCCGGCTATTCTATATGGCGACGGTTTCTGTCTGTGTGCTCTTATTACTTCGGTAATAAAAGAATTTAGCTAAATGTGGTTTGTCAATATTTGATTTATTTGTCAGTTAGTTTGAAATATTTAAATCATGAAATCCTTTTATTTGTACAAAAATGACTCATTTGATTTACTCTTATATGGGTTTCGTTTCAATTGCATTTTTATGATTTTAAAGATAATATTTATAAACTTGTTTATCTTGTCTGTATTATTCACCTGCCAGACCGTCGTGTCTGATACTCTTTTGTTTGGTGTCAGATGTTGGACTCGCAGCCCTTGAGGCGGAGTGCGCGCAGGAGGCAATAGGGCCTCAGGTGGAGCACGAGTAACAGCCAAATGATGTCATGTAGACGTCATGTTGGGTCTGGAGTTTCGATAACACCTTTTAGTGAATGACTTCTATTTTGGGAACTTGTTTATGGCCTATGTTGGCCTTATTTGGAATGTATAACTTAAATTACTTTTGATCCTCACAACTTTAATCTTAATTTTGGGCTACGCTCTTATGTATATATTCCTCTTTTGATACTAAACTTGTTCAATTACCTTATGTTACATATGATTTTATTTTGCTACATGCTTCTGCATGTTATTATTCGTTATGAAATTGATTATTTGGTTGTGATGGATCGTCTGAAATCCTCACCATGGAATCCTGTGGGAAAACAATTAGCGCGTGCGGGCGAAATTTTCTGGCCCGTCGCTCCACGTTCCTCGGACTAAGGACTAGATTATCAGGGCCTCGGTATGGGGGCGTAACATTCTTTATACAACCATTACCTTTTTTCATTAATTTGACATTCCTATACATTACTTTCTTGGCAAGGAAAATCAGACATCGGAAGAACAACAATTTATGAAAATCTTCTTTTTTTTCTTTCCATGGGGAACATCTAGAAGTTTTCCATATAATGTAATTTCAAAAAAATTTGGCACTTTCCAATAATGGTAAGACTGTTTTATCATATTTTTCTAATTGTTTAAGATTTATTTGCATGTCCTCTAAGATCGAGCTTTTATGCTAATATTGTTAGATTGTATGGACTCAATCCATCAGATGATGTAATAAATTGATTAATTTCTTTATTTATCAATAATATCATGTTTTCCTTTCATGAGATGAATGATGTTTTACTACTTAATACACATGACCAATACATATGACATAAATGGTTCATGAGATGAACTGCGTCCCATTAGTATATTAGATGTGATATATGTGTATGGATGAGATCCACACACGTGAGACATTTGTCACAAATCTTATACTTAAACATCTTCACAACCGGTGATGAGACTGGGCATATCATCTAATAAGGTTGCAGCGCTTTGATCACTAACAGATAGTGTGATTTGTCTCGATCATCAGAATGTAAGATTCTGGATCACGGTGCTGGTACATTGGATGTATTGAAGGACCATGAGAAGCACCTTATGGAATACTGTCTCGAGTTTAAGGTTTGCTCTCATAATTCCCTAGCAATAGGCTCTCAATCCTGAGACATTGATGAACTCAAGTTTCTATCTATTCATTTGCTTTGAGTCACCAATGAGTAAGGCCAACTGTAGGTCAACACCTCGGTGTCTTGGGTACGTGGTAGTAGGACTGTGCGAACATCCAATGGTCAAGATGGAATCTATCTATATTATTCCCTTGTGCCAATTAATGGATTTGTCATTACTAAGTGCGCACCCATCTCGATTAAAAGTTAATTGGATGGTACTGATGATCACTGTGATTAATTGAGGCTCAAGGATAATAAGATGTGGATTTAAATTGGTGGGACAGTTTTAGTCCAATTAATCCATGGATATTGATAGAGGGGCTTACTTGTGGTAATCGGGAAGTTTAGGGTCTTCATCGTAATTTATTCCTAAGACTGGAGCGCAATTGCATTTATATAGTGGTGTTATTTGCAATTAACTGTGGGCCCGGATTACACATGAGATGTGGGGTCACAGTGTCCCAGTTGGAGCCAGCTTTATATGGAATCCCTAGTGGTCCCCACGCTAGCCCAAGTTATTGGAAAGATACTAATCCTACTAGAACTCTAAGATGAAGGAATCATGAAGTTACTATTTCTATTTGAAGTGAGACTTCTAATAGTGGTAATAGTAATGTTACTATTTTGTGTGGAAGTAAGACTTCTATTTCAATTAGTACAAGAGAAGGAGGTTGCTTAATGCTATAAAAGGAGTAACAAATGAGCTGAGACGTACACAACCTTGGAATTCATGCCTGGCCCCTTTTGTGTAATAGTTGCACATACCTCTCTTCCTCTTCTAGTTCTCTTTTAGTTTCGTTTGGATCTTGTAGTTGTTTTCTTTAGGAGATCCCACCCATCTCCTTTAGAAAAGAGATCTGGTACGGGTCATAGCGTGGAAGACTAAGAGGTCTTGGAAATCTAAAGTAGTTTTCTTCTCCATTAGAGCACAACCAGGCTGCAAAGGTATAATCTGCTTCTCTATCTATTGTAGATTATTTTGCATGGTGTTGCTTGTATTATTGTTGTACATGATAGATAAGTATGAGGGATTGCATCCTGAATATGGTTAATGGCCTTATGGGTGTTTGATTCCTGAGTCAAGTGGGCCAAAAGTTTTTGAAATCATATCCACAAGGCCCACCTATTTCCAACAAATATACCAAACAAACAACCCAATAATGAGCTTTTATGCTAGTACTAAAATCATTGTTTAACAAACAACCAATCTAAAGATGAGCAGGCCCACCTCAGTTAGAGTTAGATTTTACCAAAGCAGTTTTTAATTTAAATGTGGAGCCCATTGATAAACTTAATAGGGCTGAGGCCCTCATGGGACCATGAAGGCCTTTATCGGTCTTTTTTTCTTCTTCTTTTTTTTGCCCGTGCTAATGGAGGGTTCCCATTGAAAGCAAATGGGCATGATGTTTAAGGATGAGCCCCATCCAATGAAGACACCAAGATCCAAGCATAAATGTTCAGTCCATTTTGCCAATGCATAGGATTTGGATTAGCCTGATTAGAACATCCTCAACCTTATAGATTTATGTGTGCAATGAATCCCGAACCCTTTATATTGATTGGTTTGTGCTTTGCTGAAGTTTGTTTGACATTGAAAAAAGTTGACCACCCAAGAGAAAAAAACATAATTATTGATGAGGTCATACAAAGAAGCTAACATATAAAATACATTAATATGATATATTACATTATTATTTTTTGAAGAACAAAACCCAATGCCAGATCTATACAGAACACAAAACAATATGTATAAAGAAAAAGATTCATCAAATTAATAAAATTCACTACATATTCTTGAATTTTTTTAAAAAAAAATGGATGATTGGAAATATGATTGAGTCATTGCATTGCACATCATCATCTTTAAGCACCATTATCTCTTCGATACAGCGATAACTCTTTGTATAAAGAGAGAGAGCTACTACCCATTAATATAAATGAATAAAAAGACCTACAAAAATGAATTTAAATGAGAGACCGTTAATTAAGAGTTGGATTACTATATTTGTATCGGATCCTTAACTTGATGAATGTACATCATAAGAGATCAATGGCCCGCTCCCGTTAGATGAAAATGGATGTCCAAACAGGGAATATATTATATTAACTTTTTGTAGTTGCAATATTACATCAGTTTTTCTTTCTTTCTTATCTCCCTCTCTTCTTCCCCTTTCCCTGCACTGCGCATCCCTCTTTCTTTCTCTTCTTTCTCTCCCTCCTTATTCTTTTTCACTACACACAGCCCATTTCCTGCCACACACACACACCTGCACCCCTTCATCTTCTCTCTTCCCCCTCTCGTCCCTCCTTTTCTCCTTGCCAATGCACCCCCTCCATTTCCTGCCTCCCTACATCATTCCCTCTCTCTTTCTCCACTGCTGCTCTCCCCCTCACTCTGCCCCACTCCCTCTCTCTGCCCACTCTCTCTGCCTCTTTATCTCTCTCTCTCTCTCTCCCTCTCCTCACTCCGCCCCACTCTCTCTCTCTCTGCCCACTCTCTCTCCCTATCCCTGTTACTCTCTCTCTTTGCTTCCTTATTCTTCTTCACTGCACACAAGCCACTTGCTACCACACACGCACACCTGCACTCCACCCCTACACCCCTTCATCTTCTCTCTTCCCCTTCTCTTCCCTCCTTCTCTCCCTACCAATGCACCCTCTACATATCCCTGCCTCCCTGCATCATTCCCTCTCTCTTTCTCCACTGACGCTCTCCCCCTCACTCCGCCCTGCTCCTTCTCTCTGCCCACTCTCTCTCACTCCCTCTCCTCACTCCGCCCCACTCTCTCTCTCTCCCTCTCCCTGCCACTCTCTCTCAACGTCTTTCTCTCTCACTCCCTCTCCTCACTCCGCCCCACTCTCTCTCATTGCCCGACTCCCTCCTCTCTCTGCCATTCTCTCTTTCTCTCCCTACGTACCCATCTCCTCTACCCGAGCCCAGTCCACCGGTATAATGTGCACCACACTTGTGATTCAGTAAAACAAAGAAAGAATCAAACATTCTACTATCATATATAGAAAAGCTTACCTATGACAGAAAATCCGATGAAAGCTTGACGTTTCAGCGCCATTGACATTCCGAGTCATAGAGTTGTGCATAAGGAAACCGCCATTGACGTTTTAGCGCTTCCATTCTTTCAATGAAATGGTAGAGAAGAGAGAGAAAGTAAGCATTAAGAAGTAAGAAGATGCTGATTTTGCCTGGATACGTGCATTAGATATGATCAGCTACGAAGAGTGGGGAGTGTGGATGACGTATAGATGATGAGTGGAGATTGGGGTTGACGTGTGTCTGCATGTATGCAGACAAGTGTCGGCATACTAAGGGAGACTACATTCCCTTAGTATATGGATAGATTTGAATACGATCCTGACCCTAGTTAGAGCTTGTTTGGTAGCTGACTCTTACTACTATTTTCCTATAAGGCCACTCTAAAATACAAACATTGCCATTAAAAAAAGGCTAGAATAAAAAATGTATTTGGTAATACAATGATATGTTTTAAATAGACTTTTTTCAATCGTTGTTGAAAGTTTTTCACAAGTTTCTTGAGATCCACGAGGTATTGTTGAAAATTGACCGCATGTGTGTGTTCAGCCTTCTAAAGAGATTTAACGGTTTTGATCTTATGTTTGGAGCCCACAGATTTCAATAAATAATATCAAATGGTCCACACTATGCTGCACATATTTCGAGATTGCTGATGATTCGATGGTTGAAATTTGGATCGATAGTAATGCTTGACCTTTGAACATTTTTCAACAGTTTGGATTGTGATTTGCCATCCCGGAAATAATTTTAGAAAAAAGAGAGAAAAACAGGACTACTTATGGAATAATCCAAAATTGAGCATGTTACATTCATTAGTCATTGATATTTGTTTGCAAATTTCTTTAGATCCACATGGTATCTATCTAGCCTTGAAAATTGACCATGTAGCTTGTTTAGCTTTTCAAAGAGATCTAACGGTTTTGGGCCAAAGAATCCAAAAAATCGTATTAAGTTGCTTTCTTTTTTTTTTTTTGCACATTTCTTGAGATTGATGATGATCCAACGACTAAAATTTGGTCCCCTAGCCGTGTTTGATCTTGTGAACATTTCTAATGGTTTGGATCTTGATTTACTCTCTCAGATTAAAAAAAAAAACAAACTGGGCGTTGTGGACATGGAGAGAACTATTCATGTGCCTCTCTTTTTTTTTTTTCTTTTTTTTTTTTTTTCAACCTCTACTTTTCAATTGCATGCAAAAGGGGGTTGTGGATTTAAGGGTCATTGCCTCTATTTCTCTAAAGTGGGCAAAGGGTAGAAATCACTGCCAAAAGCTCTATTTTTCCAATCCTCTACTCGCTTTAGACATTTAGACAATTAGAGCCTGGAAATAGAGATGTCAAATATGGGCATAGACACCATTTACACATGCAAATTACACGTAAATGATCGTGCAAGTTTTTTTGAATCTTGGATTTATGGATACCATTTGGGAGAAGAGAGGGTGAGAAAGATTAGGGTTTGGGATTTTTTTTTTCCATTGGACAAGGTTAGTATGGCCTTTTTCAAAAAGGGGGTGAGGGGGAAGAGTCATCCACAGCAACTCGATTTGGTTGGATGACCTTGATTGAAAGAGGAATGGAAGACTTAAACCCAAAAATGAAAACTGAGATTTTTTTGTCCATTTCTTAAAATAGGGGAAAACTTGAGCCCTATTTGAAATTATCCCTTTCGCTGAGTGTGAATTTTGATCCCCTAGGAAAAGTGATCGCCATTCATCTATATATGAGACGTAAATTTTGTACGTCAAAAATGAAAATTCCAGTTACCCCCAAAATCAACAGATCATGATCGCTAGTCATAGTAACAACCGTGTTGAAAGAAATTTGTGAAAACAAAGTATCCAATTGACAGAATTCAAACACAAAATACGAGAAAGAATTACTTTACAAAAAAATGCTTTTCATTCATCATCAAGTCTATATTTACATGGATTCGCATATCAGGCCTTGTGGATGCAAGTTGTTTACAAATTCATTTTTTACAACTCCTTTATCTAAAAAAACAAATTCAACAAAATAAAAAAATTGAACAATAATGAAGAAAAATAGTAAAAATAAGATTTTGTGAGCCCATATCCGATAGTTCTGCATTTGGCCAAACATGGCTCTCTGTCTACCAATTTTTCAGTTCTTTTCTTTTGTTCTCTTCCAAATTTGGCTTCCAAGTCTTGGTACTGATCTGCCACTGATTTGGGATGATTTTATCAGATTATTTGGGAGGATTGAGTTTGATTTTGACTAACAGTGATCTTTGAAATTCATCACTTGTTTTTTCAAAGACCGTGTTTATGCAATCCAAGGGAGTTGCTGGTTTTTTGTTCCGACGAATGTCCAACGTCTTGTCACTCTAGGACCTTGTGTATGAAGGACCAAAATGAAGCCTAAGAGGGCATGCAATATAGAACTTTAAATGCAAGGACATATACATGTTCCTTTAAGTGAGAAAACCAGAGAAGAAGATTGTGTAGTCATGGATCTGGGTTGGTAGGGGTTGTAATACCATGAATAATCAGTTTCTTCCTCTAGAGGAACACTTCTAAAAGTACAGAGTTTCAAAGGCTAAGGACGCGTGTTGCGGAGCCTTAAGGCAAGACTTCACCTTCTTAAAGAGGAGTATTGAAAAGGTAGAGATTTTCCTTGAAAATTCTAAGTTGAGGAGGCTATACTGCTTCAGGGGGGTCGAGAGAATGTTTAGGAGGCTTGAATGGTCGCCCACGGGATGTATTTCTAGGCTGAGGATGCAGCTGGGGCAGTTTCAGGCAGTTTCAATGAGTTGCGATTTGAAAATGTATGAAAATTAGTAATTGTATCCCCCCGTACGACCAAATGGGAACTAGCCGAACATGGGACCTCCCATGTTCGGCTAGTTCCCGTTTGGACACAAAGTCAGATGATAGTAAAAATTTTGGTTCAAATAATCTCCAATTGCTTTGAAACTTTGGGAAACCTTTATGGAACTTGTTATTGAACATTGAGGGTGCTTTCACCATCATTTTATTCCTGGGAAGTGAGCAAAAGTGGGAGCCATCCTGCCATATCCGGCCAATCTTGAATTAGAGTGTTTTGGATTGGATCCTAGTCCAAATGGTTTTCAATTGCTTTTAGACCATGAGGAAACCCCTTTGGAACTTGTTCTTGGACTTTAAGGGAGATTCTACCTTGATTAGACCCCTAGAAATTGGTCAAAGTGGGTCCTAGCTCTCCATGTCCGGACAATTTGACTTGTATTTACTTCAGTCGTTCTGTATTTTAATTTATGCCCAAATAATCTTTGATTGGCCCGAAACCTTGAGTTACTTTTAAGAGTGGTATCCACTCGGACTAACTCTTGAGAGTTTGAAGAACTTAAGATGGCCATGTCGGATTGTTCCTTCGAAATAGGTAGAGGGTGGGATGAAAAAGTCTCATTCTCTCTAGTATGTAGTGTCAAAATAAGGTCCACACTCATAAAATGTGGATTTTAATCTTGCACTATTTTAGGCATAGAATTATCCTCGTATCATTTTAGGCATATAATTATTCTGTCATTCGTTGATTAACGGTTTGAGATTGATTCAATTACCATAATTAATGGGTCAAATAGACCATGTATAGAATTGAGTAATCTATTTATGAGGATGAAATCTTACAAGGAGACGATCCGACTGATTCAAAACTTGTTTCAATAATCTCAGAATTATGTCTCATGGAAGGAAAGATATGGTATCAGAGCCATTGTATTCCTTTTGAGTTTGTGTGATTTTTCTCAAAGCTTTCTTATCTTCGATTTCTGTAAATCCTATACTCAGCATTCTGACCAAAGGGGATTAGTTGCCGCTATATGAAAGGATCTGAAAAATCCTTTTTCTAGTTTGTCCAGATTCTTACTAAATAAGTATATTAAAAATTAAACTCAAAATTACTATATGTATATCAGTATATTATTACTAAATAAAACTCAAAATTAAAAATAATAAATACCTTTATGAGAGAGGGATAGCTAATGGAGAAGTCCTTCTTAGTTGAATCCTCAACTTTAGAGAAGTCACTCTCACTTTTCACTTCTTAGAAATCTTTGTAGAGAGCTTAGACTTTAGAATGAGACTTAATAGAGCTTAGAGCCTTAGAACCTTATAGGGAGTGTGAGAAATGAGAGGAATGAGGGCTATTTATAGAATTTCTAAGTGATAAAATGACATAAAATACCCCCACATATGACCGTTTTATAGCAATTGGGGGGGTATAATGATAAAAAATGATCAAAAGACACAAATACCCCCCATTTGACTGTTTATAGTGTTGGGGGGTTAAAAATGTAAAAAAAAAATATATTTTTGACTATTTTTTGAGAGGGGGGTTTCAAAAAAATATGACCGTTGGGCCTCCTCGGGCCGTGCCTTGTGCCGGACCGGGCCGAGCCACCGGCGGGCTTGGGGCCTCAAGCCCAGGTTTTGCTCTTGGGCTTGGGGCCGTGCTGGGCCTTGGGCCTAGCAGCCCTGGCTCATCACGGCCCAGGTTTTGCTCTCGGGTTGGGCCGTGTCAGCCCGTTGACTAAGTCAATGGTCCAGGCACGGCCCAGGCGCGGTTTTTTCGGGCCGGGCCCGGGCTGGGCTTGGGCAACCCGCTTAGATTTACATGCCTAACTGGAACCGGTATCACACCGTCCGTCTAACCATAGCTCATCATGATAGCTCTAATCCACAACCAATATAGCTCCTACCAATGATGATCAGTCCAAAGCCTGAGCTTATGATAACTAAGTGAATGTTAATGCCGACTGAAGGAAACAAGTATAAGTCTGTGTCTGTCTAGGCTTGCTTTGCACGAGAAGGTCTTCACAAGTCCCTAAGAGGTCCAAGGTACAAGTCCAATCTATGGAATACAGTCCACGTCCATCATTGGATCCATACTAAGGCCCACCAAAACCATGGCCTTAGTCTAAAACAGTTTGAGTATAATATCCAAGTTCAGTCCATCACTAACCATTCCATTCTCATTCAATAATGAATCACAAGTTTACAAAATCCAACCTCTTCATCCTAAGGCTTCACACGTCCAAACTTAGGCCCTATGAGGGCCCACCTAGCCACAGACACGGTTCATTAATCTCCAAATCATATCATCAGGTCACCACTAGGTAATCCTAGGTTCAGGTCATCCAATTCCCTTTAATTATGTGGGTATTAAGAATAGAAGGAACATAAGAGTGATAATAATACATCAAGTATTATAAACTCCAAATTGGGGAAATCAAAGGGAGGTAGCAAAGGTCCAAACCTAAGTAATGGTCCCACTTTCAGGTCCAGGTCCTTCTCTGTCAAGGATACTGTGTTTGGTGTTCCAGAAGTTACGGGCATATTTGACAACGTTTAAAGTTCGAATTAACTTCCAAACCATACCCTAGACCTGTTACACCCCATCCCGAGTTAATCGAGATTAACACTAATTGATTGAGATTAATGCTAATTAACCATGTTTAATTAAGCTAATTGTGGTTAATGACCAGAGTGAGATAAATTAGTCTCAAATGAAAGGATTAAACTTAATAAAATGAATTTGAATAAGATTAAGGTAAGTGAGTTGATTTAAGACTCAAACAAGGAAAGACAAGAACTATTCCGTAAATGCGGATTTTTGCGTATTTTGTCGAATATGGTAACTCTTGATACCAATGCGTATATCTCAAAAAGTACATTAACTTTCATTTTAGACTTGAATTGAATGGATCAAATGAGTCTTCATTTGACTCGAAATGTAAATAGAGAAAGAAAAGGAGGACTTGTGTGCAAATTGATATTGATAAGGTTGGAGATGAACTCCAAATGAGTCCATTCACTCATTTTCCAGCCCAAGTGTTAGAGAGCAAAACCCTAGATTCCTTTCCTTCATTCTTCTTCCATTTTCTCTATCAAATGTTAAGGTTTGGAGTGAAACAAGTGAATTGAGAGGACATTGAGCTGCTTCATCTTCTCCATCAAGTTTCTTCCATTTTGAAGTGTTAGAGTTTGAGAAAAGCCTCAAATTTCTCTCCATCAAGTGACAAGTAAGTGTCTACAGAACTTTAAAGTTTTGTTGAGTGGTTTGGAGTAGTTTATAGCTTAAGTAGCTCATAGGATTTCTGTTTTTGAATTGTGTTTGATCCTAGGCTTGAAAGAGGGTTTCAATTGAAGAGATTTCATCTCAAATCAAGCTAACAAAGAGGGGTTTCTTATCAATTGACTTCAAGAGAGGCAAGTATGCTCATTTCTATTGATTTAGGATGCCAATTAAGCTGTATGAACTCTTAGAGTTGAAAACAGAAAATTCGGATCAGAATTTTTATGAAGAACTGCGCGTAATTCGGTTAACCGAAGGGTGATCGAACTAGTGATTGAACTCATTATGAGTTCTGAGTGGAAACAATGAGCCTTCTGGTTTAGTAATTGAAGGTAACCGAACTAGTGTTCGGTTAACTGACAAGCAGTGGTCGGTCAACCGGTAGTAAGATGTACTTGTATGTTCTAAGGAACTTGAGGCCTCTAGATTGCTGACTGAGGCTTAACCAAGCATGTACAGTTAACCCCTCGGTCAATTGAGTTTAAAGTAAGAATTGAGAGAAAAGGGTGAGCTTTTGGAAAGCTGACCGTCTGTAGCTGAGAGGAGTTCGGCTAACCAAGTGGCATTATTCGATTAACCGACCGGTAACCGAATATGGAAATGTTCAGAATTGAATTTTGATTTTGCTGTATAAGAGCTTATTGAATTGAAGGTATTGTTTAAGATTGTGAATTGTTATATGTACCTCCACATGTGTTAATTAAGGAGACTCTAATGTACAAAATCATAAATAATGTGATGTTCATTAAGAATAACACGTGCATTATATAACTGTACATTTCACCTAAATGGTTGGTTTGAAATGATAGAAATGGATGACTTAAATGGGAGCCAAATAGATTGAATTACTAGAAATTAGTAGAAAATTAATGGTCTTGTTCCATGAAATGGAAGTATACATTCATATTGTTAATCATCTGTCTCATTTAAATTGTGTTATTGTTATTCCATTCAATTGTTGAATGGAATTTATGAAGTTGAATTGAAACCCAAGGGGTTGAAGTACATTGACTTGAGATGTATACTAATTTGATTTGATTCCTGAGTCTGGCACTACATAGTAGATTTATTAAAGCTCATTGTAGAGCTGAATTGAATTAATGAACTAATGAATTAATGAATGAATAATCTTACCGCAATAGATGAACTAGGGGTGTTTCGGAGCTTCGTGATGATGCCAGTGGTCTTTGATCTAGACACTGGTAAATCCCATATTATTGAATGAAAAGTACTTACTGAATAAAGAATGAACAATTGGAAACAGTTGAATGACTGAATATTGAATGAATCACATCAAGTGACTAAATGAAATGAAATGCTATTGTAGTTGCCAAATTAGTAATTGTTCATTACTTGACTTTAAATGCACAAGTCATTGTCATTGTACGGATTGTCTAGAATTGGATATTGATTATAGAATTGTAATTAAAAGATTCGACATATTTAATATATGTATTAGCATGTACTATCATTGATCTGTGTATACATTGCTGATCCGTCATGTTCACTAGTGTTATTGATGACATTACAAGCCCAGTTACTAGTGCCGGTCTTGTAGAGGTCGCGCCGCCAGCGGAAGAGGCCGCTCAGGTTCCTCCAGGATGACTGATAGAATGGACTTGACTGGATATCATTTGAATTGATATCCGAGTGCGAAATGAGTTTGGGAACCATTTTGAGAGAACTTTTTGATTAGTTGATTTTGGAACTTTAATATTGTCATCCTCCATTGTATTTGAATATGCGGTTTTTTGACATAAATAGTGAAACGAAATGATAATTGTAGAAATGAAACTTTACTTTTATGTAAAGGACACGTACAATTGTATTTAATATCAATGTATATATTTTTCGCAAAAATGTACATTTGACAGATGTGAACGTATGTATATTATCCCTTATGGATTTCATTTAACTTTGGTTAATTCGGAGTTTACGGGAGTAAGTATGGGTCGAAACTCGGGGTTTGTCTGGAGTAATCAAATCTCAGGCTCGTGTCATGACAAGACCCTACTTTGGTGGTCCCCATGAGTCAAGGTTGAGCCACACTATTGACTCATGCTTGGCACATCAATGGAAGTCTATTTGGGTGGTCAATGGACCCCACAACATATCACAACCTCAGAAACTAACAATCTGGAAAATTATTGTTCACAGTGTATCCAGTAAATTTCCTCCATGGGGCGGTCGACTGGGTACACTGGAGAGTCAAGATGTTGACTCCCAGGTTGACCCTTAGTGTAGTGTGCCGGGTCGACCTCTTGGCCAGGTCAATTGACCGCGCACACTGAGAATTGTAAATAAGCACATGGCAGGCAATGTTTTGGACTTGAATTTCCACAGTGTGTCCGGTCAACCTCCTGGCCTGGGCAGTCGACCGCGGACATTGGAATTCTGAAGAGGAGTAGACTTCCGGTTTGCTAGCTAATCCCGAATTCTTTTATATTCGGTTGACCGAGTACACTGGATTTCCGAGCTTGAGGGGGGAATTCAAGTCCCAGTTATTTTTCGGATTTTCCTTTGTGTCTGGTCGACTTGGCACAGGGTCGGGTCGACCAGGTACACTGCATTTGTAAAGTTTCCTAGAACTTAACTTAGGGTTGATTTTCCTCATTTTTAGTGTTGCCGGTCGACATACACACGCCTACAACCAATTCTAGAATTTTGGATTTTTACTTCTTCAATCCAATTTCCATCCAAAACATCTCCAATCTCCTTCATTCATCATATAATCATACAAAACAACTGAAACACTGCAATCTCCAACCGTCCATCATCAAATGAGCCATTGATCTTCCAAATAAGAGGACTCATCCATCAAATGGCCAAAAATCCATCAAAACATGCTTAAAAGTAGATCTAACATCAATTGAATGTAAATTGCTGAATTAAAAGAAGTAAATCATGCATTCTATGATATTTCGCATATTGTACTTGCCTTAATTCAATTGCAATAGAAATTGGCAAGAAGAAAGAGAAATCCAAACTATCCAAGCCTCTAAGGTCTTCCAACACTCAAACCAATCCAAACCTCAAATCTAGAGAGATCTACTGATCCTAATACCCAATCCATAACAAAATTGCAATTTAGAAAGGAAATCTAGAGAGAGAAAGAAGGAATTCTATGCAAATTGAACAAGAGAGAGAGAGAGAGAGAGAGAGAGAGAGAGAGAGAGAATTACCTTTTCTTGTAGATAAAAGAGAGATATATGAGATGAGAAAAATCCTTAGGAGATTGTAGTTGTAACTGTAGTAGACGATCTTCTTCTTGATTAGGGTTTAGAGCTAGGGTTCTAGAGAAAAAGGGAAGGGAAGATGAGTGATGCGAGGTGAATTAGGGTTGCTTGATAAATGAGTTAGCTTATATAGGTTAGGGTTAGTGCTTGATTACTAAAGAGCCCTTTTGGTTTAAATTGAAATGTGGATAAGGGTATGGGCAAAATAGTCTTTTATTGGAATTCTAGAATGTTCTCAAGCGGGCTAAAACCCCTCTTCAAAATCCTAATTACTAGCTAGGGCCTCTACTAACTAAAAACTCTACAATTATAGTAAACACCCTACAACACCTATACAAAACACGAAGGCCTAATTCCTAAAAAATAGACTAAGATTTAGGAAAATACTTATCTACCCCTACTAATTCCCATTAAATAACATAATTAGATAACAATTAGTATAATTTATAATAGTCAAATCCAAATGAGGGTTCACAAGGAGGGTCATGCATGGTGGCCTATGGCATGGGCCGTGCCGTGCCGCGGGCCGTTGACTGGCAGGCCAGGCCGAACCATTTGACATCTCTAGAGGTAGGCCATCTGATCATTTTTGTGCATCATCAGTTTCGTGCACTAGTTTTCATCTAGCTATCCAAAATTTTGGATTTGTTCCCAATTAGAGTGAAACTTGCACCCACTGAAGGAGAAAAAGGGTGTCCAGCCATTTCTTGGATCTAATCTCACATCATACCATCCAGTGGCGACCAACTGCTCAATTGGTTGCTGGCATACAAGGTCGCCTGGACCTAGTTTTCCTCATGATCTTAGTAAGGTGCAGTGCTACAACTGTCAAAAGTTTGGTAATTATGCATCTCAATGTCAACATAAATTTTGTACTTACTACAAAGGCGCTGGTCATATAATTACTGAATGTCGCAAACAACCTCATAATATTACTCCTCGTGCTTATTTACTACCAACCTCGGCTCCATGTGCTTCATATACAACCACTTCCTCATTGGTCTCACAGCCTGGCTCGTCTTTTTCAACAAATGATCCTCAATGCCTTTTCAGCACTTGGTATGTCATGCAAATGCCGTAACCCTACTTTTATTTGGTATCTTCATTCAGGAGCATCCGATCACATGACTTTCGCTTCTGCTCTTCTTTCCAAAATCAACCCATACATTGGCACTCCAAATCTAGACATCAGACAGTAATAGTCTTCCAATTACTGCAATTGGTGATGTTCATTGCTTAATCTCATTGAAAAATGTATCTCTTCCTAGTTTAACCAGAAACTGACTTTCAGTAGGCCAATTCGTTGAAAATAACTACAACATCTCATTTTCATCTTATGGGTGTGTGGTGCAAGATCAAATATTGGGGAACGTGATCGTGAAAGGGCCTAAGTGTGGCCATTTATTTCCTCTTTGGATTTATTCACTTCTTAAGAATAAACCAGTGAATGATATGTCTTGTTTTTCTATTAAGAATAATAGCCAATTGTGGCATAACTGTTGCGCTGAAAGTTGAAAGAAAGAGCATAGAATGCTAATTTTATTCAATTCTGACACAAAAGTTACTTGCACACATGTTTGATGGTACATTTCAAAAGTCATTGTTGCTCTTATTTTTACATAGGTTCTATTTGTCTCACCTTTTCAATGCAGGTTGTTTATAAATTTTACACAACCCTTTCATGAGGCTTAGGAAATCGAATACAAAGGAGAATTTAAAAAGAAAAGAAGAACATAGTAGAGTTGCCATCTTTGGGAGTTGTGTTTGTCCTATTGAAAGATGATAGTTGAACATCGTCGTCCCTTTTTGAATGTGGTCTCTTTTATCAATCTTTGTAATTCATCACCACTTAGTGAAAGAATTTTTCTTAGATGACATTTACATCAAAATTGAAGAAATATCATCATTATTCCTTCCTTATGTGAAGAAAGCAAAGAAAGATTCTAGAGATCGTCGGAGGGGCTTAGGATTACTGCTAACTGGCCATTACCTTGTGAAAAGAGGTAAAAAATGAATCTTTACAGTAGAGTTTCAAAAAAGCTTCCTTGGTTCTTCTTGTCATCTCTTTTTCTGTTTTCAATGCTTTCCATTTTACAGTCATTCTGAGTGCCGTAACTGATGTAAATTTTGGAGGTGTGGGGAGCAGTTTCAGGAAGTGGAGTAAATGAGGTGTAGTTGTTCTCTCTGTATGTCCAACAGTTAGTTGACTTAGTCAAACAGAGATCGTGGGATTTCATTGCATTAACTACCAAAAACTATTCACCAGTTATAAAACGGCTAAATAGCGTCCACCAGCTATTGGAGTGCATAACAAAAGCCATTCAGCGGCTAATCATGTTCAATGCCTACACCTACAGCCAGTGCAGATGTACATTGTCAGCCATTGTATTGCTTGAGAGACATGGGCGGCTTAAGGAGTAGATACCGGCTAGAAGCATAAACACCGGCATAAAAAAGCTAATGTTGGTTGAAGGTATAAGTATTAGTTGAAGACATAATCACTAGTCAAAGGCATGAGCACCGGCTAAGTGGTAGATACCGACTGGAAGAATGAATACCAGCTATTGTACTATTGGAAAGACATTATGCCGGCTAATAATCTTTGAGTGCCTGGTGGCTTTCAGCGGTCAATATTCTCCAACGTGGGCCGGTTAAAATGCAAATACTGGTTGTTGCGTTGTTGTAGAACGCCCACTGGTCATAGTCCGTCTTTGGTTTTTGACTTTTGGCGGCCTGTATTCCATATGTTTTCTGGTCCTATTTATTGTATTTTCTTCTGAGTGAGATGATAGAAAGTGTTGTCTTCCAAAGTTACCAGGGGTTTATCCCGGTGAGACCCTTTCTTGAATTTTCGTAGTCTTGGGGACCATGTGGTGCACCCTGGAATTATGTCCTTTGGTTGCGCTTTCTTTGTCTTCAGGAGCTGGTGCAGGTCTTTGCCTTTATAAGCCGTGACCTTGCTACCTTTTTCCTTGGCTTCAGGGTACGAAGTATTTTCAATAATTTGCTTTCCTTGCCCCAGCTCCTTTTAAGTGACACGGAGGTTAGTTGGTGCAACTCCCTTAATATCCTTTTCTTCAAGGTGGACACTAAAGGGATTTTGGGCGTACTTTGAAACCCATGGTTTTAACAGAGCAGCCTTTTTAATTGGTTCAAGGTCCAGTATCTATCAAACCAATTGGATGCAAGTGGGTTTACTTTATTAAACTAAAACCCGATGGGTCTTTGGATCGCTATAAAGCTAGTCTTGTGGCTTTAGGAAATTGGAAGGAATATGGGATTTACTATGAAAAAACTTTTGCCCCCATGGCAAAAATGAATATAGTTCAGGTCCTTCAAACCATTCCAACAACCCAGCTTTGACCTCTCAACCAAATGGATATCAAAAACGCCTTTCTTCATGGCGATCTTAAGAAAGATGTATATATGCATTTACCCCAAGGAATACCATCTACTTCTCGCCATACCATGTGTCAGTTGCGGTGATCGCTTTATGGTCGCAAACTAACTCCTCGGGCTTGGTTTGAAAATTTTAGAAACACTCTTCGAGACATTTGCTTAACTCAAAATCAATCTGATTCATCATTGTTAATTTCTTCATTGCACTTCTACTGGTCTTACTCCTTGTCTATGTGGATGATATTCTCATCACTGGCACTGATGCTAACATGATAAAGCTTCTTCAAGCTTCGCTTCATGAATCATTTCATATGACGGACTTGGGTCTGCTGATATACTTCCTTGGCCTAGAGATCCATCAATCTTCTAAAGGGTTGTTTCTCAATCAGCTTTATATTGAGGATATCATTGAACTAGCCGACCTTCAACATTCTACTCTAGTTGACAAACCTCTTGAAATCAATGTAAAATTAAGCAGAGATGAAGGTGATCTCCTGCTAGATCCTACCTTCTATAGATGTCTTGTTGGAAGCCAAACTTATTTAACCATCACATGGTCAGGCATATCTTATTCTGTCGACTTCTTAAGTCAATTTATGAGTACTGCTCGCCATCTTCACTTAGCGGCGGTTAAACAGATTATTCGGTATCTTCTTGGCACAATCCATAGGGGTTCATATTTTTTAAAAGCTAATGATCTTAATCTTCATGCATACTCTGACGCTGATTGGGCTGGATGCCCTGACATACGACGCTCCACCACTAGTTGGTGCATGTATTTTGGCAATGCATTAATTTCTTTGAAATGTAAAAGGCAAGAACGGGTATTTAAATCTTCAACGGAGGCTGAGTATCTTGCTATGTCCTCAGCTTGCTCTGAGATTCTTTGGCTTCGAGGACATTTGGCAGATCTAGGCTTTGCTCAAACATTTCCTACACCACTGAATGTGGATGATACCAGTGCCGTTAAAGTTGTAGAGAACCCAGTGTTTCATTAGCAGACAAAATACATCGAAGTGGATTGTCACTTCATTCAAGATGAATATGAGCGCAAGGTCATCAGTCTCCCTCATGTACCTACAAACCTTCAATATGCAAATATCTTTGCAAAAGGGTTGCCTTGACCTCGACATCAATTTCTTGTGTCCAAATTGATGTTGTTTCATTCCCTTACATCAATCTGAGGGGGGGGGGGGGGGGGTTTGTCAAAATAGGGCCCATACTCATAAAACATGGATCTTAATCTTGTACTAATTTAAGCATGAGATTATCCTCATTCCATTTTAGGCATAGAATTATTTGTCATTCCTTGATTAAGGGATTTGAGATTGACTGTAATTACCCTAGTTAATGGGTCAAATATACCATGTATAGAATGGAGAAATCTATTTAAGATGATGGAATCTCAGAATGACACCATCCGATTGATTCAAAACTTGTTTTAATAATCTCATAATTATGTCTCGCGGAAAGAATGACAGGTAGGATATTTTAGAATTGGCCAACTAAGATTCTCGTCTCATTTTAAATTCCAGGATTCCTTGTGTAGTGGTTTCCTTGATGGCCTCAATAAATTGCATGAAATTAGCCAATGCATCTGCCAAAGATTGATTCTTCAGGAGGGGGGGTGGGGTGGGGTGGGGTGGGGTGCATATGATACATCTTGGAAAGGATGCGTATATGACCCATCCGAAGTAGGTTCTTGGGTGAGATTGGCCAAATCATCTGTGGGCCCATTTTCCAAACAATAATCATGATGATCATCCCAAGGTGGAATATACATATTACCTATTTTATTAGAACATGTTACCTGAATTTGACTTGTAGGAGTTGGTCAATCAACCTTTGTTTTACATACTTGTAATTGTCCGTTCGCATGCACGGTGTATACTCGTCTGTCTTATTCATGTTAGCTACCCACCATACCTGATCCCATACCCGGACTTAGAATGGATGATTTTAGAATGGATGGTTAGGTCTGGAAAGTCATACTTGGGGGCGAATACGCATTTATTGTCATTTTGGTTCCCCAAGTTGACATAATCCTAGGTTTAGGGTGTCATAAGGATGACAGGGTTGCCTTGATGCATGGGCGTCCGTTCTTGTGCACCGGATCTGAAATCTACTCTTCCTATCCATCTGGGACAACCCATTCTTTGTCAAAATGTTGTCCGATGGTTTCCAAACCCAAGGCTTGATTTCAAAACTGTTTTCAAATTAATCAAATTGTTTTTCCTATTTTTGCCAAAAATATCCTATTTGCTATATTTGTCCTGTTTAGCCTCCATTTTGCCTATTTGCTAACTCATTTTGTTTTGTTGTATATGCTGAATTTGTCATGTCTGTGAGTAGTTTCCTCTACCCTAACTACGCCTCTGAGGTAGTGCCCAGTTAGTCTGTTTATCTTGTGTTCTCAAGTCAAGCACCACTAGGATTTGACCCTTGCTTGGTTAGGCCAACTACGTCAAAAAACACTAAAAAAACCACAGGCAATGACCGTGGCAATTTCTGTGGCAAGGAATGTTGTAGTATTTCAAAACCCACAGTTTAAAGCCGTGGAAAATTTAAAAAATACCACGGCCATTACCCATGGATAACAATGAAATAAAACCACATATATTTCGATTTAAAAAAAAAAACACCACGGCCAATGACTGAAGTTTTTTTAATTTAAAAAAAGTGTACCTATTTTATATACCAATAATAATAAACTAAATGATCCTTCCAAAACATCCAACCCAAATATATATATATATATATAATAATCAAACATTCAATATTAGTTCAAACAACAATAAAGTAATCGAACATACATCAACTGAAACATTAACATAATAACAATGTAACCATCCATCATTAGTTCTATTTAGTGTTTCAAAACATTCAATGGATAATGCTAAATGGAGATGATCATAAATTAAGGCCAATCTATGACATCGCCTGTCACGTCTCCATATTACCAACAGGGTTAATGTGAGATTAAGAGTCAAATAAAAGAATAAAAACCTGATTAGACCTTAATTTGACCCTCAATCATAGTCCACAAGATTGAAGTCCGTGCTGAGATAACAAAATTATTCATTTAATATTAACAAAAGTAATTAACTAACATCAAAGTAAACCTGTATAACCTACAGATTAAAGTTCATAACTTACTACAAAAGTTTATTTACACAAGTTCTATTAAAGTTCTATACACATTCTAACAAAAGAACAAAAATTCCATCTTAGAAGTGAGGCTCTCCTGCGCTGTCAAGATGACTCAGTAAACGTCATTTGCACACCACTCGTGCCTATCAGACTGATCTGTCTGAATCGTCTCCTCCTCCTCCTGGGTAAAGGTGGGTTCGATACCTGTTTATCAAGCATAGTACCATTAGCCAAAAGTGCTAGCAGGTAGATATACATAATTTGTAACAGATATGTATTCAATAAGCAATTTAAATAAGAAATTCTTAAATTCGAATAAAACCAAAACTCATAATTTCATATCGTAAAATACACTACATAGGCTTTTACCATGACAATAAGTCAAGGCACTTCAGGTCATTACCCTGTCCATAAGTTATTTTATCCACCAGATATTTCGGGTATTTGACCATGTTCATAAATTTTTTTCTCCTGATTTTTCGGTAATTTGTTAACCTGTTCATAAGTTCTTTTTATGGTGATCTATCGTTCTTCAAATTTTCACGAGAATCTGTTAACTTGTTCATATCGATCTGCGCAGTCGTCATATTCACTTTCATATGTAGATTTAGCTTAGTGGTGTTCAATCATGTATAAAGAAATTCATATCAAATTTGAAAATTCAAACTAATTATTCATATAAACGAAAATAATAATTTCCATTAAAATAGGTGAAAAGCCCTCTAATATAGTTTCAAAGGTAGCATAAAGGTCATAAATACCTATGGCAAAGATCCAATTTTCAAGAGAAAACAGGAAAATACACATAATATGCGGTTAGCCGCCTAAAGGTCGGCTAGCCGAGTGGTGACCGACAGGTGATCGCCTGTACAAAATTTCCCAAAATCAAACTTTCTGGAATTGAAACCGACAAGTGACCGCCTGCAAGGTTGGTTGGTCGCCTTCTTCTAAAAACTTCAATCTGAAGCTTTGTCGAGCTTTAGTTATAGGGATCCATAATCCCTTCTTTCTTAATTCCCCGCAATCAAATTTCAGTGCGAAGCCCTCTACATATTACACATTCATTCTCCTTATTTCATCCCATCAAAACCATTACATTCATTCTCTAACCATCATCTTCATAATATCCAAACCCATTTCATAATAAAATCCATAAATTCATTTTATTCAAAATGATAAGATAAACAATTACAAATTGAAATTTCAATATAAACATGCATATCAATTCCAGAAATATGTAGTTCTACTTGCCTTGCTTTTGGAAATTCCCAAATATCAAACCCCAGCTCCAATTTCTCACAATCTACGAATTAGAATCAAACTCAACTAATTAACAACATAAATTAACTAAGAAGAGACTAAACAATTTATCTAAAACCTGTAAATAAAAAACCTCAAAGAATTCCTAAACCTAATAAAAAAGAAACTCTTACCTAAGAGATGGAGAGATGATGAAACTTCACAAAACTTGAACCAATAGAAAGCTTGGAACTCAAAGAAGATGATGGTGGTGATACTTTGGAAGGAAGATGGCTCTCAATCTCATACACACAAAGTATTCTCAAGAAAAATGAAAAAGGAAAGAAGAAAGGGAGAGATGGAAAGTTGCTGACTTGACAATGAAAGGGAAAACGAGTATGGGTTGGTTCTCATAACAAAGATAGATATGAGTCATTTGGAAAATTTGTATAAGAACCCATTCTCAAATGGAAATATTAATTTGAGTACAAATATGGTTTGTGCCACATTTTGATGGTGATTTAAGGTTCAAATCAAAATGATGATGAAGATTAAAGGAAATGAAGTAAAAACATCTACTGATCGACACTAAAATCTCTAAAACTTTAAATTACAAAAAACTCCCTCAAACCTTTCTAATTTGCACACTAACCCCCTACTATGGTCCAACGAGCTCAATTCTCAACGAAACTTCGCACACACGTTACTAATGTTAATTCAGACTTATTTGGCTCTTAAACAAACTTAATTGACTAATAATGCAATTAACTATGCTAATTACACACTTAGAGTTTCGAGACTTTACATCGCCTCATGCAAGATATTCTAGCTTGGCTCGCCAAGTCAACATTCCCATAAAGGATCTCATCTAAAAGGATCCATTTCCAACTTAATTCTTCAGCTATCTATCTATTTTCCATATGCGAGACATGTTTTTTTCGTCAAATGCAATAATTTGAACGAAGTTGAACTTGCTTGAGTGGTTGTCTGGTCTGGTCAGATTGTGCCTCCTAACATGAGGAACTGCCTCACGTACATATATTATAAATTAGGAATAGTGAGTAATTTATCAATAAGATATTTAATTATATTTAGTAACCTATTATTAATGTAAAATTATTTTGTACCTGAGGTGAACGCCCATGATTTGTTGAAAATCACATCTATCCCCCACCTTGAGATGCAAAGATCTGCTTCATTTTCCTCATCTGCTCCTTCAACCATTCCACCTCAGTATGAAGAGTGGCATTCAACTTCTTCTCCGGCTCTAATGCTCTCTTATAAGGAGCTGAACCTAAAATGACATACTTAGAAATTCCTGAACCAATGCCCCTCACACGTTCACGAGTATCACAACCACATACCCATGCAACTGTGTCCTGATCCAAATGTCCTTCTGCAACGGAAGGGTCATTCTCATGTATTCTGTGAAGTCCTTCCTGTAAAACGAGAAATATCGGTACATTAACTTATAGAGCATAGCTAACATCATTTTCATATAATTTATAGAATGTGAATGTAAGAGTACCTCAACCCGAGTGAACTCGATTAGTGTTAATTAAGTTGGGTATTAGTTCTAAGCGTATTTAGTGGATTTTGATTTAGTTGGGTTTAGAATAGCTTTGTTATATCTTTGAGGAATTTTGAGTGCCTTTGTAATTAGTGAGGCCCTTTGTGGGTTCCTTTTATGACTTGCGTCTACTTGGGGGATTATCCGAGATTTCTATGATTAGTGTTTTTATCCCATTTTACCTATTTCGTTAATCTCTACAACTTTCATGTTGATCCTGTTCCTGTTCCGAATCCTGAAACCCAACTTTCCTAACTTCAAGGGCAAAACAATCTTTTTACACTAAATCTGTACCTAATTTTTGATATTCCTGAAACCCGCGAAACATATACTTCTTGGAAACTAGAAATTTCGACAATCATTTCTTCCTTTTTCGTCGAATTCTTTTGAAGCCCCGAAAACCATGATATTGACCCCACAAGATTTCTAGTGGTGGAGCCCACTCCCCACTTGCTTTATAAGGAAGCCATTCTCTTCCTTCGTCCTTTTTTCCAGCACAACCCAAAAGCTAGGGCTTTTTCTTCACTTTCCTCTCTTCTTCTTGCTTTCTATCACTAAATCTCCATCAACTTGCACCAATAGCAAAAATAGAAGCTACGTTCTCCTTCCTCACTACTATAGCATTCCATTGACACCATTCTTGAAGAAAACCACCCATCATAAGATCTTCTTTAAGCTAACTCTTGCCATTAGAAGACTTTCCATGTAAGCTTCCTCCCTAATCTTCTAGATTTGTGTTTTTGTAACCCTAGAGGAGCTCCATTTTCACTATTGGAAGCTCCCTCTTTCTATTTCATTGTTTTGACCCCTTTTAGCGTTTGTTTTGGGGGCATTGTGTAGCTTTGGAGCTTGGCTTGGAGTGAGTATTAGAGGCTTGATTTGCTTGGTTAGAGACCTTGAGGCAAGTGGATGAATTGATATTTTGTGCATTAAATGATTTTATGAGAAATGTGTTGATTTTCACTATCTTTATTAATGTTATTCTTGATTTACATACTTTTGAAATAAATGCACATGAATGAGTTAGTTGGTTTATTAACTCTTGAAGCATTGTCTTTATGACCTCTCATCATGGTTTAAAATCTCGGTCTCGGTCGCGGTATCGGCCTGGCTGAAAAACCGATATCATATCGATATCGGTCACGGATATCGGTCCGTCGCGGTCGTCGCGGTATGGATTTTTTTTAATCCAAAAAAATTCACAAAAATATCCAAAAAAAATCCAGAATATTAGAAAATGCTGGAAGACAATATATTTTTTCCATTAGTAATAACAATAAATCAAAATCTCGGTTACCTTAAGTTATAACTCATGTCTATGTCGCAGTTTGCTGTCTTCTCCAGTATTTCATATAATGCAACCATTATTGATGCTCATGATCAATTTATTAGTGTAAAATATAAGAAAATAAAGATAACATATCAATCTCCATTTATTACAAACTCAATCATCAAATAAGTTGTGAAATTCAAGACCCTGAAGATGACATAAAATCACAAATATTCTAACAAGTAACAACAATTATTTTTAGGAAAAAAGATTTAATAAAATCATTTTCAAAATCCTAAATATATAGATCTAGTATAAAAGTATATAGATAAATCATTTACACATCATACAATGATCATGAATCATTAACATAACATATTTATGATGAAATCCCCAAAAAACAATATATTACAATTCAAATATTAAAAAATCCAAAAATAAAAAAAATTGGAAAAAAAAGAGTTCAAAATCATGTGTATGAGTAGATCTAGCATGAAAGTACGTAGATCTAACTTCTAAATGAAGAACACAACACAAGTGACAAAACCAATGATTTTTAAGCTTCATCTAAAAATTAAAAAAAAAAACACATAATAAAATGCTTTAAATTGATTTTCTCTTACCTTAAATAATATTTTCTTCAAAAAATAGATGTGGGATTTGAAAATATGCAAGAGGGATGTGTGATGGAGTATGGCTACTGCTATGGGTAGTAGGGAGATGAGAAGAGAGAGGAGAAGAAGATGAAGATGGGAAAAAAGATGAAAAAATTAGGGTTTTTACCCTTTTTAAGGCATCTCGGACGATATTTTGAAAATATCGGCCGAGATATCGATTCTCCCGATATATTTCATCTCGGCTGAGATAGGCCGAGATGTTCGGGATATTTATCGAGA
Source organism: Camphora micrantha (assembly GCA_003546025.1). Classification (NCBI taxonomy): domain Eukaryota; kingdom Viridiplantae; phylum Streptophyta; class Magnoliopsida; order Laurales; family Lauraceae; genus Camphora; species Camphora micrantha. The sequence goes on along the minus strand of QPKB01000012.1, from coordinate 35,456,383 downwards.
CCGATATCTCAGTGAGATATCGGCTCGGTACCGGCCGATACTGGTTCATATCGGCTGATATGAACCGGTATCGGCCGATTTTTTATACCATGCCTCTCATTTATTGTTTGCATGAAGTATTAAATGAATCTGGGTGATTTGGTGGTATTTTCTCTTATCTTTGTGGTTGAATATGATGGAGAAGAAGGTGTTTGGTTGAGATTTATGGAAGTGTTGATGAAAATTTGAATAGTATTTGAACGAGGTTTTAACCCTCTCATTTGGATAAGGAGATGTGGCTAAAGGAGTTTGTAAGAACTGGAAAAGGAAGAGAGCAGAACTGTCCCGAAATCAGTTTCTGGATAGTTCGCTCGAGCGAACTTGACCCAACATGTTAGTTCGAACGAACTTATTGTTTGCTTGAGCCAACATGTTCGTTCAAGCGAACCCTCTATCCACTCGAGCGAACTTCCCCATAAACCATTCCAGAGAGCTCGTCGCTCGAGCGAACTCCTTGTCCGCTCGAACGATGGATACTGTTCATCTGGGACCATTCTGTGAGCAAAAATAAAATGTTTAAATGATTGAGAGTGGTTTATTGGGAACCCTATTGTGATGAGAAGATTTATGAGCATTGTTTAAACCCATTTGAAAAGAGAAACCAAATCACAAACTTTCATTTAAAGTTTTGAAAATCCCTAAGGTGTATAAAGAGTCCGGAATGTCTCCAAACTCAAGGAGTACCAATTTATATTGAAATTGACATACGGGACCCTTATTCACCTTGATCAAATCTCGAATCCTAATATTCATCCCGAAATTCATGATTTATGATTTATCATTCCTGAAAATACTGAATTTGCAATTGTAGCATTTTGGAAGTGCATCATATGAATTTTGTACATGCCTTGTTTTATGTCATTTGACCTATGAGTCAGTATCACTAAGCTTGGATTACCTTGCCGGTTTGATCCACCGACTTGGAGATCCCCCTTTTGTCTTGCCAGCTGCAGTTTGGATCCCGCTACCCGATTATTACCGTCGTCTTATCCCGATGCCGCAGATTGCTACCGTGGTTCCCGATGCTCGGTTCACTACCGTGGTCATGTCCCGTATTATTATGTATATGTATATGTATATGTTACTTATGTTGCATCTCCTCACTTCGGTGACTGAGGTCAACATCCCGATATGCTCATGTCACTCTGGTGATAGAGTACTTAACTTTGTGTGGTTGCCATCTTGTTTGTTTCCCGATTTCCTTGGATACCTTACTTGTTTTAGATTACATTTATGTTTTGAATAAATGGATCTTCTGTTTTATGAAATCTATTATTTTAACAGGTTTAAATGTTTTCCAATGTAATTTTCTATTATGGTTACATCTTTTTACCCACCTGCCAAACCGTTGTGTTTGACCCTTTGCTTTTGTACTCAGGTCCCGTTGTTGGTTACCCCGAGGAGGATCACGAAGAGGCGGTTGAAGAACCGTAGCGTCTAGTTAAGTGGCATGCCGATGATGTCGTTTAGACATTCGGTTGCCCGAGTTGCGTAATAATTTGGGTTGGGTTTAACCATTCTTTTGGGGAATTTGATACTTTGATTATATTGGCCTTTATTGGCCTCTATTTTTGGGAAATGTAATTAAATGATCTTAATGTAAACTTTAACTTATCTTTGGGAATAGCTAATGATCATCGCTCATTTTGATACTGGTTATAAATTTGTTACCAGTCTTGGTATTTTGGACATGAATGTATGAATTAGATTTGCTACACGCTTTCGCACTTAAAAGAAATATTCATGTTGTTGTGATATTCTCACCACGGACACTTGTGGGAAATCGCGTATACGAGTAGCACGTTTTTATCGACTCGTATACGTTTTGGTTCAAATAAATTTATAGTATGGTCCATCTATCATCAACCATCAATTATTATTATATTCAGTCCCGATCCCGAATTAGGTCCGTTGACCCGGTCCGAGGTCACGAAAGTGAACATCACTTTTTAAAATTTATTAATTGAAATACCCTTGTGTATCATTAAATAGGAAAACCACTATGGCTCATTAGATAGGAGCTAGGATCATACATTGTGGTATTATAAACCGTCTAAAGCCACTAAGCCACTAAGATAGGATTGTACACTGTGTAAAAAAAAAAAAAACCTCTTCTATTTAAAAACCATTGAGCCCCATGTAACATACATTTTTCTATTTTAAAAAGCAAAAAATAACTTTTAATTCCACAACTATCAGGCCAAGATTGTCTTATGTTTCTACATGTGAGTTCACGGTATCACATGTCACTTTTTTTTGTAGTGTTTGTCGGAATTTCCTCTTCCTTGGGAGTGGGGGTTGTGGGCATTTTTTTTTTTTTTTTTTTTGTAGTGTTTGTTGGAATTTCCTCTTCCTTGGGAGTGGGGGTTGTGGGGTTTTAGGGGTGGTGTCTGTTAATGTGAAGAAGATGAAGAAAAAGAAGATTGGAGAGAAAGTTGATGTCCAATGGATCATCGATAGTTCTGTTTTATAATGAAGTTTGACCTTAATCAAGGCATTAAGTATGTTAAGATTACAAATAAGAATAAATGAAAGAATGGAAAAAATCAATCCTAGTCTATACAAGGAAATAGGGGTGTAACGGTTCGGTTAACCGATCAATTTGGAAAAATCGTTAACCGAACCGTAACCGCGGTTTTCTGTCTTTTAAAACCGTAACCGTAACCGTACTCACAAAAACCGTGAAAAACCGTAACCGCGGTTAACCGTATTAAACGGTTCGGTTACGGTTAATAACCGTGGAATGCCTTCCTCACATAAGTCACATTAGGGGATAAATGTGAATAATTGAAGGTAAAATGACACATAAGGAGCAATTAAATAAGGTAAGAAATATTTCATTCAGCCCTCTTATTTTTTCTTTTATTTGTAAATGGTACGGTTAACCGCATACGGTTAACCGAACCGCATCATACGGTTCGGTTCGGTTAATAACCGTGAATTATTACGGAAAACCGTAACCGAACCGAACCATGCGGTTTTTAGATTTCATTAACCGTAATCGTAACCGAACTGTGAAATAAGGTTATTAACCGCGATTCGGTTCGGTTCGGTTAAACCTTTTTTTAGTTTTTTTTTTACACCCCTACAAGGAAAACATAAAGAGAGAAATCAGTTAAACAATGAGAGAAATTAGCTTTACAGGGATTGACTAAATCCTATAAGAGGGAGGCTGTAATGGGCCTCCGTTGGGCTGGGCCAAGGGCCTGTTAGCATACAACCTTATTACATCTACACTCCCCGCCAAATTGATGTGGTAAGGCAGAAAACATCAATTTATTAGTGAGATTATGATGACGCGTTTTGGGGTGAGCTTTTGTGAAGATATCCGCCAACTGGTTAAGAGTAGAGACATGAGGCAGAATTATCTTGTCAGTAACAACATCCTAACGAATGAAGTGACAATCAATCTCAATGTGTCTGATTCTTTCATGAAAGACCGGATTGTTGGCAATTCTGGTAGCACTGGTGTTGTCCCCATGACAAGGTGTAAAAGTACCAACAATGACACCGAATTCACAGTGAAGACGGCGTAGCCAGATGATTTCAGCACTAGCATACGACATCGCTCGATATTCAGCCTCAGCAGAAGACTTTGAAACGGTGATTTGCTTCTTGCACTTCCATGAAATCAAAGATTCCCCAAGAAACATACACCAGCCAGTCGTATAGCGCCGAAAATTAGGGCAACCAACCCAGTCGGCATCCGCATAAGCTGATAAGCGCAGAGAAGTACCATAAGGGTAGAAGGGACCATGCTTAAGAGTGCCTTTAACATAGCGGAGTATGCGCAAAGTAGCAGTAAGGTGGGGTTTGTGAGGATTGCTCACCAACTGGCTAACCGTATGAACTGCATGAGAAATATCAGGCCGAGTCATAGTTAAGTAGAGCAAACTACCAACTATCAGCCGAAAAACAGAGGGTCATCTAGGGGAGGGCCATCATTTGAACTGACCTTGCTGTTCAATTCCGTAGGCATATAATAAGTGTGAGCACCATCAAGTCTTACCGAAGTGATCAAATTGGTAGCATATTTACGCTGATGGACCCGAATGCCTGATTTGTTGCGTAAAAACTCAAGCCCTAGAATGTAGGTAAGAGGACCAAGATCCTTCATTCTAAAGGGGCAAGTGAGATGTTCTTTGAGATCTGTAATGCTGGCAATATCATTGCCACTGATAATCATATCATCAACATAGACTCAGAGGAATGTGTAGCCCTTCGGTGTCCAGTGCAGGAAGAGGGAACTATCAGAGTGACTTTGATGAAATCCGGCTTGAAGGATAGCTGCCAGGAATTTATCGAACCAAGCCCTGGGAGCTTGTTTAAGTCCATAAAGAGCTTTCTGCAATCGACAAACATAACCTGGAGGAGGTTTTAAATAAACAGTCTCTCGCAAGTCCCCATGTAGAAAAGCATTTTTTACGTCCATTTGCCATAGAGGCTAGTTGCGGGTTACCGCGACATAAAGAAGAGTACGAATGGTCGTCATTTTAACCACTGGTGCAAATGTTTCCTCATAATCAATTCCATATTCTTGCTTATAGCCCTATGCGATCAATCTGGCTTTGAAGCGATCAAGACTCCCATTAAAATGTACTTTGACGAAATATATCCATTTGTTGTTAATCATAGAGGCTCCATCAAGGCCAGGTTCCAATTCCCATGTTTGGTTTGCTTCAAGAGCAACCAATTCCTCACTCATAGCATCCTGCTAGTAAGCAATCTTTGAGGCCTGTGAATAGGAGGTAGGTATAGGAGTACTATCCAAGGAAGTAAGAAGAGCAAGAAATCCATAGCGGTTAGGGGCAACAGAAGGACGACTAAAGCATCACAAAGAGATGGTACTATCAGAAGAAGTATTATTACCTGAAGATGCAATAGGCAGCGCATGGAGACGATCAGGAAAAGGAGTCACCAGAGGAGGGACCATGTTTCTCCGGACATAGACTTTGGGAAGAGTTGATGGAAAAGTAGACTCCGAGAATTGTGGCAGATAGGACACAGCAATAGGATGACTATCCAAACGTAAAGAAAAGAAGGGAATCTATACCAAGAAAATTACATTACGAGAGATTCGCATGTGTTTTTCGAATTGTTTCGAATTGATCATAACACAAAAAAACCTTTGTGTTCTTTACTATAACCCAGAAAGATGCATTTAGCAGCATGTGGTGATAACTTAGTGGGCTTAGTAGGAACAAAACACAAGCAACCAAAAACACGTAAGTGAGAGTATGAAGGGGTATGACCAAAGAGAACTCCGTAAGGAGTAGTCTTTCCTAGAACAATGCTAGGAAGACGGCTGATAAGATACACAACAGTTTATGCAGCATCACACCAAAATTGGGGAGGGACTAAGGATGCAATTAACAGAGTACAAACAATTTCAAGAATATGTCTATTCTTTCTTTCCGCAATCCCATTTTGCTGAGGAGTATGTGGACAAGATTTTTGGTGAAGAATTCTGATCACGGCTCCAAGTGTAGAGCTTCGATTGGAATAATAACTGGTAAGACCAGGTCGATCCACATAGAGCTTTAGAAATAAGCCTTTCCAACTTTGTCACATTCCCAAAATAAATTCAAATTTTTGCATGAAATCTAGCAAAGTACATTCATCATTCCTACTTTACATTAAAATTAAATAAATTTCCAAAAATAAAAATTCTTAAATCTAAAAACCTAATCTAAAATGACTCACAAGTTGCTACAAAATAACACACAAATTACTACATTAAATTTGAACCAAAAATAAAACTTGCCAAAAATAAAACTAAGAAGCTACATTAGAAAGAAAATAAACCTAAGTTAGAAACCAAATCAATCAAAACATGCTCAACAAAGATTAGTAACAAATCAAATCACTCAAAAAGAAAACAACATACTTCCTAAAGTTATCATGAAAACCTTACTAAATTAGCTTCCTAAATTAGAAACTAGGTTTGTCAATTAGGGTTGATATATTTCCTAAGTTAGTGAATTGAGTTAATCAACTCTCTAAAGTTAAGGACTTTCCGAAGAAATAAAGATTTTCAAATCATAACAAATTTAGAAAGCATTAAGTCAATCATACCTTATGTTAGAATTTCCAAATCTTAAGAAACTTCCTAAGTTAAAATCTTCAATTAACAAAAATTAGAAACTTCTTTTATTTCTGGAAATTATCTAAATAATCTAAAACACAAAATTAGAAACTAATCCTAAAGTTAAGAAGTTAGTAATGCAATGTATGCCATGAGATGTTAGAAAATTCTAGGTCTAGAAAGCTAGTATGCAGGGCTGTTTTTATACATGGTTATTCCTAATCTAATGCAACCTAAAGCCGAGTTTAATGACTGGGTTTTGAACTACAATGATGAATGAATCAAATAAAAAAAACGGAAGTGGAAAACGATTTAAAACGAATGAGATACGAGTGTATGAACATGATAAAAAACAAAAAACTATGCAGAAATTCTGCTCACAGGTGGGTCCGACCAGCCATGTTTGAGCCACTGGTTCACCATCTTTCCAAAATTACTTTTGCTTGAAATTATGGGGTTTGAAAATAAACTGATCAAACTTTAATTTTCCCAAGTTTCATTGAAAAATAATGTATTTTGATCAGGTTTCCAATCGCAAACTTTTTACACAAAATATGTCTTAAAATTCATACAACAATGTGCTGAATTGTGCACTTTATATTGAGATCCGAATTTCCAAAAATTATTTGGCAGAGCTTATTGACTCAAATCTCTGATTTTTCTTGCTTATTCAATTTAAAACTCCGATTCCAGCAACTTAAACATATCTAAACTCTACCAATATGAATATGCATGCAATGCTAATTAGTTCCAACCATAAACTATGCATAAAAGTTCACATAAACATATAAGAAGCATAAGAAGAAAAAAAAAAAAAAAACAACAAGTGCTTGAATTTAAATGTGTAGTGTAAAAAAATAAATGTGTGGATTGCAAAAAAATAAATAAATGTGTGGCATTAACAAGAAATTAAATGTGTGAATTTTTCAAACAAAAGTAAATGTGTGGTAATTGCAATATATAAATGTGCGATAAGTGTGCTCTTTTTTTTATTCTTAAATCGGGTTCATAATTACTTATTTCATGCCTTTAGGATCTTGGGTTGTCAATCCAAGAACAACAACAAGGAAAACACAATTCAAGCATTAATCACCTAAGAAAAGGAATAATTAAAAAAAATCACACTTTTACTAATATGCAATGTTTTTACATAAAAGATGGAGAAATAAAATTCCAAAAAAAAAAAAAAAAAAACAACAACTACATATTGGGATGAAAGGAACCTCTCTAGTTGAAGCATCAAGTTGGGACAGCTTGAAGAGAGATGAGTTATGGTAGAGCAAGGAAGTAGGTAGATTGGTGGAGGAATTACACTAGGAGGGGGTTTTTTCCTTCATGAAAGGGAGTGGATGTCCAAGGCTTCTTTAAATAGGGTATGGGCTGCCCTATTCTTTCTCCCTAGTCCCTACTTCGTTGCAAGAATCTTCTTCACTTAGTAAGTCTCCTCCTTTCTTGTCTCCATTCTATCTTCATGCACTTGTCATATTTCCTTCTTTAGTAAATCTTCCTTTGACTTGACATTTATGAGAGATACATGTGGTGGCAAACTCCAAGTTGGAATCAAGAGAAAATTGAATGCCCGATATGTGTAGATTTTTTCCACTTTTGTCTCTTTGGAAATCTTCTTTCTTGATTTGGCCCTTCATGGATTTTCTTTGATTATCTTGAATTATCTTCAAAAATAAACTTGGGATTTTGTGCAAAGAAAGTGGACCCCCCTCTTGGATGCCCCACATGTGTGACCTATACATATGCATCTGTGGGACCCTTTTTCTCATTTCCTACAAGCTAAAAAAATATGAATTTTATGTGAAAAGACAAATTTACCCTTAATTTATGAATGCATGACTGTGGGCCCATCTCTCATGAAAAGATGAATGAAAACACATTTGAAAAATAAAATTACGAAAATGGCAGGTTTCATGATTTGATGCAAAAATGCTAGTTTTTGAGCAAATTACGCATGTCTGCACTAAAAATCATGATATAATACTAAATGAGGCTCTTTTGGCTTGATAAGTCCTTAAACTTACCAAAAATAGCAACAAAAATGTGCATTTTTAGAGACTTATCACACCCCCAACTAGCGTTTTGCTAGTCCCTAGCAAAAACTGCGAATAAAATGAGGAATCAACAATGACATAATCTATCCTAAACTAATGAAATGAAATGGAAATGGAACTGAATGCAATGCCACTTTCGCTGGCACTCTCGACTGCATTTAGCGTATGCAGTAAGCCCTTAAACCTCTAGGTTCCCCCTAGTGGACGAGTTGTGCCTCGTGAGGGTTTGCAGTGAATGTATCCACAAAATTCTTCTTCTTCTTCTTCTTCTTCTTTTATCAAAGTAGAAGCCTAACAAAACCATGGGAACTTTTCCAAAAGAAAATTTACAAACATCGGATATTCTCAATTCTTGAAATTTTTCAAAGGCAAATCTTAAATTAGGTTCACAAATCTCATCTTTTGGTCATAAATTCTCGAAATTATGCTGAATTGATTGTGCATGGTGAGGAGTGCGCATACGGAAAAAAAAACATAGGTATCAAATGATCCACCAAAAATTTCGGTGAAAACGATTTTTTATCCAAAATTCTAGGCCACCTAACCTTAGCAAAGAAAAACAGACTTCCTCTCAAGGCGACCATGACTGCTTTCGCACTACTGTTTTTTTTTTTTCGAAGGCCGCAAATTTTTTCTTTTTTTTTTTTTAAACACACACATGTGACTGTGCAATGATTAGGTCCCTTAAGGTTTCTAATTAATCAATGTAACGAGCTTTAGGCTAATGACTCCCAAACCAGATGTTTTTAGGGCACTAGGTATGTAAATACCCCTACGGGCTTACTGGCTCGGGTTCAAAAGGCTACGAACCCAAACTAGTCACACAACTTTTTATTTCTTTTCAAGACTTATAGCTAAACACTTTTTTTTTTTTATAGTCTCCAACAATAGGCAGCCATTTCCATGTCCCAAATTAATTCAACGGTTTGTGGCTAATCAAACCACCCAGATGAACCAGGAAACTGTGAAACTAAGGGTTGATTTTCCATCATATTTTCAATCCAATCGTCAAAGAAAACAGAAATCATAGCTTCACATACAAAAACCTTGAAAATGTATACAGACTGTGTAAAAGTGAGGGATCAAAATTCAACACTTTTCCAAAAACTCTTTCCTTAAACAAAACTGTAAACCATTGTTCTCTCTTTGCCCAAAGCACCAAAGATTCCAAGGTTCAAGATATCTTTGTTTCATAAAATCTCTCTCGAAATTTCCCTATTTTTTTCCAAAACCCTAAAAACAACTAAAATAACATTTTTTTTCTTTTATTTTTCTCCTTTTTTTGTCTTTTTTTTTTCAAAGAAACAACCAAAAAGAATGTAAAACTTTTGTCCAAAGATGAACAAGCACACTTGTCCCCCCCCAACCTAGCATGAATATTGTCCTCAATGTGTGAAGGAATGAGATGTAATGAACATATGAAACATGAGGAACATAAAAAGTAATGGAGGGTAAAGTATAGAAAGCACCTGGGATATGTTCGAGTTGTTCCCTGTCCAAAGTTAGACAAAACGACAAAAAATAATGGGATAAAACCTAAACTACTAAGTATACTTAATATACGCAGTAATGGGCCACTGTCAGATCCAGGGCCGCCTAATCCTGGTAGACAGGATCATCAAGAGGAATTTCTTCCTCATTGCCTGGTGCAATGTCCAAGAAAGGCTTCAATCTTTGACCATTGACTTTGAACGTCTAGCCATCCTTGGGATCATAAATTGTTACAGCACCGTATGGAAACACTTCTTTTATAATAAATGGTCCAGTCCAACGGGAGCTAAGTTTTCCAGGAAATAAATGAAACCTAGAATTATAAAGGAGGACCTTCTGCTCAGGGTGAAAAGATTTTCGCAGAATGTTTTTATCATGAAAGATCTTGGTCCTCTCTTTATAAATTCTTGAGTTTGCATAGGCTTCCCTGCGCAACTCATCCAATTCATTTAATTGCAGTTTCCTCTTGTTTCCAGCTGTAAGACCCCGACCCGAGTGACCTCGATTAGTGTGACTAAGTCTACTGTTAGCTCTAAGTGTGTTTAGTGGATTTTGATTTGGTTTGGATTAGAATAGCCTTGTTATAGTTTTGGGAAATTTTGAGTGCCTTTGTGATTAGTGGGGGTTCCTTTTATGACTTTACGTTTACGTGGGGGATTTCTCGAGATTTCCATTGATGTGTGTTTTTATTCTGTTTTACTAATCTTGTTGACCTCTTCAACTTTCATGTTAATCCCGTTCCCGTCCCAAATCTCAAAACCCGACGTTCATTGATTGAGGGCAAAACAGTCCTTTTACACCAAATCTGTACCCAATGTTTGATATCCCCGAAAACCGTGAAACATATACTTTTTGAAAACTAGAAATTTCGACGATCATTTCTTCCTTCTTCGTCGAATTCATTTGAAGCCCCGAGAGCCATGATTTTGACCCTACAAAAATTCCTAGTGGTGGAGCCCACTTGCATTTGCTTATATAAGGTGAACCCATCTCCTTCCTTTCTCTTTTGCAGCCCAAAAGCAACCCTTGTCTAGGGTTTTCCTTCTCTTCTTCTTCTTCTTGCTTCCCATCACTAAATCTCCACCAAACTTTACTCTTTTGAGAAATGAAGACCATTACTCTTTTCCTCTCATTGAGAGCTTTCCATTAATAGCATTTGTGAAAGAAACCACCATCTCCAAGATCTTCTTTGAGCTTGCTCTTGCCATTAGAGGACCTTCCAAGTAGGCTCTCTCCCTAATCTCTTAGATATGTGCTCATCTAGTCCTTGAGAAGCTCCATTTTCATTATTGTGAGTTCTCTCCTCTTCTTCATTGTTTTGACCCATTTTAGGGTGTGTTTTGGGGGTTTTTATAGAGATTGTTGATCTTGGCTTGGAAGGGTGATTAGAGATCTTTTTGCTTGTTTAGAGACCCAAGGCAAGTGGATGAAATGATAAGTTTAAACATTTGATGTTTTTATGAAGAATGTGATTGGTTTTGTCATTTGTATTCATATTTATTGACTTGCATTAACTTTTGAAATAAATGCATCTATGAGTCTTGTTAGCTTGTTTAACTCTTGAAACATTGCATTTATGGTTGTAGTAAATGAACCCTTATGATTATGGTTTTTCTCTCTCTCTTATGGTTGAATGGAATGAAGAAGGGTTGATTGGATGAATACTTATAGGAGTATTGGAGAAGTGTTAAATGGTGATTTGGAGGAGCATTTTAGCTCATCTTATTGTAGGAAGATGAATGAGAATGAAGGGAAATGGTTTGAAGGAGAAATGGGCTCGAAATCTGGACACAATGGGGTATTTCTGCACCTGGCGGTCAGCCAGCGGTCACCTGTCAGCTAGCCGCCTGGTGCCCGGCGGCTAATTGCTATATGACCAAACCATTGCGGTCAGCTTTCTAGAGAGCACATCTTCGCCCAGAACCTACGGTCAGCCTCATGGTTAGACAACGGCTAACCGCCAGCTAACCGTGCTGTCATGGTTACTTTTCCCGAGAGCATGATTTCTTCGCAGAGATCCGCGGTCAGCCTCGCGGTTAGCCAGCAGTTAGCCGCTGAACCCATCGGTGGCTAACCACCAGCTGACCGAAATTCCACAGAAATTCTGAAATGAAGAGGATTCTGCCCCAATCATTTGTGCACCCTTTTAGAGAATGATGGAGACTGTTCAACCAGAGATATGTATGGAGTCCGTTTGAGAAAGAAACCATCACACAAAGATTCATTTGAAACCTTAAGAAAATCTTTAAGTGTATAAAGAGCCCTGAATGTCTCCAAACTCAAGGAATACCAATTTATATTGAAATTAACATATGGGACCCTTATTCACCCTTATTCACCTTGATTAGTTTTGCATCCCGATATTTGTCCCGAAAATTATGAATTATGATTCATCATTCCCGAAAGCTTTGAAACTGTATTGTAGCATTTTGCTAGTCCCGATATGCACTTCCCATTTGAAATGATATTTGTGCCTTTCAGCACCTCGTCCCGCCCGTTATATAAGTGCATCATATGTATGTCGTACTTGTCTTGAGTTCTATTATTTGACCTATGAGTCGGCACCACTAAGCTTGGATAACCTTGTTGGTCTAATCCACCGACTTGGAGATTCCCCTCCCGTCCCGTCAGCTGCAGTTTAGATCCCGCTACCTGGTTATTACCATGGTCTTGTCCCGATGCCTCAAATTGCTACTGTGGTTCCTGATGCCTGGTTCACTATCGTGTTCATGTCCTGTATTATTATGTATATGTATATGTTACTTATGTTGCATCTCCTCACTTCGGTGACTGAAGTCAACATCCCGATATGCTCACGTCACTTCGGTGATAGAGGACTTAGCTTCATGTGGTTGCCATATTTTTGTTTCCCAAATTCCTTGTATACCTTATTTGTTTTAAATTGCATATATGTTTTGAATAGATGATCCTTTTGTTTTATGAAATTTATAGTTTTAACAGGTTCAAATGTTTTCCAAGGTAATTTCTTTTATTGATATGTCTTTTCACCCACTTGCCAAACCGTCGTGTTTGACCATTTGCTTTGGTACTTAGGTCCCGTTGTCGTTTACCTCGAGAAGGAGCACGAGGAGGCAGTCGGAGAATCGCAGCGCTTAGTTGAGTGGCACACCGATGATGTCGTTTAGACATTCGGGTGTCCGAGTTACGTAACATTTTGGGTTAGGATTAACCATTCTTTTTAGGAACTTGATACTATGTTTATATTGGCCTTTGTTGGCCTTTATTTTTTGGAATTGTAATTAAATAACATTGCTGTAAACTTTAACCTTCTTTTGGGAAATAGCTAATGATCAATGCTCATTTTGATACTAGTGCTAAATATGTTTTAATCTTGTTATCTTGGACATGAATGTATGAATTAGATTTGCTACACGCTTCCGCACTTAAAAGAAATATTCATGTTGATGTGATATCCTCACCGCGGACACCTGTGGGGAAATTGCGTGTACGAGATGGACTCGCATACGTTTTGATTTAAATTAATTCATAGTTTTGGTATGGATTTTCATCATTCATTCATCCCATCATATTTAGTCCCGATCCCGAATTAGGCCCGCTGACCCTGTCTGGGGTCACGACACCAGCTTTATCCATATCAAAGTTAAACTGCTTAATGGCCAGTAAGCTTTGTGTTCCAGTTCCAACTGGAGGTGGCATGCTTTCCCATAGATGAGCCTGTAGGGAGACATTCCGATTTGAGTCTTAAAAGCAATCCGGTAAGCCAATAAAGCATCATTCAATCTCATTGACCAATCCTTCCTATTAGGGCTTACTGTAGTCTCCAATGTTCTTTTAATTTCTCGATTTGACACTTCCACTTGCCCACTGGTCTGTGGGTGATAGGGAGTAGACACTTTATGGGTGATCCCATACTGTTTCATCAGGGCTTCAAATGCCTGGTTGCAAAAGTGCAAACCCCCATCACTGATGATGGCTCGTGGAGTACCAAAACAAGAAAATATATTTTCTTTCAGAAATTTCTGGACTTTTTTAGAATCATTCTCCCAACAGGGAATAGCCTCTATCCACTTGGACACATAGTCCACAGCCACTAAGATATAAATATAACCAAAACTTGGAGGAAATGGACCCATGAAATCAATGCCCCATACATCAAAAAACTCAACTACCAGAATAGAATTCAGTGGCATCATGTTTCTTTTGGAAATTGTGCGAACTTCTGGCAGCGATCACAGGCTTTGCAAAAATTGTAAACATCCTTATACAATATGGGCCAATAGAAACCACTTCGAAGAATTTTATAAATTATCTTTTTACTTGAAAAGTGGCCCCCACATGCCTGCGTATAAGAAAAGGAGATGACACTATGTATCTTGTTATCCGGCACGCATCTCCTAATTATTTGGTCTGGGCAATATTTAAACAGATATGGATCATCCTAAGAAAAATATCGAACCTGAGAAAAGAAAGAATTCCTATCTTGCTTAGTCCAATGCTCAGGAGTGTTACTCGTAGCAAGATAGTTTGCGATATAAGCGTACCAAGGGGATTGATGTACCGCAAAAAAGATGTTCATCCGAGAAACCATCCCTGATTGGTGTCGGTTCAATGGTGTCGGAAAGGACCAATCTAGATAGATGATCAGCCACGACATTCTCTACTCCCTTTTTATCCTTAATTTATAAGTTAAATTCTTGGAGTAGGAGGATCCATCTAATGAGTCTGGGCTTAGTATCCTTCTTTGAGAGAAGGTACTTTAGCGTAGAGTGATCAGTGAAGACAATAATTTTGGATCCAATCAAATAGGACCGAAACTTGTAAAGTTCAAAGACCACTGCTAGCAACTCATTTTCAGTGGTTGAATAGTTGATCTGTGCACTATTCAAGCTCCTGCTTGCATAAGAAATCACGAAAGATTTCTTGTCCTTATGTTGCCCCAACATAGCCCCAACCACATAATCGATGGCATCACACATAATCTCAAAGGGCAAAGTCCAATATGGAGGCTGCATAATTGGTGCGGACGTCAGCATGCTTTTCAACTTATCAAATGCTTCTTTGCATGCCTCAGTCCAGTTAAATTCTGCCTCCTTGGAAAGCAGGTTGCAGAGAGGTCTGGATATGAAACTGAAGTCTTTGATAAACCTCCTGTAAAAGCTTGCATGTCCTAAAAATTATTTGACATCTCGTATGGTTTTGGGCATGGGAAGGTCGGCGATCAAATGTATTTTGGATTTGTCAACTTCCAATCCTCTTTCCAACACAATGTGATCAAGGACAATTCCCCAGCGAACCATGAAATGACGCTTTTCCCAATTCAGCACAAGGTTCTTTTCTTCGCATTTAGTGAGGACCTTTTCTAGGTTGCTTAAACAATCCTCAAATGAATCACCAAACACAGAAAAATCGTCCATGAAGACCTCCAGAATTCGCTCCACTATATCACTGAAAATTTGCTCCCCTAGATGCACGAATAGGGACATACGATGGAGGTGGGATTGTCTGCACGTGTCCAAACTGACGAAGGACCCTCTATGGATGAAAGGGCTCTATGACATCCATCGATCTCAAGGATCTACAAAAAAATGATATCTGGTGAAAGGGATGATGAGCGGTCCCAAGCTACCTGTGGATAATAAAGAGAACAATAAATTAATAATAATGACTTTAATATAATAGTAACTATTAGAGTTATATGTCTATTCACCTCGATCGGATGGATGTTGTCCAGCCTCTCACATATCAACTGTATACTCTCCATCATGTTGCCCGAACTGCTGGAAGGATACCATCGACGTGCTAGTGGCTGGCTTGTAGTATATCCAATATGTGCCCGCGGACGAGCAAAGGGAAAGTGCTCGTATACCCAGGCCTGTACATGCATAATATATGGATAAAAAAATTTGATGACACCAAATTGTTATGTATATATATATATACATGTGAGTTACCTACTGCAGCATGAGATATCCGGTAATTTGTCGAACATCTATTCTCGTCGCCTGTCCCAACTGGCGATAAAGATACGCCAACGTAGCAGCTCCCCATGCATAATGTCGAATTTGTCCAACGTCCATCAATAACTCTAAGTAGAAGATGGAGACTCTCGTTGCGGACTTTTCGACAAAGAGTGTGCAATCTAACAAATATAATAGGTAACCTCTGGCAGCGCATTTTATCCACCGTGCAGATGACTGAGGAGTCACATCACTGCACATCTATTTGATCCATGACAATCTAACCACCCCACCACAAGCCAAGGACAACTCTCCGCTGGCAGCCTCTCTATCCACCCCCAATCCACGCTCCAACAATGATATCTAATCAATAAAAGACAGCTGAGTCGGTGCATGGACGGGTGTACCAACAACTGAAATGCCAAGAATAGGATTGACGTCATCCAATGTGATTGTCATCTCACCAAATGGCAGGTGGAAAGTGTTAGTCTCGGGCTGCCATCTCTCTACATATGCTGACACCAAAGCACGGTTGATATGGCAGTAAGATAAGTGCATCGTCAGTGGCGCCAAGCCGGACTCCTCTATAATCGCCTGAAATCTAGGAACATGATTATCTTCACCCGACTGCGATAGATACCATGATCTCAACTTAGTACAATGACATATACACTTAAGAGTATCGCGATCCTGCACAATGTAAGAAAATATATTAAAATTAGATTCTAACAATTCCAATAAGAAAAACGAACCATTAACACATTGTCAGAATGAATGTCATACCTCCCCTCTCCATATCGACATAGCTATTTGTGTCTTAAAGCTGATAAGGACAGAGAGATCCTCTGGACCACCTGGAATATGACCTGCGTGACGATCCTCGTCCACCCTCTCATTTGGAATGAGCAGATGTGCATCCTCATCAGTAATATCATCGTCTATAACCTCCTAAGCAGCTACATCCTCCTCTGATTCCTCTATTGGATCCGGACTTGGATCTTGTCGAGCCTTGTGTCTCCGCTTTGACGCTGTAGGCCTATGACGATGGATGAGCTCGCAATACCACTCCGACCCCGCGAGGTCAATGGACTACTAATAGCGGCTTGGCGGCATGCTGAAATATACATCATTCGGATTAGCAATAAATAAGTAAACATACTGCATGGATTTCATTAGTAGTGCATATCCGAAACTGTGCGATTTTAACCCGTGCATTCCACATGCATGGATGTGAAACTCTGTGCAAATGCAATCTGCACGGATTTGAAGCTCAGTGCATATGCATAATGCATGGGTTTTAATCTCCGTGCATGTGCAATTAACACGGATTTGAATCACCGTGCATATGCACAACGCACGAGTTTTAAAATGTGCACGGATTTATGTTTCCATGCACATTGTAACGTGCACGGATCTGCGTTTTCGGGCACATTGTAATGTTCACGGATCTGTGTTTCTGTGCAGGACGTGAATCATGTTTTTCATTTTGCGTCTCAACCATCACTGATTTCCCTTCTCCCCTCTCCCATCCCTTCCATTCAATCATAATTGCAACCTACACACTTCATTCCATTTGCATGCATTCAATCCATTTGCATTACATGTTTATTTTTACCCTAAAAAAGATTAGCAATGAAGAAAACATAAATGGAAGAAGTTGAAGATGAAGAGGTACTTGGGGAGATGAAGATGATCTGTCTTTGCTCATGAAGAAGAGAAGATGATCCGCCTTCAAACATTTCACTCACTATAGCTCAGAAATGACGTCGTTCTTGTAGGGAAGGAAATGAAGAAGAACGGAAGAAGAAGGAGGAGGAAGAAGAAGGGCAAGGTTGTAATCTTCGATGGGTGGGCTCAGTAGAATATGGGACCTTTATGTTTTTGTAGTGGGTGAGCTCAGTATGTAGGTCTACTCAGTATTTTGAGTGGGCGCAAATAGAATTTGTCTAGTAGATTTGAAGAGTGGAGAAAAAAAATAGTGAAAAAAAAAGAAGAGATAATTAACGAAAGGTCCCTACAATTGAATCTATCCAGCCTCCAGTTCAGGCAATTTCTTTTTAAGGGCTCTGGTCCAAGCAGCTAAAGGTCTCAGGATACAATTTTCATGACTAATATTCCCTTTTCAACTGTTTAGGCATAAAATTTTGAAAATTTCAAATTTCAAATCTTCAGTTTCCCCTCCTTATTCCTAGGTAGAGATTCTGTAAAATCCTCGGTATTTTTGAGCCATTACCGTCGAAGAACAGGGTTGTTGTTGTTTCAGAACGAGTTGCAGAGAATCAGAGAAGTTTGAACCAAAGATCGTCTTTGTCACAGATACGATCTCCGCGTCTCCGCAGAAAAACCTAATCCAGACTAATCGCCCAGAACAGAGGATCCTGTTTTTGCTAGCTGGAGAAGCAGTGAGTAGGATCCGGATTCGCCAATCGCTGGAACCTGAAGAGGGGTCACACTTCATTGCCTCCCGTCATTCTTCGCCAGCCGGAGACCACCCTGCACGCCACAGTTGTTGCAGAAACCTTAAAAAGGATTCCAGAATTTCTTATCGCCTAAGTTCAGACGATCGTTCTCAGAGAAGACCGCCACGTGCCGTCGATCTTCACGAGGGAACAGCGGCCCGCCGATACACGTCACCAGAGATCCGGGGAACAGGCAGCAAGAGTTGAGCGCAGGTCCACTTTGCCGTCTGGTTCTTGTTCTCCGTGTAGAACAAAATAGTTTGTTTCAGGAAGCAAGGAAGAAGAAGAACCCAATTTGTGTTTTATTCGATATCCAGGCTAGTTCGAGTACAGGTCAGGTTTGACACGAACTAGTCTACGCAGGGAAGCCCAGCCGAGTGTTTGATAAATTTATCTTAGTTTTTGAAAAATTTATCTGAGTCTTTTGACAAATCTATGAGTTTTTATGAAATTTATCTGAGTGTTTGTAAAATTTATCTAAGTTTTTTTCAAGTTTATCTGAGTTTTAACAAATTTATATGAGTTTCTATCAAATTTATCTGAGTTTTTCATTTTTTGTCAAATTTATTTGAGTTTTACGCAAATTTATATGTGTTTAGAGCCAAATTTCTCTGAGTTATGGACAAATCTATCTGAGTTTTGGCTAATTTATCTGAGTTATGGGAGAAATTTATTTGAGTCTGGACAAATTTAACCGAGTTTGTGGCAAATGTATTTGGTTTTTTTTTATTTACGTCTTTTGAGATTTATTTACAGTTTTTGAAATTTATTTGGATCTTTTCAAATTTATTTGGATATTTTGAAATTGATTTTCATCTTTTGAAATTTATTTATATTTTCTGAAATTTATTTGGTTCTTTTGAAATTTATTTTCTTCTTTTTAAATTGATTTTCATCTTTTGAAATTTTTTATATTTTTTAAAATTTATTTACTTCTTTTTAAATTTCATTTAAATTTATTGCGTTTTTGATATTATAGTGTTTTTCAAAATTTATTTGAATTATTTCAAATCTATTTGTATTTTTTGAATTCTGTTTTTATTTTTTTAGAGTTTATTTGTATTTTTTAATTTCATTTACATTTTTTGAAATTTATTTTCATCTTTTGAAATTTATTTACATTTTTTAAAATTTATTTGGATATTTTTAAATTTATTTGGCTAATTAAATGATAGTTGACCATAGCATATCCCAATAATCGTGGGATATGATTTTGTAGAAAGGGTAACTTAGAAATTTTAGGTCTTTAAATTTGAGAAAAGTAACTATCATACTATGAAAAAAAGAGTGTGGATATAAAAAAATAAAGTAAAATTTTTAGGGAGCCGTCGCCGAATGGAAAAAAAAAAAAAAAAAAAAAAAGGAAAAAGAAAAAACAACAAAAAGAGAAAGGGTCCCTTCACCTCCCTCATCATCACATCTGTCGCTGGGAAAGCAGCGGAAGAAATAGAAGATGAATACTACGGTGACGGTGGTGTAGCCACCAGATGTCGTCGTCATGCAGGCTTCCGAACTTCACCTACCTCAAGCCGACCCATCTCTCGTCGTCTCATCCCTTCTCTTCGAACCCATTTCCCACTCCTTAGCCCTAGTGCGCTCCGACTCCTCTCTCCTCCTCTACCCTCCCTTCTCCTCCTTTCCACCTTCTTCTCCTCCTCTTCCTCCTCCTTCTCCTACTATTATTCCTCCTCTCTCTACCACCTCTTCCTTCCTCCGCTTCCACCCAAACCCTAATCCCAATTCTGCCTCCCGAGTCATCTTCCTCACCGCCCGTCCCCACGCCGCGGGCTCCTCAATTCTCCTCCGTGCCTGGATCCTCACCGCCGCCAACTCCTTTGCACCCATCTGTCTCGATTTTAACTGCAAACACGGAGCTTCTTCGGCTGCAGTCATTGGACTTTCCCATGGATTCTCAGTCAAGATTGAGGGATCCGTGAACTTCTTTGCTCTTTATTCCGCCTCTGCACGAAAAATCTGGGTCCTTTCTGTGAGATTGAGGGATGATAGGACATGCTTGGATCTGATGAAGTGCGCTGTCATCGACTGTACATCCCCCATCTATTCTCTTAGAGTTTCCATGGGGCTTTTGCTTCTGGGAGAGGTGAATGGGGTTAGAGTTTTCCCTATGAGGCTGCTTGTGAAAGGGAGGGTTAAGAAGAGGAGGAATATGGAGGTGAGAAGTGAGAATGATAATCTTTCGCCCAAGAGCGATGATTTTCATAAGAAACAGATGGATACTTCTTTGAAAGACATGGGTGGCTGCTGTAATGGTGGAGGCATAGAATTGGAAGGGACTGCAGAGATATCCTCCCCTGTTTGCAAAGGGGGACACAGGGCAGATTATAGTTTCGGTGAGTTCTTTAATATTTATTTATTTATATTTTGAAATTTCAGTCTAGTGACTCGAATTCTCATCCTCATGGTTGTGATAATGAGTACCTTCAAACTGTGCTAGGGCTCTTGGCAATGACACTTTTGGAGGGTTTGCAAATCCTGTGCTTCCTTTACACTTTTTCTTAAATTTACTAATTATGATTTACATTATTGTGAGGTCAGAAGTGATGTGCAGATAATAATTACTGTAAGATTTACTAAATGTTAGGTTTTGAATTTGGCTGGTTAAAGAATAATAGGGTTATAGTTCAATTTGTGGTCATTCCTAAGTTTCCAAATGTACCAACTGGTAATGATACCAATCTGCTGGACATAAGAGAGGTTCTAGACCAAAACCACTAAGAGAAGCCCTATGCTTTGTAAGGAGAATAAGAAGAAATAGGTGATTGGTGGTCCATGCTAGGGCATTCCCCCCTTTAATTGATGCACCGCATCGCCACCCGGTTGTAGTGGAAAGTAGGTGATGTGGAGCAGAGTACCAGATGTAGGGCGGGTAGAGATGGAGGGACTAGAGATTGAGGGTGGAGGGGGTAGGTCAGGCTTTCTCCTGGAAATTGTCCTCATGCCAAACTTCCCATCGCGTGCTAGAGAGTAGAGACTAGAGAACTCAGGAAACCCCAAAATCACTCAATTCTTTTATTATCAATCATTGTCTGCCCTAGACAAAAGGCTTTACATCAATTATATATGAAAATGATAAAACATAATCTGGACCATCCAAACACATTGATGACCAGGATTCAAACATTAAACATAAACCATTAAAATAACATGAAATAAAACTTTAATGAGCTAAAACATGAAAATAGATGATCTGGGCCGAAGAGTTTGGTCAAGATAGATGGGTTGGGCCCAACTGCGGGCTGACCCATAGGGACTATGGGTCTGTCCTTCATTAATAGCCAAGGGCTACCACACCATTCTGGATGAGTGCGGCTAAAGAAGTTAGTTCAGAAGAAGAGGAAGACCCGACTTGCTACTTCGAATACAGGAACCTTGACCGACAAAAGAATTAAGCTGGTCAAGGTAATGAAAAGAAGAAGAGTTAGTGTGGCCTATTTACAAGAGACAAAGTGGAAAAAGGATAAAGCTAAGGAGCTCATTGATGGTTATAAACTTTTTTATGCGGGAAAGAACAATACAAGAAATGGAGTTGGTATAATTTTAGATAAGGATTTGAAAGAGAAAATTGTGGGGGTTATAAGAGGTTGGGTGATATAATTATGTCAATTAAACTAGTGTTAGAGCAATACATAATTCATATTATTAGTGCATATGCTCCCAAAGTAGGATCAGGTGAACGTGTCAAGACTGAAGAGAGAATTTTGGGAGGAGATGGATGGTTTACTACGAGAAATCCCAACTATTGAAAAGATTTTCCTATGAGGGGGCTTAAATGGGCATGTAGGAAGGGATAATAGAAGGTATGAGAGAGAGCATGGAGGGCAAGGGTTTGGAGAAAAGAATGAGTTAGGAGATACTATCTTGGACTTTGCATTAGCTTTTGACCTTGTAAAAACAAACCCCTTCTTTAAAAAGAGAGAGGAGCATATAATTACCTATAAAAGTGGAACTAGCATGAGCTATATAGACCCTAATTTTTATTTAGAAAATGACATATAAAGACTGTAAGGTTATTCCAAGAGAGAGTTTTGCTACACAACATAGGCTAGTAGTGTTAGATATTTGCATTAGAAGTAGAAAAAGAGGGGCAATAAATAAAATGTTACCTAAAACAAGGTGGAAGGATTTGAAAGAAGAAAGAGAAACAATATTTAAGGATAAAGTGATTGAGGGGGGGACCATTGAAAAAAAAAAAGTGATTGAGAGAAAATGGAATTTTGAGAGGGAAACTACAACTATGTGGAATCAAATGGCCAACTGTATTACGAAGGTTGCTAAAGAGGTGCTTGGAGAGTCAAAGGGAAAAATACACTATCATAAAGAAACTTGGTGGTGGAGTGTAGATGTTTAGGAATCTTTTTGAGAGAAAAGACGTTACAAAGTTTGGCATTGGTAGGGGACTGAGAGTATAGAAATCTACGAGAAGTATAAGAAGGTAAAGAAAGAAGCTAAGAAAGTTGTAAGTGATGAAAAGTTCAAAGCATATGATGACCTTATATAATCGGTTGGGAACAAGAGAAGGATATTTTTAAGCCCTCAAAAATAAGGGAAAGGAAAAGAAAGGATTTAGATCATGTCAAATGTATTAGAAGTAATGACCAAAAGGTTCTAGTGAAGGACAACAATATCAAAGAAAGGTGGAGGGATTATTTTAGTGTACTTTTAAATGAAGACTATGTATGAGACATAAGAACAAGAGATGATACTTTGTTAGCAGAACATACCTTTTCTTACAGAACTAGGTGGTGAAAGTGAGGAAAGTATTGAAACAAATGAAGATAGGAAATAAGACTATAGGTCCAAATGGCATTCCGATAGAGGCTTGGAAATGCTTAGGAGAAGTTTGGGGGGTTTGGTTAACTAGGATCTTCAAAAAGATGTTAGTGATAGAGAAGATGCCGGATGAATAGAGAAGAAGTGTTGTAGTACCTATATATAAGAATAATGGAGATATACAAGACTGTACCAATTACTGTGGGATTAAACTTATGAGTCATACTATGAAGCTATGGGAGAGATTAATGGAACAAAGACTTGGATAGAAGACCAAGTATTTGAAAATCAATTTGGTTTTATGCGAGGTAAGTCAACTACGGAAGTTATCTTTTTCACTTAGGTAACTAATGGAAAAATATCGAGCGAAGGGGCAAAATCTGTATATGGTCTTCATCGATCTAGAAAAAGCATATAATAGGGTACCTAGAGATTTAATTTGGTGGGTCCTAAATAAAAGATGTTTTATTGAAATTATTAAAGACATGTATGAAGGAGCATTAGGGCTAGTTTGGTAACTCTACTAATATAGTCACGTCAAGTAAAGTTGATTTGAAGAAAGAATAAAATATAAGTGGGTTATGATGGTATTTTGTTTTTAGTTGTTTGTTATGGATTCTTTTTGACTTTTTGTATGGAAAAGTGGAGTTTTTTTGTATTTTAGTGGATAAAGGTAGTTGCTTTTTGACTTTTTGTATGGAAAAGATGGGGGGATTTTTGAATGAAGTGCATTTGATGTGACATCTTGTTTGGAAAATGGGGGCTTTACTTGACTTTGATTGTATTAGTAAAGTGCCAAACGGGCCCTTAACGATTGTGAGAGCTACCTTTGGAGAGACAAGCGAGTTCCCAATGACCATAGGTTTGCATCAGGGGTTGGCCTAAGCTCATACCTTTTTTTTTTTTTTTTTTTTGAATGATCCTAAGCCCTTACCTCTTTGCATTAATTATGGATGAGTTAATTGCTCATATTCAAGATGTGGTACCTTCGTGTATGTTGTTTGCAGTTTTGCAGATGACAGTTTTTGTGGATGAATTAAGAGATGGAGTGAATGCAAAGTTCGAGAGATTACGGGAGGCTTTAGAATCCAAAGGTTTTAATTAAGTCGTACAAAGACAGAATATATGGAGCACAACTTCAATGGACACATAGAAAGAGTTAAAACTACTGTAATAATTAAAACCCAGGAGATACCACAAAGAAATTCATTTCATTACCTTGGCTCGATAATTAGTAAGGATGGGGAGATTGATGAAGATGTTGAATATAGGATAAAAGAGGGATGATTGAAGTGGAAACTTGCTTCTGGAGTGCTTTATGACCGACAAATGGCAGTAAGATTGAAGGAAATTTTTTACAGGACTGTGATTAGACCAGCTATGACCTATGGAGTAAAATGTTGGGCAATCAAGAAGCAACATATCTACAAAATGAATGTAGCAGAGATGAAAATTTTGAGGTGGATGTGGTAAAACTAAGAAAGATAAAATTAGAAATGAACGATTTTGAGAGCATTTAGGGGTTGCATCAATATAATATAAAATTAGGGAAACCCGTTTGAGATGTTTTGGGCATGTCCAATAGTGCGGGTAAGGAAAAGTTTGGTAATGTTGGTTGATGGCCCACCAAGGGGAAGGGATAGGCCAAAGAGGACTTGGGTGAAGGTAGTTAAAATCATGGTTAAAAAAACTAGACTCGGGACCCGACTTGGCCATGGCCGAGTCAGGTCTAGTCCTCTGGAATGCCCAGAAAAAAATATAAAATAGAAACAGTTGTGTGGGTGCAAGAAAAGAGAAACAAAGGTGGGTTGGATGGGCTAAGACTATGAGTGTAGTGAAAAGAAGAAAAAAGGAAAAAAGAAAAAGAAGAAGAAGTGTACCAGGCATATGCAAGCACCATTCCAGCACAGCATCAACGAGGTCAGTAACAGTAGTGTAGCAAGAAGCCCTCACAGCACCAGGCACCAGCCAACAACACTGCAACCAGCAATAGCAACAAGGCAGCAACAGTGACTTTTTTTTTTTTTGGAGAAGGCGGCAACAGTGACTTTACAGCAGCAATAGAAGTACAAAGTACAGAACATACCCACCTAGGTATTCTTTTTTTATTTTCAAATTCGAGGGCCTCTCTCTCTCCCCGTGCTGGCCAGCTGTATAGGATTTTTTTTTTCTATTTAGTCTTGTCCTTTCCTCTTTCCCCCTTCTTTTCTTTTCCTTATTGAGTTGACTCGTGGGACTTGGGCGACTCCCACTCATTCAAGTCTGAGTCCAAACGACTCGACTAGGTATGTGCCGAGTCTGAGTCAACTCGGCCGATTTTTTGAACCATGGTTAAAATAGATCCGAAGAAGTGCAACTTATCTAAGGATTTGGCTTAGGATAGATCAGAATGGAGAAAACATAATTCATGTAGCCGATCTCAACATAGTTAAGACAGAATTTATGTGGTTGGCAATTGCGCTAGAGCTATGGTTGGTGGTGCTCTGTAGGTTCAATTGTGGTTGGGTTCTTCCTAGCACCATTTTTTTGACTGTTTGAAGCGTGGCAGATGGTGGTTGGCTCTGATAAAGGAAGGGCGATGAGGAAGACCTCTTTTTTGGCTGTTCTTTGGACCATTTGGAAAGAAAGAAACTTGTGATGCTTTGAGGATTCAATCTCTTCAATGAAGGTTTTGGTCGATAGACTCCAATTCACCACTGCTTCGTGGGTGTCTATCCTTCCCCAATTCCTTAGATTGTTGCCGGTCGATTTCATATTTTGTTTAGATTGTATGTGGGAAAATGAAAACTCATAGTGCAACACGTAATTCGAAGGACCCCCAGGGTCCGGTTCTGACATTAGAAGAGGTCAATATCTGTTTGCTTTCCATTTGTAAAGTTAAAATTTACATCTCTCTTCACCTGTCTTTCTTTATAAGTTTCTAGACATTGCTCATAACTGGATTAAAAGGGAGTTTTGATAACTGTGCCTTGAAAATTTTACTTGCAGCTGTATGTAATATTGTGAAACTGAGACAGGACTCGGGTGATCTTGGCTCATTTTTTGTGGCATTCAAGTGCTCGGAGGTCCAAAGTCGGAATGGTTTGCAGACAGTTACTGCATCGCTAAAAGCAGTTTCGATCCATTCTCTGTCCCAGCAAAGGTTTCTAATCCTGGACTCAAATGGAGTTCTACACCTATTTAGTATGCATTATACCACCATTGATTCAGAAGTTTCCACTCGGTCTTGCATCCCATCTAGAAATGGCTGTATGAGGAGCTTGAATTATACAATGAAAGTGCAAATGCTTGCTGTTCATCCTGATATTGCTTCAAGTATGTTACCATTACTTTTGTGGCATGATTTCTCTGCTAGTTCCAGTTTTTGATATAGAGTACCATTATTTTGCAGGAACATACACTATATGGATATCAGATGGATCCTATTCAGTGCACATTATGTCGTTTACTGATGTAGACATTTCTGCCGATGAAAGCAATAATGATGGAAGTGATGGAAAGCTAATGCAAAACTCAGGTTTTCAGAAGCTTTATAATTTTAAATCTCCTATTAGACCATCTGTATATGGATGTCATATATATATATATATTTTCTTTCTTTTATGCATGCCAACTGAAGTTCTTGTGAACAGTTTGTCAGAATGGATGGTAGTTCATTCTGGTTTGTGTGGAATAAAGAGGATTGAATGACATACCAGTTATTCTGACATTCCCAGCCTAAACCAATATCTGTCAGCGGTTTTGATAACTGATTCTGTTGAGGAAATGGTTGCCTACTTAACATGTTTCCGCTCGGTACTTAATGCTGCCTCAAATGCTTAATGGATTTCCATCCATCATCTTTATCATCAAGGGCTTAGTTCATTTATTATGAATTTGCATTTTCTACATCTCCACTCCTGTTTAAGGCTGAATTCTGTTCTCCTATCAGCACGCCATTCCAAGCCTCCTTTTCTAGTTCTTTGTCAGAGCTGAATTCTGTTTTTCTATCACCATGACATTCCGTCATCATTATCATCAAGGGCTTAGTTCATTTGTTATGGATTTGCATTGGGAATTCTACATTGCTACTCCTGTTTAGGTCTGAATTCTGTTTTCTATCACCACACCATTTCAAGACTCGTTTTCTAGGTCTCTATCGTTCTCTCAAGATAAGGCTTGGAGAGTAGTTGCTGACTACTCTTCCCTCTCCCACACACCATCAATTATACTAGGCAATCTCTATTACACGTTTCTACTCACCATTGCCCATTCCAGTGGGCAATGAAATCAACCACAATGCTGAGGGAGTGAAGACCAACCTAATTGCCTCCTGCACTCCCACAACCATCACAAGCGATTTTGCTTTGTTGATCCCCAGCCATCTAATTAGGCCTAAGACCAATTTAAACTGCACTGTTTGGATCACATGGATCATGATCAACCCTGGATTGCAATCAAACCCTCTACTCCAGTTGTATAAAACCCTATGCACAAACCACACTGTTCCCATCCACTGTTGCGTCAAAAGTTGCTCTTTGAAAGAGCTTCTCAAAGGAGGCTTCATCCTTGTAATAACGGGACGAAGTGATAAATATTGGATAAAAAGAAATTTCAAGCTCACTACTTACTTTCACGCTTCATGTTTTTTCTATTGTTTCTTCTTCATGTTCTTCCTAGTAGCTGTTCAAGCAATATTTACAAGTGAAAAGGTTCAAGATATTATTCCATATGCTGCAAATGGAGTTTTGATTCTTGGTCAAGGTATGAAGTTGCACCCTTTGCATTTGAGTTCCCTCCCTAGTGGTTGAAGAATTCTAATTTTCTTTTCCACATCCTGCTTTTTCTTGAGTTGGTGCCTGATAATTTTGGTGCATGTTTTACAGGAAGTATATTTGCCTACGGAATTGCTTGAAGAGTAGATATGTCATTTCTCTTCTACGGTGGTAAGGCAATATCTTGTCTTGCTTTTCTACTAGATGCTTTTACCGACATTCTTACATTTTATTGAAACTTTTCATTCTTCCCTTGCTATATAAGATATAATATACGTGTTAACAAAAATATAAGTTATAATGTATGGAGTAAAAGTTAAGTGGTTTCAAGAGTGAAAATATGTTGGCCATAAATGAAAATAACTTGGCACAATTGCATCATTAAGTTTCATTATCTATGATCAACTGTAGAGTAGATAGATCGATTTGAGCTAGATGTAGGAAATAGGATTGGCGAGGGTGGGTAAGTAGAAGCAGGCTATTGTGGCATAATGAAATTGCCAAGTACTACTTGGGAAAAAAATCTTAATAAAAATAGGAACTTTTAATTTAGTCTAGCCTGCATCAGTTCGCCCCCTCTTGGAGAGAACTCAACCTCGATTTCGATAAATGTCCTGCTGGGTCGGAGATCAGCTTAAACCTCCAATTCTCTCGTTGATCTTCATTCTTTTGACATGGCTTGGAAGCTTTGATTCAGTTCTCTTGTTGGTATTCATTCTTTTGACATGGCTTGGAAGCTTTGATTTAATCTTTTCCTCCGCTTAGAAGTAGGGCTGTCAAAGGGCCGGGCTGGGCCGGGCTTGGGGTTGTCCTAGCCCTATCTCAATATATGCAGGGCCGGGCCTGAGCTGGCCAAAGCTCTCGGAGGGCCTTCATTATCTAGGCCCTTACCCTACCCTCGAAGGCCAGGGCTAGGGCCGGGCCACGGTAGGGCTCAGGACTTCAAAATAAGAAAATTATTTTTTTAACATTGTTACCAAAATCTGAGTGTGATCGAGCGTTATCTTGTCTAACCTCAATTGCAAAGAAATCATTAAGAAAACATCTGTTATCTTGTCTAATCTCAATTGCAAATGAACCATTAAGAAAACATTGGGAGAATACAAGTCAACTCTAAAAAGTTTCTTTTATTGGATAAAGTCACACGTGCTTTGGTGACTTGGGTTGGGTTTTAGACATATGATTTTATTTGTTTTGACAAAGAAGGAAAATGGTTAAAGAGTTTGATCTATTTCACACCTTTAATATGACTTTTATATGAATTTCCACAGATGAAATCATTCCAGCAGTGTCTTATCTTGAGAGTTTTAAACCATTTACACTCACATACCTTTTATCAATTGATATTATTTTTAATTAACATTGATTTGACTATTACGCATTTTTGGATTTTAGTCACAAAAATAAATACATTTAAAAAATACTATTAGTTTAAACTTTTAGGAATTGAGAGTTATAATTATCTAATTAAAAGGATGTTTGGATTACCCCATATCCTTAAAGTTCCATGCAAGGATGTAAATATCAGCCGTAGTGGGAGATACCACCACACTACGGCCAAAATATCGGCTGTTGCACCCGTGGCGGCCGATACGACTCGTGGGGGTTATAACAACCCCACTTTTGACGATTTTAGGGTTTTTTAACCCTCTCTTCCCTCTGTTCCCCTCTTTCTGTTGTTTCTTCCTCCTTGTGGTCCCAAGTGTCTCCCAAGTCCATTTCTTCAAGATTTTTTGTCACAAAATCACTAGCATTCAACTATTCAAAGGAATCTAAAGATTCTAAACAAGATTCTTCATCTAGATATGTGATTTTTTTTCAACTTTTGAGATTATCGCTCTCTAACTACTATTAATCACAACATAATGGCATCATTGTCTTGTTTTATTGTAGATCCATGCTTCTTTTTGATCTTGCATGCATATCTTTTGTTTTTTATTTTATTTTATTTTATATATTGTTATTTTTTTTTCGGATTTATGTTATTTAAAAAAAAAAAAAACATTATCACTTATGGAAAACTCATGAAACAACTTGAAAATAGCTTCATATTGTTAGATCTATGTTTCCCATAGATCATTCCAACATATACTGCTTGTTTTTCAATTTTTTTCCTTTTTTTATTTTTTGATTATTTTATTTTTGTAAAAAAAAATTTTTTTAGTAATTGAATGCCAATCAAATGTCTTAAAAAGGGCTCCTAGATTTTAGATCTATGTTTCCCATAGATCATTCCAACATATATTGCTTTTTTGTTTCAATTTTTTTCCTTTTTTTTATTTTTCGGATTTTTTTATTTTTGTAAAAATTTTTATTTTTTAGTAATGGAATGCCAATCAAATGTATTGAAAAATGCTCCTAAATGTTTTGAATATGTTGGGCATAGATCAATCCAACATTTCTTTGTCTTTCCCTTTTGTTTTTTTTTTTTGTTTTCGGATTTATTTATTTTTTGAAGGAAAAAATGCCTTAACTAATTCATTACCCATTATATTGTTTTGAATAATTGGCATAGATCAATCCAATATATATTTGTCTTTTCCTAATTTTATTTTAATTTCTAAAAAAAAATTGTACTTTAAGTAATGAAATACCAATTAAATGTCAAGAGAATGATTCCTAAGTGTTAGATATATGTTTCCTCAAACATGTTTTTTTATTTTATTTTATTTTTTTATTTTCAACATACTACTTGTTCATATTTATAGGTATTCAGTGTTCTATTGTGCATTTGTGTTTGCCAATTGATAACTTAAAATGCCTCGTGATATTGATCCCGCATGGAGCTTTGGTGAGGCAGTTGAGAATAACATGTTGAAAATCAAATGCAAGTTTTGTGGGAAAGTGACCAATTAGGGTATTAAAAGATTCAAGCACCACTTGGGCCACATTTCTGGCAATGTTGTTGGCTGTACCGATGTACCAAGGGAAGTCAAGGAATAAATGAAAGCTTTGGTTGGCCAAAATAAATCTAGAAAAATAGAGATAAAAGAAAAGAGGCAGCAAGATGTTGATGCTGCCTGTTATGATGTATTTGGGAATGAAGGTTTTGATGATGAAGATGGATGCTGCACGCTGAGAGTCCGTCATGAGTTAGCAAGAAGAATATGAATGTCATGCATTTGCTGGAAGCTGCAAATATTATGATGCAGAGGGCTCATCTGTTGTGCCAAGCAGGGGTAAGGGCATTGCGGGGGCCATGGGTAGGGCATTTAACACCTAGGAACGGGGTGTTGATGTAGAAGTTATTTCTACTAGGAGAGCAGTTCCTCCCCTTGTTGATCCTCTAGCGCATAGAAAAGAGGGGGCTAAACAACCAAATATATCAAGTATTATGAAAGGGGTGATGAAGGATGCAAGAGATAGGTTAGCCAAAACTACAATAAAATAGCTAATTCACAAGAACATACCACCTACAGCAATAGATTCCCCTATTTCCAAACAATTCTTGATGTTGTCGCCGAAGCTGGGCGGGGAATACAGTCGCTCTCTGTTTATGATGTGGGCACTAAATATCTCAAAAAAGAATATAAAGAAATAAAGGCATGGGTGGAGACCTTTAGGCCCATGTGGCAACAGAATGGGGTCACCATTATGTGTGATGGGTGGACCAGCGGCACACAAACACAATTAATTAACTTTTTGGTACAATCAGTCATTGGGTGTGTCTTTGTGAAGTCCGTGGATGCATCCGAACATAGACGGACAGCTAAATATATATACACTCTTATGGATAAGGTTGTAGAGAGTGTGGGAGAGGAGCATATCGTATAGATTGTTACAAATAATGGCACCAGTTTCAAGGTAGCCGGTAAGATGTTGGAGAAGAAGAGGCCCAATCTGTTTTGAACTCCATGTGCAGCACACTGTAGAGATCTCATTATGGAAGAGATTGGAAAGAAGAAAATTGCTGAAGTTATCAAGGCATGTAGAAGCATTATCAGATTTATTTATGATCATTTATGGCTTTTGAGCTTGATGAAAAGATTCACAAATAATCATGCATTGATACATCTGGGATCAACTAGGTCTGTTACCCATTTCATTGCGATGGAGAGCCTTGTTTAGAACAGAGTTGATTCAGATGTTTGCATCAGAAGAATGGGGCAATGCAACAAGTGGTCTGGAATTTGAGATCCCTAACTTGATGAGGGACAATAAATTTTGGAAGAAAGTGTCTAATTTATTAAAGGTTTGTGAGCCTTTAGTTAGAGTGTTGCGGCTTGTAGATGGTGATGATAAGCCAACAATGGGATATATATATATATATATATATATGAAGCAATGGATCGGGCTAAATAAGCTATCATGGAAAATTTTAGATATCATGATGAATATATAAAGATTATTGATGCCCGGTGGAACGACCAGCTGCAACATCCATTGCATGCTGCAGGTACTCAATAACAATATCACTATTTGATGCTTTTAAAGCAAGCTAGCTCTCTTTGATTGATGTTTAATCATATTGCATTTCAACTTGTTTTCAATGTAGGTTATTTCCTTAATCCCGAATTCTACTACCCCAATGCCCAACACTACAACGATGCAATAGAAACGAAGTTGATGGTAGGATTAAGGGAAGTGTTGAAGAAATTGTTGGGAGTTGATGATCAAATCCTAGCCATCCAAGAGGTGAGTTAGTGATTGAGATTTGAGATGACATGTATATGCTTGAGATAGGTCCGTTAAACATGTATGGTTTATTGATTTATTCCTAATTTTCACACTGTAGATATCTACATACACACAAAAGAGAGGAGGCTTTGCTGACCCTCTTGCAATAAGGGCGATTGGAAAGATGCCACCTGGTATGAACAAAAGACCCGATCACCCAACCTATTAGGCTTTTGTTATTTATCTCTCAATTGATTGGAACTTGGAAGGACTTAAGGAATATCTAATTTTATTTGTTTACATTGAATTTCAGTTGATTGGTGGATGAATTTTAGAGAGGATACTCCAAATCTAAGGAGAGCGGCTGTTCGCATCCTTAGTTAAGTTACAACTTCATCAAACTGTGAAAGGAATAGGAGCACTCTCCTTGATCCACATAAAGTCCAAGAATCGGCTTACCATGCAAAAACTCAAGAAGCTTGTATATTGCCATTATAATTTGAAGTTGAGAAACATAACTAGAGAAAGGAAGGCGAGGGATGATCCGAGCTATTGTCCTATTAGTTTGGATCACATATTCGGAGAGGACGATCCCTTGCTCCCTTGGATAGCTGAGATAGAGGATCCATTACTAGATTCAGATCCAGGCTTTCAGGGGGAGGTTAGAGATTTGCTTGATGAAGATATGGACGAGGCAGAGGGTGCCCCCACGGCCCCCACTTGGAGGAGAAGGCTCAAGTGTACAGCCCCACCCACAACCTAAAAGGAAAGAACCTGCTCATGTTGTGTCATCTTCTGAGAGGACGAGTACCATCGTCTCTTCGAGTAGCCATGGTGGAGGAGATAGGGGAGATGGAGCAGGAGACACTAGTGGGACAGGTGCTACTAGTGAATACTACTAACATGATCAGGATGATGCCATTCCTGTAGATGACGTACCGGACTTTCCGGAAAGAATGGAAGGAAACCGTGCTTATCAACGGTGTCGGAGAGTCTCACCACCTGTTCCACCTGCTCCTGGAGGTAGTAATGAACAAGGAAATATGGGTGGAGGTGTTGGAGGATAACAAGCGGCATCATGGGCTGAT
Source organism: Camphora micrantha (assembly GCA_003546025.1). Lineage (NCBI taxonomy): Eukaryota > Viridiplantae > Streptophyta > Magnoliopsida > Laurales > Lauraceae > Camphora > Camphora micrantha. The sequence goes on along the minus strand of QPKB01000012.1, from coordinate 35,423,057 downwards.
TCGTGGAACCCTAGTTATAGTGGACAAGGACCCTCACAACAGTATTTTGACTATTTTCCATATGGTCAAATGCAACAAGGAGAAGAACAGTCTTCTGTTTTAGGGTCCTACTCATATGGTGACTATGGTGGAATGCAATATAATAGATATCCACCTCCTCCATCAAGTTACGATGATGCGGCTGCCTTCTTTGGATTTGTAGATCCCAATACTCATTAATATCAAATGCAATATGGTGCAAATAGAAATGATAACACTGATGGGGATGATGAGGATAACCATGGCGCCTTGAATCTTGGTAGACATTCCTTTTGGTGGTGATTAAGGTATTCCTATTTCCTTCACTAAGTCTCTACTCTGTCATTTCTAAATTAGTGTTGAATGTTGATTGTTGATCACTTCATAGTTCATTCACTTGATTGAATTTGAACCTTGAATGTTTAAGTATTGATATTTGATTGTTCAATGTTCACTAATGAGTAATGACCTAACTCTTAAGTCGTCTTATGCTTTTATTTTATGTTCTAGTTTTATTTATTTATTTATTTATGAGCTTTCCATTACTTTCTAAGTTAGTATGACTAAGAAACATGAATACATGTGAAAAAATTAATCATTACTATTATTTTCTATTTATACAGCGATACAGGACCTCATATATTGAGGGCACCGCTACGCCCCATTTTCTTACTTATTTTTGCAAAAGAACAACATTTTCTTTCATTTTACAATTTTCTGGATATTCTGAATTTTTTTCATTTTTTTTTTGGTGATTTTTTTCAAATTGCACCGCTACGCCACTACGTATCCCCGCTACACTACGTACCACCCGTTTCGTAGTGGTTTGGCGGCGGGCCGCTATGCGCGCGGCTACCGCTATTTTCATCCTTGGTTCCATGCACATTCAAACTAACTTTATGAATTGGTTGATATCCTAAGCAACTCTATAGAGGAAAAAGTGTATCATTATTAATAGAAATGAGTACACCCCCTTTTGCACTAACAATGTTTTACAAAAATAATTAAATTACTTAAATAAGAAGCAATAAAACTAAAAGAAAGTGATAAGAACCAACTGTGCAACACTTATTGATTATGTATTAAGTACAATGCATAACTTAAATAATTAAATATATATGAAATGAATGAAGTATTAATGAATGTATGTATGTACGGATTTTTAGGACATTTTTTAATGGGTAAGTGGGTATGAAATTGCCTTCATATCCCCCATATTATTGCAAAGTGACTATGATAAGGGCATTTTAATATATATTTATTACATATATGTATATATTATATATAAAATAAATAAAAATAAGAGGGCTGGGGCCAGGGCCGCTATTGTCCAAGCCTGGCCCTCAAATCTCAGGGCCTGCAAAAAATTGTCCAAGCCCGGCCCTAGGGCTTTTCGTTAGAAACAAAAGCCCTCATTTTAAGGGCCTTTTGAGGGCAGGGCCGGGCCGGGCCCCCTTTCTCAAGGCCAAATTGACAAGCCTACTCAGAAGTAGATTTGCGACTTGGTGTACGGTCCCGACCCTAATTACGCATATTTATTTTAATTAATTGTGCTTTTAGCTAATTAAGTGGTATTAGTGGTTCAACGAGTTTGGTTTAGTGTTAAGAAGGTGGTTTGGTTGTTGTAGGGGGTAGTCTCCAATATAGGGAAATTTGAGTTTTTCTGAAAAATCAGATTTGCCGATTTAGGGTTCATTAGTTAGATTACCTCGTTTCTAGAACTTTTCATTGATGACTTGTCATGATCCAACAGCTCGAAACCTTCCGCGTTTCCAAATCCATGAATTAGGACCTATTTGAAATTCCTCAAAACTATCCCACCAAAAAGTCCATCAATTTCCATTTTTCATTTCACGCTCATTTCATAGCAAGTTACAGCTCCTCTCATTTCTCTTTTGCTTCATCAACCTGGGAGCCAAATCAAGATAGGAGGAGCCATCCCCAAGCCAATTCAACATTATCATTTTCTTCCTTGGGCTCTCTTCTCTATTTTCCCCAATTTTGGTAAGTTTCCATCCATGAATTCCTCATCAATTCCATTTCCTTGGATTTCTAGGGCTTACATGTTAGCTTAGGTTCCTTTTCCTTCTCTTGTGGTGTTGTAGGAGGTGATCTTGAGTGAATTGAAGTTGAGTTGGAGAGTGGGTTTGAGTTTAGAGCTTGGGAGTCCTTGGAGCTTGGCCTTTTCCTCTATTTACTTTTCTTACTATCAAGGCAAGTGAATAAACATCATTTAATTGATCACTTAGGTTATCGAAGGGCCCCAAACATGTAATCATTGTGGCAAGAACCTTGATTCAAGCCAATGTCGCCCCAGAAGTGGAGCCTGTTTACAATGTGGCTCACTTGATCACGTAGTCAGAAATTGTTCGAATAGGCTGATGCCAGGACCTAGAGCCCTGCAGCAGCAGTTTGCAAGACCACCAATCAGCCTAGCACCAATAAGGCGAGCTTTGCCAGCAGTTCTTCATCAACAACAACCTCAGCAGTTTAGACCTCAGCAGTAGCAACAGGCTAATCCTCAGTTATAACAGAGAGGACCCCAACAATAGCAGAGGCAGCAGCAAGTCCCACCAAGGCCCCAGCAAGCACTTGCCATTACCCAAGCAGACGCTGATGCAACAGGGAACGTAGTGGAAGGTATGCTTCTCATTAGTGGTAAAGAAGCTAAAGTTTTGATTGATCCTGGATTTACGCACTCCTAATTATCCCTTGCTTTTGCAAAGATGTTAGACATGCATGCTTCTTTCTTTCCTTCCCTAGCTTTCTCTGAATAAGGAGAGCCTAGCATTATTATTAATCTAGGGAAACCAAGGAGAAGTGGATGTATCCAGCAAGATAGAGTATTGTTGATGTTGTATAGTCAACCACACATTTCTAGATCAACCATATTCTACGGAATGTGAGTAGATCTCTAAATTTACTTTGGTTTATGGTTTTTCCCTTGATTTTATGTTTAAAACCTTAATCCATGATTGAATCATTGGTTTGGAGCTGATCGATTGTAACATTGTGATATTGGTGATATCCATGATGGTTGAATGGTGGGTTTTGGTAGTCAACTATAGCATTTATGGGTACATGTTGATAGAAAGAGAACTTTGGGGATATTTTGAGATGGCCGAACATCAACTTGGTTTTATGTTGACAATCTCATACATGAAGAGGAGAGTTGGCCGAGCCCATACATAGGGTAGAGACTTGGCCATACCCTAGTTAGGGTTGTAACTTGGACAATCAATTGGAACCCCATCTATTAATGATGTTATTATATTCTAATTCCGGATTGGTTGATGAATATGTGCTGTTATGATGTTATACAGGATTTATAAGTTATTGATAAATTGATCAATAATCTTGAGATGAACACAAATTCTGAAAGAGGAGTTACCCATGATTTAAAAGGAGTTCCATGAACTTCGAATCAACAAAAATTAATTGGGTGCTGGCCGACCATTAACTTGGAATTTCAGGTTGTCAAAAAGTTTGAATTTTGGGCTTATGTGGCCAGCCAAACACCTATAAGGCAATTGGGTTACACTGTACTTTGGGACATGGGGTCTTTGGTGCATAGCTGAAGTTTATCATAACAAGACTGATTGCTTTACTGATGTTGCTTGGGTTGAGATAAATAGAGTTTCATATGAAAAAGTTTAATCTAAATTAAATGTAGTAACAGGTTCCTTATAGTGACCTCCCGAAGGGTGACAATGTACATAGATAATCTGATTATGTGATTGACATGCTGAATTGTATAGTTGCCTATGCTACTTGTCTGTGATCAATCATTAGTCTCTTTTCATTAGGCAGTAGGGCAGATCAAACATGTGATGGTGGTGGTTGATCTAATCTGAGCATGATATGTCTTCTTCTTGAAGGATAGCAACAATTGTACCAATGGATGGAGGATGATCATTACTTTAGAACTTGTGCTTGAACTGTTTTATATTCTGGATTAACACCACCCAATAATTTGTAGATGTGCCGATTTTCAATAGCTTTCTCTTGTCCAGTAGGAATAGGTTCATATATCTCAAGCTATTTTCCCATCTCCTTGCTTTAAATTGGCTAGTTCCCTTGTCAATTGACTTGACATGTTACATTCCATAGAGTTGTAGATCCAACTCATAACCAACATTTTTTTTTCTTCCGTTCAGCATACTTAGGTCCATCCTTAAATAATTCAGATATGGTTTTATCAATATATCCCAATCTTTGACTTCGTTGAAGGGCCACTCGTGCCTGTGGCCATTCACGGGCCTGTTTGGTTGCAGGAATTTGGAGAATTTATGCCTGCTGGAATTTGGAGAATTTGGAATGCTGGAATTCAAAATGCTGCTAAATTCATCCTAAATTCTAATTCTTTGTTTGATTCGTCCTGGAATTCAAGCCTAAGAATTCAATCCACCCCGAGTTCTTGAAATTCTCTGTTTGATGACTTACTAGGATTTTGGGGGAAAAAAAAAGAAAATGCTTGACAGTAATGTAGAATGAAGCATACAATATATATTAACATTTTTATATATTTTGCCACATCCATCTTATTTACAAAATTATTAATCTTCCATGTGAGCCCTAAATATGCCTCAAACAACAATGAATGCCATATTTTTCATATTCAATAAAAGGACATCCACAACCATATATCTACACAAGCAATATCATCCATCCATTCATGTGTATTTTTTATCCACAACCAAATGCCTAGATAATCATTCCAAAATCCATCAATCCATAATGCATTCTTCATTAACAATTATATGCTTACATAAGCTGCAATATATTCATCCATTCATATTGCATTCTTCATCCACAGTCATATACCGACACAAGCATTCCCATAATATCCTTCAATTTAGTGCATTTAAAATCTACAATAATTATGATATAAATAAACATTCCAATATATATCCATCCACAGAGTGCATACTTCAGTAAAGAGTGCATTGCATTCTAACAAGTCGGCATAAATCAAAAGAGTTAAAGGTTTAAGGGTTAAGTTCAAAAGATCAAAGGATAAAAGTATTTTAATGTTACACCTTACAACACAAAAATAATAAGTTTTAACGCAATTACCAAGATATTAACCATCTAACTTCGATCTCCATAGTCTATGCCTAGAAACTTAATGATCACTGCAAGGTGAGCCATGAAGGAAATGCAATTCATACCATTGTTGTTTCATTTGGTCATTGTAGGTAAAAAGTAGGCTGGCCATAGAAATGTCCTTGGAAAGATATTCAGTTACATGCACATGTGCTTGCGGAGGGTATAAATGGGCATGATGTCACTGCGGTTGTGACCTTGTTCATCAATATATGAACGAGTTCGGGTGTGTTTATCCTCTCCGTGAGTGCATTGACAACAACTGCAACACTTGCCACTGTGTTCCTTATTTCATCACCTATGGCCGTCTTACGTTTTTAGCAGCACTCCTATTAATCGTCGGAGTTGGTGAAGGTCTACTTGCCCCATTTGTTTCTTCATCCATTTGAGGCAAGCTACCATCATCTATGTATCCAAGCCTTTGTATGTTGACTCAAAGGTTGTATTGGGAAATTCTTCATCTGTCATCATAGCCTTGACATTTATAGTGCTGCGTTCAATGCCAGTCATTGCAATGTTACCTTCACAGCAACATCATCAGCGGCAATAATAAAGTGAATTGTAAGAAGTCAATTGTGTTTGAAATCCATTTATTAAAACATATTGAGCAATAATAAAGTGAATGAATGTAATACTTTGATATACCTGTATCAAATCTTGCCATACATCTTTTGGGGCCATTACCTCTTCTTTGTGTCATCCCATCCAAACCCAAACATATTTATGAGTCGCTCAACCTCTTTATCGAGCCCTTCAGGTTTTCAACTTATTCTTTGCATTCTACATGTCTGGTTCTTGTGCAGTCTCTTCATTGATCTTTGCTATTACTTCATCCCAACAAGCTTTTGTGAAAATTTTTAAAACCTTCCTACTTATCTGCTTCATCTGTTGAAGCATATCCATTAGGACCCTTTCTTCTTTTTGGTCCCAATGGTAATTTTCTCTCCTTCCCCGTCCTATTAAAACTTCAATCATATAATGTACACCACATATATTGTAAGGCAAAATAAAAAGAAAAAAAATATATTGGAACTTCTAAACTGTTGCAACCTGTGATGTATAATTACTATATATAAATCCCCTATCACAAAATACAACCCATTCCATATACACTCCAAAATTCATGTGTTAATATCGAAAGATTACATTTAACTATCCTCCACTAAGCCAAGAACATCTCTTTTCACAAAATATGACCATTTACAAATATGCCAAAAAATGACCAACTTTTTATTATTATGCCATTTCCCCTTTCATGGTTGTCGGTCCTCTTGTACTTGCAACTCATAGTCTGCCCACATTTGCTCATCCATGGAGTCTTGAAATGCAATCCAAGTATCCCTAGTCCACCTTGGAACAATCATCTCATCTCTTGCCATTCTCAATTGAGGATCAATCCCTAGTGCATTTGGAGGAGCCATTAATTTTTGTTCGAGTAATTCATCTCCAACGCCATACATAGCAATATGGTGATGAAGAACACAACATGCAATTGCAATATCTCATTGGGTCATCAATGAATACTCACGTGTTAATTTCAATATTGGAAAGCGATTTTTTAGCACTGCAAAGACCCGCTCTATTGTAGTATGCAATGAGTGGCGCAAATTATAGAGCTGTTTTGCATTTGTTGGAGGACAACTGATGTTAAACTCTTTAACATGATAACAAACGCCTTTAAATGGTGTTAAAACCCAAGGTGCACAACCGTGCCCAACATCAACTAGATAAAATTTACTTACAGTTTTGAATCAAAATAATCATTATTAAATGAAGGGTATAGTTAACGAGCGTTTTAAGTTGTACCAATGCACATTGATATTATTTATGCGACATGATTACCATTCGGCACTATCAGCCTATCCCCCCTATTCATTGGAGACCAAAGCACAGTAGCATTCGATGCAGAACCTTCCCATCCCGCATGTACATAATGAAATTTAATATCAAATTCATTTTCCATGAGGCAATTTTGTGATAGAAATCATTTTCTATTTCAATACATGGCTTGCATTGAAAATGGACATGAGTGTGTCCCATCAATGGCGCCTATGCAATCCTATTGAGTGAATGAAAATAATGGAATCCTCTGTGCAAGTGGATTTGATAAATGAATGGAATCCTATCCATTTATAAACCCTCTGTGCAAGTTAAGCAATGGAATCAACTCAAAAATTGAAGATCAAATAGGTTACAAGTTATGGAAAATGCTAAAGGAAACCAACGATAGAATTCAAAAGCCTCAAATGTAGGTTTTGTCAACAAGGGCCTGCTAGATGGAAGTGCTGGCATATCCTTGAATATCCTTTGGGATGCAAGAGACTGCCTACCTCTCAATGTACAAAACACTAAGGGCATATTTTGGTAATGCCTACAAAAGGTGGAAGATTAAGAAATACAAAATTATTATAAAACTTCAATTCCAAGAACTTCACCCTCTTTGAAGAGGTGAATCGGTGATCAGTGTGCTTCGCATTGGAACCATCCATATAAAATCTTTGAAACTTTTCAATGAAATATGTTATAGAAGCTAAAATTACAACATCAAATATGTTGGTTGGTTTATATTTATTTTTGTGATTATGCCAAGAGCATGGTCATGTTTAATTTCACCCAATTTTCTCTATTTTATAGGCTAAAAGAACAAAACAAAATTATATCAATTTAAAGACAAATATGTCTAAATATCTGATCTTTCCATATGACAACTGAATTGCACAGTTCATTCAGTTAAGCTGGGCAGTTTTTCTTCAGCGTTTTTCTTTATGCAACTGAGTTTTAATGGTGTGGGATAGTAGATTCTGGTTAGGGGATGAGATATCTACCTAGCACCAACAGAAATGAGATTTTCTTTTGGTCCATTTGATTCTGCAGACCATAGTTGTAGTTATCGTCTTCAAGAAAAAAAATTAAAAACTAAAAAAGACCCCACTCCAAAACCAGCCGACACAACACAATCCAAACCTTTCAGACACATCAACTCCTCCCTCCCTCTACAATCCTCCATTATAACTCTCTGCTATAGATAAAAATGCAATCCTATCTGTAAACCTTCATGCCTTTCTATGCCCATTTCAAAACCTGATCCAAAACCATGTTTCATCTCTTTCATCAAAATCCTATCTCACCCAAAAAAATATCTTAAAAACATCTTCAATCCCAATGAAATTCCTCTACTCTTTTTTAAGATTTTCATTACACAACCCCACAATAGAAAGTCCTTTTGAATATTGACAAATGAGAATGGAAATGGAAAACAAAAAATCATGAAAATAGAGAAAATAAAAGAGAGAAGATCAGAAAAATGGATATTAGCACTGATTTTTTGTTTCAATCCTCCAAGAGAAGATGATCGTTACAATGCAGGAACACAACTGGAATTCCCCCAAAATCTCAACCTTTCGGAAATCTTAAGATGTTGGACGACTCCCTAGCATTCCAAATGCTCGGTATTCTAGAAGTCAAATGCTTAGAATTCCTACCTTTTGGATTTCCCTCACCCAAATGGAGAATCTTTGACTGGAATTCCAGGGATACCCGACACCCGGAATTCCTGTGAAAATTACTCACAAACAAAATAGTTCTCCAGTAATTCTAGAGTGTGGATTGAGGTTTCCTAGTGAGGATAGACCACTAGAAGAGAAACCATTGTGATGCAGGGGCATGCACTAATGAAGTTTCTAGATTTATGTGATTTCCTATGCTATTCTAGAAGTCGTAGATGAGTTAATGTGTATTGGTTTTCTATTCCCTATCATAAATGAGTCAACGTGTCCTATCATAAATGAGTCAATGTGCTAGTTTTCTATGAACTATCATAAATGTTTCTATAGTCTTCTAAGGTAGTTTAAAAGGCTACCTTACCCTGGTCTGGAGCAGGTCCTTTTATGAATAAAAATTCTATTGCAGAGGTTCTTTTCGAAACCTTAGCATCTGACTTACATTCCATCTCTAATCTAGCCCAATTTTAGCCAAGTTTACGTACTGTTCTTGCTGTACTTCCTCTACCTCTACAGCAAATTGGTATCAGAGCCATGGCTGGACGTGGAAGGGGTCGCGGTGTAAGGGGGAATCAAAACCAGCAAGTAGAGGTGGTTGAGCTAAGGCAAATGATTGAAGATTTGTCACGGGCTATGCAAGCTTTGCAGCGCCAGGAACGTGTGGGAACCCATATGGAGAATCCGGAAGGTGACCACAGCCTTCTAGACATACTGGAAGGTGATCTAGAAGATGGAATTGATTCTGACGAAAACACAAACCCCTTCTATGATGCTGGACGTGCAAACAATGAGGTAAGAGGCGGGTTGGAAGATCGGTTAATACGTGCTCTTGACTTAAATGGTGGAGGAGTTAGAATTGAAGTTGCTGATTTTTTTAGGAAGATGCATGTTGAAGATTATTTAGATTGGAAAGCTACTCTGGAGAATTATTTTGAGTGGAAGCCTATGTCAGCCGAGAGGAAGGTGTTGTTTGTTAAGCTAAAATTGAAGGGGCCTGCACTTCAATGGTGGAAGCGAGTTGAACAGCAGCGTGCTCGACAAGGAAAGCCGAAAATTAATACATGGGAACATATGAAGTGTGAGACCCCGACCCGAGAGGCCCAGATTAGTGTTTTTGAGCTGTGTCTTAGCTCTAAGTGTGTTTAGTGGATTGTGGTTAAGTTGGGATTAGAATAGCTTTGTTATAGCTTTGGAAAATTTTGAGTGCCTTTGTGACTAGTGGGGCCCTTTGGGGGTTCCTTGTTTATGACTTTACGTGTACTTGGGGTTTTATCTTGGTTTTCTTGATTTGTATTTTATCTCGATTTACTTGTTTTGTTAATACCTTCAACTTTCATGTTGATCCCGTTCCCGTCCCGAATCCCAAAACTCGACTTTTCAAGCTTCTAGGGCAAAACAGTACTTTTACACCAAATCTGTATCGGATTATTGTTATTCCCGAAACCCGTGAAACATGTACTTTTTGGAAACTAGATATTTCGACGATCATTTCTTCCTTCTTCGTCGATTTCATCCGAAGTCCCGAAAACCACTATTTCAGCCTTTCAAAGTTCTTAAGTGGTGGAGCCCATTTTCATTGACTATAAGAGAACCCATCTCTTCTTTCCCTTCTCCATTTTCCAGCACAAGAGAGGAGCCTAGGGTTTTTCCTTGCACCCTTTTCTTCTTCTTCTTGCTTTTCCTTCATCAAGCATCACCAATCTTACACCAACATCAAAATAGAGATCACCATTCTCTTCCTCTCCTTGAAGGCTTCCTATTGGTACCATTTTTGAAGAAATCTCTTCTCTCCAAGATCTTCATTTAGCTTGCTTTGTTCATTTGGAGAACCTATTGGTAAGATCTCTCCCTAATCTTCTAGATTCATGTTCTTATGGTCCTTGAGAAGCTCCATTTTCATTATTATGAGCTTTCTCTTCTTATTGCTTGTTTTGACCCATTTTAGGGTTTGTTTTGGGGGTTTTTGTAGAGTTTGTGATCTTGACTTGCAAGTGTGATTAGGAGCTGGTTTTTCATTGATTAAAGACCCAAGGCAAGTGGATGATTTGATGCTTTTAGCTTTGAATGAGTTTTATGAAATGCATTATGTTTTCACTAAATATTTTGTGATATTAATGGCTTGTTTAGACTTGAAATAAATGCACATTGGTGAATCTTGATAGCTTGTTTTATTCATGTATTAGATTGCTAATCAGGTTTAAGAAAGGAAGAGAAAAGATTGGAAAAATGGAATGACCCATTGAACTGCTGTAACAGAACCTGGGTTCTGTTACGCAGTTCACGCGGTCGACCGGCCAAGGGGCGCGGTCGACCGGGGACACTGGAACAGGTCCCCTGTTGGAAGACCTGCTGCACTGCGGGAATCCCTGTTCCGTAGTTCACGCGGTCGACCGGCCAAGGGGCGTGGTCGACCGGCCACACAGAAGTCAGGCTCTCTGGAGCCTGACCAAAAGACTATTCACCCATTTATTTGACAACTCCCGGTCAACCTGGCCCTTGGCCGGTTGACCGAGCCCCCTGTGTACGCGGTCGACCGGCCAAGGGCCAGGTCGACCGGCCCAACTGGAAAACCAGCTGAAAAATAGACTTTTGCCCTATGATTAAATGGACTTTAAATGGAACTTAGTGACCCTTTTGTGGACCTGTTTGACTTCTTTTGAGGATGGTTGAACCGACATTTCCTCATGGTTAATCCGGTTGTATCGGTACTTAACCTAATTCAATCTTGAACGGTACGGAACGACGGGATATCCTTTCTTTTATCTAAACGCGAAATTGGTTTGTTTGGATATCACGAATTTGTTTTCCTTTCGATGACTGAGTAGGTTGTAAGGTACTACTAGATTAACGTTGTGCTTAGGATCCCCTCTCTATTATGTTTTGTTTATTTAAAATTCGATTAGGGTTTGAATCCCTAAGGTGCATAAAGAGCCCGGAATGTCTCCAAACTCAAGGAGTACCAAGTGATCATTACAATCGACATACGGGGTCCTTATTCACTTGATTTATATTGAATCCCGATAATAGCCCGAATTTCTCGAATTATGATGTCTTGAATCCCGATAATGGCCCGAATTTCTCGAATTATGATTTGTCTTGAATCCCGATAATAGCCCGAATTTCTCGGATTATGATTTAGCATTCCCGAAAGTATTGAAAGTGTATTTTAGCAATTTTGCTAGCCCGTTTATACATGCTCGAATAAAATGAAATTAGTGCTTTTGAGCACCCCGTCCCGTCCGTTTATTTAAGTGCATTACATATGATTTGTACATGTCTTGTTTTACATGATTTGACCTATGAGTCGGCACCACTAAGTTTGGCTTTCCTTGTCGGTTTGATCCACCGACTTGGAGACCCTTTCCTGTCCCGCCAGCTGCAGTTTGGATCCCGCTACCCGGTTATTACCGTGGTCTTGTCCCGATGCTGCAGATTGCTACTGTGGTTCCCGATGCCCGGTTCGCTACCGTGGTCATGTCCCGTATTATATTATGTATATGTATATGTTACTTATGTTGCATCTCCTTACTTCGGTGACTGAGACAACATCCCGATATGCTCATGTCACTTCGGTGATAGAGGACTTAGCTATGTGTGGTTGCCATCTTGCTTGTTTCCCGCTCCCTTGGATACCTTACATGTTTTATATTGCATACGTATTTGAATAAATGATTATCTCGTTTTATGAAACTATTGTTTTGACAGGTTTAAATGTTTTCCAAGGTATTTTCCTTATTGTTATGTCTTTTCACCCGTTTGCCAAACCGTCGTGTTTGACCCACTATTTTGGTACTCAGGTTCAGTTTCCCCGCCCCGAGCTGAGAGTTGTTGGCTGTGGAGCCATGAGTTGCAGGTTGTCTTGTCGGCTATGTCATGTAGACATTGTGCTCGACATCGGAGTTACATCATATTTGGGTAGTGGATATTAGTTTGTATTGTTCGGCTTTTATTAGCCTTTCTTGGGATTGTAATTAATTCACATTGATACTTGTAACTTGAACATATATGGAAATGTAATTTCCAGTTACTGTCAGCTCTGTATTTTATTATGTTGATTTATTCCAGTCTGATATGGTTCATAAAATGATAGCTTCATGCTAGAGGTTGTATGCGACGCGGAATCCGATGATGTCTACGGACTCCGGGTCGCATTGCCACGAAAGCTTCCGCAAAAATATTCAGAGAGTGTTGTGATTTTGGATCCTCACACACGCGGATCTTGGGAGAAATATAATCATCACTCATCCCCAACCATTTCCCGCCCTCGAGGTCAGACCTCTCCTAGGATCCGGGTTTGGGGGCGTGACATGAAGGCAAAGTTGCAAAAGCAATTCTTACCTGCTGATTATGCTATGGAATTATATGAAAGGTTTCATTCTCTGAAGCAAAGAGGAATGACCGTGGAGGAGTACACTTCGGAGTTCAATAACTTGCTGAATCGAGTGGGGTTGAATGAGAGTAATGAGCAGTTGACAGCTCGTTATCTCTCTGGTTTGAATCAAACCGTAAGAGATGAATTGGGAGTTATTCGTCTGTTCAATCTTGAAGATGCTAGACAATATGCCTTGATGGCGGAAAAAAGAATATCGCGTTATGGAGCACGAAGGCCTATCTCAGGACGAGTTGATAATTCTATCAATAAGCGTGCAGCTGCTGATTTGGGTGTTCGAGGCAAGAAAACAACCCAGAAATTCGATCGAGGAGCTGCCATAGCTGGCAAAAACAACAATAGTGGAAAGGGGAAAGAAATTGTTGGGCTTTAACGGAAAAACATTGCTGGTTCAGGGTATACAAAATCTGGCAGTAGCTCGCAAATTCGCCGCTTTACTTGAGGGGAAAGAGGCCACACCTCCTATGCATGTCCAAAAAAAAGAGTGAACTTTATTGAAGTAGAGGATGAAGAAGAGGAGTTTGCTCAACCGGTATTCGATGATTCGGGAGAAGATGATCAAGAGGTGGATGTTTTACCAGTCGAAGGAGTGTCCTTGGTGGTGAGAGGAGTGATGAATGCACCAAAAGTCAAAGATAATGAAGATTGGCGGAGGTACAATATCTTCAGAACTCGTGTGTTTTGCAATGGGAAGGTTTGCAATGTTATACTGGATGGAGGTAGTAGTGAAAACATAGTATCAAAGGAACGCCTTACAAAGTTGCTTGGTTTCGGAAGGGAAACGAGATACCTGTCACTTCTCGTTGTCTAGTTAAAATTAACATGGGCAAAGACCTTGAAGAGGAGGCGTGGTGTGATGTTGTACCCATGGATGCATGCCACATTCTACTAGGAAGACCTTGGTTGTATGATAAAGACATGGTTCATTACACAAGAGCCAACATGTATGCTTTCAAAAAGGGTACTAAAACGTTGATTTTACAGCCTCTGAAGGAAGAACAAGTTGTTAACAAAAGTAGTAAGGTTGCTGCGTTCGTAACTGTCCATCAATTCGAAGAAGAAAGCAAGGAAATGGGCTTCATTTATGCGCTGGTCGGAAAGGATAAAATGGAGGAGCATTTGTAGGAAATTCACGATTATCCTTATGAAATTCAGCAGCTATTGAAGGATTTTAAAGAAATAATCTGTGACGAGTTGCCTAAGGAGCTGCCTCCAATGAGAAGCATTCAGCATGCCATTGATCTTGTGCCTGGAGCTCCTTTACCAAATCTGGCAACATATCGAATGCCTCCTACCCACCGAAAAGAGATGCAACGACAAGTTGAAGAGCTGATTGCTAAGGGCTTAGTGCAAGAAAGCAAAAGTCCATGTGATGTTCCAGCTTTATTGACACCAAAAAAAGATGGTTCATGGAGGATGTGCATCGATAGTCGTGCGATCAACAAAATTACAGTAAAGTATCGATTTCCGATTCCTCGCTTAGAAGAGATGTGTGATATGCTTGTGGGTTCTAAAATATTTTCTAAAATTGACTTGAGGAGCGGCTATCACCAAATAAGGATGTAGAGTGGTGATGAGTGGAAAATTGCTTTTAAAACTCCCGACGGATTGTACGAGTGGTTGGTGATGCCATTTGGGCTTTCAAATGCGCCAAGCACGTTCATGCGTGTTATGACAGAAGTACTCAAACCTTTCTTGGGTTCATTTGTAGTTGTTTATATTGATGACATCTTAATATATAGTAAATCCCAGGAAGAGCATTTGATGCATTTACGACAAGTCATGAGTGTTCTTTGCAAGGAGAAATTCTATGGTAACTTGAAGAAGTGTTCGTTTTTGTGCGACAAAGTTGTGTTTCTTGGCTTTGTTATTTCAGCTGAAGGAATGCAACTGGATCCAACAAAAGTTCAAGCAATTAAAGAGTGGCCAACTCCAAAGTCCATGGGAGATGTTCGAAGTTTTCATGGATTGGCTTCTTTTTACAGGAGATTTATATGAAACTTTAGCTCAATCATGGGTCCGATCACAGAGTGCTTGAATGGAGCAGTTTTTGAGTAGTCAAAGGCAGCACACAAGGCCTTTTAAGTAGTGAAACAGCAGCTAACAGAAGCTCTAGTACTTGTCTTACCAGATTTTGAGAAGTCATTCGTTTGTAGGGTGTGATTGCCTCACACATGGGGATTGGAGCGGTTCTCAGCCAAGAGGGAAAAACAGTGGAGTTTTTTAGTGAAAAGTTGACCGATGCGAAGCGGCGTTATTCGACTTATGATCTGGAACCTGACTTACAGATTATTCCAATTTTTAATGTTCGTGATTTGTATCCTTATGAAGGGTCAGATGGGGATATAAGTGTAGTTGCAGATCAAATTCAGCAGCTTCCAACTATGACCTGGGACATTATAGAGGATGTCCTGGATGTTAGAGAAGTGAGGTCAAGACGGGGTAACCCATATAGGCCTTTTTTGGTGAAATGGTTGGATAAACCGGCTAGCGAAAGTACTTGGATTGCTGAAGAGGAGCTGAAGAAAGTTGATCCAGAGACTTATGCTGAATTCCTTAAAGTCTACTCATCAGACAAGAGTTCTTCTCCTACCCGGGGGGATTGATGCAGGAGCATGCACTAATGAAGTTTCTAGATTTATGTGATTTCCTATGCTATTCTAGAAGTCATAGATGAGTTAATGTGTTTTAGTTTTCTGTTCCCTATCATAAATGAGTCAATGTGTCCTATCATAAATAAGTCAATGTGTGCTAGTTTTCTATGAACTATCATAAATGTTTCTGGAGTCTTCTAAGGTAGTTTAAAAGGCTACCTTACCCTGGTCTAGAGCAGGTCCTTTTATGAATAAAAATTCTATTGCAGAGGTTCTTTTCGAAACCTTAGCATCTGACTTACGTTCCATCTCCAATCTAGCCCAATTTTAGCCAAGTTTACGTCATGTTCTTGCTGTACTTCCTTTACCTCTACAGCACATTGGAATTATCTATCTAACCTGTCACGATCCGGAACCAGAGGCCCTTCAAAATCCGTGCCTAGTACATCGGGCTAGGTCAAGGGTTTTTTGGGCATTTCAGAAAAGTGTCAGGTTAGGTTTGTAAGATAGTCCAAGTTATGTCGGAAAACTTTTGTGTTCTTGTTGCCATTTGATGTCCGGAAATCCTTCATTTTGCAGCTTTTCGTTTGACTAGGGACATAGTCGTCATTGATGTAAAAGTTGAGCTTTCCCCAGAAGTCTCCAAAACTTGTAATTTTGGGCTTGATGGAAAGCTAATTTAACTTGGAGAAGCTTTTGTAAAGTCTCTACTCCCTTTCGATGTCTGGAAGACCCTCGTTTAAGCCGAATTACTCATGTCCACAAATTCGGATAGCAAACTTGTAATTCTCCAAAAAGTAAATCTATAAAAGCATGGAGAAATTCCAGCTCATTTCTTTATTTCTTCCTTTTCTCCCAAGTCATTCCAGTAGCCACTTCCAACCCTGATTTCATCTCTTTTTCTTTGACAAATTGGACTTTTGATATGTTAGAAAGTTTCGTCTCATCACCGTGTACGTATACGTGTATTTTCATCGAGATCCATGGTGGGTTGCCCCTCCCCTCATCTAAGTTAGCGTTTTTAGACCTCTTAGAGATATTGGATCGCTTTCAGTTTTTAGTATGTTGTAGACGGTGAAATCCTAGTTGGGACCCCTAATTTTAAAGCCTAGTTCCAATCCATTGTCCGATTATGGATTTTTGGGTGTTTTATAGGATTTTCAGACATTGGGTTGCGTGGATGGGTCCCACTTTGATTAGAGTGAGTCCAGAAGTTAATTTAGGAGCCTAGGAAACTCAAGGCAATTGATCAATTTAAATTTCATAACATGCATGCAAGGTTTTTGACGATTCTACATTATACTCTTATGTGATGCTTTGAATGACCCATGTACCTAATACTTGGACGTTGGATATAAGGAGGTGTTGTTTGAGCTAACACACTCCTAGGGTTGTCCGGGGGCATGCGTAGTGCATTTTCAAGTCGTGTGTGTGAACTTAAGAGTGTTGAGTTCGTAACACTATCAGAGCACCAAGGGACATGTAATCCCCAGTATATGGACTCAAGGATACATAGTCATGAATGAGATTGCATAAGCATGATGATGGCATCCCATGACTTAGAATGGTAATTAGTAATTGTTCCTTTAATTCTTGGTTGGTCAGACACAGTTTTACCCCGTCTTACATGTTTATTTGCATGCGGGATGTATGCACACTCTTTATGTTAAATCATTGTCCTACCACCCTATAACATGTGAAGACCTTAGCTTAGGTAATTAAATTATGTAATTCATGCCTTGGGATATACGAGCAATCTATTGCTTGTACCTTCCCTTGGATGACAAGATCCATGGTTATCGTCTTCTTGGTTGGTGAGCATGGCCCTAGATGCCTGCTACCTCCCGAATGGCCCAGATCTGACTCTTACCATTTCAACCCATTTTGGAACCCCCTTTTGTACCAAAATGCTACCCAAATCGGGTTAAGACTTCGGTGTAGGTAAGTCAATAATATAATGAATAGTTTTCCTTTGTTAGCAATATTTAGTCCGTTTTGACTACCGTTGTGTATTATGTACCCTTTGCTATTGTTCGTTCAATTCGTACTCACTGTGAGATAGTTGGATGTCTTGTCAGTTGTGATAGTTGGATGTCTCCTTAATTAAGACAGTTTGAATATCGTTTAATTAAGAAGCTCGTTCGAGAGCCCTATTCTAAAGACTTTGTTTCTATCCATTGGACAGTTTCAGTTTGTTAAGCATGTTGTCACTTGTCATGGCTATCAGAGTCGGCACCACTCACGTTCGGTCCCTCAAGGCTTGGCCAAGCTGAGTTTGGATTTAGTGAACTCATTGTAGTGTAGTATTATATTTTGAGGCGTCTTGGAGCTCACCTTGGTACTAGTGTACCTTCTGTCTGCTCCTACGGCCACATTGGAGTCATTGTAGGGCGAATAAGCAATGTGGTTTGCCAGCTTACTAGATTTGTGTATAAGGCTCCTTGCCACGGTCACATTCGAGTCACTGTGATGTCGGGAGATGATTACTATGATTCTTTACATAGTTGTATTTTATGATTATATTCTATTATCGCCACTCATTGCGTGATTCTGCTTAGTTTGGTCTTAATATTTGCCACCTGATGATCTACTGTCATTATATTCTACATTGATGCAGTTTGTTGATGTTATATATTTCGATCACATTGCTTAGTCCATATTTAGGCTAATACTATGCTTGGTGTTGTAGGTGATGTTCCCACTCCTGTTGAACCGGAAGATCTGGCCGTCCAAGATGCACCGCACGTCTATGTTGAATGAAGTGCAACTGCTGTAGAGTGAAGCGTCGTACTAGCGCTAAGAACACGTCACACATCTTTTGGGCTCATTTCTTATCTTTGGGGGAGATTCTTTTGTTTCAGGGCTTTGTTTTTGTGGCCTTGGTATATATTTTGGTGAATTGTAAATAAGTTGTAAATCCTTCTTTTGTATTATCAACTTTAATGTTAATGTTATCTGGAAATGCTGTGTTATTGTATAGTATTTGTCTTTTGATTGGTTTACAAGCTTCCGCAATCTGAAACTCGGTCAGTTCATTTGGACGTCTACCAGATCTCACATTGCGAAATCCTGTGAGAAATAATCGGCTCCGGGGAAATTTTTTTAAATTAGCACCATTTTCACAGACCATCACGGCCTTGGGGCTGGGGAAGACTGATGTAGCGGTGTATTGAATATATTAGCTGATAAACTCGACAGAAGGCCCACCATATGCAGTGTTTGGATCGTATCATCTGATCAGACTGTGGGTACCAGAGACATTTATTGCTGGAGCCCTTTCTGGGTTTCTGTTGGTGGAAGAAGAAAGAAAACGGAAAGGCACCTGTGAAGGAGGCGAAAGTCCCGTGTCGTGTAGTTCTGGATTCCGGAACGTAACGGTTTAAAGTGCAATATCACGGTTTTAATCCTACCCTAATTAACAGAAAGTGTAACAGATGCAACGACTTTGGTTTTGGGGGTTCATGTGACGGTTGGTAATTTATTTTACAGCATTGTGTGTTGTTTCACTTTATTTTATTACTAGCAACAGACGCCCGTGCTGTGCCCGAGCCCAAAAATAAAAATATATTAAACATTGGAGACACATATGTTATTATTCTTTTCTCCAATACTATTTGAAAAATATTAGCTAGTAATTCTTAATATTAGCTATATTACAAATTTGATATATAATATTGCATATATTATAAAATACTATTTCATATTAAACTCTTATATTATTTCACATATATCCAAATAGATATGGCATGTATTTTTAATATATATTCTAATAGCAAATATAATAAAATTATCCATAGTAATGCTTTATTTCTCATAGGATCACTGAACATGAGTCATATGCATAAAAATATATTAACCCTTATATTAATGCTAACAACAATGTCAATAATGTGTTCAATCAAACGGTGCGGCCACCCAAAAAAAAATAAGCTTGTCCATCCCATATTGATCATTGCCATAAAAAAAAAAAAAATAGATTATCATTTTCAGCAAATACTCTACTCATTTTTGCATTAAATCCGGAACGGTAATGTGTTTCCACTTGTATCATGTTCCCGTGATTTAAAAATCAAAGGACTGTTAGGCATAACTCAAACTAAACAAATGCAAACAAATTTTTAATGCCCTTATAGAAAGCAATACCAGAAAATTTTCATGCCCTTTTAGAAAGAGCTAAAATTTATTTCTTATATTTCGTCATCACTTAATTTAGACAAAATCGATTACCAATTTATAAAACAAAGCCCAATCATTAAACAGATCCTAATTACATATCCAAGCGTGGCATAAAGCGGTCTGGCCCTACCTATGAGCACCCCTACTCTTGAGTCCAACCGCATGCCCAACACATGCTCTTGTAGAAAATAATTTCAATTTAATAAAATTAGATGAGTAAGAGGCCATGTCCAACACGGACCATATGGAAAAAACTACAAATTAGCTCCCACTTAAAGTGGAATTTCAACAAAATTAGAAACTTACAAAGGAGGTTAAAATGATGCAAAGGAACCCATGCATATCTGTATACTATATACGAGGGTGTGAAGAACGACTTCCAGACCTTATTTGGTAAAGATAGCCCGCCACTGAAGTCCACCACAATCAAGGCAAAAATAGTAGTTAATCTTCACCACGGACCCATCTCCTACCTTTTGGCAAACATGATCATGAGGCTTAATTAAGCCGGATGCCATGCAATGATCAAGAACAACCTTAGAACTGACTCATAATTTGTGCCATTTTTAGACACAGCCAGAAGAAGGTTCAGAAAAATGAAGCGCGTCGACAATGAGTCGTACGCATGGAAGATTCAAATACAATATAATGTGAGCTTAGCTACCAGTATAACCTAAATGCAAATCACCATGGGAGAACTAAAAACGTATAGAAAAGAAAAGAACATAACAAATCGCTACAAAATTTACATGCTGACATTTTAAAATATGTAATACTAAAATATTAGTTTGTACAGGCTAATTAAGAACAAGAAAACAAAAATCACTGCCGAGGATGGAATGATTGAAATGGATGGATGAGACGTTGAAGTTGAATGAAGAATAACTGAATATAAATTTGGTAGATCCCACGATGATTTGTCATCTCAAATATTTGATTTTTAAAAATTTCTTGTAAGTGCAAAAAACGTCACTCACAAGATTAGGGGTGCCTTACAAGACTTATCCAAATGACAGTCAAGAGTCAGCTGCTTCCAGGTCCTCATCAGGCCTCTGACAAAGTAGCATCCAGTGGTTGTAACCCCATCAGGGGGAGGCTCAAGAAGGGATCTGATGGGACCTTTGCTACCAATAAGTCAAGACAAGATCAGGCCCAATGTGACTGGCATTTAATGTAACATGGGCTGATCAGACTGGCATTTAATGCTTTGTCGGCTGTGATGGACTCTCATTAATTACAATGTGGGCTGTGATGGACCTTCATTTATTACTTTGTGGGCCGATGACTTCAGTAGGCATATCATCAAGCCCATGGTAAAATATCTAGAAGCTCTCTTATATAAGCAGGGATAGAATCAAAACCAGGTACGCATAACATAACATACATGCACTCTGCCTCTCTCCTTCTCCATCCTTAACTCAGTCCCTACACTAACTAAGGTATCGGAGAGCCCTGTGCTGCCCACAGCCAGGGTCCTCTGACCTTCCTCTCTTCCTTTGCAGGACCTGGAAGCAGCTAACTCTTGACTGTCATTTGGATAAGTTTTGTAAGGCACTCCTAATCTTGTGTCACGACCCGGGCCCGAGACCCGGCAAACCCCAAGCCGTGATCATCATACTTACTCCCGTAAACCCCGAATTAACCGAAGTTAAAACGAGATCCACAAGGGATATCATTCTCAAAGTACCTGAAAATACAAAACTTTTACGGAAACAATTATATTTGACAATATCAATTTACGATTTACATGTATACAAAATACAGTCCTTATACATGCATCATTCCCATTATATATTTGTCAAACGCTGCATATTCAAAAATACTATGCAGACGACCATTAGTTACATTTCCAAAATGAATTTATACACAGTCCTCAAAACATTTCTCAAAACGTTTATCAAAAGTTTCAATCGCACTCGGATACCCAATTCAGATGGTATCCCGTCGGTTCCACTCGATTAATCCTCCTGGAGGAACCGGAGCGGTCTCCTCCGCTGGCGCCGGGGGCGCTGCTGCACCGGCATTGGCAATCGGGCCTGTAATGCCATCAATAACACTAATGAACACGACGGTTCAACAATGTATAAACAATTCTTGCAATAATGTATTAACACATTCATATTGCTTTAATAGCAGTTCAATACTAGATAAATCTAGACAATTCTACAATGACAATTAAGAGACAACAATGACAGTCAGTATACATGTACGAATTGGCAACTACCATAGCATTCATTAAATTGTATTTCATTCATTTCATATCCATCTTCCCTCAAAGGAAGGATTATTATTTTCATTTACCATCTCCCCTCAAAGGGAGGATTCATCTTCCATTGGAAGGCATCAATCAATACCCGAAGGTACGATCGGAATTTGGTGGGACTTACTAGTGTCCGGGCCAGGGACAACTAGCATCACCACGGAGCTCCGGAACGCCCCCAATATCCATCTGCTGCAGCAGGATTAGTCATTCCTTATTCATTGAACTCATTTTGAGTTCTAATACAATCGCTAGGTAGTGCCAGACTCAATGATCAATAACATTCAGTAAGAAATCCTTTTATGGATCCAATTCAACTCAATAATTCCTTTCATAACAAAGAAAGGAATGACAATAATATCAATCTCCTTAGATTGCTCACAATGACACAATGAGAGTAATATTAATCACGTATGGTTTTACTCAATCATATCTCAATCCTAATCAACCATTCGGGTGTAACCGTTGGTTTCCAAATGCACGTGTTATTCTTGATGGACATCACATTTATACATTTAATATGTGCATTTTTAGTCCCCGTAATTATCACCCATGGAGCTTAGGCCATAATCAACTTACGAA
Organism: Camphora micrantha; assembly: GCA_003546025.1. NCBI lineage: Eukaryota > Viridiplantae > Streptophyta > Magnoliopsida > Laurales > Lauraceae > Camphora > Camphora micrantha. The sequence goes on along the minus strand of QPKB01000012.1, from coordinate 35,400,431 downwards.
TTTTATCAGTTTCGGTAACTAATCGATAATCTATCTTAGTTCCAAATCCATGGATACTAACTTATAGAGATTTCAAGTATACGTTAAATATATTTGATTAACCACTTAGTCAATCAAACCTAATCAATACTCCTTCTTCCATAGTTTCTAAACCTCAATTACACTATAAATAGTCTTTATACTGATTTATAGGCCTATTTACACATATCAAATGAGCTTTTGATTCAATTAGAATCACCTTTGTTTGGACCCAACTTTGAGTCTTCCAAGCACAATGGTATGTAGACCATTAGCTTCTACATTCCAAGAGCTTTCCAACGATATATAGAAGTCCAAATTCCGACTTACGGTTCAAAAGTTATGGCATTTTTAAGTTGACACTGTTGGGCCCATTGGGCCAGCTCGCTATAGCGAGCCCAGAGCTCGCTATAGCGAGACTGCTTGCTGTTTGGGCTCCGAAATAGCAGTCTAATGCTATTTTCTGAAGCCATTTCCACTCTCTTTCATTCTCTACCTACACCATACAGGGAACCTCCTGTTCCCTCCTCATACAACATCCATTCACATTCATTCATTATGACATTTCTAATAATACCTTAATCACTTTATTAAGCATCCATAATGAATCCAAAAATCAATGAAAAATTCATAAAACACATAGAAACTCAATGAGCTTCTACAATAATTAACACTAATCACAAGGGATGTTTATACTTGCCTCTTTGCAAGCTATTTGCCAAAAACCCTCTTTTTCTTAGCTTGGGCTTGGACACAATAATCCCTTTTCAAACCCTATTCCATAAAAACATCCAAATGAACTCCCATGAGTCATTTGTGCTAGAAATCACTACAAAGCACTCAATAGAACTTGGAAATCACAAGGGAGATCCATTACTTACTTGTAGCTCAAAGGGAAAGGGTTCTTGAAGTTTCTTTCAAGCTCCACTCTTCAACAATGGAGGTTTTGCTTGGGGAAGATGATGAAGTTGAAGCCCCTCACTCCAAAGACCACTTCAATCACTCATAAATCTCACTCTCAATGAAGGGGTATGGAAGAGAAAAGGAGAAGATGGAGAGCCTAGGGTTTTTCTTGAGATGGAAATGAGAAATAAACTCATTCCATCCATTCCATTCTAATATAAGCTCTCATACACTAAAACCCCCTCTTATTTAACATATTTTCATTTTGAGTCAAATGAGGCTTCACTTGGCCCATTTGAGGTCAAATGGAATCGTGTCTATTATGAAAGTTAACGTACTCTTCGAGATACACACGTTGGTATCAAGAATTTCCGTATTTGAAGAAATACGTGAAAACCCGTATTTACGGAAAAGTCCTTAGTTTATCTTGTTTGAGTCTAAACTCATCTTAATCAATTCAATTTCATTCCATTATGCTTAATGCATCAATTGAGACTAGTTTGTCCCTCTTTGGTCATTAACCTTGATTAACCCAATTATTCATGCTTAATTAGCATTAATCTCACCCAATTAGTCTTAATCATGTTTAGTTCGGGTTGGGGTGTAACATCTTGTGAGTAACGTTTTTTGCACTTACAATTGGCGCCGTCTGTGGGAAAGCGATTGTCAAAGTCTTCATTCACACCATGACTGAGAAAGCTGCGAAAGGTGGAGAAACATCCGGAGCAGGCCATGCGGAAGCCGTGGCAAACAACTTCCACGAGTCCCTTATCACTCCTGTCTACGTGCGGGAGTGCCACCCCCGCCCAGAGTCACTTTCACGGGCGGTGATAGCACCTCTCCAGCTTCCTAGAGGAAGAGATCCTACGCCTGAGCGAACTCGACGTAAGTCTCCAGTGGTGGGTGAGCCACATCTGTCCAATCGCCAGAGGAATGATAAAGATTATAGTTCTGATGAGGATTTTGATCCTACTCTTGAGGAAATTCGGATGCAGAATGCCACCATCCGAGAGAAGGACGCCCTCATCAATCAACTCCAGCAGCAGCTTAAGGAGAAAGATGAAGCAGCCGACATGGCTAGACAGCGTCTGCAGCGAGCCAATGGAGGAGGTTCTTATCACCACCAGTGGATCACTCCTCCCCGGAGAGATATCAGGACTCATTTGAATGAGATGAGACCCAGTTGGACTTGTGACGAGAGCTCCAGCAACAGCCGCAGCCATTCGAGGAGACGGTCAGAAGTCGTTCCAGAGGTTCGTCATGACACTCAAGAGTGGCTTGAGGAGCGAATTCAGCAAGCAGTTTGTCGAAATCTGGAAGTGGCTGGTCTCGCCCGAGATCAACAAGACGTATGCACATCTGTCGATCTCGGTGCGTCACCTTTCACTCACGACATCAGAGACTTCCCTCTTCCAAGGAAGTTTACCGTCCCGAGGTTTGTCACTTATGAAGGAGCCTCGGATCCGGCTGCGCATCTGCGACACTTCTCCCAGAGGATGTCTGTTTGGGGAGACGAAGGCCATTTGAATTGTAGGGTTTTCTCCTCCAGCCTGGGTGAACTTCCCTTGAAGTGGTTCTACGGGCTCCCAGAGAACTCCATCTCGACTTGGTAGCAGCTCCAGCATTCCTTCATGAAGAAGTTTCAAGCCTACAGGGTCATGCCCAAAACTGACGCCGATATAATGGCTTTAAGGATGAAGCAGGGGGAGAACATCACCCAGTTTGCCAAGCGATTCTGGACAATCTATAGTCAGATTGACAGCTCTAAAGATGAAGTAGCGATCTTCGCTTTCCAGAATGCCTTGTTACCAGACAATGACCTTCGGAAGGATCTGGCCGGTAACCCTGTGACCTTAATAACAGCACTGATGGCCAGGGTGAATTGCTTCATAGCTCAAGAAGATAACCAGCTCCGAGCTCGGGAGAGCTTCCATGTCAGCCGTAAAGATCGAGATAGCAAGCCTTCAAGGAAGGAAGGTCGATCCTCTAGAAGAGAAGAATCGAGCCGACGCAAAACCCCGACCAGCTCGGCGAAGGCTCCAGCGTCTGCCTACAGAGACAGCAAGAAGCCCAGGCTATCTTCTGACCCCTATAAAGCTGTCGACACCATATTCAAAGAGCCTATTCATAAGATTATGAATAAGATTAAATCGTAGTCGTACTTCGGCCGACCGCAGCCCATGAGGGGCGATCCATCTGACCGCGATCAGAGCAGATTCTGCGCTTATCACAGGCAAAGCGGTTACAAGACCGAGGAGTGCAGAACCCTCAGGTCTCATCTGGAGAGGCTAGTCCAGGATGGACATCTCAAAGATTACATCAAGGCGAGCACCAAGAGTGATTCCCGAGCTCAGCGCCGAAATGAAAGGGGCTAGGATAGCGATGAGTCCGAAAAACTCATTAGCGTTATACACCTCGCTCCCCCTCCCAGGGGGAGTAACCAAGCGCGCGCCGAAGCAAGACGGGCATCCCATGGTAAACAAGTGATGACGGCCGAGCTCGAACCAGTTGCGAAAAGGGCTCGCAAGGAGCAGCCCAAGATATGGTTCTCAGATGAAGATCTGGAAGGCGTGCAGCTCCCGCACAATGACCCGCTCGTCATCACACTGAAGCTGAAAAATTGCAGGGTCCAGAGGATCCTTGTCGACCCCGGCAGTTCATCCGAGGTCCTCTACTTCGATTGCTTGAAAAAGATGGGCCTCTCGGAAGCAGACCTGCAGGAGGCCCGAACTCCACTGATAGGATTCAGTGCCCAGCCTGTATACCCAGAAGGGAAGGTGACCCTTAAAGTTCAGATCGAAGGAGCTTCCTCGATGGTGGACTTTTTGGTGGTTGACACGCCATCCCCCTACAATGCCATCATGGAAGCGGTGCCCTCTACTCGCCACCAAAATCTGAAATTCCCATTGGAAGATAACGGCAGAGTAAGGATAGTAATGGTTCGGGGAGATCAGCAAATGGCCCAACAATGCTTGATGGCCGTGGTACCTGGAGAACGTGAGCCCAAGCAGGTCAACATGGCTGAACTGGAGAAAGAGCTGGATGGAGTCGGCCAAGATCCTGAGAAAAAGAGCGTGGAAGATCTAACCGAGATCAGGATCGACCCACACGACCCAGAGAAGTTTTTTCTGCTCGGCAGCCAGCTTACCGAACCAAAACGATCTGAGCTAATCGAGCTCCTGTTTCAAAATAAAGAAGCCTTTGCCTGGACCCCAGAAGAGATGCCTGGCATCGACCCCGAGGTCATGTGCCATAAGCTGAATGTAGACCCCAGGCACAAGCAAGTGATGCAGAAAGCTCGCAGGGCTGGGGTGCCGCAGACGGAGGCCGTGGTCGAGGAAGTTGGCAAGTTACTCGAAGCCGGAGTGGTCAGAGAGGTGCAATACCCGGTCTGAATGGCCAACACAGTGGTGGTCAAAAAGAAAACTGGCAAGTGGAGGGTGTGCGTCGATTTTACCGATCTCAACAAAGTCTGCCCCAAGGACAGCTTCCCACTCCCAAAGATTGATCAGATGATTGACGCCACCGCTGGCCACGATCGGATGAGCTTCCTCGACGCGTATCGGGGCTATCACCAAATACCCTTGTACAGTTCGGATGAAGAGAAGACTGCGTTCATAACACCTAGGGGTACCTACTGTTACAAGGTGATGCCTTTCGGATTAAAGAATGCAGGAGCTACATACCAGCACCTCGTCACCAATATGTTCGAGGCGCAGCTCGGCAAAATCGTCGAGGTATACATTGATGATATGGTCGTCAAGTCTAAGCAATCCATAAACCATCTGGCAGACCTAACTGAAGTGTTCGCCATCTTGAAGAAATACAAGTTGAAGCTAAATGCCTCCAAGTGTGCTTTCGGCGTCGGTTCCGGCAAGTTCCTTGGAAGCTTGGTCACGCGAAGAGGAATCGAGGCGAATCCGGATCAGATCTCCGCCATCCTCAGGGTGCAGAGCCCGACCACTGCAAAAGAAGTCCAGAAGCTCACTGGCATGGCTGCCGCACTGAACCGATTCATCAGTAGATCCTCAGATAAGTGCCAGCCCTTCTTTAAACTTCTAAGAAAAAATTCAAAATTCCAGTGGACTCCTGAGTGTGACCAGGCCTTGCAAGCACTCAAGGCCTACCTCTCTTCACCCCCTTTACTTTCAACTCCAAAGCCAGGAGAAATATTGTATTTGTATTTAGCGGTCTCGGATCGAGCAGTGAGCTCAGTCCTCGTCAGAGAGGAAGAAAAACAACAAAAACCAATTTATTACACGAGCAAAGCACTCCTCGATGCCGAGACCAGGTATTTGCAACTGGAGAAACTCGCGTTGGCACTAGTTAGTGCCTCTCGCAAGCTCTCCCATTATTTCCAAACTCACACTATAGTGGTGGTTACGAAACACCCACTCAAATCTGTCTTTCGAAAAGCTGATTTTTCAGGAAGGCTTTCGCGTTGGGCAATTGAACTCGGGCAGTATGATATCCAATACCAGCCCAGGACAGCAATTAAGGCCCAGATTCTGGCAGATTTCATCGTAGAGTTTATACCTCCAGCTTCGGCACCAACCCAGCTCGGCGCCGAACCAGGGGGCAGTGAACCTGAGGCATCGCCCATAGAGACTGATGAACTACCTCAGAGCCAATCTCTGGCCTCGGTCTGGAAAGTCTTCGTCGACGGATCATCAACCACCAGGAGAGCTGGCGCCGGTGCTGTCCTCCAATCCCCAGAGGGGCTAGTCATCGAACAGGCTCTAACCCTGGATTTCAAGGCGTCGAATAATGAGGCGGAGTATGAAGCCCTATTAGCAGGACTGAGCAGCGCCAAAATCCTCGGAGCTCGGCAGCTAGTTATCTTCAGTGATTCCCAACTGGTGACGAACCAGTTGACTGGAGACTACCAAGCTCCGGACGACAGGATGGCTGCCTACCTCATCCTAGCAAAAAAACTCCTCTCAGAATTCCAGACAACCGAAATCAAACGGATTGGCAAAGAATCGAATTCTCACGCCGATGCCCTTGCCAGTTTAGCCTCCGCTGCCGAGGCAGGAAAGAGAAGAACCATCGAAGTGGGATCATTAGCGAGGCCCAGTATAGAGCTTCATCCACCTCGGGAAGTCCTCTGCCTTGACTTCGGCCCGAGCTAGATGGATCCGATCATATCCTATCTTAAGGACGACCAGCTCCCCGAAGATAAAAGCGAGGCTCACCGAATTAGACTAAAAGCAGTACGGTTCTGGTTGTTTCCCGAAGGCAAGCTCTATCGGAAGTCATTCACCGGCCCATACCTTCAATGTGTTCTCCCGAGCAAAGTTGAAGATTTTCTCTATGAAATACACGAAGGGATCTGTGGAAGCCACATAGGAGGAAGATCGTTAGCATACCGAGCAACCAGCCAGGGGTGCTGGTGGCCATATATGCAAAATGATGTACAGCTGTATGTTAAAAAATGTGAGAAGTGCCAGAAATTTTCCCATTCTCTCCATCAACCGGCGAAAGATCTGAGTCCGCTCTCCAGCCCTTGGCCCTTCGCCCAGTGGGGGCTGGACATCGTGGGACCACTCCACCGAGCTCCGGGGAATAAGAGGTGGTTGTAGTGGCCACCGATTATTTCACCAAATGGATAGAAGCAGAATCACTGTCCTCCATCACAGAGCATGACACGAAAAATTTTGTTTGGAAGAACATCATCACGAGGTTCAGCATCCCAAGAGTCCTGATCTCGGATAATGGCACCCAGTTTGATTCCGCCTTTTTCAAGAATTTCTCCCAGGAGCTCGGCATCAGAAATCACTATTCTGCTCCGGCGTACCTGCAGAGCAACGGCCAAGCAGAGATCTCCAATAAAGTGGTACTTGATGGGCTGAAGAAACGATTGGATCAAGCTAAAGGAAGGTGGGTAGAAGAGCTTCTAAGCGTCTTGTGGGCTTACAGAACGACTCCAAGACATTCCACTTCGGCAACCCCTTTCTCTCTTGCTTATGGGATGGAAGCAGTCATTCCTCTTGAGGTCGGCCTCCCGACCCTAAGATCAGAACTCTTTGACCAAGGCCAGAACGAAACAAACCTTGCTCGGGAATTGGATTTCGTTGACGAACGCAGAGAAGCAACAGCTATCAGACTGGCTGCCTATCAGTAGCAACTGGCCAGGGGCTATAACAGAAAGGTTAGGGAGAGAAGGTTCTCAATTGGAGAGCTAGTTCTAAAGAATATACTCCTAGGAGATCGAGACTCAAATCAAGGCAAGCTAGTACCAAACTGGCACGGACCGTTCAAGGTAGTTGCCATTGCCGGACAGTCAGCTTACAAGCTTGAAGATATGGATGGCCGACAATTGCCGCGGCCATGGAATGTATCACACCTCAAAAAGTTCTATTTTTAGTCTGTATTCAAGTGTCCCAAGATCAATGAAAGCAGTTTCAGTTCTTGTTCTTATCCCCATTGTTACTGAACTTAGGAACAATAGTCGGCAGCTCGGCGACAACGCCATGATGAGATTGCTTGCGGGTTGGTCCATGCACCACCCCGGCATGAAGCCATTACGACCATGATGAGATTGCCTGCGGGTTGGTCCACGCACCACCCCGGCATGAAGCCATTACGGCCATGATGAGATTGCCTGACGGTCGGTCCACGCACCACCCGGCATGAAAGCCATTACGGGCCATGATGAGATTGCCTGCGGGTAGGTCCACGCACCACCTCGACATGAAGCCATTACGGCCATGATGAGATTGCCTGCACGGTCGGGTCCATGCACCACCCGGCATGAAGCCATTACGGCCATGATGAGATTGCCTGCGGGTAGGTCCACGCACCACCCCGGCATGAAGCCATTACGGCCATGATGAGATTGCCTGAGGGTAGGTCCACGCACCACCCCGGCATGAAGCCATTACGGCCATGATGAGATTGCCTGCGGGTTGGTCCACGCACCACCCCAGCATGAAGCCATTACGGCCATGATAAGATTGCATGTGGGTTGGTCTATGCACCACCCCGGCATGAAGCCATTACGGCCATGATGATATTGCCTGAGGGTAGGTCTGCGCGCACCACCTCGGCATGAAGCCATTACGGCCACGATAATATTGCCTGAGGATCTCGGCATTATGTTGTGCCAAATCCTATTTTAAATCAACTATCCTCGGCAAGCTTTGCTAAAGCCGGACCCAGATGCTGCTAAGTGGGAAATCAAGCAAACAAAAAACAAGAAAAAAAAAAACAAGAGAACACTGGCGAAAATTCGATTTTTATTGCTGAAAGATTCGTTACATTCTGGAGTACAAAAAAAAAGGGGAGCTTTTACATCACTATTGATCAAAGGGAGAAAAAAAAAAAAAAACTTCAAGGTTCCCGAGTTGAGTTGTTGGGGAGTCGAGCTGCTCGAGGAGCGACTGCTGGGACGTCGGCAAGCTTCAATGATGACTCTGTTGTCTGGGGCCGATGGACCGGGACAGTTCGGCGGATCACGAAGGATGGATGATCCTCCGAAATCCGCGCTTCCCTCAGGGCGGCACGCCATGCTTTCAGCCATGTCCTGTCCTGGACACGGAAAACCTTCGCGCCGTAATAAGCGGTCGCTTGGGTCGCCGCGTCCCGGAAGGCGGCTTCGCTTTCAGACTTGATCCTGGCCTTCGCCTCGTCCGCCTGCCTCGACTCAGCACGAAGGTCGCTTCTTAGGCTCTCCACCAAGGCCTCGAGGTCAGCGTTTTTCAGCTTCTCGCTCTCAATCTCCACGGCCACCTCCCCGAGTTTAGCCTGGAGATCGCCTTTGAGCGCCTCTAGTTGGTCAGCCTTTGAAGTGCTGGCCCCCAACGCCTCTTCAAGCTCCTTCTTCTCCTTGGCGAGGCTGGCAACCAAGGGACCTTGCTTGTTGAATCTGTCGATGACTACCATCGACTTCTGCAATGTCTGTCAAAAGAAATCAGAAAAGCAAATTAGTAGCCGAAATGGAACACTTGTAGAAAAAAAAAAGAAAAAGAAAAAAAAGAAAGGGCGAGTACAGTCAAGAAGATTGCCTGAAACCAGGAATGCAGCAGCGACGTCAGCAACCTCGGGTCGCTCATTTTCTCCAGCCGAGCCATGTCGCCCAGAAGCGCGCGAGCATGGCAGAGAGCCTCGAGCACGAGGGAGTCCGGCCTCTTGTAGATACAGTCCTCCACAGTCATAGGCCTCCCTGGCTCGAGCAGAAAGCTCGGCGTCCAGAGCGCCGGCTCGGCTAGCAGCGGTGCTCCACTTGAGCTCTCCCCATCCTCCCTTGGTCTTTTCCTCGAGAAGCTCCCATTGCGCTCAACCTCAGGGGACTGTCGGACCTCTGGACTTAGGTGTGGAGCCGGCACTTCCTCTTCCACGACCATAGGGGCCACGACAGGGCTAGGGGCTGAGTGTCCAACGATATCCAGAACTGCCGGCGGAGGAGATTCGTCCTCATCCCCGAGCGCCAACGCCTCCAAATCCACGAACGCTGGGACCCGCGACATTTCACCCAGGTCCGGCGAGGAGCGACGGGCTCTTCTTCCAGGGGGTGCCGCTTGATTGCGGCTCGGGCGATACTTCAGCACCGGAGATCGTAGCCCGGGAAGGCCCCCCCTCTTCAAACACAGCCTCCGATCAACTGCCAACGACGGGCTCGCTCGTCCCCGGGTTCTCCCCTCGAAGCGGCTGCTGGGGCGGTTCGGATCTTTTATAGTACCCCCTGTACTTCGGATTGTAGCCCAACAGCGCCCAAGCCGATCTGTTGGAGAACTCGGTGCACCTTGTAATTTTTCGGTGCCACTCGTCGTTCCTTTTCTAGCAGGCCCGCCTAGCCAGTTGTTTTCTTTCGCGGGAAGTTGTAAAACGAACCGCAGGGATATTAGTCCGGCCGGTTAAGGGAAAAAGGAAAAGAGACAAGTTTAGAGTGAAGAAGGTGATTACTTGGAACAGCCCCGGATGACGCGGGGCTCTATGCGCCCTATTCTCCTCGGCGCCGAACTCCCAGTTCCCCGACACGCATAAGAGGTCGTCTCCGGGATATTTGCTTGAGTCTTCAAGCGCCATGACGAAGCCCGTGCAACGAGGCCTGACTCGGAGGTAATAACTATCCTTCTTGGACTTGCAGATATCGTAGACGTCCTCAATATCATGGATGCCGAGGTCGATATCTAGCCTCTTGTTCTGCACGGCCGTGCCCATAATGATCTTGTAGCTATTGGGCGATAGCTGGCACGGGTTGATAGCCCAAGCGCTGAGGCAGGCTCTAAGGAGCGGATCTAGGGGAAACCTAACTCCTCCCTCTATGATGGCGATCAGCGGAAAGGGCATCCAGCCCTCCGAGTACGAGCGGAGTGCGTAATCTGCAGGGTTCGCTCGTCTGACCAGCACATCCTCAGGTATCTGGTAGGCCATCCTAAGCCCCTCTATGGTTGTGGCATTCTCCAACCAGTGACTATAAATCCCCATATATGAAGAAGAAGATTACCCAAAGGAAGAAACCCTAGAGAGAAGGAAGTAGAACTTACAGCCGGATAGAATGCAAACGAAGAAGTCTCTCAGGTGCACGTCGCTGCAACCTCTTTTATGATGGGAAGCTCTGAGAAGGTTCTTTGGAAGCAAGAGAAAAAGAAGAGGAAGAAGACGACAGCACTACTATATGTAGGAGATGAGACGTCGTTTCAAGGCGCCGTTTTCGAAATTCGAAACGTCGCATCTGGTAACTGTACGCGCCCTCTGCTTGGCGGCGCAGTCAACCAGATGGAGACGCGTGGCATCGCCTATCTAGTTTCTTGATGATTAAGGCACATCATTTATTGCCTTGGGCGGGCAAAATTTTGGATGAAGATCAAACACCAGCTGTCATTAAAGCGAGATCTCCAGCAGTACCATTATAGCTTCCGACTCCAAAGAGTCTGAGACCCTAAAGGAGTCATGAGTTAGGGGCTATTGTGTGGGGAAGTTCCTAAACATCCCAAGATTATGTTTAACTACAGCACGATTCTGGTTATCCGTCCCGGTTGAGCACATCTCGGCTAAAACGCCAGCACGCTAACCGAGACCAGTATTGTGACCTCAGTCTGGCTGAGCATGACCTCGGCTACACGCTTTAGCCCCCCAGACGCGCATTTCGGCTGCAGCTATGAAGACTGCCAGCCGAGACGCGTGTTGACAACAATCTCTTGCCTCCGAGCACGTGTTGATGTGACAGATGTCATCCTAGCCGTTCAAGGTCCTCATCAGGCCTCTGACAAAGTAGCATTCAGTGGCTGTAACCCCATCAGGGGGAGGCCCAAGAAGGGATTCGATGGGGCCTTTGCTACCAATAAGTCAAGACAAGATCAGGCCCAATGTGACTGGCATTTAATGTAACATGGGCTGATCAGACTGGCATTTAATGCTTTGTCAGCTGTGATGGACTCTCATTAATTACAATGTGGGCTGTGATGGACCTTCATTTATTACTTTGTGGGCCGATGACTTCAGCAGGCAGATCATCAAGCCCATGGTAAAATATCTAGAAGCTCTCTTATATAAGCAGAGATAGAATCAAAACCAGGTACGCATAACATAACATACATGCACTCTGCCTTTCTCCTTCTCCATTCTTAACTCAGTCCCTGCACTAACTAAGGCATCGGAGAGCCCTGTGCTGCCCACAGCCAGGGTCCTCTGACCTTCCTCTCTTCCTTTGCAGGACCTGGAAGTAGCTAACTCTTGACTGTCATTTGGATAAGTCCTGTAAGGCACCCCTAATCTTGTGAGTGATGTTTTTTGCACTTACATTTCTAAATGGATGAGTTTTATTTATGAGATAAAACTTGAAAGGATGGGTTGTCTAACCGCATGAGTAATCTATAAGGATTTGAGTTATGTATAAGGATTGGAAGGAAAGATAAAGATGTAAACAGATTGAATGTTCTCTTTAAACTGATTGCCTTGTGAGGATCCAAACTCGAGATATATTCTTCAAATTGGAAAGGGCCAATGTGTGAGATGGAAATCCAACCTTCCATCGAATCGTCAAAGCCAGACCATGTAATTCTTTTCTTATATATTTCTCTGGAAGGAGAGGATTTTCAGGGATGAGGAGGCATCCCTCATAGCCTTTCTCCCCTTTTGCTTTAATATATATAATATGCCGATTTGGATCATCAAATCTGGGTCCCACTGTTGATGGAGCACAGCCGAAATATCTGTTTTTGATGTGGTAGGGGCTATATTTCATCAATCATAGAACTCCATAAACAATCACGTAGAAAGACTGAGAGCATTCGATAATCCCAACATCCTTGGCTATGTGGTTTGGCCGACATGAAAAAGGCCCAAATCAAGGGTCCGACCAGTTAAGAAACCAATGGAATCAAGCCATCCTCATATTGGATTTGTAAAGAGAGTTTTAGATTTGGCATTGAAAGAGGATTCCCACCATTAGTAGAATATATGATATAATATTTGTAAATTTTCTTGGAAATAACTCGAGATCAATGAAGAATCAAGACCTCAACTTTTTACTCATAGTCAATTTGAGCCATCTAGAGTAATTGAACGGTTCGGATCGTGCAAAGGGGCCCGGCAAAATTAAAAAATTAATATTTTAGTATCCTAACGTTTTTTTAAATTTTTCAATATTATGTGAGGTGCATGAGATGCTTGTAACTTAGATTATAACTCTTGTCTCATGTCAACAGTAGAGTAATAAAATCAAGTTGAAAACTAGTGAACTACATAAAAGAAGTAGACAATCACCGATCAGGACCACTACATAATTCCAACTACAACAAAACCACTTTGGAATAGGGGTTTCAATGCAATTGGTCAAGGCCCGGGTTCAGCCAAAGCATGCCTTCATTCTACTTAGTTAAATTACTCAGAGAGAAAGGTCACAATCTGGTTACTAAGTGATTGATTGACATTCATAAAACCGGACATCAACGTCTCAATATTATGCAATTTGGGTATCATAGATCACACCTACAATAATCACCAAAGATGTACAGTGGTTTAGTCAACCCGGCCCGTTTGGCACTTTATTAAGTTAGTAAAAGTCAAGTAAAGCCTCCATTTTTCATATAAGGGATCACATCAATAGCACTTTAATTCAAAATTCCCTCCATCTTAAAAAAGAAAAAAACAAAAGTAAAAAAACAACCTCATCTCTCTCCTAAAAGACAAAAAGCTCCACTTTTCTATAAAAAAGTTAAAGATTTGATGGCAAACAATTAAAAATAAAATACTATCATAACCCCATTATATTTTATTCTCTTTTGATTTGATGCTTTACTGATATTTATTTTACGTGTAAAATTACCAAACGGGCCCTAAACTTAGGGTTTCAATCAATGACCAGCAATTGTCATTAGTTCCAACATCGATTAATAATGAAGAATATAAACACAAAACATTACTAATTACGAAGGATCTCTTAATGAATAAAACACAAATGAAGAAGGTTAACGTAGAACTCAACCACGACCAGCCCATTTATAGGGTTTGGCCAATTCAGATCCTCCATAGATGGAGTACCATAGGTGAGCAAAATTGATCTTAGGGTTCAGGCACAGGTTTCATACCCTTTAGGGTTGGGTCGACCATAACAACAAGGTCCTAACACATGTTTTCATCACTTTCATCTCATATCAAGTCAAAGTCGCACATTGATTTCTAAAGTCCTAAAAATCAACTATTAACACTATGGATTCATAGGTAGATTGCATGTCCACTCACCTTTGGACAACAATTGATATCCAATAGTTGGTTCTTCTCTTCTCCTCCTAGATTCCTTCTGGTTCTCTCCTAGTTCTCCTAGATTCTCCACAACAACTTTAAGGTTTTCTAGGTCTGGAATTAAGGTTAGGGTTTTCTATGGGAAGGCATAAGCAATAAGGAAGAGATGTGGTGAGGCTTAGAAGATCTTGAAAGTTCAAGCGAAGAACCTACGCTAAGTCCTAAGGGGTAAATAGGACTAATTTAGAATTTTAACTAAATCAATCAAATTCAAGTATAAAAAAAAATGAATAACAAGTAATAAGCCCAACTAATGATCATTTAAATAGAATCACACGAAATAACTATGATAATGAGCAATAGAGTGATCAAGTATGCAAATCAAAACATGTAGCAATGCAATATAACTTCAAATGACATGTGAATCAAACAAGCTAAGCTATAACACATGTGAAGGTAACTAGGCATGCCAATGTCATAATATTAAAAGATATGCCAATGAGAAAAGAATAAAAAATAGATGGACACACTATGTTTATAGTGGTTTAGCCTACGTCACCTACATCCACTCTCGTTATGACCGTTCCTTTGGTCTACTATATTCACTATTTGAGATTTTCAACGTGGCTCGCCTCAAACGAATTACACCTTAGAATTTTTTATAAGGTGGTTTGATCACTAAGGTATACTCCACCAATCTATTTTTCTTATAGTTGTTAGACCACAAAGGTCTAATCCACTCTACAATATATATGAATTTGAAAATAAAAGAAGAACGCTTTCTTCTAGACAAAGAAGATGCCTTGAGAGCGCTCCTTGATGCTTAGAATTGAAACTCAAAGCATCAACCTCCTTGCAATGCTCCTTGGTTTTGTAGATGCTCCAATGTGTGCCCAACCAAGAAGGTAGTGGAGGTTTTAGGTCTAGGGTGATTTGGGTTTTACTATGTGAGCTTGATAGGTTATTCTAGTGAAGAGAACACTAATCACACTTGAATGAGCTTTGAACGCTTTTTCATGTGAAGAAACTAAGTGTGAGTGGAATTAGATTTTGAGAGCTTTAGAAGCTTGTTACTTATTAGGCAATTAGTGTTGAAAGAGAGTTTTCAAAATCTCAAAAGTTGTAGCCATTGAAATGAGCTTAAGTATATATAGAGGAACTCTCAACGACTAGTTAATGGTTAGCCGTGAACTTTATACGGCTAACCATCAAACCCCAATGGCTAGTTTGACTGACAGTCAAAGGGAGCCAATTTGTACAGTAGTTGGCTCAAGGTTAGTTGTGGTGGATATACGGTTAGCTGTGAGCTTGCCATAGCTCAAAGTTGCAAAAAATGTTCAATTTTAGAAAAGCAACTGTGAGCCGACCGAAGGGCTTCTACGGTCAGCTTATGGTGACCTTTTAATTAACCGTAATAGGGATCACGGTTAGCCGTAGGCTAACTACTGTTCAAAATGGTGAACTATCATCATTTTGTAAAAGAAACCGTGATAGGCCCTTAGAGCCCTTATGATTAACCATACCCTTATTATGGCTAGTCGTGAGGTTGGCAATTGAACAACTTAGCTGCCCAGTTTTTCCTTTTTAACCGTATCCATTTAACTATTTGGATTGAGGGTTTTAAGGGATTATTCTTGGTTTACCTAAGGTCCTTTTAGCTGAATAGGCTGGCACATTATGGAGATTCTGACTTAATAAAGCAGTGTTGCTACTGTTAAAAACAAGTAGAAAGCAGGATCTCTAGACATTGCATACAGATCACTGCGGAAATAACTTTGAACTAATATGATTAAATCATACCTGTGAGATCTCTCTGATTTGATCTCGGTCTTACAGTAACCCGAAAACGTCAAGATCTTCTACTGTATTCCTGTATGCTTGAACTCACACCAGGGAGTGAGCCTCTTCTGCGAGTTCTTCTCTGCTCTCCAAAAACCGAGATTTCTTTCTTACTTTTCTTGTTCTTAACCTAGAGAGCAGTAGCGCATATTTATAGGCTACAATAGGGACCTTAAGAAGGAAATAAGTATAGGCTCCTTATGGAAACAGGAAATTCTAATTCGACCCACATTAGAATCCTAGTTCCATTACTTATAATTCAGTCTACTAAAGAATTATAATTGCACACTGTCCTTATTCTCAAAATAATATTTCGAGTTTCTTATTATTAAATGCTTATCAATCTCCTCACGTTAAGATTTCAGATATCGATCGATTAGATAATTACTGACATCTATATTTAATTGATATCTTTATAATTCCTTGAGACCTTACGCTTAACTTATTTGATATGTTGGACACAAAGTCCACCTGCAGGGTTTGACATAATCAAAATTTAAAAGTTTCATTAAGGGGTTATCATCAATCCCTATTACGGGACGTGGATTCCATCAATAAACTAATATCTACCATACACATAGTGTAGTCATCCAATTCACTGAGATTATTGACCCATAAAAGATCTCACTCCTTCGTAAATCAAAATGCCAAACACTAAATGTATGTGTCTATTATATATGTCGGGATTAAGAGTACAAGCACTCATAATAACTATTTGGGTGTTCATCATCTTATATAGTCAGTATAAAGACAATAAACCCAAAACCATGGTCCTGTTCAATACACATAGTGTACTAGCATAATGAGTTGAAACTATACCGTTACCCGCAGCCAAGACAAGCCTGCTGAAACATCATGCTACAATTGTACCGATGATATGTCCAAATCCAGATTATGAACAACAACTTATATTCTATAAGAACCGACAAATAAGTCTTCCGTGTATAAGTAAAACTCTACATGCCAACTTGTCTACTTTATAGAATAAAAGACATTCACATGCATAATAATGCAGCCATTTGCCCATACAAAATCTCAGTTAGATGAGAAGACAGAATATACTAAAAATGAATCAGTCAAAGACAAGTACATAAAGTATGTTTTTAGTATCAATTTCCAATAGTTACAAGACTTGTTCTTTTTCCTTTGAACATGACCTTCCTCGTAGAGACTTCCAGATGCAAGGTTTTGGACTTGACACGGAATTGACAACACTAGGGAACTGCATATATGCCTATGACACTAACACTGTGCCCGATGATAGTGGGCACAGGGTTGTACATTTCAGTGATGGACGTGAGACTGAAGACATTGTTAGTTATTCTTCTGGTGGCTTGAGTTCTATGAAATTCAAGCCAATGTGGAGATTGTTGGATTTATGTCTTGTATTCAGAGTTCACCAGATTGGTCCGCTGGGTTATCCAAGGACTGGGTCAGTGATATTTTGGTCATTATATTAGGCTTTCTTAGGGGTTAAGAGAGAGGAAGTTATATATATATATATATATCATGTAACTTATAACCTAGACAAAAAAAAAAAAAAAAAAAAAAAAAGAGAAGAGAAGATAGTGGAATAGTAAAGAAAGTTGGTTCTCTTTGGCCGTGGATGTAGCCACTTCGCCGAACAACTTAAATCTTGAGAGCAGAGAAAGGGAAGGAGATGGAGAAAGAGAGGGGCAGTTTGGGCATTTCCTTTTCCCACACAACATATGTTTGGGACTGTACTTCCGAATACATGATATATATTCGATATTGTACATCCAAGCTTGTGCATTCAGTTCAGAGTTCAGACTTGAAAGACCTTACATATCGGGACCTACAACTCGTTCCAAGCCAGAGAACATTAAAAGAAGTGGCAAAAGTATGAAAAAATAACAAAGAAACGGAGGAAGATGGAATGAAAAAAGGCACCATTTGATAGTTGATTTTTTCTTTCATTGAACTAGAAAGCCTTAGAGATGCGGTGAGAAAAGATCAAATACAAGAACAAAGAAAGATGAAGGAGATGGAGGAAGATGAGTTATCCTAGAGCAGAAACTGGAAGAAGATTAGTTACCCAAGATCGTTGTGTGAGGGAAGTGGAGAGTGAGAACTGAAGGGTGGGATGGATGGAAAAATGAGATAGGGAAGGAGATGAACTTATGTGTGAAAGGAGAAAATATATTTTGTGTTTTTGTGAAAAAATAGATATTTTGGTCATTTCACAAGGGGTAAAAATATAATAAAAAAAATAAATTCCTTGTGCAGGAAAAATAAAAATTGGTGTGCCAATGGAATGACCCAAAAGGGATGTGCAAAGCAAGTGGAGCATTGCCTTATTTTGTGTTTTTGTGAAAAAATAGATATTTTGGTCATTTCACAAGGGGTAAAAATATAATAAAAAAAATAAATTCCTTGTGCAGGAAAAATAAAAATTGGTGTGCCAATGGAATGACCCAAAAGGGATGTGCAAAGCAAGTGGAGCATTGCCAATAGCAGCTTAATAAAAAAAAAAAAAGAAGGCCGCTGAGGTGTCCTCCACGTGTTGAGTCATACGGCGGGTTTTTTTCGCACCATTGGCACTGAGACGGCGAAAAGGACGCCTTTGTTCAAATCGTTTTTGAGGGCGGTCTTTCATCTCTCACTCGTCACTCGCCTCTGTTGCTGTTGTTTCTCTCTGATAGAGAGAGAGAGAGAGAGTGAGTGAGAGTCACCAACCAAATCTCTCTCAGTTTGCCTCTGCTTGCTCCTCCATAACCATTTCTCCCTCTCTCTCTCTCTCTCTGTGTGTGTCTGTCACTGATTGTCAGTAGCAGAAAGACTCTTTTTCCAAAACCATAAACATCATCAGTACGAAACAAAGCATGCAAACTCGCTTCCGCAACATCGATTTCTTCGGCCAAGCTTCGGACGAAACCCTAAGAGACACAGCCATATTCTCCCTTCCCGTACCTCATCTCTCTCTTCCAGATCTTCCACATCTTCCAATTCAAGGAGAAGAAATCGCCTCTTTCGACTTCTCTTCTCAAATCGAAATCGAAATCGAAATCGGCCCCTTCCCTTTCGAAAATGCACTCTATCACTTCTCCTCCTCCTCCTCATTCCATCTCCCTCTTGGTCCAGATCTTCCAATTCAAGGAGGAGATTCTCACATCCTCTCTTCTCATCAAGTTAAAAAAGACGACTATACAGGGAGGAATGCCAGTTCTGAAGCGATTTCCATTGCGATTCCCACTGAGACTCCACAGGTACAACCGAACCTAATCTTGAAAAATGTTGTAATTCAGTGATTTCTGGCTTTGGCTCTGGCTCGGATTATTTCTTGTGTACATGAGGATAACGCCTGCTCGACTGCTGAAAATCGCAAGGGAAAATGGAGGAGCTCAAGATCTCAGGTGTCTGAAACTGAGAATGAAAATCGGGAGGTTGAATTGAAACTTATGCTTTAGTTTTGCTTCTTTTCAATTTGTATATTTTGCTTATGTATGGTTCAACTCCTATTCCTATTTACTTTCAGGAAGAGAACAGATTCCCTTTCTCAGAAAGAAATGAAGGAAATAAAAGGAAATTCAGATCTGAAACTCAAGAGCAGGAAACTGGACAGGTAAACCTCCTATTCTGTAAATGAGCTGGTGCTTCAGTTTCTCAACTTGATGAAGTCAACTTGTTGGAGATTGTTTTTTCCCAATTTCTGTTGTAGAAGGAAAATGGTTTCTCTGGGGGAAAGAACGATGGAAGATTTACAGGACTCCAATTTGAAATACCAGAGTTGGTTTTTCCATTGGTAAGTTACCTATCTCCTCTGAAGTAACTGCAGATACTGTTATATATATATTGTGTTCTCTTTTATTGATATTGAAGTTACTTCTTTGATTTTTATTATCCATTCAACTCCTGCTGTTATTGCTTGATTTTCTCAGGTGGATGTAAGTCGTATAACCGACTATTGCAAAGAAGAGAAAGAAATTTCTGTGGTAAAACACCTTCTTCTCAGTAAAGGAACCCCTATTTTCTTTTCATCTGTTTGAAGGGAGAGGGGGAGGTGGGTCCATACATGCTAGTGGAGATTTATATCTTTTGTGTTTTTCCCCTTTTCAGTTGAAAACTTGAAATTCTATTATTACTAATCTAAAATTTGTAAATAAGTATAAACTCAATGACAGCATCGTTTCATTTTGTATGATCTTGGCAGTGGTAAATTGGTGACGGGGGGTATTGCACAACCAATATTCAAAATGGCTTAGACAGAGAGAAATTGAAAGACAAAATAATGAATCAACATATAGTACATTGCATTTTATGTTTAGTATGTTTACAATCAATAATTCCCCTTTGATTGGGCTATTACACAACTAATATTCAGGGGAAAAGGAAACAAGATTATCATCATTGTCTGTCACCATATCTCCCAAACAGGCAATATGAACCAGATCCGCATAGCTAATTCTATCCAAGTGAGACCAGGTCAAAATAACCATATTTCACCCGAGTGGGCTCAAGTTGGCCATCCCAAATGGCCAAAGTCATATCAGCTTTGATAAAACATGGCATGATCAAGCAAATCTGGATTAAAATTAACCAATTAATGTCTAAGGTCTAGCAAACTGAAATAACTCAAATAATGTCTCATTACATCACCAAACTGAATTAAGCGTTCAAACCAACTAATCTGAAAAAAAAAAAAAAAAAACCTACAAGAAATTGACAAACTGACTATTCCAGTGCGTTGCCTCCAAGTGCATCTCCCCATCCCCAAGCAAAGAATCTACTCAGCTACATCATCCTTGCCAACCTCAACATCTCAAAAATGGTAATATTAAAGTAATGAGCTACACAGGCCCGAAAGCAACCAAATCTGCACTACCAAAGCATACAGATATATAAGAGATGCAACAAATCAAAGGCATGCAATGAAGCGATATTAGGGGACAAGAGAATAGTTGATGGATAATGGAATCTCATGGATACTTCAAGATAGACACAAAGGGTGATAAAACCAAAGAAGGAATCAAATAGTGGACTGGTTAAAACCACTGTCAAACAAGGGTCTTGATTATGGCATATCAATACAGGCACACCAAGACCCCACTAGAAAAGGCTTCTGGTACGATTGGTGTCTGCCAGTAATTCATCCCCTGGTTGGGTCTTACAAGCAAGCTGGTACCAGTGGCAGTTATTCACCCAGTTGTGCTAAGTAACCAATCAAACAGAATAAAATTACAAATGTTGTTTGCAAATGAGAAATGAAAGGGAGGGAGGGGGCGGGCTATGGAGTCACTCATGGGACTTTGGTTCATCATGAAGTAATCTTTATTTAATTAATATAAGTGGTCAATGATACTAGCCGTATAATTTAACAATCAAAATCACCTAATTTCTCTTGATTAGGCCCTAATTAATGGACCTCAGGGTGTGGCCACAGTTCTCATTAGTTTTACACTACTTTAGGAAATTATGTTTCAGTCCATGTGTTAAGCCAAAATTACAAATTAGTTGTCGGCCCATATGAAGAAAGCCAAATCATGATTAATTGGTGGGGATCCCTAAGAAGTGCTTATGTCTAAAAGATGAGGCCCCAAAAGCCATCTAGAATGAAAGCTGTAGTCAAAATACTGGAGTCATACAATCTGCCTATCCCTTATTGTAATTATTAGGATACACTCATGCATGCATACTTTTAATTATTCCAAGAGTACAAATGAATCCCACATCTCATTTTAACAAATATAAAATTACGTTAACACTATATAAATAACAATAGTAATTATGTATATTTACTAGCAAAACTGGGTTCTAAGTGACCTCTGGGCCTTTTTCTGAGTCTAGACATGGATATCCGTACTATGTTGGAAGAATGGATGCTTGGGCCTGCCTCCTAGGTCAGATCTGCATGACTCTAGGTTTTAGTTTTCATTATTTTTCGCCAGCTTGGAATGAAATTGCCTTTGTCTTTGTTGTAGTAGTCCTCAAACTTGCTTTCCTCAGAAAATATCTTGCTTCTTTCTTGTGTTGGAAAATGAAATAATGGCATATTCAGATTATTTTTAAGTGAATGGAATAGTTTCCAAGATGACCATGGGGATATTATTTTCAATTTCTTTTAAGTGCACTATTTTCCAGATTTTGGAAATTGTATCTGCAATGAATTACTTTGTTAGAGTTCTTCACAAGTGGATGGCCTATATCAAGAACTTGCTCCAGTCCATACATTCAGTAGTACTGCTATGTTTTATGCATCTCCATTTTCTTTATTATTATTTTTGATCAATATGTTTAATGCATCTCTATTATGGTCATTTTTTTTTTCTTGACCCCATATTCAATGCATATCATCCATCTCATTTTACTAAATGGTATATTTTCTATATAACTCAGACATTTGTGTTTTACTTGAGTTTCGTATGCGACAAAAATTAATTGTTTCATTATCCGTAGCAGTTTGGGTGGCAAAAATATGTTTTCAATGCAGACAAAGACTACAAATACTTGTTCAAGGAAATTCCTTGGAAATTTGACCGTAGACCTAAAGGTTATCTTTCCTATTGTTCTTTGTTGTTGTTGATAAATGGGGACGCAGCTGATGTTATGGATGATCTCAAAGTTTATTTCTGTTGTTGGGAATCTCTTCTTTATCCTGTAACTGCTTTAGTTAATTGTTATTCTAAGTATTTCTTTCTTGTAGGACATTCACAAGTTCAGAGATACAATCTCGTATTCACAAGATGTTTCATTATCAATTTATTCAGTTGAAGACATTACTGTTGAGTGCTATGCAGGCCCAAGTTACAGTGAAGAGGAAGAATCTGTCAAGACCCTTTCATGTTGTAGAAAATTGTTGAACTTTGAAGTCAGAAAGATTGGTTTGGATTTTAATACATGTCCATCCATGGAAGAAGAATTTCATTCTTTATTGTCACATATTGGGCTCCTTCACTGGGTTGAAAAGGATAAATTAGATATTGATTGTAAGGAGCTTTTGGGTTCTATGAACGCTGAAATTCTGGAGTGCTTGTTTGATAATGTTCCATCCAGGCAAATTCCTAAACCTCCACCTACTTGCCTTATCTCACTCCTAGACATGGATTATGTAAGCGTGACAGAGAACATACATCTGAGTGGACGCTCAGTTATCTACACAAAGACATCATGTGGTGATTTTCTTGCACTTGCAATTAAACTTCAATTTCATGAGGTTGAGATGCTTGATTTGGTACATTTTCATTCTTTTGAAGTGCTTGTCAGCTTGCTACTGGCCTATCTACCAGAAACATGGGAGCAGATGCTAAAAGAAAATACAAAAGCTGTTGGAAACTTTTATGAATTCATTATTAATACTGAGTTGGCTCTGGTGGATGATACATTCAAATCATTTTCGGTTCCTTTTCTTTGTGAAGATAAAGAAATACTATTCTTCTCTTCTGTTGTTAGAGACATTCTAGATGAACAAAAGGTACAACATGCAACTGCATGTGATGGGATATATTTAGACTGGCATATTTTACAGAAAGAGATCTGCAACCGTGATATTTTTGTGACTTACAAGAAAGTTTTGGAGGGTATGGATGTACAAAAGATTGCCACCGAGCTGCAACCTTCTAATGCAGGTGCTGTGATTGATTCTGTATTCCTTGATGATGCTCAAACTGAATTAAACATCTTTCGATGTGAGGAAATACTCTCTGAGATTCCATCTATTTCTATGGATAATGAGCTGACTAGAAGTAATATGAATCAATTGCTTAAAGATGAAAACCAGACATTGGAAAGTGGAGAACCAACAGATGAAAACCAGATGCCAGGAAGTGGAGAACCTACAGTCGTAAATCCTGAAAGGATTTCTTTATTATTAGAGTCTATGTCACAGTTCAATGAGCTGAAATTTTTTCTGAAGGCCCGGAAAGGCGTTACGGGGAGAACCAGTGAAGATGCAGGCAAGGAGAAAACTGATAGCAGAGCCTCAGTTTCTGTAATTTCCTCCAAAGACTTGACCATAATGTGTTCTTCTCAAGAAGTGACTTTTCAGCAGTGGGAAATTGAGGTGCATCACATTAAGCTATCTGATTACATTTTGGATCTAATTGATAACATCTACAAGAACTATTCTGAGATTTTGCAAAATGGCATGGAAATGGAAAAGGAGAATATTTCATCCCAGTTTGTGGATGATTTTATATTGTTAAGCCTTTCAAAACAAATGCTACTGGATTTGATTGCAAGCAGAAGTGTACTGCATACCACTTCGTCTGGTGAAGATAAAATGTTAATGGCATATATAACATTATATGCTTGTAAACAGATGGCTTATTACTTGTGTTTCTTTGGTATTCAAACATCATATCAGTATGTGGAAAATTTATCCCGAAACCTCAAGCATTTGAGAGTCAAATTAGATCCCCTTCTTTCTCTGATTGAAAATGCTTGCTGGGAAGCTGAGAAAGGAAAAATTGAATTTCATCCATCACTATCCACTGTTGAGGAGATCTTAAGGTCAAACTTTCCCCTAAATGGTAAAAAAGTATTGATTGTTGCAACCAAAGTTTTCTGGTGGAAATTGAAGTGGAAGTTGACATCAATGGGAGTGATGTTTCATGAAGTGAATAACATTCCTTCATATTCCAATCAACTGGATGCCTTAAACTGTGATGACTCTGGGAATCATATATTGAAGGCGTTGCTTCAGTCAGACTGCTTAATAATTTCCTTCGAGTAAGTTATGATTTGAAAACTAACTGGGAATGAAGTATTTCACTCTACATTGCTTATATACATCTGGAGATCATATATATATTTGTACCTTATAAGTATCAGAAATTTTCTCATGCTCTCTGGTCCACATGTAGCTATATATCAATATGCACCACCTTGTGGGGCATGCCGATATCATGCTAACCATGGATGAAGGTGGAAGGGAAGGTCTGGATGGGTTGGGGATCCACCTAAATCTGCCTCAATCAGATCAAGGTTTAAAAGGGCCCTAGAGGTCAACAATAAAAACATGTGGAAAATGGGTTTTTGATTTCGACAGTAACATTCAGATGATCATCATAATCATCAACGCCTTGTCCCAAACGCGAACAGTAACATTCAGATGAGTGTTAGTTTTGGGTGAGCGCCTATTCATGGGGCCTGGATTGGTAATGGGTGAACTGAGCTTCACCAGATATGGATTATATTATCTAGATCTGTGTAGGAGAAAGTTTTCAAAACACACACACATTTACTACATAGGGAAACTGAACTGTGCTAAAAAGAAACCATAGAGCTTTTAGTGGGTCCCAAGTCCTAATAATCATCAATATAAACTTACACGCCTACGTACCCCCATTTACTTAAATATTTCACATTATCGCACCCATCCAAAATGATATTTTACTATTTTATTTATCATTGAAAAACTGTATCTAAAAGTGAATAAAATTTAAAGCTTTGGACCCCTTACATCTGTGAAGACAAGCCCAACAAGTTGACTCATTGTGCTCATAACATTGTATATTATCTTCTGTTACTGTGACATACTGCACTTTCCTTCTGTAATTATTAGATTAGATCCTCAGTTACTGTAATTGCTTTATAAATAGTGAGATTCAATACAAGGAACAACACAGTTTGTCTTTTAGCATTTTCTTCTTTTCCTCAGGATTAGTATTTCGGACAACATCAGTAGCAGAATTTTTGATGGGGCTGGGTCTTTGGCCACCCTGAATCTATATGTAGACCTACCCATCTTATATGTCATGTAAATAGAAACAGTTGCACTTCTTCCTCCTTTGTCCATAAATTTGTTTTGAACTGCTTTTGTTTATGTTTACCTAGTGCATGGTAGAACATGGCACAGTGTTGCTAGAAGTTGGCAAATAAAATTCTGCATAATCTAAAACTTTCCTATTTCCCATGTATTTTGATTTTTTCTCTGGTTGCTTTCCGACATGCACACATGGCAACCAAAAGTATAAATAATGATAGATATTTTAGTTGGAAGCTTTGTCTTGCTTAAAAATTAAGTTTACAGCCCAGGAGATAGGACAAAGTAGAAAGAGAAGTTATTACTTTCTAGGATGAGAAAGAGAGGATTTTGAGAAGAAAAGAATTACTACACAAACATCCAATAGGGCCCTAGGACCACCCATAAACTATTTTTTGTACTATTTAATTTTTTTGAAAAATTATAGAAGGGGCCAAACTGCCCATCTTATACAGCATATTAAAAGAAACAGTAGTACTTTTTTGTCATTTATCCATAAATTTGTTTTGAACTGCTTTTGTTTTAACGATAGATATTTTAGTTGGAATCTTTGTTTCGCTTAATAATTAGGTTTAATGCAAAGAGGATAGAAGGAAAAAGTATTAAGAGAAGCTAATAACTTCTAGGAAGAGAAGGAGAGAATTTTGAGAAGAAAAGAATTACTACACAAACATCCAATAGGGTTCTAGGACCAGCCATATGCTATCTATACTATTTAATATTTTGAAAAATTATGAAAAGCCCCCTTTCATAACTATTTTCAGTAATTACAAATTAGCCACTGTACCTTGAAAATTACGTATCAGTCATTGCAGATCTCATAATACAACCCCTCAAGCTGGTGCATAAATGTAAAGAATGCCCACCTTGAATAAAAAGTGGATCCCTTTTGTGACTGCTTTTGTAGAAAGTCTGCTTCTTGACGTTTGATGCTTGTTTGTTTAAATTGTATTTCTTTCTTTGTTACTTTTTCATGAATAAAGTGATAATCATGTCAATATCTTTTATACGCTTGTGGTATGCAATGTGAGGAGTTGTTGTATTGTCATAATTCAAAATCATTAGCACACTCTTTGCGAATCTCAATTTCTTTAGCATATGCTTTATCCATAGCAGCTCACAAGCTCTATGACCAATTGCTCAATATTTGGCTTTTGAACTAGACTGGACCAAAACATGTTTTATTTTATATTTTAAAATTTTTCCACGAATTAAGATTTACACCAACTCAAGTGTAATATTTGGCAATAGATTTCCTCTCTTCGTTTGACAGTGTCAAAGCAGGAAGAAGAGAGAAATAATGTTGTGAATTCGATGATCCCTCTTGAGGGTCACGATGCTTCATTATATAGATATATTGTTGCTATACAAGTTACAGTGATTGTAGCAATTATCTAGATTACAGCCATTCTAATCTAATTACAATCTCCTAATAAGGCAAAGAATAAAATTACATAGCTGTACACATGTCACTTGTTTTGACCCACAAGTTGGGCTTTTTTTGTCGTGGGCTGTGACCCACTAATCCCATTGGGCCGTGACCCACTAACCCATTTAACAGACAGTACCCAATCTGCATCTATAAAGATTTCTACATTTAGATGACAATGATAAGAGAATAATATACCTCATCAGATCGAACCTTTTAAGTACATAATTGTCATGCCTGTGGCCCCCTTGTTGAAGGGCATTGGATCCGGCCAGCATCCTCCTAGAGAGAGAGGGCGGGGGGAACACTTCGGAAATATCCAAGTCCTAATTGTAATGACCTAGGCCCACTGTCCATATGATATGGTCCGCTTTGGCTCATGGGATTTCAATCTAGTCTTGCCGGATAGTTTTAAAAGGCCTCATGTGGAGTTAAGGCTGGGCCACACTTATATACCCAGGATTAGGACTTGCATGTTTCCGATGTGGGACTCATGCACCACTGCATACTTAGTCCTTTAGAGTTTCCCTTGCCCTCTCACTCTAGGTGGATGCTCGTTGGACCCAACGCCCTTCTACCGGGGGCCCACAGGTGAGGGCGGGGGAGGGGAAACTCTGAAAGACTGGGTATGATGGTGAGATAAACTAGGCGACCAACAAGTTCTCTGTCGCTTGTGGGAAAGGCTTACCATCAGTAGGCTGCAATTTGGAATTGAGTTCCGAAGGAGTGGCCATGGCCTTCGAATCTACGAGAGCAACACGATATATAATGTTAGAAGCATATTTTTGCTGAGAGAGAACAAGTCCACAAGAAGAGTTGGAGACCTCAAGACCCAAAAAATAGTAGAGGCTAGAACCTTCATCTTAAATTGTTGATGCGGATATGCTTTGGTAGGCCTGATATGAGAAGGGTCATGCCGTCGTCGCCAATAATGATCATATCGTCAATATAAATAGCAAGAGGATGGGCCAATGGGAGTAGTAGATGTCAATTGTGTCTTGTTAGTTGCTATAATTTAGTGCTATAATTTAGGAACTAGTATAATCATAATACATGTACACTTTCTATATCATTAGTTGCTATAACTTAGAATCTTGATTGTATTAGGATGCTAATAATAGGGCATCAACCCTTATATAATGAGAATGGATCAACCCTAAGGGGTACACGATTTTCAGCACATCTTCTTTCTCTCTCTTTCTCTCCGTGTGTTGTGTTCTATATTCTCAAGATGACATGGTATCAGAGCATGGTTGACAACTAGTGCTTCAGTTTTTTGTTTCAAGATCCAAGGATTTGTGAATCCTCCTCGTCATCTTCCAAGATCTGGAAGCCATTCAGAGACAATTTCTTCAGCCTGATCCTCTTTGTTCATCACTGATCATCTCAGATCAGACGTGGCCCACCTGTGATCATCAACACCAAATCAGCAGAATCTGCCCCTCTTGGTCCCCTGGATCCACATCTTTATCAAGATTTTTCCCATATTTATTGATCATCAGAGGTAGGTCTTCTACCAATTTTTGTGGAAATTCAGTATTTTCCACTTGTTTTCATCTCAGCCGTCCAAAATCCCGGATCTGGATTTGTTTTGACTGGGACCACTTCCAGTAGTTGCATAAAACTACTCTTTATTCATCCCCACTATGATCTGTTTAGAGATCACCAGGCGGGGCCCAAGTGCTGTTCTACACTCTGCCGAACGGGTCGTTTCTGTGCACTGTTCTCTGCTGTTTTCTTTGCTGCTGATTTCTACTTTCTCCACTGCTGTGCACTATTTTGTGCAAATTCAAGGATTTTTTCTGCTGTTCTCTTTGCTGCTGTTTTCTATTTTCTCCACTGCTGTTGTTCTGCTGCTGTTTTCTTCCTGCCGCTCTTCCTTTCTTTCTTGGTATCCATCTTTCTGCTGCTGCTGTTACTGCTATTAATGGAGAAATCTGAAATTGCCCTAGTTCGTTTTGATGGGAAAAATTATACATCGTGGGCCTTTCGGTTTCAAATTACTTGGAAGGGAAAGAACTCTGGGGCTACATAGATGGTTCTGAACTTAAACCGGAGGACGATGACAAAAAGATTTTAGCCTGGAAAACTAAGGATGCTAAAATCAAAACTTGGTTACTAGGCTCTATTGAACAGCATTTTATCCTGAACCTGAAACCTTGTAAAACTGCCCGTGAGATGTGGGACTATCTTCAGAAGATTTATTAGCAAGGCAATGCTACTCGACAGTTTCAATTGGAGCTTGACATCTCGCAATTTACTCAAGGCACCCTGTCTATATAGGACTATTACAATGGGTTTCAAAGACTGTAGTCGAAATATGATGAGATCAAGTTTTCCACGGTGTCTGTAACACTTTTACCCGAACTTCTTCCATTACAGCAAAATAGCCATTAGGACCAATTTCTCATGAAACTTTATCTGGAGTTTGATACAGTTAGATCAAACTTAATGAGCACGGCTTCTCTTCTCAGCTTAGATGACTGTCTTTAGGAACTTCTGCGAGACGAACAATGTCTGGTCACCAAAACTGCTATGGAACAACTTAGATCTGTTGAGGCTCCACTTGCCTATGCTACTACAACCAGACCACCTCTCAGGGACATCAGTAATGTTAAGTGCTATAACTGTAAAAAGTATGGTCATTATGCAAACCAATGCAAAGCAAAGATCTGCCGGTATTGTAAAGCCATTGGTCACGTTATTGACGAATGTCAGAAGAAGGGTTGTAATTCTACTTCTCGCAACTCTACGCTGTCAGCACCTGGTACTTACACAGTACAGTCTGCTCCTAGTGCTTACACAGTGATCTCTGACCAATATGCACCCTCTAACTTCAATGGTTCCCTCCAGTATGATTCTGCTTCACAGCCTAGTTCCTCATCACAATCTGCATCCCTAGCTCCTCTCACTCCTGATATGGTAAATTAAATGATTATCAATGCCTTGGCATCTATGAACATCTCAGGTACTAATTCGTCTCTATCTCATACATGGTACATAGATTTTGGAGCAAGTAACCATATGACCTTTTCACCCACAAAGCTCCAAAATGTTGTTCCTTACACTGGTACTCTTACTGTTCAAACTGCCAATGGAGACCATCTTCCCATCACCTCTGTTGGTGATACCCCTAGCCCCTTACCATTAACAAATGTTTTAGTGTCTCCTCATCTTACTACAAATTTGGTTTCTGTGGGCCAGCTTGTTCAGAATAATTACAATGTTTCTCTTTTCTTCTGGTTTTGTTGTGCAGGACCAGGAGTCGGGGGAAGTGGTCACGAGGGGGCCTAAGCGTGGTAGACTGTTTTCCCTTCCAGTTTCTACATTTCCTCAGAACACATTTTTAAAGCAGTCGTTTTTTTTTTTTTTTTTCCTTTAGAGCGGTTCTCGATTGTGGCATAATAGACTTGGTCATTCAAATGCATCTACGATGTCTACTTTATTTAAATCTGGATTATTAAATAAACCTTTTGATTCTGCTTTTTTTGAATGTGATGCTTGTAAGTTAGGAAAAAGTAAAACTTTACCTTTTCCTCACTCCACAACATGGAGCACTGAATGTTTTGATTTAATTCACAGCGATGTTTGGGGCATTGCCCCTCACCTTTCACATGGTCATTTTAAGTACTTTGTTACTCTCATCGATGACTGCAGCAGATTTACTTGGATTTATTTATTGTATTCTAAGTCTGATGTTCTTAACGCCTTTCAATTTTTTCTTTGCTATGTTAAGACCCAATTTTCCAAATGCATTAAAACTTTGCGCTCAGATTCAGGAGGGGAGTATGTTTCCAATGATTTCTAATCTTTCCTAAAGAATAAAGGAATCCTTTCTCAATGTACCTGTCCGTATACTCTGCAACAAAATGGAGTCTTGGAATGGAAAAACAGGCATCTCCTTGATGTAACTAGAACTCTGCTGATTGAATCATTAGTTCCTCCTAGTTTTTGGGCTAAAGCTCTCACCACAACAGTACATTTAATAAACCGTCTTCCTTCACCTGCCATTGATCACTTAACATTGCATTTCAAACTGTTTGGTCATCATCCTGTATTGGATCATCTACGCACCTTTGGTTGTGTTTGCTTTGTTCATCTACCTCCCACAGAACGAACAAAAGTAACCGCTCAATCTCGCATGTGCGCTTTTCTGGGTTGTGGCACTAATAAAAAAGGTTTTGTTTGTTATGATCCCATTGGTCATCGCATCTGAGTTTCTCGCAATGTTGTTTTATTTGAAAATCAGTATTTTTTCCAGACTCACTTGGATTGTCCTCATCCATCTTCTCCTGCTATCTTACCGGGTTTTTCAGATAAAACAACTGTTACTAGGTTTTATCCTGACTTTGCTTATCATCGTCGGGAAAAACCTATATTTGCAGATGCTCGTCCTCTTGATCCTCTGCCAGCCACTGGTTCCACAACTACTCCTATCCTGCTTCGCTCCTCTAGAACTTCTAGACCACTTGAGCGGTATGGATTCACACACACTTCCTTGATGACAACCCTTTCTTCTGTCTTTATCCCAAGTTCTTATTTGCAGGTGGTTCAACATGAGTCTTGGAACCAGGCCATGAAGGAAGAACTGGATGCATTGGATCTGAATCACACATGGGACATTGTGGATTGCCCTTTTTTAGTTAAACCCATCGGTTGCAAATGGATTTACTCAATCAAACTTAAATCTGATGGCTCATTGGATGGACACAAAGCTAGACTCGTGGCATTCAGAAATAGGCAAGAATATGGGATTGACTACGAGGAGACGTTTGCACCTGTGGCAAAAATGACTACATTTTGGTTACTTCTCACCATTGCTGCCTCTAAATCTTGGCCATTATATCAAATGGATGTCAAAAATACCTTTCTCCATGGGGATATGAAAGAAGAGGTCTATATGCGGATACCACAAGGAGTCACCTCTCCATCTAAGAAATCTGTCTGCCGCCTAAGAAAGTCTCTTTATGGTCTGAAGCAAGCTCCTTGGGTATGGTTTGAAACTTTTAGAGATCGCCTATGCACAAGTGTCTTTACTCTTTACTCAAAGCCCTTACAATCCGTCTCTTTTTTGTCAAACAACATCTACTGGTGTTACTGTTCTCCTTGTGTATATTGACGACATTATTGTCACTGGCACTGATGATGGTATGATAAAGTCTATCCAAGCCTCTCTCAGGGATTCTTTCCATATGAAGGATTTGGGCCCCTTGCATTATTTTTTGGGGTTAGAAGTGCATCAATCTCCCAAAGGCCTGTTTCTTAATCAACACAAATACACATCTAATCTTATTGAACTTGCTGATCTCCATGAATCTTCGCCCGTTGATACACTTGTAGAGGTCAATTTAAAATTGAGTAAAGATGATGGTGACCTTCTTCCTAATCTACATACTTACAGGCACTTGGTGGGTAGTCTTGTCTATCTCACCATTACTCGACCGGATATCTCCTATGCTGTCAATCTTGTGAGCCAATTCATGACATCTCCTAGACACCTTCATCTAATTGCTGTCAAGCGCATTATTCGGTATTTGTTGGGCACCGTCACTCGTGGTTTATATTATCCCAAGGATAATTCTCTTCAATTGATAACTTATGCAGATGCTGACTGGGCAGGCTGTCCGGATACTCATCGGTCTACTAGTGGTTGGTGCGTGTATCTGGGCAATTCTCTAATATCTTGGAAATGCAAGTAACAAGAGCGTGTTTCTAGATCTTCCACAGAGGCTGAATATAGGGCAATGTCTTCTGCCTGTTCTGAAATCTTATGGCTACGGGGACTTCTTTCGGAACTCGACTTTGCTCAAACCTCTCCTACTTCCTTGCATGCTGATAATACTGGGGCTATCAAGATCACTGAAAATCCTGTCTTTCACGAACGAACCAAACATATTGAAGTGGACTGCCACTTTATTCGGGATGAATTGAAGCGTGATGTCATTTCTTTATCTCATGTTCCTACTGAACTTTAGTTTGTTGATATCTTCACGAAAGGACTTCCTCGGCCTCGTCATCAATTTCTGGTTTCGAAATTGCTGCTTTCTGACTCACTCGTATCAATTTGAGGGAGGGTGTCAATCGTGTCTTATTAGTTGCTATAATTTAGTGCTATAATTTAGGAACTAGTATAATCATAATACATGTACACTTTCTATATCATTAGTTGCTATAACTTAGAATCTTGATTGTATTAGGATACTAATAATAGGGTCATCAACCCTTATATAATGAGAATGGATCAACCCTAAGGGGTACAGGATTTTGAGCACATCTTTTTTCTCTCTCGTTCTCTCTCTGTGTGTTCTATTTTCTCAAGATGACGGTAGAGAGAAAGAGGGTTGGATCATAATTGCTTTGTGTGAAACAAAGCAAAGGATCACGGTATTGACCTTGTTGAACAATGCTCTTGGAGCTTGTTTAAGGCCATACAATACTTTGCGAAGTTTGCAAACATGGCCAGAGGTTTGAGGAAGCCCTGGAGGCAAGGTCATTTATACATCAAAAAAAAAAAAAAAAAAAAAAAAAACTCCATTTAAGAATACAGTTTTGACATGCATTTTGGAAGGAAGCCGCCCCATGAATAGAAGTAACTACAAGGAGTTCGGTTGTATTCATCTTTACAATTGTTAGATTGTATGGTCTCAATCCATCAGATGATGTAATAAATTGATTAATTTCTTTATTTATCAATAATATCATGCCATCCTTTCATGAGATGAATGGTGTTTTATTACTTAATGCACATAACCAATACATATGATATGATGGTTCATGAGATGAACCAGAGCCCATTAGTATATTAAATGTGATATATGTGTATGGATGAGATCCACATACAGGAGACATCTGTCGCAAATCATATACTTAAATATCTTCACAACCAGTGATGAGATTGTGCATCTTATCTGACAAGGTTGCAGCTCTTTGATCACTATGAGATAGTGTGATTTGTCTCGATCATCAGAATGTAATATTCTGGATCATTGTGCTGGTACATTGGATGTATTGAAGGACCATGAGAAGCACCTTATGAAACACTATCTTTACCTTAAGGTCTGCTCTCACAATTCCCTAGCAATAGACTCATAATCTTGAGACATTATTGAACTCAAGTTTCTGTCTATTCATTTGCTTTGAGTCACCAATGAGTGAGGCCAACTGTAGGTCAACACCTCGGTGTCTTGGGTACCTGGTAGTAGGACTGTGGGAACATTCAATAGTTAAGATGGAATCTATCCTCATTATCCCCTTGTGCCAATTAATAGATTTATCATTAGTAAGTGCGCACCCATTTCAATTAAGAGTAAATTGGATGGTACTGATGATCACTAGAATTAATTGGGTCTCAAGGATAATAAGATATGGATCCAATTTGGTGGACATGACCAATTGATCCATGGATATGGATGGAGGGGCCTATTTGTGGTCATAGGGAAGTTTAGGGTCTTCTTTGTAATATATTCCTAAGACTGGAGTGCAATTGTATTTATATAGTGGAGTTACTTGCAATTAACTATGGGCCTGGATTGCACATGAGATGTGGGGTCGTGGTGTCCCAATTGGAGCTAGCTTTCTATGGAATCCTTAGTGGTCCCCACGTTAGCCCAAGTTATTAGAAAGTTACTAATTCTACTTGAATTCTAAAAGGAAAGGAAATAGAAAGTTACTAATCATATTTGAAGTGAGACTTCTAATTGTGATATAGTAAGTTACTAATTCTTAATAAAAGTAAGACTTCTATTTTAAATTAGTAAAAAAGAGGTTGCCAAGCTATAAAAGGAGAGGCCTAGGGGCTGGATGTCCACCGTACCTAATTCCTAGGAGATTCACGCCCAAGACCCCTAGGGTGTAAGTTGTTGCACTCCCATCTCTCCTTCCTCTTCTAGTTTCTCTTCCGGATTCCTTTAGAGCTTCTAGTAGCTTTCTTTAGGAGGTCCCACCCATCTTCTTTAGAGAAGAGATCTGATACGGGTTATAGCGTGGAAGACAATTAGGTCTTGGAGATTCTAATTAGCTACCAAGAAAGAGTTTCTTCATCTAGCAAGTCTTCTCCTCCATTAGAGCACAACCGAGCTCCCAAGGTATAATCTACTTCTCTATATGTTGTGGATTGTTTGTGGTTGCATGGTGATGCTATATTCTTAGAGATAGTTTTCTACTGATTATGATTGATGAGTTTGAGGGTTTGGATCCTGGATGTGGTTTATGGCCTTATGGGTACTTGATCCCTGAGTCAAGTGGGTCAAAAAGTTTTGAAAACCTATTCACGAGGCTCACCTACTTCCAACAACAATTGGAGCAATGGTTTCGTCATAACCTATTCCATACTCGGCTGTAGCCTTTGGCCACGAGTCATGTCTTGTAGTGCTCTAATGATCCATCAGAGCGAGTCTTAACTTTGTAGACCCATTTACATCTAATAGGGTGTTCGTTAGTAGGAAGTGGAACCAGATCCCAGGCGTGGGTTTTGTTTAGGGCTGCTTGCTCCTTAGCCATAGCCTATTGCCATTCCAGAAACTCAAAAGCTTCTTTGAAAGTCTTAGGCTCCTAAAAGGTACGAATGAAAGAAAAAAAAAAAAGAATTTAATGGTTGCAATAATGAAGAGCTAAGATAACCAAATTTAGATGCATTCCAAGTAGGGAGCATGGTGATCGCACGCAGGGTAACTTTGAGATTACTCCACAAGGGAATTGTCACTTGAAGGAAGAGAGGAGATATTGGGCGAAGGGTTAGGTGGCGCATGAGAAGGCACATTTAATATTCTAAAGGATGGGGTCACCAATAAGAGGCGTGGAAGACAAGTTAGAATCGAATGGAGATTGAAAAATAAGGAAGGTCTGAAAGAATGCAACGTTGTTAGAATCACGAAGTCTATGAGAAACAGAATCATAGCCACAATAACCTTCCTGATTAATATCATATTCAAGGAAAAACACATGACCGATTTTGCAGATGATGCATGTCCTAATCTTTTATACCAGATATCAAATGAAATGCAAGAAACGAAAATAGATAGGGTAGTGGGTGTTGATGCGATGGGAGATGAGGGGAGGTGATCCAAACAAAACAACCGATTGACCTTACGCCCTATCCTAACTACCTTCTTCGTGTGCCAATTTGATGAAGCGTAGGCCTCATGGCCACATGTGTAGGGCCCACTTAGATTTAGGATATTTTATTAACTAATTATAGGTCATTAGTTTCTGATTTTATTTAAAGAATGTTATTTAAGATTAGGTTTCCTATTTTAATTAGGTTTCTTAGGGCTTAAGTTATCTGTCTTATTTATATGGCATTGTAGAGAATTATTTCTCAGAGAGTTGATTAATGAATTAATGAAATTGGGTTTTCCCGTTGAGGTGCGTCCTCGTTTATTGTCTCGGCAGAGATTCATTGTGTCTTCGGACACGTGCTTGGGCACCAATTGTGCTTTTAGCACTTCCCACGCAAACCCTAACCCTAGGGCTTGCATCAATCAGTATTAGAGCCGAACGATCCCTTGATCGTCGGCGTGATTAACCCTATCCCTCTTTCCGTTCACTCAGCGCCCAGCCCCAATCCCAAATCCCTACCCCAGATCCCCCAAATCCCTGAGCATCAACACCCCAAATCCATACTTTTACCCAAACCCCCAGCCCCAATCCCAAATCCCTTAGCATCAACACCCTAAATCCATACTTTTCCCCAGACCCCAAATCACCAAACCCGAAACCCAAATTGCTTCCCAACAGAACCCAATCGTCCCCCATCCCCTATCCAGTAAAGAGAGAAAGAAAAGCAGTGAAAGAAGAGGAAGAATAGAATAACAGAGGAGAAATATAATTTCATCAGCAAGTGGGCCTAGATTCGTCATATTCCATTTATCTTCAAATAGCAAGATCTTCTCCAACCGGACTCCGATCGATGATCCGTCTTCACATGTGCACTCCAATCACTGAGATCTACACATCTGGTCAGTTTGATTTTAATTTTAAAGAGCATTAAAATTTTTAGTCTTTGCATCAAGTTCATATGGAATTGTCAGACATGATGGAATTGCAACTTCTTGAAATAAATAAAAGGCTTACAAAAACCAACAACGAGCAGTATGTTACTTTGACACAAGGGAAATTGTTTGTCGAGGAATATGCTTATGAATTTGAAAGGCTACATTATTTATGTGAATTGGGAGATACACTTGATTTCAATCACTTTCTCAAAGGTTTGAGACAAAGTATATTGAAGAATGTAGAGAAGGAATGCAACGATATGTATGAAGCATTCCGGAAAGCGATCCGTGTTGAGCGCTTGATAAAGCTTTATCTCCTCCGAAAAGCTAAGATGTAAGAAGAGAAGTCTCTGCCAATCACAGACGTCCCAGTAATGGAACCACTCATGGAGAATGCCTCACGTGAATATGAAGAAAAGGAACCTGAGTCTCATCATTTACAGGTTGAACAAGAAGAAACGGACAATGAAGATAACATTAAGGAGTCTAATCATCTAATGGATCCTATGGCAAGCCCACCTCCAGAAAATCAGAATAAACTATCCGATGAAAAGACCGTTAATCAGGAGATTGTCAAAGAAGTTTGCATTATCAAAGTTCCTCATATTGACTTTGTCCTCGGAGATCGGCCAATTCTAATTGGAGAATGTGTGCAACTGGCCAATATTCAAGAATTAATTTATCACTGCATTCGATCTCGCATTAATGCAAAATCCGGTCACCAAAAGAAGCAGTGTATCATGCCTCATTTGAGGTGGAAGAAAAGGTGATGTCAAGCTTCCAAGCCTTTTGAAGAAAACGAAGACCAACCGACAAATCTAGGGTTCATGCAATGGATTTTTGATCCGGGAGGACATCTATAAAACTCGAGGTTGAATTTTCTCCAAGAAGGGGAGAATGATGCAGTGTAGACTTCATGGTCACATGTGTAGGGCCCACTTAGATTTATGATATTTTATTAACTAATTATAGGTCATTAGTTTCTGATTTTATTTAATGAATGTTATTTAGTATTAGGTTTCCTATTTTAATTAGTTTTCTTAGGGCTTAAGTTATCTGTCTTATTTATATGGCATTGTAGAGAATTATTTCTCAGAGAGTTGATTAATGAAATTGGGTTTTCCCATTGAGGTGCGTCCTTGTTTATTGTCTCTGCGGAGATTCATTGTGTCTTCGGACACGTGCTTCGGCACCCATTGTGCTTTTAGCACTTCACACGCAAACCCTAACCCTAGGGCCTGCATCATAGTCTTGCGCAGAACAACCCAAGGGAGAGAAAGGAGCATCAAAACTAGAAGAAAAAAATTTCCCAACAGAGAAAAGATTGAGAGAGAGGCTACGAACATGATAAACATTGGTAAGAAAAATATAAAGAGAAGGTGACAAATAAGAGCCTACTTTTAATGCAGAGCGAGGATCCATTGGCATTAAAGAAAGTAAAAGAGATAGGCAAAAAATTACTACGAATGAAAAAAGATCATTTAATGTCATATGTGATGAAGCTCCATAATCCGATATCTGGGACGTAGGGGACAAACTTGGACCGGTAGATATTGCAAAAATAGCAGTTCCAGGCACACCTATGTCGGACTAGAATACTTGTTGAAATTAATCTTTTTAGTCAGCAACAAAGGCAGAAAATCATGTTTTGCATACAATCCTAAGTAACAGCAGATAAGGACGCCTTAGAATTAGAAGTATACGGTGAAGTGTATGCGACAACAGTAGGTCGTACAATGTGCTTTTGGGGTGACTGCCATTTGGATGGAGGGTGAACAGGGCAATTCCACTTGCGATGAGCTAGCTTGTGATAGTAATGGTACTCATCAATCGGCTACATTAACTCTTCCTTCTCTTCATTATATTGGTCAACTACATGCTTCTACCTATCCAAATTCGTATATTCCAAGTAGCAAGTCGAATCTCCGTCTTCTTCTTGTCTACGTTTTTTACCGTACTTTTCTAGATTGGTGCAGCCTTGCAGGAACCTTTACCTACTTTTGTCACGACCCGGGCCCGAGACCCGGCAAACCCGAGCCGTGATCTCCATACTTACTCCCGTAAACCCCGAATTAACCGAAGTTCAAACGAGATTCAAAAGGGATATCATACTCAAGTACCTGCCAAATATAAAACTTTTGCGGAAACAATATATATTTGACAATAACAACTTAACATTTACATG
Organism: Camphora micrantha; assembly: GCA_003546025.1. Classification (NCBI taxonomy): domain Eukaryota; kingdom Viridiplantae; phylum Streptophyta; class Magnoliopsida; order Laurales; family Lauraceae; genus Camphora; species Camphora micrantha. The sequence continues at coordinate 35,361,657 of QPKB01000012.1, read as the reverse complement.
TATACAAAAGAAAGTTCTTATACATGTATCGTTTTCAATATACATTTGTCAACCCTGCAATTTCAAAACACTATGCAGATGACCATTAATTACATTTCCAGAATACTAATTACATCCCAAAGTGAATCTATGAACAGTTACTCAAAACGTTTCACAAAATGTTTCAACTCCCAATTCGCACTCGGATACCAAATCAGATGGTATCTTGCCGATTCCACTCTATCAATCCTCCTGGAGGAACCGGAGCGGTCTCCTCCGCTGGCGCTGGGGGCGCTGCAATACCGGCAGGGGCAACCGGGCCTGTAATGCCATCAATAACACTAATGAACACGACGGTTCAACAATGTATAAACAATTCTTGCAATAGTATATCAATACATTCATATTGCAATATTGACAATTTCAATGCTAGAGAAATCTAGACAATTCTATAATAACCATAAGAGACAATGACAGTCAGTATACATGTACGAATTGGCAACTACCCTAGCATTCATTGCATTGTATTTCAATTCATTTCATTTCCATCTTCCCTCAAAGGAAGGATTATTATTTACCATCTCCCCTCAAAGGGAGGATTCATCTTCCAAAGGAAGGCATCAATCAATACCTGAAGATACGATCGGAATTTGGTGGGACTTACTAGTATCCGGGCCAGGGACAACTAGCATCACCACGGAGTTCCGGAACACCCCAATATCCATCTGCTGCAGCAGGATTAGTCATTCATTATTCACTGAACTCATTTAGAGTTCTAATACAATCGCTAGGTAGTGCCAGACTCACAGTCAATATCCTCTAGTAAGAATTCCTTTTATGGATCCAATTCAATTCGATTCAGAGATTCCTTTTATAGCAAAGGAAGGAATAACAGTAATATCAATCTCATTAGATTGAATTACAATGACACAATGAGAGTATTATTAACCACACATGGTTTTACTCAGTGCTATCTCAATCCTAAACAACCATTCGGGTGTAACCATTGGTTTCCAAATGCACGTGTTATTCACGATGGACATCACATTTGTAATTTTAGTATGTGCATTTCAAGTCCCCTTAATTAACACCCATGGAGCTTAGGCCATTATCAATTATAGTTCGTTCAAGGAACCCTTTTGAAATATTACTAGTTCTCAATACTCTTGTTTAATCCATGATTAGTCTTAAAAACTAATCGGGGAAGCATTTATGCTTACGAGTCATACTCTAAATTCTCGTAAATATCCAAAACTCAAAATTCACCGGACTCTAACAGAGTCCCCTAATCTTGGCGGTTAGCCGCGGTCCCATTGGCGGTTAGCCGCGGTTGAGTTGGTGGCTAGCCAAACCGAGTTCGGTTAGCTTTCCAGAAGCCATGCAAATCCTGACTCAACTTCGGTCAGCTTGGCGGTTACCTGGCGGCTAGCCGAAATTTCCATTTCGGCTAACCGCGAAACGGCGGTCAGCTCACGGTCAGCTTTCCAGAGGCTGACCATTTTGCGGATTTTTGGCGGTTAGCATGGCGGTTAGCCTTGCGGCTAGCCGCCAGCACCCAGAAACTCATTTTTCGAGTTTCAGCACTTCTGTTCCTTCTTCTACTCTCATTTCTCCAACCCATTTCCACAACCTGTAAAAGAGACTTGGAACCTCCTGTTCCCTCCTCATACAACATTCATTCACAGTCATTCACAATCACACTTCTAATCATTTCTTAATCACTTCATTAAGCATTTACAATGAATCCAAAATCAATGTAAAGTGCATATACAATCCATAAAATACTATACACTTCTATAATGATTAACACAATTACAAGGAAAGTTTACACTTGCCTCTCTTGAAGCTAATGAACTCAAAGCCCTCTTTTGCCTAGCTTGGCTTGAGACTAAACCCCCAAATTTCAAACCCTAATCCATAAAAACACCAAAATACACAACCCATAAGCTATCTATGCTAGAATCCACGCCTAACCATTCATGATAACTTAGAAATCCTAAAGGAAGGCCATTACTTACTTGTAACTCAAAGGAAATGATTCTTGAGATCCCTCTCAAGCTTTCTCTTCAACAATGGTGGATTCGCTTGGGGAAGAAGATAAAGTTGGAGATGAACTCCTCAAAATTCCTCTCCAATCACTCACAATCTCAATCTTAATCAAGAGGAATGGAAGAGAAAAGAGAAAGTGGAGAGCCTAGGGTTTTTGCTTAAGATAGAATGAAGAATGAACCCATTTCATTCACTTCATTCGAATATAAGACCTCTTAACACTTAAGCCCCCTCTCATTTGGCTTATTTACATTTAGAGTCAAATGACTCCTCACTTGGTCCATTTGAGGTCAAATGGAATCGTGTCTATTATGAAAGTTGACATACTCTTCGAGATACACACGTTGGTATCCAGAATTTCCGTATTTGACGAAATACGTGAAAATTCGTATTTACGAAAAAGTCCTTAAATCACCTTGTTTGAGTCTAAACTCATTTTAATCCATTCAATTTCATTCAAATCCATTTCATTAGGCTTAATGTGTCATTTGAGACTGATTTATCTCTCTTGGGTCATTAACCTTGATTAACCCCATTATCCATGCTTAATTAGCATTAATCTCAATTGATTAGCCTTAATCACGATTAGTTCGGGTCGGGGTGTAACAACTTTCCACTGCAACCAGGTGTTGTTGCAGTGCGTGAGTGCGTCACTTATAGTGTGGCTGTTCTATCATGAAACCCTTGCCTACTTTTGCTGCAACCAAGTGTCACTGCAGCGTGTCGCTTATAGTGCGGAATGCCTTAACATGACCATGGAATGCAGTTTTCTTAGAATTCACGTTTAGGTTGTGACAGAAGTTTTACGTCCGCTGTCAACCTACCAACACAAACCTTATTTATCCAGGCTTGGGGCTGGTAGTAAAAATTGGCGAAGTTTCGACGAATACGACCATTCTTTATAATTTTTACCATTGAACAGATTTGTTGTAATTGGATTACTTGGAATTATAATGCTAGAAAACTGTTAAATGCCCATTGCACTGTCTTCCCTTAATTAGACTCTAGTGGAAACCCTTAGTTTTTTTTTTTTTATGTTTGCTGTGATGAAAGCAAATGATCAATCAACTTCTCAGTCACAAATAAGGATGAATACTCATTCATTTTACCCAACTCACAATGTAAAGATGAATACTCATGCAACAAAGCTTCAATTCGGGCTTTTGTCACCATGACTCTGCCAAGAATTGATTAACTTTTAAGATTCATAGACATACCTTACGTTGACTGTACTTCAAAATTTATTGGCTGTATGAACTTCATAGCAACCTACAGTGTTGACGCCAACGTACTTACGACTTACGTCATCCATAGAGTAGGGTTGTGTTTGGCAAATCTGATTCTTGCCTCTTATTGTCTAAAAACCTGTATGAAACAGTTTTTAGATTGTTTGGAAACATATCTTGCAACCTCTATTTGAAATGATGTTTAGATGATTTGCCTCTATTTCAAATGGGCTGGAAATTGGGGAGATTTGAATAAGAGGAATAAGTCTGAAGCGGGTAGATGGTGGAGCTACAGTGAAACGGGCGTCCTTTTTGGATAGTCCGTTTTTTATTTTATTTTTTTCAATTTCTGGGACCCTCGTTGATGATCCAATCCGTTGAAAGTATTAAGAAGGCCAAAAACGGCTAGAGGTCCAAATTTCAACCGTTGATCTATCTCGGATCTTGAGATATGTGTAAAACAATGTAAACCATTTGATCTCAATTTTTATCATTGTGGGACCCATAATCACGATCCGAAATGTTGCTCTTCTTTACAAGGCCCACAGCGGCAATGAGACCAAAAATTACTCTCTAATTCCATGTGGATCTCAAGAAACCTGCTAAAACGTTTTCCACCGTTGACATACTATGCATGGGTTGACTGGGTTTTGAAATGGCCACAGGCAGTCTTATTTTTTGTGTTTTTTTTTTTTACAAATTTTGGGACCATAAACCATGATCCAAACCATTGGATATATTAAGAAGATCAATAATGACCACGGGTCCAAATTCTAGCCGTTGGATCATCATAGATATTGAGATATTTGCAAAAAAATACAGACGTTTATATCTATTTTTCAACACCTGTGGGCCCCAAATGCAAGATCCATACCGGTAATTCTCTGTGTAAGGCTAAACACGGCAATGGTGCCACATCTCAATGCTTGACTCCTTAATCCTTATGCATCTCAAGATATTTATGAAAAACTTTCAGCCATTGCTTAAAAAAGATCTCTTTCAATCAATTTTTTCGTGTTACCAAACACACTATTTTTAAAACATCTATTTCAAATGGGGCCATTTGAAACAGATCTATTTCATGTAGATCTATTTTACATAGATAAGATTTGCCAAACAGGGCCTAGATTCAAGGAAGAGTGGGGAGTGGGGAGTGGGGGTTGGTTATTTTCAAGATTGGTTTGGAAAAGGCTTATGATCATGCCGACTAGAACTTTGTAGATTACATGTTGGGCAGATTTGGTTTTGGTGCTAAGTGGAGAGGTGGATGAAAGAGTGCGTCTCTTCCATTTCTTTCTCAGTCTTGGTGAATGGTTCTGTAACTCCCCTTTTCAAGGCATCTAGAGGTCTAAGGCAGGATGATCCATTATCTCCCTTTTTATTCACCATAGTGGCAGAAGCCTTGAGAGCCCTTCTATTGAAGGCAAAAGACAAGGGTTTGATTAGCGGATTTGAAGCATGTAGCAAGGGAGAAGTTCTCTCACCTTCATTTTGCTGATGATACGATTTTGTTTCTTCTCTGGGTGGGAAGAAATTGTGGCTCTGAAGCGAATTTTGAGATGTTTTCAGATAGTCTCCAACTTGAAGATTAATTTATCAGAAATCTTTGTGGTGGGGGTGGGTTGTTTGGAGGAGAACATTCAGATATTGGCTGATAGATTGCATTGTAGAAAGGGCTCTATTCCTTTTCAGCATCTTGGCTTGCCTATTGGGGCGAACCCAGTCAATTTCATTATGGGATCCGGTGGTGGAAAAGTTCGAGAAGAAGCTATCCACTTGGAAGAGACAATATCTTTCATTAGGAGGGAGAATCACTCTTATAAAGTCCTCTTTATCCAGCTTACCGGTGTATTACATGTCGCTTTACAGGATTCCAATGGCGGTTATTAAGAAGTTGGATCAAATCTGGAAATTTTTTTTTTAAGGGATGGGAACTGCGAGAGAAGGAAGATACACCTAATGAAGTGGAGCAAGGTGATAAAATCTAAAGAGGCGGGGATTGGGGTTGGATAATTTGGATCTTAAAAACTAGTCTCTACTAGCAAAATGGTGGTGGAGATATGTGGAAGTAGAGGAGGCTTTGTGGAGGAGAGTAATTGTGTCTAAGTATGGGGATGGCGTTTGGGGTGGGTTCCCAAAAGAGTTCATAAGTATATAGGTTGTCTGGTTTTTGGTCCGTCATTTCAAGTTTTGGGGATGAGTCAAATGTTAGGGGGGAGGTCTTTGTCAAGGGTTCAGGGTTCATATTGGGGGAGGGGATCGGGGTCCTTTTTTGGTATGATGATTGGGTGGGGGTTGGTCCTTTGCGTCTTCTATTTCCTAGAGTATTTAGGGTTGTGTCCAACAAAGATGATTCAGTCAAAGAGTGTTTTGTGTGGGTTGGGAATGTGGTGTCTTGGGATATAAGTTTTTGGAGATCCCTTCGTCAGTCGAAGTTGGTGAAACATTTGAGTATTCTTACTAACATTTTCTTATGTAGGGATTTGAAGGATTGTCGCATTTGGAAGCCAGATTCTGCTGGTTTGTTCTCCTCAAGGTCGTTCTACAGGGAGATAGATCCTTTAGTGAAGTTTGGTCTCCACGTGCATAAGTTTGGATGGGACTTGCTCCTCCTACAGTGGAAGCTTTTTGTTGGTTGGTAGTGGCGAGCAAAATTTCAACGATAGATACATTAAGAAGAAAAGAGTTGATCTCTGATTCCATTTCTGATATGTGTTGCCTTTGTGGGAGGGAGCTGGAGCCAATAGATCATTTGTTCATTCATTGTGATGTAGCGTCATTTATTTGGGGGGTTTTTTCTCAAAGAATGTGGCTTTAGGTGGTGCTTTCTAAGTTCTCTACCGGAGGTGTTTGAGGCTTGGAGGGGGAGTCTGATGTTTGGAAATGGTATGATCTTTTGGAGGATAATTCCCTTTCCATTCTTTGGTCAATCTGGGAAGAGAGAAATTATCGAATTTTAATAGAAAAGAATCAACTCGGGAGGATCTACTGACAATTGTTCTTTAGAGAATCGCTAAATGGACTAGTGCTAGAAGGGAATTTTCAGATATTAAGATGGATCACATTATGCAAAGTTTCAGAGTTTGTTTGAAGATGGGATTAGCCAAGAAGAAAAGAAAAGTGTCTTGGCTGTCCCCTCCTTTTGTAGTTTTCAAGTTTAATGCTGATGGAGCAACGAGGGGAAAACCGGAGTTGGTTGGTATCGGAGGTGTTCTAAGAAATCACAAAGGGGAAGTTGTGCATATGTTTTCTAAACATGTAGGGATCAAAGATTCTAATGAAGTGGATGTTTTGGCAATTCTAGAAGCTTTCCATATTTATCATTCCTTTTTTCATCATTATCTGATCGTGGAGAGTGACTCGGTCAATGCTATATCATGGGTGAAATCACTGAAAGGACCATGGAAAATGCAATTCTTATTCAATGAAATTGGTCTTTTGGTATCTGAGATGTAGGTCACGTTTCAGCATATTAATATCTGCAAATGGAATGGTGGACTCTTCAGCTAAGCAAGGGGTAAAGCGATCTTGTAATCTAAGTGCTCCTATAATGTAGTTGGGTTGGGTTGGGTGGCTGGTACATGTCTGTTGTACTGGATCAACTGAAAGTTGTCTTTATGTATTTTTTTTATTTCTTGTATTTGTCTCTGTTTTAATAAAGTTATATTGTTACCGATTAAAAAAAACCCACCATATAGTTAAAAGGACACCTTTTTTCTGTTTTTAGATGAATCTTCTAGTGTTCTAGGAGGCTCTTATACCAAGTTGGAAGCTTTGCTCACTTAACAAATTCGGTTTAAAGCCAAGAAGATGGGAGGGGAAAAAGTAGTAAGAGAAGTTAAGGGTAAGCGAAAGAGAGAATTTTTCAGAATAACGGAATTGTTGAACATTCAATAGGGTTAGACGACCAGTCATTTGCTATTATTTGTACAAATTTAATATTTTTGAAAACCACAAAACATCTTTCAGTTTAGTCTGTGAACCCTGAAAATTACAAAATCTGTAGATCTCATAACAAATTTTTATAATATCTTTTCACCAATTTTTTTGGTGAATTCTCACGGTGATGAATTTAAATCTACTGTTAATAGGAAAGTAACTTCTTTCATATTTTTTAAGGCTTTTGTTTTGTTTTATATCTTTCCATTAATTGATGAATAAAATAAAGTGACATTAAAAATGTATTCCATTGTATGTAATTAGTAGATGAATCTCTATCCATTTCCTTATTTTTGTAGAATCGTGTATAAAAAATTCTAATTTAAATTTCAGGAAAAATCTAATCATGAAAATATTGCAGATTGGCAAGGGGATCATTAGAATTCATTAGGCAAATTTTTAAAAAATTGAAAATTGTGTTAGTTTTTTTTTTCCTTATGCAAACAAATATATATCAGTTTTCATGTCCTTTTCCTTGTTAGGCACATCTTTCCATTGTTCCCCATTCAAACAAATTTCAGCACCATCTTGGAATATGGATGCTCATATGGTTTCATCTAGAATAGCTACAATTTCCCCGAAGTTTGTTAGTTTGCCTCAAGATTCATTTACTCAAGGTGGAACTGGAGGAATTTAGTGTTCCCAAAAAGCACTTTGTGAAGGCTTGATACTTTCTCAGCATCTTGACCATACCATGGTAACTAAACCAATATCCTTTATAATTCTTCAGCGTACATGGCATCCTTCATTAAAATGGTTATTTTTTTTTTTAATTTGGTATAATCTTTTGTTCTTGACTTCTATTGATAGCATCAAGAAAAATAAAAATTATAAAAAAAAGAACTTTTGAGACACCTGTGGAATATATTTCCTATCTAATTTATAACTCTGAATGAGAAATTTTATTGCCAATTGTTTAATTTAAAGAGGAGTTTGGATATCTGATAGTAGCTTTAACACAATTATATAAAGGGAAACCATTTGGTTATTCCTATTTTTAAAATAGTAATGGTTACATAATGGTCTTTCACCTGTTTTAACCTGCTCAAAGCTTTTCTTTAATTTTTATGATCACTGTTCTTAAAAAATCTGTATGTAAGAATTCCTCTTTCTTCACAATTCATTATATGCTTGCTGTTCTTGAGAGGGTTTGATATCATCTTGACATATGTGGCTCATTTTCTTAAGTTAACATTTCTTAGGAAAAAGGACTGAATTTTTTAGTGAATTGATTGAATAGGATGTGGTGAGAGTGGGGACAAGTTAGAATTAATTGGAAACATCAAGATTTGTTTTCAGGTATTGTAGCACATGCCTGAATCTGTGCAATCCAAACTTAATAACAATGATCCATTACCCTCCTTGGATGAATGTATCAATGAATTATTGAGAGATCTATGACTTTCAATTCAACACATCATAGACAGTGCTTATTGTTAAAATCAGGCGCAAGGCCAGCTTATCTGTAGGCCCATTCATCCACGTGGATTTAGATTGGGTCAATATTATACAGTTGTACATTGTACATATCTCTTTCTTTAGTTGCTTTCCTAACTTAGAACCCAAATTGATGTAATTAGTTGTTTTCCTATCTTAGGCCCTTGATTAAAGGGATGTATATACCTATAAATTAAGAGTCGATCTCCAAAGGAGAGACGACAAGAGAATACAATTCTGAAACTTCTCATCTTTCATATGTTTTTGAATTTGTCATGGTATCAGAGCGAGGTTCAAGGCAGTCTTGATCTTAGACATCTTCCATAGCATCAAGGGATTAGGGATAGAGAGAAACAAGTCTCTCTCATGCAACAAACAGATCTCTTCTGTTTCAAGAAAATTTCAGCGACCTCTTCTTGCTGCGTCTGTGACATCCAGTTGATGGCCCACCCTTGATCAATCAGATCAACCTTCGAAATCATCCCTTCATGGTCGCCTGATATTTCTAAGGTTATTGGCGATTTTTTCAGGATTTTTCAGCACCTCCAGGTAGCTCTTCTGATCATTCTTGTGTTATTTCAAAATATTACAACAGTTTCAATCAAGACCATCCAGAATCTTGGATTTTCAGCGGAATAGGTTCAAATCTATTCCAAAAGCTGCGAAAATACTGTGGCTTCTCAGATCAAACTTCTGATCAATGGTCAGATCAATCTGTGGGATCCACGTACAGTATCTGCAGCCCCAGCCAAGGTCGTCAGAGGGGTTTTTCTACTGTTTTTTGGTCTGATTTGATTTTTTTCCTTTACTGCCTGGTTGATTCTTGCCTACTGCACTCACAAACAGTTTTTTCTACCACTGTTGCTTGAGTTGATTACTATTCTTACTGTTTCAATCCAATTTTTTCCAATCTAACACTGAGATGGAAAAATCTGAGGTTACTTTGATTAAATTTACGGGACAAAATTATCCTGCCTGGTCCTTCCAATTTCAAATATATCTCGAAGTTAAGGAATTGTGGGGATTTGTTTCTGGA